>CM077150.1:50715880-51321821 GCA_039583875.1 Platanthera guangdongensis
ACCGAACGGATGGAGGGATCAGGGGGGGGGGGGGGCGGTTTCACACCACAACCAAGAGGGGGCGGCGGCTTGGAGATTCCTCCTCTTGGCCGAATTCTTCAATGAGAGCTTTAGGGTTAATTTCTTGTCTAATAATCTCATAACAAAGCCTCCTTATATAGGATTTACAAACAAGCCTTAGCCCTTCATGATGGAGATTTAATCTCATCCATCCGAATGGCTAATTGCACACCAATACTAAAAATAGTTCAAAATGAAAAATAACAACACATGCAATGAATATAAAATTATCACATAAACATAGGATAATTTTATATTCCAAATATAAAATAGAGTGCAAGAAAAGGAAATAAATAAGGCTAATGCGTTGCCGTGGCGGTAGCACGTCGCGGGCGGAGGTTGTAGCGTAGTCTTTCGTTAGCGTCATCGTGCCGCCTCACGTCCTTGAGTCGTATTGCCTTATCAACCGAATCATCAGCAGCATCGTCAGCATCGTCTTCAAATGGTGGAGGAGGGGGCACGTCATCAATCCTCCCCCGCTCAAAAGCACGCATCTCCGTTGCGTGGTCCAACGATAGCGGTGAAGGAGAGCGGCATCCAAACTCTGCAGCTCCGTCTCGAGTACCCAAGAGTCATCCGAAGGGGGCCGATCACGCCAACAGATGAGAAAGCGGTGGGTGTCGCCATCAGCAGTGGTAACGGGCTCAGCATCAAGTATCATCTCTGGAGTGGAAAACGTCCGTGGAAACCTGGGGAACATATTAGCAGTAGGCAGGAAAGAAGGCAACTTACCATCCGATGATATACCTGTGGGGACCGAAAGAGAGAGATCATCTGTACTACCACTCCCCAACCCATGAGAATTTTTAGTGGGAGAAGAAGACGGCAAAGAAATCAACTCTTGTGGTGGTGACACAAACATCGTTAAATCCGAAACATTAAAAATGGGGGAGATACCCCAATCAGCAGGCAAGTCCAAAACGAAAGCGTTGTCACCTAACTTCTTAATAATCCGAAAAGGGCCGGCGCGCTTTGGTGCTAACGTTTTAACGGTGCCAGTTGGCAAGCGTTCGGGAACCAAACAGACTAAAACTAGATCGCCAATTTTGAAGTCTGATACTCTCCTATGTAAATTAGCGTGCGCTTGATAAGAGTCGTATTGCGTAGTCAAGGTGGCCCGTATACGTGCGTGTAAATCATGGATGTGCTGGGCGAAGGATTGTGCAAACTGACTTGCCTTGTACGTTGGGGGCAACGACACCAAGTCAAGCGGCAGAGGAGCCTTATACCCGTGGACAATCTCCTTCGGAGACAGACCCGTAGACCTATTCTTGGAATTATTGTAGGCTAACTGGGCATGGGGAAGGAGAAGATCCCACATGCTCTTGTGATCACTCACAAGGTCGTAACAAATTTCCTAAGCTCCGATTAACCACTTCCGTCTGCCCATCAGTTTGGGGATGATACGCAGAGGAAAACAATAATCTCGTTCCCATTAATATCCAAAGAGTCTACCAAAAATAACTAGTGAATTTTACGTCCCTATCCGATACTATGGTCTTTGGCACTCCACGGTGACTAACGACTTCTTTAAAAAAAAGTTTAGCGACGTGAGACGCATCATTCGTCCTACTGCACGGGATGAAATAAGCCATCTTTGAAAACCTATCCACAACTACAAAAATTGAGTCGTGACGGCGTAGGGTAACGGGAAGGCCTAATACAAAATCCATACTAACGTCTACCCAAGGCATGGAGGGAATAGGCAAGGGTGTATATAATCCTACGTTGGTTTTACTACCCTTAGACACCTGGCACGTGCGGCAGCTACTCACTACCTGTCCCACCATAACCTTAAGTTTTGGCCAATAGAATTTGTCCTCGACTAACGTAATGGTCTTATCTCTACCGAAGTGGCCACTCAACCCTCCGCTATGCAACTCCCATATGATATGTAGTCGTAACGATGACTGTGGAATACATAGTTTCCCGTTCCTAAACAGGTAACCGTCCTTGATGACGTAGGCAGATATCGTCGTGGGGAGCTATCCTTGGCAGAAAGATAGAAGTCCTGGAAGTCAGGACACGTGGCGTACTCATCCTTAATCCTCTCAAATCCTACAACATGTACTTCCATAGAGGTGAGTAAAAGAGTAAGACGACTAAGGGCGTCCGCGACTCGGTTATCAGCTCCCTTAAGGTGCTTGAGATTAAACATGTAACCTTATAGGAAAGCGACCCACTTAGCGTGACGTGGGCTGATCTTATGCTGGCCATTGATGAAACATAAAGCCTCATGATCGGAGAGGATCACAAACTCCTTGGAGAGGAGATAGTGCCTCCAATGGTGTAGACATCGGACTACAGCATAAAACTCCCTATCGTAATTAGAATAGTTCAGCTTAGGGCCGGACAACTTCTCGCTAAAATAACTAACGGGATGACCCTCCTGACTCAAGACACCTCCAATCCCCACCCCAGACGCATCGCATGTGAGCTCAAAGACTTTAGTAAAGTCAGGTAGACGTAAGACAGGTGCCTCAGTCATAAGCTCCTTGATTCGCTCAAAAGTATGGGTGGCGGACTTCGTCCACGTAAACTCTCCCTTCTTCATACAGTCCGTGATAGGCGCCATAATACTACAGAAGTCTCGTATGAAACGATGATAAAACGTGGCTAACCCATGAAAACTACGCACCTCACGTAGGGTGGTTGGCACGGGCCAGTCCTTAATGACCTAAACCTTGCCCGGATCGACTCGGATACCCTCGGAGTCAACTATATAGCCTAAGAACTCTACCTCCGAGACATAGAAAGTGCATTTCTTAAGGTTGAGAAATAATGTCTCCTTCCGCAGGGTGGAAAGGATCACTCTCATGTGGGAGATGTGCTCGGTAGTAGAGGTGCTATAAATCAGAATATCGTCAAAGTAGACGACAACGAACTTTCCCATGAACGGCTGAAAGACATGTGTCATCATCCGGGAGAAGGTACTAGGGGCATTGGACAACCCAAAGGGCATCACAAGCCATTCGTACAGACCATCCTTCGATTTAAATGCCGTCTTCCACTCATCGCCCTCTCGTATCCTAATCTGGTGATAGCCACTCCGAAGATCTAATTTGGAGAATACGGTGGCTCCAGACAAGACATCCAACAAATCATCTAGGCGGGGAATGGGGAACCTATATTTGATGGTGATTTTGTTGATAGCCCGACTATCAACACACATCCACCATGTACCATCCTTCTTGGGGGCAAGTAGGGCTGGTACAGCACATGGACTCATACTAGTCCTAATAAAACCTTTCGCTAGCAAGCCCTCTATCTGAGACTGCAACTCCAGGTGAACTGCGGGGTGGAGTCGGTAATGGGGCTGATTTGGCAAGGAAGACCCCGGGATGAGATCTATCGCATGCTGGATATTCCTAAGCGGGGGTAACGTGGGCGGCAACTCATCCGGGTACACGTCCCTATACTCCTCCAACAGTACCCGTAACTCACTAGGTAACTCATCCAAAATGCTAGAATCGGGCTTCGCACTTAAGAGGACTAGCGCATACATGATTCCATCAAAGAACGGATCCCTCTCAAACTCTTTCCTACCAACTAGATTCAACGTTTTCCATTCTACCGGAATAGTGGTGTCCTTAGCCAAGACTACGGGCTCCTTTGGGATGGTCGGCCTCAAAGTGATGGTTTTGCCATTGAATTTGAATTCATAAGTGTTGGCTCTACCAAAATGTGTAACATCGCGGTCGTATAGCCAAGGGTGGCCTAACAACACATGACAAGCGTCCATCGGAAGGACATCACACCACACCTCATCAATGTAAGATTTGAATGAGAGTGGGACCAGGCATCGCTTGGTAACGGGTACAGAGAGCTTGTTGATCCAAGCGACCTGATATGGGGTCGGGTGTGGTTCCGTGACCAAGGACATACGTGCTACGACGTTCTCAGATACGACATTCACGCAGCTACCACTATCAATAATCAGCTTGCAAAGCTTCTCGCCACTCTTAAAAATTAGAGAAAATATGCTCGTCCTCTTCCAATCATCTAATGGACGAGGAGTGGTCAAAATACAACGCATCACCATAAAGGGGTGATCGTCCTCTAAGTCACTAGGGACTCCTTCGGGGTCACTCTCCTCTGTGGCGTCGTATACGTAATCATCAGGGTCGGTAGTTGGCTCTAATAAGGCTAGCGTTTTTGTCGTTGTTGGGCATTCGTAGGCATAGTGGCCTTGAATGCCGCAAGAGTAACAAGTGGTGTTAGCCTTGCTAACCTTTCCGATAGGGACACGCTCACTCGCAGGGTTCTTGGAGTTCCTAGTGGTCATCACGATTGACTTCGACTCAGTAGATTTAAACTTTCCCTTATCAGGATATGTGGAAGAAGATGACCCGGTGGTGGACTTGTTCTTCGCATGAGCATAACGGGAGTGAGCCTTAGAGGCTAGGTGTTTTTTAATGTCCAAGGCGGCATTGAAAGTCGTGTTCAAGTCCGTATGCCCATATCACAAGAGTTTCCTTTGGATATTGGGGTTAAGGCCCTTTCGAAATCTAGATAAAGTGACTTCGGGGATCTCCCTAAGGTCACATCGCACCATTCGGTCCTTAATTCACCCATATATTCAGCTACCGAGCTTGAGCCCTGCCGCAGAGTGGCAAGCTCATCGAACATCTGTGTCCGATGGTACGCAGGAATGTACTGATCGGTCAACAGGTTCTTCATTACTTGCCAACTATAAGGGGGGCTCCGTGTCCGGTTCCTAGTCTTCGCTCCTCATTCAGCCAGAACGTCTTTGCACGACCTGTTAACTTCATCCGGGCAACTTGGACCTTTTGGGATCCGTCAGGTTGTGTCACTCGAAGTAACACTCCATATCCACAGTCCAGTTAAGGAAGATTTGGGGTCTCCCATGCCATCATACGTGGGGGAATTTATCTTAATGGCCCTAGTAATGTCAAAGTCTCGCTCGGGGCGGTGTCCTCTAGGGGGCACCCGGGGAGAGTCCCCATCAGATTCCGAATCAGAGTTATGTTGGTGCTGGTTGGGCCGGTCAACATTAACGGGTGGCGGGGGTGGCCTAGCTTGGTTTTGTAGGATCTGGGCTAAGACGTTCCTAAGCTCAGCCATTTCGGCACGAAGACCCGCTATAGCCGCGGTGTTGGGATCACCATGCTCGTTCGCAGCCATCCTAGACGTAGACGGGGTTGCGTACTCCGTTCCTAGCTAGTGCGCATTCAGGGTTGAGAGGCCCCGGGCAAGATGAATTTTCTTAGGGCTGTAGCTATATTAAAAAGAATATAGGTTTATATATTCCCAATGTGAATAACACGTAGATCGTTAAATTTTTGTTTTTTGAAATTTTACTGAAAAATAAAAATTTCAGCCCGCTATTGGCAGACCACAGAAAATAATTTTTTTGATTTTCTAACGATCCGATCTCCAACAAGGAACGCAGAGAGGATGTTTGCAACGTGAAAGTTGAAACGACCGCCTCTGATACCAAATTGATGTAGGGATGTCAGATCGGAGATCTCAACGGATCTAACGCTCTATCTCCGCTCTATACGTCGTAGATCTACCGCACCTACACAGCACTTATCGCCCACAATATTTCCTCGTCACAAAACGCAGCACAAACAACAAAGGAGGAATGGTCGACTCGAAAACAACGATCGGAAATTTGAGTCGGAATATTCCCCAAGAAAACATAAAGGTTGCCACTCCTTTTTGAGAGCAAGACCAAGGCTATAGGCCAAGATCCGCTCAGGCAAATAGGATCCACCTGATCTGGAAATAAAAAGCCTTGCAATGGCGATTTCGATTCAAAACTTGCAGCGATTAAATTAAAGATCCGAGAAAACGATTTGCGAAAAACCACCACAACTAAAGAGAAGAAATCACACAAGGGAGGGGAAAGAGATTACCCAACCGGAAAACTTTCACACGAGATAACTGTGGGAGAATCACTCTCTCCACGGATCCACCTGCGTCACACTCGAATGGTTTGCAACCTTCTTCCAAGGAGTCGCACCGAAGGAAGCCGCGTCGGAGTCGCACCGAACGGATGGACGGAGCAAGAGGGGGGGGGGGCGGCGGTTTTCACACCACAACCAAGGGGGGGCGGCGGCTTGGAGATTCCTCCTCTTGGCCGAATTCCTCAAGGAGAGCTTTAGGGTTAATTTCTAGTCTAATAATCTCATAACAAAGCCTCCTTATATAGGAGTTACAAACAAGCCTTAGCCCTTCATGATGGAGATTTAATCTCATCCATCCGAATGGCTAATTGCCCACACCAATACTAAAAATAGTTAAAATGAAAAAAACTAAAACATGCCAATGAATATAAAATTATCACATAAACATAGGATAATTTTATATTCCAATTATATAATAGAGTGCAAGAAAAGGAAATAAATAAGGCTATTGCGTTGCGTGGCGGTAGCACGTCGCGGGCGGAGGTTGTAGCGTAGCCTTTCGTTAGCGTCATCGTGCCGCCTCACGTCCTTGAGTCGTATTGCCTTATCAACCGGATCATCAGCAGCATCGTCAGCATCATCTTCAAATGGTGGAGGAGGGGGCACGTCATCACTTAGCATACTTGGACTGAGATATGATGATTCCATCAGGCGGTTGCTTTACTTGGAGACCAGAAAGTAAGAGAGCTCACCCATGCTACTCACTTCAAACTTGTAATGCATTAAGTCAGAGAACCTCTTGCATAATTTGGAATCAGTAGAGCCAAAAATAATATTATCTACATAAATTTGTACTAATAAGATTTGATTCTTATGATGTCTAGTGAACAATGTCCTATCTAATATGCTCCTAGAGAATTTTGCTCTAGAAGAAAGCTAGCTAAGATTTCATACCAAGCTCTTGGAGCTTGCTTTAGACCATGGAGAGCCTTATGCAATTTAAAGACATAAGAAGGATGGGTTGGAGAAGTAAAACCTGGTGGTTGCTCCACATAATCCTCTTCTTTAAGTTCACTATTTAAGAATGCACTCTTGACATCCATTTGATATACTTTGAACTTCTTGTAGGCAGTATAAGCAAGGAAGATTTTGATTGCTACCATCCTTACAACAGGTGCAAATGTCTGGTCATAGTCAATGCCTTCCTTTTGTCTATAGCCTTGAGCAACTAGCCTTGCCTTGTTCCTGATGATAATACCTTGGGCATCTAGTTTATTTCTGAAAACCCATTTAGTTTCAATGACTGGGTAGTTTTTGGGTCTTGGAACTAAATCCCAAACTCTACATCTCTCAAACTGGTTGAGCTCCTATTGTATTGCAATAATACAGTGTGGATCTTGCTCAACATCTTTTATGGATTGGGGCTCATTTGAGATATGAAGCATGTTTATGGATTGGGGCTCAATTTGAGATACGAAGCAGGCATGCTTCAAGTCTTGGTTGAGTTGATGCCTGGTCTGCACACCTACTAACATGTCTCCAATCACCTGAGATACAGGATGATCTCTAACTGTGACAAACTCAATAGGTGGAGTTGGTTCAACAACAACTTGGGGAATTAATTTCTCTTATGGAATTATGGGAGTTGTTGTTGGTTCAACATCCACTTCAGTGGATTCATCTTCACTGTCTTCATTGATATGTGGAGATGTATGTGCAACAGTCTCATGTATGAGGGTCAACTCATCCAACTTGTCACACAATTGTGGTACCTGCAAAGTTTCACTGGTAGAAGGATTCTTCTCCTTGCAAGACATGTTAGTTTCATCAAAAATGATATATATACAGTCTCTTCCATTTTCATAGTAGATTTATTATATACCCTATATGCCTTACTGACTTGGGAGTATCCTAGAAAAATTCCCATTGCAGCCTTGGCTTCAAGCTTTCAAAGATATTTCTTGTCATTGTTATGAATGTAGCATAAACAACCAAAAATTCTATAAATAATCTACTTTAGGTTGCTTCTCTTTAAGTAATTCATAGGGAGTCTTGCCCTTAAGCTTATGTATTAGGCTGCTATTCAGTACATAATTTGTTGTGCTTAAAGTCTCCGGCCAAAGGATAGTGGCAAATAAGTATCTACAAGTAATGTGCTTGCAGCTTCAATCAGGGTCCTGTTTTTCCTTTCTGCTACCCCATTTTGTTGAGGAGTTCTAGAAGCAGAGAAATAATGCCTGATACCTTCTTTCCCATAGAATTCTTGCATGGGAAGAGACTCAAACTCAGTACCATGATCACTTCTGATCAATGCAAATGAAGTAGAATACTAAATCCTTATGCTTTTAAGAAAATCTGTAAGAACCTTAAAGTTATCAGACTTGTTCCTCAAGAAGAATACCCAAGTGAACCTTGAGAAGTCATCAACAATCACTAAGGTATAAGACTTCCCTCCTAGGCCCTGTACAGCAATGGGTCCAAAAAGATCCATATGGAGCAAATACAGAATCCTAGGTGAGTCATTCTTATTAAGTGACTTAAAACTATTTTTGGTTTGCTTGCCTAATTGACAAGCCCTGCAAAGGCTTTCTTCTTGTAGGGGCAAGAAGGCAATCCTCTAACAAGGTTGTCCCTAGAGAGTTTAGCAATATTTTTCAGATTAACATATCCTAATCTCTTATGCCAAAGTTCATTATTGTTGATAGTTTGATTAAAAAGACATATTTCTGACTTAGCAGACTTAAAGTTCACTACATAAATGTTTCCTACTCTAGTTCCAGTTAACAAAACTTGATTATCTACTGAAGTAATAATACAAGAGGATTTATTAAATGATACCCGAAACCTTTCAGCACATAATGGACTTATGGATATTAGGTTGTGCTTCAGTCCACTTACATATGCTACATTCCTGAAAGTGACAGCTCCAATTTTAACCTTCCCATAGCCTTCAGTTTGGCCATAGTTGGAGTCACCAAATATTACTTTTGGACCTAGCTTGGACTTATAGTTAATTAGGTTGTCTTTGCTGCTAGTCATGTGCTTTGAACAACCACTATCCAGGTACCACTATTCCTCTATGGTGGGATAGTCTTTCACCTGCATTTAAACAGATTAGATATTCTGGACCTAGGTTACCTTGGGTCCTTGTTTCTTTTCATAATTAAAACTAGAAATATAAGAGTATTCAGGTTGGTTCTTATATCCTAGGGGATGAAATTTTCTTGGTGGAATTATCCACTGATTAAATTGGTTAATGAAAGATCTTGGTTGACTATAAGTTTTAGGAAAATTTGAGTTTCTACTAAATTGAACTGTGATTGCTGAATCTTGATAAGTTTCTCGATCTGCGTTCGACGAAAAGGGATGAGTTCGTCAAACTCCGCTGATAGAATGAAGGTATTCATTTTCTGTGCCCCAATATCATCGATCACAGTTCGAAGAACTATATTGGTTTCGTCGATCGTAGTTCGACGAATAATTATAAAAGAATTCTGCGTTCAGAGTTCGTCGATTGGATTTCGACGAACTGTAAGCATTTCGTTGGTCTGAGTTTGATGAAAACTGTTGAAAATAATTTTATAAGATTTCTTATTTTTCTTTCTCTTTTTCTTGGTCTTCTGAGTGACTTCAATTGGTTGATTATCTTCATTTAGCTTTTCTTTACCCTTTTTTGTTATGAATTTTATAGGGGTTGTCCGAATGTTTTTCTGAAGGAGATGAGGTTGGCTTGATGAAGCACCTAAGCCCAGCTTGACATTTAGTCTGGTATTTACTGTGCTTGTGATGTCCATCATCTTGATGTTTCTCCCATTTAGGGATTCTTCAAGTTGCCTTGCCTCAGCTAATTCTGATTTTAATGACATGATTTGTTCAGTTGCAATAGTTAGTTCATCCTTTAATTTGATGTTTTCAGATAGAAGATTGTCTTATTCAATTATCTTATATCTGAGTATTTTAATTTCCTTCTCAGAATTAATCAAATCATTACATAATAGTTTAAATTCAGTTCTAAAGCTGTTTAAATTAAGATAAATGAAGAGATTACCTAATCCTCTTCAGATTCTGATTATTTTTCAGATTGCTCATCTTTAGAAAGTCTGTCTGATACATTGATAGCCATCAGACAAACTTCTCTTGTTTTCTGCTTCCTCTTCTTCTTCACTTGAGCTGGAAGATGAGGATTCTTCTTCTGAATCACTCTAGGTTTCGGCAATAAAGCCCTTGTCCTTTCTTTTGTACCTGCTGGAGGAGGGCTTGCTGTAATGCTTTCTGGATTCCTTTTCTCTTCTTTTCTCCTATTCTTATTCTCTGGACACTCTGAAATTATATGTCTAGGTTTCCTGCATCCAAAACACACAATATCTTTAGTAGGTGTTTTATTATACCTTGGTTTGTCATTACTATCTGGATGACTTTCTTCTAAAATCCTTTCTTGCTATCTTGTAGAATCTTCTTTCCAGAAGACCTATAAGCTCATCATTAGCAGGTGGAGCTTCTGATCCTCCAGCTGCTTTAAAGGCAATGCTTGGCTCTTTTTTCCCTAGTGTGGAGGTTTTCTGCTCAGCAGCTTCTCTAGTCTTCATCAGCTACTCATAAGATTTGAGCTTTCCCAATAGAGACTCAGTAGTTATCTCATTCAGACTTCTGGCCTCCTTGATTGGCTAGATCCTAGAATCCCTTATACTGGGAAAGCACATGAGAATCTTGTCATTGATCTTAGTCAGGGTTATGTCCTTCTCCAAGGTTTTTAGCTCATTGACAATTGAGCTAATTCTATTATACATATCACCCACTGACTCAGATTCTTCTTTCTTGAAATTCTCATATTAGGAGATGAGATTTGATCTCCTATCTTTTCTCTCATATGCAGATCCAAACAACCATCTGGTTTAGGGAATCCCAGATGGATTTAGATGAGGTGCACTCTGCCACTTTCTAGAAAATGTCATCTGACATTGTCTGAGCCAGAATGTTCATGGCCTTGGAATCAGCTATCTTGGCCTTCTTCTCTGCATCTGTCCACTCAGGTGGTAGAACAGCATGAGTGCTGGAAGTTGCAGTAGATGTAGCCACTGGAGATGGTGGACCTGTCAAGATAGAATTAAAAATATCTTCATCAATGGAGTTCATATATAATTTAATTCTTGCCTTCCAGATAGCAAACTTGTTCAAGTTGCAAACTGGAGGTTTGGTGCTTGCATAGTCCTTATTTTGTGCCATGGTATAAGTAATATGCTAGAGAAATTTAGATCTTAGAAGGATCTGTTGGTTCAAGTGTTACCTTGTACAACCAAATAGACCTTGCTCTGATACCAATTGAAAGTTAGGGGATAGATTTGATTTACTCTAGAGGGGGGTTGAATAGAGTGATTTTAATCTTTTTTACTGTTTCTAAAATCTATCAGTAAATTAGTGATAGTAGTAGTTATATAAAATGAAAAAGGGACTAAGCTAAACTACACAACCACAGCACAACAAAATAAAGAAGAATGAACACACAGACAACACAAGAATTTATAGTGGTTCCCTTAATCTGGGTACATCCACTCTTCTACTACCCTTGTAGGAATCCGCTAGCAGTTTTTTGATCAGGTGACTACCACCACAGGTTTTTGCTCAGGTGCCCTGTCACCACAAGATCTATTTGCAGGGAGATCTGACAACCCTTTAGGCTTTTGATCAGGTGCCCAAAAACCCACAAAAACTTTTGAAGGGAGTTAATAAACCCTTTATACAGGAGGTTAAGAAGGTGATATTTTCTTTTCTTTATCTAACAATAGAGAAGAGTTCAGTGGATTTCTAGTGTTAAAGCTCCCTCTGAGATGTTGAAATGTTCAGGAAGACTGTAGCTTTGCTCAGGGTGTAGGTCTTCAGCCTTGTCTTGAAGATGTCCAGGAATTTGTAGATAGATGTTGAATAATTGTCTCTGAAGATTCCTGGATCAGAAGTTGAAGAAGACTCTTGATTTTGTAGATGATGTTCTTCTTCAGTCTTCTTGAATGTGCAAGGGCAAACAGAATTTTTCTTTCAGAATGAATGTTAGAATTTTAGTATCTCTCTATCAGTTGGCTCCCTTTATTCTGTGTTCTGTATTTGTTGTCTCTATTCAGAAGAAAAGAAATTTTCTTTATATATGTTGCTGCAATATTCCAGGAGAATTTGAAATTAGTCCATTAATTACTGCTGGAAATCTGGGAAGGAGAACGGCCGGAATATCTGACTTTAATTGTATTTCCCCAACTATCCCGAGAATAAGTCAAGTAATTACTCTAATGAAAACCATAATTAATGATGCCTTCAATGATTATATTCTTAGAGAATTTAAGCATTAATTACTCAGAGAATTATTGACTTAGGATGGAATGAAGAGAGGGACAGATAAGAAAAACTTAACATTTAGGCTCTGAACAGATTTCGTCGACCTCAGGGCAGATTTCATAGACCTGGACTCCAAGTTCGCCGAGCTGAGAAATCCCCTTCGTCGACCTGAGCTCAGCGATCATCAATATGGGAATATCTAGTTAACTCTGCGCTCCAAGTTCGTCGATCAGAGAATCTGTCTTGAGGGAAGAAATCATCGACCTGAGCTCGAATATCATCGAGCTCAACTCAGAGAAAGAACTCTGAGTTCGTCGATCTGCGATTTATGATCGTCGAGCTGAGTTAGAAGAACTTGGAACTAATAATCTGAACTCTGAATTCTTCTAAGTCTTGAGTCTCCTGAAGTCCACTATAGGCTGGTCCATGAAGATTGATTCTAATGACTAGCCTAAACTCTAAGATGAACAAACTTTACCCTGGCTATACAAGGTGGGTCAAACATCCTAATAGTGAACCTTAGCCCAAATCCAAACTAGGGGTTCCAACACAAGATACCGTCCTTCTCCCTAAAATCTAGCAAGTACCAGATGTGCTCTTTCTATCCTCTTTACAACCTGAAAAATCTGGATCTGAATATCATGTTAGTTCAAAAACATCATTCCTAGGGTACCATAGGCCAAGATTTAGTGTGCTCTTAAGATTTCTCAAAATTCTCTTTTCAGCTGAGTAGTGAGATTCTTTAGGGCATACATGGTACCTAAAACAAGCACATGTAGAAAAAACAATGTCTAGTCCACTAGCAGTCAAGTACAATACAGAGCCAATTATGCTGATATACAAGGTTTCTTCAACTAGCTTGCCATTCTCATCCTTGTCCAAAGACATACTTGACCCCATTGGAATTTTCATGGTAGAGGCACTCTTTCCATACAAAAATACTCAATTAACTCTTTGGTTTATTTGGACTGGGACATGAACAATCCATCCTTAGATTGCTTAAGTTGGAAGCCCAAGAAATACTTGAGTTCATCCATACTGCTCATCTCAAATTTCTCTTGCATAAGTTTAGCAAACGTTTTGCATAGGACATCATCAGTAGACCCAAAATTATGTCATCAACATAAATTTGAACTAGGATAATCTTACCCTTGACTTCCCGTAGGAATAATATATTGTCCATCTTTCCTCTTGAGAATTTGTTCTCAATGAGAAAGCTAGACAAGGTTTTATACCATGCCCTTAAGGATTATTTTAACCCATATAAAATTTTTCTTAGAAGAAATACATGATTATGAAAATTTGAATTGATAAAACAAGATAGTTGCTCAACATATACATCTTTTTTAGGTCACCATTCAGAAAGGCTGATTTTAAATCCATTTGTTATACCTTAAATCCTTTGTGTGTAACATATGCAAGGAATAGTCTTATAGCTTCCAATCTAGATACTAGTGCAAAGGTTTGATCAAAATCAATACCTTCTTCTTTATTATATCCTTTTGCAAGCAGCCTAGATTTATTTTTAATTATAACACCATTTTTATCTAGCTTGTTCCTGTATATCCATTTAGTCCCTATAATGTTATGTCCTTGAGGTCTGGGAACTAGCTTCCAAACATTACATCTTTTGAACTGCTTTAGTTCTTCTTGTATAGATACTATTCAGAATGGGTCTATGTTGGCTTCTTCAAACTTATTAAGCTCTATCTGAGACAGGAAACTGAAGTACATAGCTGTTCGAACCGATGTTTCACATTCTTGTTGTTTGATAATATCAAATCCCATGGTATATTTGATCACGTTTATGTATTGATAATGTGTGCATGTTGCCAGGTTCAATCAAAGCAAACAGAGTCTCTTCAGGATCCTACTACTGAGCGATAAGAGTTACCGTTGGGCGGTAGCTGGAATTAATTGGGTAGGGCTCTCGGGAACCTACCGCTCTTAAGCTAGTCCTACCGCATGCACTAGCTCGATGAATTAATTTGACAAAGCTCTCATGAACCTACCGCGCAGGCGCTATCATAGTACCGCACCACGGTAACCCACTCAACATTCCAAGGCATTGAGTGTGTTGAGATAGCACTACCGCTGGGCGCTAGCTTGGTACCCCGTCACGGTAACCCACTCAATGCTCCAAGGTGTTGAGTGCATTGAGACAGCATTACCATCGGACGCTAGCTTAGTATCGCGCCACGGTAACCCACTCAACGCTCCAAGGCGTTGAGTGCGTTGAGGAAGACCTACAGTCGGGCCCTATCTGCCTACCGCGCCGCGCTAGCATTGGAAAAAGGAAAATATTCATTTTGAATATTTTTCCTAATTTGGAGTATAGCTGGCACATCAAGCGCGCGAACCTACGGCCCGAGGCTAGTATTACCGCCGTCAGTAGCGTATTTTCATGAAGACATATATAAAGCTACCTCAGTTTCTATGCCCATTACCTAAGACGAAAAGAGATCAAGTTCATGCATTCTAGGGTTTGACCGCCTCTCAGCGTTCTGTTCCAAACATTTTTGTAGAAGGAAAAGAACTCTGCTTCCCTCTAGTTCGTGGACGAAGATCTCCGGCGATCCAAAGACTCCATAGATTGTGAAGAGACGACCGGTTGTAAGCACACAGAGGTCTCAAGCCCCGGCCACAGATCATGATACAGAGAAATCATCAACAGGGAGACTTTAATCTTAATTTCTTTACATATTGTGTAATGCCTCCATTCGTCATAAGGAATATAACGGTGGGTCCGGCCAGGGCCCCACGCCAAATTTCACAGACAAATGACGAAATTACGAGTGAATATCAAATTACGTTCTACTTGTATCCTAACTCAGAGTATTCTAGTGCAGCATTTTAAGTTGTAAGGACTCAACCATATGAATTTCCACTAATTATATAAACTCCACAATTATTTATAAACCAGGAATGTATACAACACACACATGCTCATGGCCTTAAGGCCTTACAAGTTGATCTTTACAAATATATAACTTCATACATCGGCACGCAGGCCGGCCACACATGAAATCCAAGAATTCTTCATACGGCCTTCAAGGGCCTCTACGCAGCAAGTCTTCATTCCGCTCAATTCAATTTAACCCATCAGCACCTGCAATTTAACATCCACCCCAAGAGCGGTAAACAAATAAACGGTCAGCATTAGCTGACCAATTAGAACGACCCTATCTCTTACCCGGGGCAGTGGTTACTTCCCTATATGCATTGCCAAAAATATAGCTATCATCACAAGCATCACAATAGTATCACAAACGTTGCCTTTCGCCAAATGCTCCGTGCACTCAGGGCACTTACGGTGTACCGGACTCCGTGGCAACACCACCAATTAGAGGTTATTAACTTGTTGGCTGGCCGATCCTAGTCCACCAATCACGCATGCTGGCGACATTCCACCCAAATCACTCAAAGGTGAGAACCTCACAACAAACTTGAGCATTAACAATTCAGATCGACCCACCAATGTGGTGTAGCAAGCCGGGTCTATCTCGCATCCCCCAAGCCTGCCACCCATCGATCGCCAAAACAAGCCGGGGCAGGTCAGCCTTTCCCGTTCTCAATCCGTCAGTAGCGCACCACTAGACGCGGGTCGTCTTTCCCTCCTGATTAGCCGCAGCTTTTCCTCTCTCTCAGAGCAAATAGCTCTCACCGAGCTCACACCATAAGGAGCTTACCCGAAGCATCCAAGATTAATATACAGTTCACACAGAGCTTACAACAAAAGAACTACAAGCACCACAATTCATAGGCAGCACATACTACACGGAGTCTTCTCCGGTTCACAATATAACCATCTCCAATTCGGACTAACCGTCTGGATGGGCTTCACATAGCATTCCTACGCCATACTACACACTTTTCGGCTCTAGATGCAGACTCAACGGGGAATCACTTACGCTTTCCACCTCTTGGTGGAGGATTCCATGCAGATGCATAAAGAAAGGGCTTCGATTGTCCAAGAAGGAGATCGTTACCCTCGACGATCGCTTTGGTGCCATAATTCAGCCGGATGGAAATCACTGCCATGACTTTGACTCCACGAATCCGCACTCAGCTCACGAATCAGCCCGCTGAAGCTTCTTCGGCAGCCGTCTCCCTTTTCACTTTCCTTTCTCTCTCACTCTCTCTCTCTCTTTGAGAAGAAGGAGAAATGGCTAAAATGAAGGAGCTTATCCCCTCATTTTGGCCTTATAAGTAGCAGGGAAGGGCCTTAACCCTTGGATCCAGGAAGAAGGAAATGAACAGCCTTGATTGCCAAGAAATAAGTTTAACACGGCCGGACACGCCCTGTGACACGTCCGTGTCACAGGTCGTGTCCCTTAAGAGGCACACAACCGACTCAAATCCAGAACAGTACACTGCCATGTGACAAGCCCATGTCACATCCTATACGCCCATGTCACATCCTACACCCCCGTGTCTGGGGGTTGTGTACCTCAAAGAGCACACAACCAACTCAACCCGAGCGAGACATGCCCTGTGACACACCCGTATCACAGGCCGTGTGTCCCAGGAAACACCCGTGTCCACCAATACACACATCCTCGGTTGATCCTGAGAAGAACACGACCCTGTGACAAGCCCATATCACAGGCTGTGTCTCAACTCAACTGGCCGCTCGACGATCGTCGAGCACAGTTCATCGATCAGAGTGGGGCACGCCCCCTGACACGCCTGTGTCGCCGGGCGTGTTCCCTCTCGAGAACTTATCGAGTGCATTTCGTCGAGCACTCGAGAGGCTGCTCAACCCTAGCACGACACGCCCTGGGACACGCCCTTGTCCCAGGCCGTGTCACCCAACTTGAACCCAAATTGGGATTTGGGGTGTTACAACCCTCCCCTCCTTCAAAAGAATTTCGTCCCAAAATTTAGCCCAAGCGGCATCAACATAACCATGCTCAGACATTAGAAAACTGATCCGGGTTAGAGCTCAGAGGCCGCATCTTGTCTTGCCCCACGACATTGCAGAAAACAAACACATACATACATACATACATCCATAACAAACATCACAGACATATATCCACCATATCTCTAGCCATATATTCACATTACGTACACCTTGATCGATCGTGTGCACAACCATTTCATCGTCCATACAACATATATTTTACCATCACATTATTCATTCTGTGATATACAACATTGAGTCACGTAACCAAAGTCATACCAGTCACCTTTCTATTCTTACTTCCGCTCACACGCATCATCTTTCATAAGTCGTTTGATAGAATCTTGGAGTTCCAAGCTAAACACTCGAGGCTGTACTTCACCGAGGGAGCTTTGCGGCTCTTGCAGTTCAAGGTTATGTAGTCGAAGTTACGTCCCGGATGCAGATGAATCAGCCACTACTTTACCCTTTTCTTCATAAGACGCACCTGTCCTTTTCTCCCTCCTTGGACGACCACTCCAACAATCACAGGATATATGCCCCTGCTTCCCGCATTTAAAACATGTGCATGTTTCAACTCGTTCTTGTCCATAGGTTGCTCCCGAAGAAACAGTCGAAGGAGTTGGTTCACAAGGCCTGAACCTTTTCTTATCTCGTCTCCTAAACTCTGACTGTTCCGACTATGGAACTTTAAATTTCGGCTTCTCCACTGCCAAGTTCTTCTTCTCCTACACCTGTTTCAAATCCTTCTCCAGCGCACAGAATGTATCTACCAATGCTTGGAAGCCTTGGTTCACAACCTCGGGAGTGCCAATCTCAACTCATCACGCAGTCCCTCATAAAATCGATTCGTCTTTCGTGCTTCCTCATCGAAGGCAGACCCCGCATAGCACCCCAGTCGTGTAAACGCATGGAGGTATATATCAATATCACTCTCACCCTGCACCAGACATTAAAACTCATTCTCCATAGCAATTCTCTGCGACATTGGCAAATACTTGGCTAGAAAGAATCATGAGAATTCTTCGATCGATATCTCCTCAACGCCTCGACCTGCCAAGTAGTGCAATTCCACTTTATCCCACCAAAGCCTTGCATCGCCTTCCAATAGAAAGGTGGCTAAAGTCACATTCTGTGCCTCCACAGTCCGGATTGCTATCAAGATCCTCTTCACTCTTGCAAGCCAATCTTCCGCCTGCATTGGGGAACCCGTCCCGCCAAACGTAGGTGGATGAAATTCCATAAACTGGTTCAGTTGCTCATCAGCTGCTTGCTCATCCACCACAGCTTCAACACGCTCTTGCCTTGCACCAGGCCGTATTGGCAGCCCTTCAGGCCTTGCCTGCCCAGTAGGCTGTGCATGTAATACTGCGAGCACCATCTCAATCACCACACGTATGGTCTCCGCCGAGGGAGGTGTAGGTGCTTCAACTGGTGCTACACTCTCATCGAAACGCTGGGGCTCAGACTTCCCAGCACCACTTCTCGTCGCCTAGCAATGGACAAAACACCAGTTACGTCCAGTCCATAACAACAAACATACAAAAACTACACACTCAGGCTCCTCACGTGCATGTATGATATTCCTAGTGGACATCCTTGAGTTCAATTATGTTCTCCCTCCCAAAAATCTCAAACCTGGCTCTGATACCACTTTATAACGGCTCCATTCGTCACATGGAATATAGCGGTGGGTCCGGCCGGGGCCCCACGCCATATTTCACAGAGAAACGGCGGAATTACGTGTGAATATCAAATCATATTCTACTCGTATCTTAACTCAGAGCATTCTAGCACACCATTTTAAGTTGTAAGAACTCAACCATATGAATGTCCACTAAATATATAAACTCCACATTTATATATAAACCAGGAATGTATACAACACACCACGCTCATGGCCTTAAGGCCTTACAAGTTGCTCTTTATAAATATACAGCTTCATACATCGGCACGTAGGCCGGCCACACATGAAATCCAAGAATTCTTCGTACGACTTTCAAGTGCCTTTACACAGCAAGTCTTCATTCCGCTCAATTCAATTTAACCCATGAGCACCTGTAATTTAACATTCACCCCAAGAGCGGTAAACAAAGAAACAGTCAGCATTAGCTGACCAATTATAATGACTCTATCTCTTACCCGGGGTAGTTGTTCCTTCCCTGTATGCATTGCCAAAAATCTAGCTATCATCACAAGCATCACAACAGTATCACAAATGTCGGCTTCTGCCAGACGCTCCGCACACTCAGGGCACCTTACGGTTTACTGGACTCCATGGCAACACCACCGATTAAAGGTTATTAACTTGTTGGCTGGCCGGTCATAGTTCACCAATCACGCATGATGGCGACATTCCGCCCAAACCACTCAGAGATGAGAACCTCACGACAAACTTGAGCATTACCAATTCAGATCGACCCACCACTATGGTGCAGCAAGCCGAGTGTATCTCGCGTCCCCCAGGCCTACCACCAATCGATCTCCCAAAACAACCAGGGGCAGGTCAGCCTTTCCCGTGCTCAATCAATCAGTAGCGCACCACTATACGTGGGTCGGCTTTCCTTCCTGATTAGCCGCAGATTTTCCGCTCTCTCAGAGAAAATAACGCTCACCGCGCTCCCACCACAAGGAGCTTACCCGAAGTATCTAGGATCAACATACAGTTCACGCAGAGCTTACAACAAAAGAACTACAAGCACCACAATTCATAGGCAGCACATACTAAATGGAGTCTTCTCCGGTTCACAATATAATCATCACAAATCCAGACTAACCATCCGGATGGGCTACACACATCATGCCTATGCCATACTACACACTTTCTGGCTCTAGATGTAGACTCAATGAGGAATCACTTACATTTTCCACCTCTTGGTGGAGGATTCCATGCAGATGCATATAGAAAGACTTCAATTGTCCAAGAAGGAGATCATTACCCATGATGATCGCTTTGGAGCAATGATTCAGCCGGATGGAAATCACCACCACATTTTTTCCTCCACGAATCCGTACTCGGCTCACGAATCAGCCCGCTGAAGCTTCTCCGGCAGCCATCTCCCTTCTCCCTTTCCTTTCTCTCTCTCTCTCTCTCTCTCCATTAAGTAGCACACCACCAACTCAACTCGAGCGGGACACGGCCTGTAACACGCCCGTGTCACAGGCCATGTGTCCTAGGATACACATGTGTCCACCAACACACGCATCCCCGGCTGATCATGAGAAGAACACGGCCCTGTGATACACCCGCGTCACAGGCCGTATCTCAACTCAACTGGCCGCTCAACGATCGTCGAGCACATTTCGTAGATCAGATGGGGACACGCCCCCTGATACGCCCGTATCGCCAGGCATGTTCCCTTTGTAGAACTTCTCGAGTGTATTTCATCGAGCACTCGAGAGGCTGCTCAACCCGAGCACGACACGCCCTGCGACACGTCTATGTCCCAGGCAGTGTCACGCAACCTAAAACCAAATTGGGATTTGGGGTGTTAGACATTGTCTTTTTGTAATCTTCTTTTTCTGTTCATTCTTGTGGTGAGGAAAATCGATCGGTGAAGGTCGTCGGTATCCTGGAAGGATTATGTGGAAAATCATCCCGGGGTTGGGATGTCTAGATCGGGTGATCTAGCGGGGCTCTAAGACCCTTCCTTGCATGGAGGTGAAGGGTCGGCTCGAAGACCTTTCTTGGAGGGAAAGGAAGAGAGCCAACCGGTCAGTGGAGCGGGTCGGTATAGAAAATAAAAGAGTGTTTCATTCTCCCCTCCTTCGATCTCCAACATCACGGGGATCATGATTTTGTAATCATTTAGAACTTATTGTTGATTCAATTTTAGTAAAGTTAGTTTCTGTTATTTTTATTACTTTTTTGATCTGCTGTGATTGTTAGTTGGTATTCTTCTAAGGGTGTACAAGAAAATTTTCATAGGAAACGAGTTCATAGATATACCGCCACGCGTTAGCTACCTAAAGCCCCGCGGTAGCTTCCAGAAATCGATTTCCTGGGGCAAAATAATTTAAATTACAATAAACGCGTAAAACCTTCTTCACCTGCTCTCGAAGGTTGGCCACGAGATCCAATAAGTGGTATCAGAGGCAGGTTATTTCAAAAAGGTTTCACCACCAGGAATAATGGCCAACCCTGATCTAGAATTGAGCAATGGGAATGAAAAAATGTTCATAAAGAATTCGTTTGCACCACCTCTCTTTACATGAGTAAATTATAACGAATGAAGAACTCTAATGAGAAAATTCCTTATGTTATCAGACATAGAAGTTTGGAACATAATGTGTATCAAGCCCCCAGATCAGTTAAATAAGCACAAAAGTTATTTGAATGCCAAAGCTATGAATAGTCTATTCTGTGGGCTTGGCCAGGACATCTTCAAACTAATCTATATGCTTCCCACTACCTATGATATCTGGAAATTTCTTGAGCTAATGTATAGTTTTCCTTCGACAGATAATGAATCGTAACAATTTCTTGTAGATCCGAGTGAAGAACCAAACAAAGATTCATTGTTGGAGAAGGACATCTCAACCACTTCAAGTCAAGAGGAAGATGACCCGGGAACCCCGTGTTCGAATCATACCTTGACCAAGAGCTCTATAAGCAAGTCACATTCCCTCTTTGCCTATATATCTATTTCTACATTACGTGTGCTAGAAAATGCTAGACGTAAAATTAAGAAGTTGAAAGATATTAATTCGAACCTACGACTAGAAAATAAAAAGTTAAAAGCACGACTTAATGTAGAACCCTATCATGATGTGACATGTCCTCCCAACTATTCTCTTGATGATAACTCTAAATCGTGTATAGATTGTATTAAATTGAAAGAAAAACAAGAGTTGGTTGAGAAAGTGCTTCTTTCTGCACATAAACAAACTGAGAAACTAGGTCTAGAGAACTCATCATTAAAAAGGGATTGTGCTAGAAGCATTGACTATAAAGCTGAAATTAAGGAGATGGATGAAACTTTTGAAGAATATAGAAATAAGTATGAAGCTCATATCAACTCTATAGTCACTATTCTTAAGAACAGCACAATTGCTTACAACAAAGCTAGACTGAATCTCAAAAGTAAGAATAAGGATTTGGAAGTAAAAGTCAACATGCTTAAAGAAATCGTAAAGAGAAATTCGTTGAGCATAAATTCACACCCATTAGATAAGCATATTAAAGGGAGTAGAAAACCCAAGCTCAAGCAGGTGAAACTCATAAACATACAAATCATTTTCATCGGCAAAAACAAATTACCCCCTACTTATAATTGAATGAATATAATTTTTCTTTTAAAAATTACTACTCTATAAGTCCCCATGTTAAGCAAAATAATCCTAATCTAAAGAACAACATCAATATATTTAAACCTCCAATGCAATATTGCTTTACTGAAGTTCATCACAAAAGGGCTCGTAGAAATCTAAAAGGAAATTTGCAACAAAAAAACAATATCAAGGCAACGTATGAATGGAGACCCAAAGTTCAGAAGAGCGTGCCTAGTCTGCTCAAAAGGGGTTTTTCATCATCATCTACCCAGGGTACATCACGATGTGTTTTGGGTACCTAAAGGAACGGTCACCACTGGTTCATGTTAGGAACCTAAATCTCTTATTTATTAATATTCATGATCTACGTGAAGTAAGTTCCAAATGAACTACGCTATATCTTATTTCATGATATGTTAACTAGGTTATTTTAATTTTTGTTGTGAAAATATGCTTTAGTTTAGGACAGGGTGAATCTCTGCTTTATGATTATGAGTTAAAACGATAAGATGATTTTATCAAATAAAGTATAGCAACATAAAACCACGATGAGCATGGGGGTAGCACAAAACACATCACATCACAAATAACTACTACCGGAGTCTAAAGTTCACCTATTTTATTACATCACAAAATATAATTGATAAAATATGAAAAAAAAAATAAAAACCACTCCTCAGAAGATGGGGGGAATGTTGAGTTTGCTCATTATTTGCTTTAATATTTTCTTCACCCCTTCACCTCTCTCGCGGTCCTCTTAATCTCCTTGCCCTGGGTCTCCACCATGTCATAAATGTCCCGACTAGTGTCCCAAAGGGATCCCGTACAAGGCAACGGTGGCTGCACTACAGATGTACGCACACGCGAAGTGATAGGAATCCCACCCACCTTGTAGAGCAGATGGTAGCTATCAATAGTGAAAGTGCAGGTTAGATCTGATATACTCTAGAGGGGGGGTGAATAGAGTATGGTGCTTTCTGAAAACCTTTTACAACTCTTGTTGTATTCCTAAGTGAACAGGGAAGCAAATGAAATACAGCAAACACAATAACTATCTAATCAAAATGCAATCACAGAACAATCACAAACCACAGCCAGAAAACAAAAGAAAATAAGCAACCAGATGAGACAAGGAGCTATAGTGGCTCCCCAACCAATCTGGGTACATCCACTCTTCTACCACCCTAGGTAGGAATCCACTGCAGGATGAGTTGATCAGGTGTCCTGGGCACCAATGAGCTTTTGATAAGGTACTCAAAAACCAAACCATATTTTTTGATCAGGTGTCTTGCCACCACTGAGTTTTGACAAGGTCTCAGAAAACAACACAAACTTTTGAAGGGAGTTTGATAAACCCTTTACAGCAGAGAGAGAGAGAGAGAGAGAGAGAGAGAGAGGGATGAGATGACCTTCTCTGTCAACAATCAGAGAGAAGATAGTGGATGTTGTCAAAGCTCCCCCTGAGTTCTTGAGTTGTTCAGGAAGTGAAGCTTTGCAGTAGGGTGATAGGACTTCAGAAGATTTGATCTCCAGCAAAAGATGATTCCAGCAGCAGCTGAAATGTGTGTTGTCTGGAGTCTTGAATGATAATGGCCTTTGAACACTGGAATCAAAAAGGGATCTAGAAATTTCAGAATATTGATCTCCTTCAGTGATGTGTGTTCCTGTATGAATTCTGTCTGTAAATATCTGCAACTCTTTCTCTTTCTGTTGTTATTGTTATAATAGTTGTTGTTTTTGATGATCTTGTCGAAGTTGATCATATCCAGCAGGAATGAAAACATTGATCTTTTATTCCTTAGATCTGAATAGAATATTTCTCTGTCCAAGATAGCCATTAGCCTGTCATAAATGACTTCCTTAACTGCATTTTGTCTTCTGGAGGAAAGTCCAATAAAATATTCCTTTGAAAATCCCTTGAAACTTGCTCCAGATTAATTGAAACGGCTACAAGATTCTTGACATAAATGCTGAGAATAATTCCATAACTGTCTGAATTTGAATCTTGAAAAACGTCGATCTTTCCAGAAAAACGTCGACCTGAGCTCAACTATCGTTGAACTGAGCTCAGAGACTGGACTTAGACTGAAGCAGAAAGCATCGATCTGAGCTCAACTATCATCGAACTGAGCTCAGAGATAGGGAAACAAACTAGAGACAGGAATGTCGATCTGAGCTCGAAGATCGTCGAATGGAGTTCAATGACTCGTTGAAGTTGAGCTCAGAGATCGTCGAATGGAGTTCGGTGATTCGTCGAGGTGAGCTCAGAGATCGTCGAATGGAGTTCGACGATTCGTCGTCCTGAGCTCGACGAAATGACTTTTCTCCTGAACTGAAATATCTGGTCTTGAGGGTCTTGAGGGCAGCTTTCAAACCTAAATACTAACCCTTAGACTCAGTCTAATTGACCTTTAGATCTATACAAGGAGGTCAAAACAAATTTCCTAAGGGACATAGTCATCCTTGCCCAAATCAGTAATAGGGTGTTCCAACAATCTCCCCCTATTTGGGTTAGGATTACTATTTACAGACATTGGAAATATAAAAACATACAAAGCAGAGATGTAACAAACAAAACATTTCAGAAACACAGACATTATCACAGATAGTTCAGAAAACAAAATTTACTGTCATCTTACAGAATCATTCCTTTTCCTTGATCTTTATGAGAACTATTTCTCTTTTGGGGTTGAGAGCTTCTTTCTTGGATCTTCTGTCATCAGCTGCACCTAGAGAAGTTTGATGTTTTGGCCTGGGGACTACAGCTTCTGGATGCAACTTCATATAACTTTCTGAATCAAAGAATTTGCTGGAGGAGTATCTCTCAAGTTCTTTCTTTCTTTGATCTAATAGAGTAGTGATACTGGATGTATCTTTTTCTTGTTCTCTAGCCTTCTTGATTTGGTCTAGTGCAGCCAATTCTTTCATTCTTGCTGTCCATGAGGTGGGATTATTTTCTGGGTCTTCAAATAGAACAGGAGGCTCATATCTGTTTGAAGAATTATCAGGAGGAGCTCTGGAAGAGACTAGATCTTTAAGCTTATAAGGGAAGGGACCAGAAGTTGTGTCAGAGGGACCTTGTCCTTCCCTTTGATAAGGATGTTGCCTGGAATACACTCTGAGTCCTCTTTTATTTCCTCTGTACTGTACTCTTCTGGACTGGTAACCTCTAGACTGATTTCCTCTGTACTGAGATCTTCCTTGAGGTTGATATGAACTTTGGCTTCTAGCAATAGATTGGAAGGTAGAACTTCCACCTGCACTTGCATCAGGTGAAGGAGGAGGAGGAGGAGGAGGATTGAAATGGGATGATCCTTTGTCATACTTTCTTTTCTTCTTCATGGCTTTCAGTTGATTCCTGGAGTACTGCATCCATGGTTCTGTAATAGGGCAATCATGCAGTATATAATATGGAATATCATTTGTATCTTTCACTTTCTCTGGGGGAACTCTCTTCATGGCCTTGCTTCTGGCTTTCCTTTTTCTTGCAATTATTGCAGAGGAATCATCAGAGTCAGTCCTAAACTGATCACTATCTGAGCTTTATGGATTATCATACACTGCATCAATCCTTTTGAGATATTCTTTCTATTGTTAAGAATGAGCAGAAGAGACAGCAGAAACAGCAACAGGAGCAATAGCAGCAGGAGGAATTAGAGTAGAAGCAGCACTGGTAGAAGAAACTGTAACAGCAGTAGGTTCAGATACAACAATTTCAGAAACAGTAGGCTCAGACACAGCAGGCTCAAAAACAATTGCCTCTGTCATATGCATATCTTTAGAAACTGAAACAGCAGTAACAGAACTGGCTGAAACATCAATAGCAGCAGTAGGAGCAATAGAAACAGAAGGAGCACTGTCCATAGCATTGAAGGAATTGACATAAGAACTTATTAAGCTGGGGTCACAGTTGGAAATAGGCACAATGGCCTTAGTAAGATCTTCAGTATGCTGATCTGGAAGACAGCTGAAGTATATAGAATCAAAAACTGACAACAGTGACCTAAGGTCCACTGTAATGACTGCAACTAGAGCTAGGTCTGAAGTTACAACATCAGGCAATCTCTCATCTTCATAAGGCATATCCCCCTGCCTAGATTCAGTGAGAACTGGATCAAGGCACCCAGAAGAAGGGATTGCCTGAGGAGGAAGAAAAGAGGATAGCCTGGCAGACAGCTCCTGAACTGTTTTTAGAAGTGGAGCCAAAGAGGTCTCCAGTAATAGTGATAGCCTTGGAGCTATCAGCTCATATAGCCTGTCTGCAATAGCTGGAATGTCTACTTGCTCAAGAGGGACTTGAGTAGAGGTAGGGATGGAAGTTGGAGCAGCAGGAGATGTTGTTGGAGAACCTATGGATGGTGGAAGTGATGGTTGAGATATTGGAATTGTGGAGATGGAAGATAATGGAATGGAAATGGATGGTGTGAATTATGGTTGAGCAATGATGTCCTGAAGGAGTTGTTGATACGAAGTGGATGAAGATGGTGGCTCAGGAGGGGATGAAGGAGAATCATCCATATAGGAATCATCTATAAGAGTGAATGATGGAATATGAGATGATGAATCAATGTCCAGGTGTGGGTAATGATGTAGTGGATGGAAGATTTCTTCAGTTAATGGTGGAGTTGGAGAAGGGATTGAAGTTGGAGATGGGATGGAAATGGGAGATGAAATTATGATGGTGACTGTTGTAGATGAAACAATAGGTGGAGAAGGAGGAGATGAAGCAGGCAAGTCTTCTGCAGGGGCAGAAACCTGAGGGGAAGAGACTGGAGCAGTCCTTGTGCCTGAAGAAGAGATTGCAGAGGGCCTGCTGGGCTTTACAATCTGCCTGTCCCATTTCCCAAATAGGGCACAGGTAAGCCTCTTGGAGGCATTGATGTGCATCCCACTGGAAACAAGCAGTGCAGGGCATCTATTATGAAGAAATAGCCTTAAAATCCTCCCAAAATTAACAAAGTTCTCGTTAATTTTCTTCTTGATTAAATCAAAAAAGACTTCTCCCCAGTTTAGTTGCTTCTTATCCACCAGGGCACCCATCAAACAGAGCTGATACCAAGATATGGTATCATGAGCTGAGTGTTTTGCCAACAGTACTTTTCCAACAACATCAGCAAGAAATCTGTGCTCAACAGACAGATTCTTCTTAAGCAATTTACTAGGGTTAGCTTCTAAATGTCCCATCCTCTCAAACATAAGGGAAAACTCTTCTCCAGAAAGCTCAACAGAATCTCCTCCAGAATTCAATTGAAAAACCTCTGTCAAGGCAGCAGGTGTTAAAGATACCTGAGTTCCTGAGATGGTTCCAACCACTGTGTTCTGATCCAGATTGTGGGCAGTATACACTCATTCCTTTATCTCATCTGCGGCTAATTTGATCCTTATAGCCATTATGTTAACTAGCTGTTGTTCTTTGAAAAGTTCCATAATGTCCTTGAAGATTTGATCACTGTTATTGAAAGAATCCATGTCGATATCAAAGCCTGCGTCAAATTTCATTGCGGCCAAGATTGCGACTGAAACTGCCATTGATTCCTGCAAAAATGAACAAACAAACGACCAAGTATAGAAACGTTTGGAGGGAAAGGGAAAATTTGCAGAGAGTATGAAAGCACAAAGGGAGAACGACGACCGAAGAATGAGTTTTATATTAGGGTTCGACGCAGAAAAGGAAAGATCATTGAACTCTGTTCGACGATCTGGGCTTCTAAAGGAAACTGAAAGGTCATCAATAGCGTCGGTCTCCGTTCGACGATATTGGAGAGCGTCGAGCTCCGTTCGACGATCACTGACCTGAAGAAAGATAGTTTAGCACTATTTGAGAAGCTCTGAACTCTGGTCGACGATTTCTGAAATCGTCGATCTCCGTTCGACGATCTTGGGGAAACTCGTCAAGTGCAGTTCAGAGACCAGAAACATACTCTATACACAAAAAGAACATATTGATTTGCCTAGTCTTGGTCATTTTTATATTTTTAAAATCTTGGATCTTATTTTAGACTTCCTCCATCTAACATTCCTAACTGATTCAAGAAGAATGTATGTTTCTTTTCATCCAAGGGTTTGGTGAAAATATCTCCCCTTTGCAAATCAGTTGGGATATATTGAAGTTCAATTTTATTTTTCTCAACATTATACCTTAGAAATTGATGCCTAATTTCTATGTGTTTTGTCCTACTATGGAGGACTGGATTTTGTGCAATGGAAATAGAACTGGTATTATCACAAAATATTTTAGACTTTTCTAAGTTGTAGCCATAGTCTAGGAGTTGGTTTTGAATCCACAAGATTTGTGAACAACAACTACCTGCAGCCATATATTCAGCTTCAGCAGTTGAAGTTGACACGGTGTTTGTTTCTTGCAAAACCAGGAGATAAGTCTGTCACCAAGAAACTGACAAGTTCCACTGGTGCTTTTCCTATCTATTCTGCATCCAGCATAATCAGCATCTGAAAATCCAGTTAAGTCAAATGCTGAATCTTTTGGATACCAGAGACCTAAATTTGGACAACTTTTTACATACCTAAGAATCCTTTTTACTAAGGTTAAGTGTGACTCTCTAGGGCTCACTTGGAATATAGCACATATGCATGTAGCAAACATTATGTCAGGTCTACTAGCTGTAAGGTACAATAAACAGTCAATCATTGCTCTATATGTTATTTGATCAACAGGTTTCCCATGTTCATCAGCATCTAATACAGCATTAGTAGGCATAGGTGTTTTCATACATGATGCTTCAGACATACCAAATTTCTTAACCAATTCTTTTACATACTTGGTTTGAGAAATAAATATGCCTTCAGCATGTTGTTTGATTTGCAATCCTAGAAAGAAGGATAGCTCACCCATGCTACTCATTTCAAATTTAGAATGCATTAGGTTGGAAAACCTTCTGCACAAATTTGAATCAGTAGAACCAAATATAATATCATCTACATAGATTTGTACTAGCAGGGTATGGGACTTATGGGTTCTAATAAAAAGAGTTTGGTCTACTCTACCCCTTATAAACTCATTTTTCAGAAGAAATCATGCTAGGGTCTCATACCATGCTATAGGAGCTTGCTTTAGACCATATAATGCTTTATGTAATTTGAAAACATAATCAGAATGAGTTGAAGATATAAAACATGGGGGTTGTCTGACATAGACTTCTTCTTTGATATCTCCATTGAGAAAAGCACTCTTTACATCCATCTGGTATACTTTGAAACCTTTGTGTGCTGCATATGCTAAGAAGATTCTTATGGCCTCTAACCTTGCAACTGGTGCAAAGGTCTGGTCATAATCTATCCCTTCTTCTTGAGAGTACCCTTGAGCAACTAGCCTTGCCTTGTTCCTTATAATGACTCCTTGATGATCCAATTTATTTCTGAACACCCACTTTGTTCCAACAATGGAGTGATCCTTTGTCCTTGGTACTAGTTCCCAAACTTTGTTCCTTTCAAATTGATGCAACTCTTCTTGCATTGCAATGATCCAGTGTGGATCTTGCTCTGCATCTTGAATGGATTGAGGTTCAATTTAAGAAAGAAAGCAAGTGTGCATCAGGTTTGGTTGACCTGGTTTCTAGTTTGCACACCAGCTGAGATGTCTCCAATCACTTGGGAGATTGCATGGTCTCTTGATGTTACTAAATCAATAGGATATGTTGATTGTTCACCAGCCCGTGTTATTGTTTCCTCTAGTGGTACAATAACTGGCTCTTCAAGAAGTTTCTCTTCAAGATGTTGAATGTCTTCTTCATCTTCACTGCTTTCATCTTTTTGAATAATTTGTAACCTGTCCAAGTCTTCTGCAAGAGAGTGTACCTGCAAATGTTCTATGGTAGAAGTATTCTTCTTCTTGAAAGACATGTTAGACTCATCAAAAGATATATGAACAGATTCTTCAATTTTGAGAGTAGATTTATTATATACCCGGTAAGCTTTACTGATCATGGAGTATCCCAAAAACACTCCTTCATCAGCTTTAGCTTGAAATTTTGCTAAGTATTTCTTGTCATTATTATGAATGTAACAAATACAACCAAAATTTTTAAAGTAATCTACTTTAGGTTTCTTCCCTTTGAGTAATTCATAGTGAGTCTTGCCCTTTAGTTTATGCATTAAACTTCTATTCAACACATAGTTGGAGGTGTTCACTGCCTCTGCCCAAAAAGATAGAGGAAGGTGAGCATCTGACAACAATGTAGGAGCTGAGAAAGTGTGCCTGATCCCTTCACTCTGACAGAACTCTTACATAAGAAGAGAATCAAACTCTGTCCCATGATCACTTCTGATCAGGGCAATGTGAGTATTGAACTCACTCTGTATGCATTTGAGAAACTCTGTCAAACATTTAAAGTTATCAGACTTCTTTCTTAGAAAGAACACCCATGTGAATCTAGAGAAGTCATCTACAACTACTAAAGTATAACATTTCCCTACTAAGCTTTGTACTGTAATAAGTCCAAAAAGATCCATGTGTAACAGATACAAAATCCTAGGTGAATCACTCTTATTAAGTGACTTGAAACTATTTTTGGTTTGCTTGCCTAATTGACAAGCCCTGCAGAGTCCTTCCTTCTTGTAGGGGCCAGAAGGTAGTCCTCTAACAAGGTTGTCCTTGGATAGCCTAGCAATGGTTCTAAGGTTTATATGTCATAATCTCTTATGCCATAGTTCATTAGGTCTACAAATAGAGTTAAACAAGCAAATATCTACCTTGGTTGAAATAAAATCTACAAGGTAGATGTTACCTTTCCTTTTACCTGTCAACACAGTTGTGTTGTCCTCTGATTTGATCTTGCATAAGGATTTGCTGAAAGTCACTTGGTAGCCTTCATCACACAGTTGACTGATGCTGATTAAGTTGTGCTTCAGTCCTTCCACATAGGCTACCTTATTGAATGTGACTGTGCCAATCTGGACTGCACTATATCCTTTTATTAGTCCAAAGTTTGAATCACCAAATATTACTTTGGGTCCAAGCTTGGCTTTGAAGGATGTGAAATTGTCCTTGTTTCCTGTCATGTGCGTTGAGCACCCACTATCCAGATACCATTGCAGGTTTGATGTTGGATAGGTCTTCTCCTGCACATAAAATAATTTATATATTTTTGACCCAGTTTACCTTGGGCCTAGGTTGATAACCTTTGAATTCAAAAATAAAAGACATCCCCGGTTGACTCTTATAGCCTTCAGGATGATATCTCCTTGGAGGTATTATCCATTCAGTATAAGGGTTAAATCTTTAGGATGAAGGACCCCTGGGTTTGAAATTTGATTTACCTTTGAAATTTTTTTCAAAACTCTGATCTCTGCTCGACGATCGCTGAGCTGAGTTCGACGATCTTGGGTCAGATCGTCGAGCTCCGTTCGAAGATCGACTGTGGCAGAGTTCAGGGTTTAGAGATCGTCGACCTAAGTTCGACGATATAGCTTGAGATCGTTGATCTTTATTAGACGATCGTCTAGCTCCATTCGACGATTTCTATTGAACTCTTGTTTTCTTAGGTAATTCAGAATTCTTCCTAGCTACCTCTACAACTCCCTTACCTTTATCAGAGATAAACTTGATTGGGGTTGTTAATACTATAGGTTGGCTAGATGAGGCACCCAAGCCAGTGTACTATTGAATCTTGAGTTCACTGTGCTTGTGATGTCCATTAGCTTGATACTTCTCCCATTGAGGGATTCTTCAAACTTTTTGGCCTCTGATAGCTCACCTTTCAGTGAGGCTATCTGCTCCCTACAACATTCCAACTCTTCAGAGAGTTTGAGGTTTTTTGATTTTAAAGTACTGTGTTCAGATAACTGATTTCTGAGAGAAATGATTTCCTTCTCCGATTTTAATAAATCTAAACATAGTGCTTTAAACTCACATTTGAAGTCCTCAGAATTAAAATCAAAAGAACTTATTACCTGGTCCTCTTCAGATTGAGTCTCTGTTTCTGACTCTGACTCTTCTGCATCAGAACTTTGTTGTGAGGCATTTATAGCCATCATGCAGAATTCTTTTTCATCAGCATCATCTTCATCATCACTTGAGCTGGATGAAGCTTCAGATTCTTCTTCTGTCTCACTCCAAGTTTCAGCAACAAACCCCTTCCTTGTATGTTTGTTTTTGCTGGAGGAGGGTTTGCCATTGCTGCTCTTCTTGAAGTCCTTTTCTTTTCTCCTTTCTTTCCTGTCCTTCTTGTCCTTGTTTTTATTTTCTGGACAGTCAGGCACAATATGGTCTGGTTTCCTGCATCCAAAACAAATAATCTCTTTGTTATTTGATTTGTCATACCTTGCCTTGTCATGCTCTCTGTATGATCTTTTCCTCAAATCCTTCCTGGCTATTTTGTAAAACCTTTTGGCCAGTAGGCTTAGCAGTTATTCATTGTCTGTGACCTTGTCTTCAGGCTGATCTTCAATGGCTTTGAAAGCTATTGATTTTTCCTTTCTTATAGCTGGTGAGGCAGCCTTCTGCTCTGCTTCTCTATTCTTGATGATCAGCTCATAAGACTTGAGCTTGCCCAAGAGAGCTTCAGTTGTGATCTCATTTAGGCTTCTGGCATCCTTGATTGGCCAGATCCTTGAGTCCCAAGTGCTTGGGAAGCACATTAGGATTTTATCATTGAGCTCAGTTAATGAGATCTCTTTGTCCAATGATTTCAGCTCATTGACTATGCGACTGAGTCTATTATACATATCTGCTACTGACTCAGCTTCTCCTTTCTTGAAATTCTAATATTGGTTTATGAGGTGAGATCTTTTATCTTTTCTCTCATTAGCAGATCCTGAGACTATCTCAGATAACTTGTCCCAGATGTCCTTTGCTGAGTTGCATTCAGCTACCTTTTGGAATATTTCATCAGACATAGTCTGGGCTAGAATGTTCATAGCCTTTGCATCAGCCAATTTCCATTTCTTGATTTCTGCATCTGTTCCTGAAGGAGGTGGAACAACACTTGTACTTGTATTTTCTGGAGGTCATGGACACACTGTCAAAACAGAATTGAAAATGTCTTCATCAATAGAGTTCATGTATAGTCTAATCCTTGCCTTCCAAAGTGCAAACTTAGATAGATTGCACACTGGAGGTCTGGTGCTAGCATAATCTCTGTTTAGGGCCATGTTCTGTGAAGAAATAAATCTAGTAATAAACTTAAACAAGCAGATCTAACTAGAGGGATCTTTGGGTTCAGGTGTTAGCATGTGCAACCACTAAGGTGTGGTATTTAAACCAACCTGAGGTCTGGTATTTTAAACAACCTCGCTTTGATACCAATTGAAAGTGCAGGTTAGATCTGATATACTCTAGAGAGGGGGTGAATAGAGTATGGTGCTTGCTGAAAACTTTTTACAACTCTTGTTGTATTCCTAAGTGAACGGGGAAGCAAATGAAATACAGCAAACACAACAACTATCTAATCAAAACGCAATCACAGAACAATCACAAACCACAGTCAGAAAACAAAAGAAAATAAGCAACCAGATGACACAAGGAGCTATAGTGGCTCCCCAACCAATCTAGGTACATCCACTCTTCTACCACCCTAGGTAGGAATCCACTGCAGGATGAGTTGATCAGGTGTCCTGGGCACCATTGAGCTTTTGATAAGCTACTCAAAAACCAAACCATATTTTTTGATCAGGTGTCTTGCCACCACTGAGTTTTGACAAGGTCTCAAAAACCAGCACAAACTTTTGAAGGGATTTGATAAACCCTTTACAGTAGAGAGAGAGAGAGATGAGATGATCTTCTTTGTCAACAATCAGAGAGAAGATAGTGGATGTTGTCAAAGCTCCCCCTGATTTCTTGAGTTGTTCCGGAAGTGAAGCTTTGCAGTAGGGTGATAGGCCTTCAGAAGATTTGATCTCCAGCAAAAGTTGATTCCAGCAGCAGCTGAAATGTGTGTTGTCTGGAGTCTTGAATGATAATGGCCTTTGAACACTAGAATCAAAAAGGGATCTAGAAATTTCAGAATATTGATCTCCTTCAGTGATGTGTGTTCCTGTATGAATTCTGTCTGTGAATATCTGCAACTCTTTCTCTTTCTGTTGTTGTTGTTGTAATAGTTGTTGTTTTTGATGATCTTGTTGAAGTTAATCATATCCAGCAGGAATGAAAATATTGATCTTTTATTCCTTAGATCTGAATAGAATATTTCTCTGTCCAAGATAGCCGTTAGCCTAACATAAATGACTTCCTTAACTGCATTTTATCTTCTGGAGGAAAGTCCAATAAAATATTCCTTTGAAAATCACTTGAAACTTGCTCCAGATTAATCGAAACGGCTACAAGATCCTTGACATAAATGCTGAGAATAATTCCATAACTGTCTGAATTTGAATCTTGAAAAACGTCGATCTCTCTAGAAAAACGTCGACCTGAGCTCAACTATCGTTGAACTGAGCTCAGAGACTGGACTTAGACTGAAGCAGAAAGCGTCGATCTGAGCTCCACTATCGTCGAACTGAGCTCAGAGATAGGGAAACAAACTAGAGACAGGAACGTCGATCTGAACTCGAAGATCGTCGAATGGAGTTCGACGACTCGTTGAAGTTGAGCTCAGAGATCGTCGAATGGAGTTCGACGATTCGTCGAGGTGAGCTTAGAGATCGTCGAATGGAGTTCGACGATTCGTCGTCCTGAGCTCGACGAAATGACTTAGTCTCCTGAACTGAAATATCTGGTCTTGAGGATCTTGAGGGCAGCTTTCAAACCTAAATACTAACCCTTAGACTCATTCTAATTGACCTTTAGATCTATACATGGAGGTCAAAACAAATTTCCTAAGGGGTTGTTCCAACAAATAGGATACGCCTGCCAATCAATGGCGTGGTAATTCTCCATCAACACGGTTTCGATCACACCGCCCAAAGGCAGCGTTTTTATCCGTTGGCGGTCAGGGGTCTTGAGGCAAAACGTATACCACGTCATAGAGAGGATAAGATCTGAGACACTGAATAGTGTTCCCTCCAAGATGGACTAGGTCACCAATCGAGAGCTGGGCCGTGACTTTCTTAGTGCTCCCAGCCTTGAACATGAAGGAGTGACAGAGAATATCTTGAATTATGTGGGTGTCCGAGGTAAGCGTATCCACGGTTGTAACGCCCCAGATTTTTCGATGTTTTTATTTGTATGTGCATCGTCATAATTATGATGTCGTGGCGTTACTTTTAGCGTCGAGTTGGCGGCGCAATGCCGTTATGGTATTTTCGCGTCCGTACGGTCGAGTCGGCCAAATTCTTGTTGTAATCGGAAAATTTTGCATTTGGAATTTAAGTTAAGTAATTTTGGATTTGCTCGTCAAGTTTCGTCGCGATCCGAGCGATATTTGGGCCTTGGCGATTTTCCGAAGTTTTGTGGAATTTATGTTCGTCGTAAAATTTGAAAATTTTTATCTCGAGAATGGCTCGTCGGATTTTGGTTTTGATTTCGTCGTTGTGTTCGTAGCGTCAGTGTTCGCCTACGGTGCGAATTTCGTTTGATTCGGCGCCAGTTCGGACCTCCGTTTTGAACTCGTGTGTTCTTATTCAAAAATATATAAATATAATTATTTTAATATTATAGTACTGTTCAAAAATATCTTTTATTATTCATTTATAAAGTTTAATTTTTTTGATATATTTGTAAAAGTTACTGTTCATGCAAAGGAATTGTCTTAACTACTCGAGTCCTGTATTGAACTACTCGAGTCCTGTATTGAACTACTCGAGTCGTGTATTGAACTACTCGAGGCCTGTATTGAAATACTCGAGTCCTGTATTGAACTACTCGAGTCCTGTATTGAACTACTCGAGCCCTGCATCTGAACTACTCAAGTAGCCGTTTTTTCTACATCTCGAGTACCTGTAAGCTTGTTCTCGTGTAGTACGTTACAGTTTACATTCGAGAGTCATTTTTGTGGGTCAAAACGATGTCGTATGGAAACATGGTTAATATAAAATTTGTTTGTCTCGACGAGATCTACAACTTTCATGTTGGATACTTTTCGATTTGAGGTAATTCAAGACCTTTATTTTTGGTTCCCGCGAAACTGCTCGTATTTGGTCTGTTTTCCTTCCGGTTTAGAGAAGAATTTTTTGAATATATATATATATATATATATATATATATATATATATATATATATATATAGTATATAAACTCTTATACTTAGGTTATTAGAAAGAAAAGAAAAGTCTTATCTTCATCTTCTCCGATCTTTTTCCTCCCGAACCAGAGCGACGTGAGCGTGCGAGAGAAAATATTTCGTGAACCTTCCAGTGGCCGCTGACGGCGCTCCGGTGCTCGAAATCTTCATCCCAACATAGTTCCAGAAAGCTCTTGCCGAGAGTTACGCTATCGTGGTAATATCTTCCTCGTTTCTTGATATTTATCATTAGAGTTTTTTCGGCCTTAATCTCTTTTTCGGCCGTTCTTGTTCAGATTTCAAATCTTTCTGCATCATTTTGCCCTGATCTATGACGTGGAGTGATTCGGAGGACTTTTCCGATAAAACCAAGGCAAGTGGTGGTTTACCCTCTTTTCTTCTTGTCCGATTTGATGGTAACGAATGAGTTTTGTTCATTTATCTTCTTGCATTTTTTATGTCCTTCCAAGTTATAGTTATGTCTAATCTTTCGATCACTTGGAAATTTCTAAATCTTGTCTTGTTAACAGAATCTGGTAACTTCATAGAGGTTTGATAAAATGTTTTTAGTATTGGCTTTAATCGCCTTATTTACTATATTTGAAGAACGCGTTAGAGTTTATCTAGGATTGTAAATCGCTCCTAGAGGTTGATTAACCGCGTCTTTAATCTAGAGTGTTGAGTGGAATCTGATGTACATAGTCTCGAGATATATGTGTTATGGTTTCTTTGGGTTTCAACATTGCGGGAGTTAGTGGACAAAACCACCCCCGCAATGTTTGATTCCTTTATTAGTACCTTGTGGAAGTCTACCGTTTTGGGTGTCTGCGTTGTATGGTAGAGAGTATGAGACTCCCTCGTAGTTAGACGGATGTTATATTCGTGAGGGTGTGTCCAGTTGAGTGACCACTTCGCCCGTGTTTTGGGGTAGAGTTGAGCACAGGTGCCTAATAAAGGTTTTGTACTCTTTTCCTTATGAATTATTCATATCGTCACCTTATAGCCTCGTGCTTCCAGTGTATTCTGAATGAACGTGATGAATCACGTAAGAGTTTTTCCTGTTGATGCCCTGTTTTCTTTTTGTACTTTACTTCAGTGCTTTTGGCCTTGGGTTGGTACCCCTTTTGACCTTTGTTTATTTTAGCTCATTATTCTGCCACCATTTGTACCTTCTTGCTTAGGTGTTCTGTCTTTGGAATGCCTCAGGTTTAGAGCAGTAGCAGTTAGCAGAGCTGGTTTCGGAGTTCCTGGACGGCAGTGTTGGTCGTGGTTGTTGCCTCGTCTTAGCGAGGTAGTTTGCTGCTTATTTTGTTTTACTGGTTCAGACATACTTTGTTGTACGTGGGTTCGTGTCAGTTTGTTGACGCCCATAGAATTGTAATTTTTAGATACTTGTTAGCTGCTTAGTTTTTTATATGTGGATATGAATTACTTGCTCTCTGAGAGGATTTATGCTAGGAATGCATGTTAGGTATTTTCAAGTATAAAATCTACCATTATTAATTCATGCATTGCATAATTTAAAACTCTAACTTGTTATTTTTAGCGACCGTAAAAGCTATCTTTACTACTATTATAAATTTAGAGTCTTACATAGCATGAGTTGTTCTTTGGGGACGTTTATACTCATGCAGGTTGTTGGAGTCAATCTAAACAAATATCTTCCGCGGCGTATAATTATATTTTGATTCGTGGATTAGATGAGCAACTGAGCCAAGGGATACGACTATATTCTACACTTAAGATAATTTTTACCTTAAAATAACTTAAAGAATGTTTCTTCATGATTAAGTGGGTGTTTTCCTGAGCGTCCACAGTTATCCCCTGCTGACGTGGCACCATGACGTGCATTTTCCCTTACTCTGATAAGTTATTATATGCGGTGAAAATGCGGGTTGTGATAGTTGGTATCAGAGCCAGGTTGCTTGACAATTGGTCGGGCAACCTTCTCTTGTTAGTGTTAGTTGTTTAGTGACATTTAATGCACATACTGATGTGTCATCAGTACGTCTTAGCCGAAGCATAGTCACTACACTCATAGCATGATAATAAGTATACGGGGCATATTATGTAGTATGGGATGCATAATATGTGTCTGTATATTGATCCACCATAGGTGGCAACATGTGACAGTTATGTAGTATGGAATGCATAACCACCATCACATGAGTGCCCATTAGCATGTTTTCTTTTCTCATTGCATGCGATGTTATGTAGTATGGGATGCATAACATTTCATGTGTACGCCGCTCACAACATGCATTAGGGCCCTATTTAGAAAGCATAGCACTGCATACATTGCATATCATCGCATAAGCATGCGTGCTAAGTTAAAGTTTACATGATGACACATGTACACACATGATTTTAAATAAGAATAAAGAATACATGCATTTATGTCATAGACACAAGTGTCAGTAGGATGAGAGGATCTCATCTTAAGTAGGACATAGCATCATTATAAAATCCAAGAGCAAGTTGCAGCGTAAGCAAGTGTCTATTAAGTATGGTCTGAACTAGTCGTGTGGCCTTGTTGTAAGCTAGGATTTTGTTGAGTTGTTCGTTTGCTTTTTAGAAATACCACCAAAGCGTCCTGCGACGAGGTCGACTCCCCAGTCGGAGGGCGAGTCATCAGGTGCTCAATGTGACGTGATTATCGAGAGTCTACATCAGAGCAACGAGGCTCTGTCGAGGCAATTAGTTGTGATGCAATCGCAAATTGAGTCTTTGTTGTCTGCCGCTCCGGCGCAGCAACCTTTAGTTAAAGAGCCTGCCTTGGGCCAAGTCATGCTTGATACCCCTGCTCCTCTAGTGCCCCCGATGGCGATACCACCGTAAATGAATTTCATATCGCACTTCCAACAGTTAGGACCTCCCACCTACGACGAGAGTGCCAACTTTATGATTTTAGATGATTGGATCATCTCCATCGATGAGATGTTTTTGTATTTCGGAACTCTAGAAGCCCCAAAGGTAATGATTGTAGCCTATCAGTTAAAGGGCCTGACAAAGAGTTGGTGGATTCGTGAAGAGAGAGTCTGAAGGAAGGTTGTTCCTGGGAGTCTTTTAAGAAGATGTTGCTGAAAAGGTTTCTACCCTCAGTCGAGCAGGACCGCCGAATGAATAACTTCCTACATTTGAAGCAGAGACAGCTCACCGTGAGCGAGTACAAGATTGAGTATAGCAAACTGAGTAGGTTTGCTCCTGATTTGGTAGCTTCTGAGGATGGTAGAGTTAAACGTTTCTTGGGAGGATTAAGAAGCGATGTCCAGCAGTGGGCATGCACTTATCAAGCTGAAAGTTATGCTGAAGCAGTGGAAGCTGATTTGAAAGTGGAGGCGATTGAAAACACCAAGAATCGCGGTGCTGCGGTGAGGAAAGAGAAAAGGAAGTGTGTTGAGGATGGTAGATCCAGGGCATCTGACCCTTCTTAGAAGAAGAAAAGTAAGGAAGTGTGCAGCTTCTATGGTCATCCTGGCCACCCTTATGAAAGTTGTTTCAAGAGGACTACCACCCTGAAAGCAGCAGCAGGTGCATGCCATTTAAGGTGCACACAAGGTAGAGCTAGTGTGCTCGTTCTGTGCAAGGAAGGGTCATAATGTAAGTCGTTGCTGGATGAAAGAAAGGACTTGCTTCCAGTGCGGGCAGAAGGGACACCAGAAGTCTTCGTGCCCCCAGGCTCAGTCCCCACTGCAGCCTGCCCCGCTTTGAGCTCTACCGCTGCCACCAAACCTGGATAAAGGAAAAGGAAAGCTGAACGTGATGACCAGCTAGGAAGCCCAAACCTCTACGCAAGTGATATCAGGTTAGCTTCAGTTTAATTTATCCTTATTATTTATCGTTGTTGCCCTAGTTATCGTTCATTTAGTTATGTATGCTGCGGTTTTAGGGGAGTTTAAGGTGCGGAATAGGTGGGCGCACGTTCTTTTCGATTCGGGTGCCACCCATTCCTTTGTGGCCCGGAGGTTTGTTGATAAACATCGCCTGGATGTGGATCAATTAGGAGACTCCTTCAATGTCAAGCTTCCCTCCGGTGATTCGGTGATATCTAATCAAGGAGTTCTGAGATGCCCTATTTATCTTGGCAATTTTCTTGCCTTTGCAGATCTGATGATTTTAGATATGGCTGATTTTGACGTGATTTTGGGCATGGACTGGCTGTCAAAGTATGATGCGTTCATCATGTGCAAGGCTAAGCGACTGGATTTCAGGATGGACGACGGACAACCTATGAGCGTCTATGGATTTCAGGACAGATTTTCCCCTGTCATTTCTGCGGTATATGCTTGTCGTACAATAGAGTCTGGTTGCGAGGCATTTTTAGTTTCTATTTCTGATCTGGAGACAGCTTTTGTTATGCCACGTCTTGAGGATGTCTCGGTGGTGCGATAGTTTCTAGATGTCTTTCCTGATAGTCTTCCAGGACTTCCTCCTGAGAGAGAGGTGGAGTTTGTGATATACCTCGAGCCAAGTACTCGCTCGATTGCTAATGAACCATACCGTAAGTCTCCATGTGAGTTGGATGAGTTGTGTACTCAGCTCGATGAGTTGTTGAGGTGTGGTTTTATTAGACCAAGTTCTTCTCCATGGGGTGCTCCTGTTTTGTTCGTCAAGAAGAAAGATGGATTAATGAGGCTTTGCATCGATTATAGGGAATTGAACAAGATAACCATTAAGAATAGATATCCCCTGCCAAGGATTAATGATATGTTCGACCAGTTGCGTGGTAGCTCGGTATTTTCAAAGATCGATCTTCGCTAAGGCTACCACCAGTTGAGAATTCGTGAGGCAGACATTCCCCGAACCGCTTTCCGTTCGCGGCATAGACATTATGAGTTTTTGGTGATGTCTTTCGGTTTGACCAATGCATCCTCTGCTTTCATGGATTTGATGAATAGAGTGTTTAAGGATTTCTTGGACCGATTTGTTATTGTGTTCATAGATGATGTCTTGGTGTATTCCCGCAATGTTGAGGAGCATACTCAACATTTGCGTTTGGTTTTATCGACCCTGAGGGAGCATAAGTTATATGCAAAGTTGAGCAAGTGTGAGTTCTGGCTACCTCAGGTGTCCTTTCTGGGTCATGTTGTAAGCAAGGACGGTATTTCTGTAGACCATACCAAGATTTCGGCCGTGATGGAATGGGAGAGACCTTCTTCACCTAAGGAGATTAGGAGTTTCTTAGTCCTGGCTAGCTATTATAGAAGATTCGTGGAATGGTTTTTGGTGTTGTCTGCTCCTCTAACTAGACTTACTTAGAAGAATACTGCATTCATTTGGTGTGATAAGTGTGAAGAGGATTTTCAGGAACTAAAGAAGAGATTATGTACTACTCCGATTTTAACCTTACCTACTGAAGGAGTTGAGTATGCTGTGTATTTTGATGCATCACACATCAGCCTTGGTTGTGTTTTAATGCAAGATGGTAAGGTGATCGCGTATGGATCAAGGCAATTAAAGATTCACGAGAGAAACTACCCTACGCACGATTTGGAGTTTGCTGCCATAATTTATGCGCTGAAGCTGTGGCGACACTTATTGTATGGCGCACTGTGCAACATCTATACGGATCATAAGAGTTTGAAGTACGTCTTCACCCAAAAGGAACTAAATTTGCGCCAGCGTCGGTGGTTAGAATATGTGGCGGATTATGAAGTGGAAATTCTTTATCATCCAGGAAAGGCTAATGTAGTAGCCGATGCTTTGAGTAGAAAGACCGTTAAAATTTTTAATCTGTCGGTACAGTCCTTGGTAGAAGAATTTTTGTTGATGGATATTGAGGTTGGGAGTCGTACTATGCCTACTAGTTTGGAAGCGGAAGAACCTTCTTGGATTTCCCTTACTCAAGCACATCAGAAGGATGATCCTGATTTGTTGCACCTCAGGAATAGAACGGTGAAGGGAGAGCTACATGATTTCTCCTTGGATGAGTTGGATACCTTGAGGTATCGGGGTAGATTATGCGTCCCCGCCTTTGGCGACATTCGTTCTAAGATCTGTGCTGAAGCTCATGGTTACAGTGTAGCCTACCACCCTGGCTCCACTAAGATGTATAAGGATCTAAAGCAAATTGTTTGGTGGTCAGGGATGAAGAATGATATCGCGAAGTTTGTATCAAAATGTTATACATGTCAGCGTGTTAAGGCTGATCATAGAAGGCCTGGTGGTAAATTGACACCACTTGATATTCCAAGTTGGAAATGGGAGAGTATTTCAATGGATTTCATCACCGATCTACCAAAATCTCCCCGTGGGCATGACTCTTTTTGGGTGATAGTCAACAGATTGACAAAGTGTGCTCACTTTATTCCATTTAAGATTGGATATTCGATGAAGAAGATAGCCGAGCTATATCTTGAAGAGGTCATCAGGTTGCATGGAATGCCTGTTAGCATTGTATCAGATCGGGACTCCATATTTACGTCTCGCTTTTAGAAGAGTTTACATGAGGGGTTGGGTACCGATTTAAGGTATTCCACCGCCTATCATCTGCAGACGAATGGTCAGACGGAAAGGGTAAATCAGATCATAGAAGATATGATCAGATGTTATATTTTGGATCATGGTGGTGCTTGGGACGAGGGACTTAGACTCATGGAGTTTATGTACAATAATAGTTATCAAGAGAGTTTGCAGATGGTCCCATTTGAGGCCTTATATGGGAGGCGTTGTAGAACTCCTTTGTTTTGGGCTGAAGTTGGCGAGAGACCGTTGCTAGGTCCGGAAGCTCTTGAGGAGATGAATTGTGCTGTGACTCATATCCAAGAAAAGCTCCGTGTAGCTCAAGAGCGCTATGAGAAGTATGCTAATCAACAAAGGGTCGATCTGGAGTTTGATGTTGGAGACTTGGTTTTTCTGAAGGTTTCTCCGATGTCTGGCGTTAAAAGGTTTGGAAGGACCACAAGTTAGACCCCCGATATGTGGGACCTTTCCAGATTCTTGAGCGCATCAGAGTGTAAGCTTATAGGCTGGATTTGTCCATGACCTTCCCTGGTGTCCATGATGTGTTCCATGTGAGTCAGTTGCGGAAGTGTGTTCGTAATGATCGTCAAGTTCTCGACTCAATGCCCCAGATTCAGCCCAACCTTACGTATGTGGAAGAACATATTCATATTCTGGATTCTCAAGAGCGTGTGTTGCAAAGAAAGATCATCCCCATGGTTAGGATTCTTTGGAGAAATCAAGACGTCGAGAGTGCGACGTGGGAATTGGAATCGATGATGAGGGAATCTTATCTGCACCTCTTCTCTTAGTTTCGGGTATGTCTTTATGTTTTCAATCATGTTTGATTTTATCATTTTGGTTTGGTTTTGGAGTTGTGTTAAGTTTCGGGACGAAACTTCTTTTTAGGGGGAGTGACTGTAACGGCCCTGATTTTTCGATGATTTTATTTGTATGGGCATCGTCATATTTATAACGTCGTGGCGTTACGTTTAACGTCGAGTTGGCGGCGCAATGCCGTTAAGGCATTTTCGCGTCCATGAGGTCGAGTTGGCCGAATTCTTGTTGTAATGGAAAAATTTTGCATTTGAAATTTAAGTTAAATAATTTTGGATTTGCTCGTCAAGTTTCGTCATGATCGAGCGATATTTGGGCCTTGGCGATTTTCCGAAGTTTTGTGGAATTTATGTTCGTCATAAACTTTGAAAATTTATATCTCAAGAATGGCTCGTCGGATTTTGGTTTTGATTTCGCCGTTATGTTTGTAACGTCAGTGTTCGCCTACGGTGCGAATTTCGTTTGATTCGGCGCTCGTTCGGACCTCCGTTTTGAACTCGTGTGTTCTTATTCCAAAATATATAAATATGATTATTTTAATATTATAGTACTGTTCAAAAATGTCTTTTACTCTTCATTTATAAAGTTTTATTTTTTGGATGTATTTGTAAAAAGTTACTGTTCATGCAAAGGAATTGTCTTAACTACTCGAGTCCTGTATTGAACTACTCGAGTCCTGTATTGAACTACTCGAGTCCTGTATTGAACTACTCGAGTCCTGTATTGAACTACTCGAGTCCTGCATCTGAACTACTTGAGTAGCCGTTTTTTCTACCTCTCGAGTACCCGTAAGCTTGTTCTCGTGTAGTCCGTTGTAGTTTGCATTCGAGAGCCTTTTTAAGGTTCAACACGATGTCCTATGGAAAATGGTTAATATAAAATTTGTTCGTCTAGAAGAGATCTACAACTTTTGTGTTGGGCACTTTTCGATTTGAGGTCATCCTAGACCTCTATTTTCGGTTCCCGCAAAAATGCTCGTATTTGGTCGGTTTTCCTTCCGGTTTAGACAAGAATATTTTCTAATACATATATATATATATATATATATATTAAAATTATAAACTCTTATACTTTGGTTATTAGAAAGAAAAGAAAAGTTTGATCTTCATCTTCTCTGATTTTTTCCTCCCGAATCAGAGCAGCGTGAGCGTGAGAAAGAAAATATTTCGGGAACCTTCCGGTGGCCGCCGACGGCGCTCCGGTGCTTGAAATTTTCATCCGAACATATATCTGGAAAGCTCTCGCCGAGAACTACGCCATCATGGTAATATCTTCCCCGTTTCATGAGATTTCTCGTTAGTGTTTTTTCGGCCCTAACCTCTTTTTTGGTCGTTCTTGTTCAGATTTCAACTCCTCCCGCATCATTTTGCCCCGATCTACGACATGAAGTGATTCAGAGGACTTTTTCGGTATAACCAAGGCAAGTGGTGGTTTACCCTGTTTTCTCCGTGTCCGATTTGATGGTAACGAATGAGTTTTGTTCTTTTATCTTCTTGCATTTTTTTATGTCCTTCCAAGTTATAGCTATATCTAATCTTTCGATCACTTGAAAATTTCTAAATCTTGTCTTGTTAACTCAATCTGGTAACTTCATAGAGGTTTGATAAAATATTTTAGTATTGACTTTAATCGCCTTATTTATCATTGTTGAAGAATGTGTTAGAGTTTATCTAGGATTATAAATCGCTCTTAGAGGTTGATCAATCGCGTCTTTAATCAAGAGTGTTGAGTAGAATCCGACGTGCCTAGTCTCGAGATATATGTGTTGTGGTTTCTTTGGGTTTCAACATTGTGGGAGTTAGTGGACAAAACCACCTCCGCAATGTTTGATTAATTTATTAGTACGTTGTGGAAGTCTACCAGGTTTTTGGGCGTCTGCGGTGTATGGTGGAGAGTATGAGACTCCCTCGCAGTTAGACGGATGTTATATTCGTGAGGGTGTGTCCAGTTGAGTGACCACATCGCTCGTGTTTTTGGGTAGAGTCGACCACAGGTGCATAATAAAGATTTTGTACTCTTTTCCTTATGATTTATTCATGTCGTCACCTTATAGCCTCGTGTGTTTTGTGTACTCTTGTTGAACGTGATGAATCACATAAGATTTCTTTTCCTGTTGATGCCAAGTTTTCGTTTTGTACCATACTTTAGTGCTTTTGGTCTTGGGTTGGTACCCCTTTTGACCTTTGTTTATCTTGGCTCACTTTTCTGCCACCATTTGTACCTTCTTGCAGAGGTGTTCTATCATTGGAATGCCTCAGGTTCAGAGAGGTAGCAGTTAGCAGAGCTAGTTTCGGAGTTCCTGGGCGGCAATATTGGCCGTGGTTATTGCCCCGTCTTAGCGAGGTAGTTTGTTGCTTATTTTGTTTTACTAGTTCTGACATACTTTGTTGTACGTGGGTTCGTATCAGTTTGTTGACGCCCACAGAATTATTATTTTTAGATACTTGCTAGCTGCTTAGTTTTCTATATGTGGATTTGGATTACTTGATCTCTGGGAGGATTTATGCTAGAAATGCATGTTAGGTATTTTCAAGTATAAAATCTATTACTATTACTTCATGCATTGCATAATTTAAAACTCTAACTTTTTATTTTTAGCGACCGTTAAATCTATCTTTACTACTATTATAAATTTATGGTCTTGCATAGTATGAGTTGTTCTTTGGGGACGTTTATACTCATGCATGTTGTTGGAGTCTATCTAAACAAATATCTTCCGCAGCATATAATTATATTTGATTCGTGGATTAGATGAGCCACTAAGCCGAGGGATACGGCTATCTTCTGCACTTAAACTAATTTTTACCTTAAAATAACTTAAAGAATCTTTCTTCATGATTAAGTGGGTGTTTTACTGAGCGTCCGCAGTTATCCCCTGCTGACGTGGCATCATGATGTGCATTTTCCCTTACTCTGATAAGTTATTATATGTGTGAAAATGCGGGTTGTGACAATGGTAGTAATGCGGTCTCGATGGTTCTCCATACTGTGGAGAACCTCATTGACCTCTCTCCAGTCTTGGCTTGTCCAAAAAAACTCCACGATGTCCAGGTGTGGTAAGTTGGGAAACTAGACATATTTCCTCTAGAGATCCAAGTGGAGAATAGTCACTATGTTAGTCTCGATGCAGGATTGAACACTCCCACCTTGCTACGTCTGAGCGGGATCCCAGAGGTTATTGTAAAACTTTTGAGTAAGGGGCGAAGATAATGGGACACCAGAAGAGATCACAGCAAGCACGCCCAATTTCTCCAAGTACTCAAAAATATGAGCATATTGGTCGTCGGTATCGACGTTCATCGAGACACTCACGATGGCCTCATCTATAGCAGGATAGGTGGATGCAGGCACTCAGGAGCATTTAGATTAACTGTGGCGAGACGGTTGAGAGTTGGATGAAGCCATAACCAAAAAAACAACAACACGAATCCTTCAGATAAAAATAAAAAAAAATGAAGAATTTAGTCTCTGGACCCTACCGCGGAGCAGTAATCTGTTACTGTCATGCGGTAGTGTGACGAACTGTAAGTCATCTTCTTCCGCCGGATGATTTCAAAAACTCCATTTGGGTAAAAATGTTTCCTAAAAACAGGTTAAACACTTAGATCTAAGGCCGTGCAAGATAGATCGATGAGAATAACCAAGAACCATGAAGGAAAAACACAAATCTAACATGAAAATTCGTTGAAATCTACCCGTCTTAGATTCCAATTCTGGATCCCACGAAAAACATAATTTTTAAGTAGATCAGTCACACAAAAGGGTCAATGATGCGTGATTTGAGCTTACACAAGCTAGATCCGTGGAAAAGGCCGTGATCCGTAGCAAAACATCACAAATTGAGTGTAAAAACATCGCAAAACATCCATGGATCATGCCCAAAATGACTTGATATCTAAAAATCTACAACTCCAAAACTTTTAAAACTAGGAATTAGAGAGAGAGGGGAAGAAGAGAGTACCGTCACTGTGGATGAGAACTCCAGGGAGGGGGCGTTGTCGACAAAGGCAAGAGGGGAAGTGAGCAGGTGGGAAGAACTGGATCTGACACATATTTTTATATATTCTTAAGCTACCGCGACAGGTTAACTTTAACATCGGCGGTAGCACACTTTTTGGTACTTTTACCAGACTATCTGCCACAGTATCTTCATTACTGTGCTAATATCGACGATAACACAAGACTCACTATGATGTGTCTTACATTAGCGAGGGCGTAGGTGTGTCGTCATTAGGATCGCTAACCTGTAATCCACGTCTTGTCCTTAACCGGGGAAGGGTTCCAGTGGTTCCTTGTGTGACACAGGGGAGAAAGAGTGTTTGGTTGATCAGGTTCTTGTCATGGCATATGGGATTAACACCCCACCCTATGGCATATATGTAGCTCCTCATGCCCATTCGTCACTGAGTACAGGGCTAGAGTAATGACACATTGTTTGGGTCAAGCATGTTTTCAACATTCTCATGGGTTCTTCGTCATAGCGCGAACGTTGTATCATGCTGAGTGGTATTAAGTCTCATGCATAATACTCTATCATGCGATTGTATCTCTTTTGCATGCGTTGTTTTTGTTTATATGCCTGTTTGTTATTTATTTGAGTTCCTTTGTCGATTTCTTTTCAAAAACAAAAACACAAAAAATATAAATACCAAAACAAAAAAACTATGGATTGATCATGTTTTATGGGCACACATGAATTGAACTTAGGCTATAACAAGTGTATACAATGTTTTAGTTAAGAAGTGCTAATCTGTGTGAACATTGTCCCCAGTCATGGTGTGTCGAATCTATAGGTGCTTATTCATTGAGTGTGACATTACATGTTAGTGTATGTTGACTATGCCTCTAGGTATGTGTGAGGATTTAGATAGGGGAATGACTTCACACTAATCACACATCCCTAGAAGGAGCAATCATGCACAAATACTAGGCTTACATGCTATAACTCGTGACATTGTATCTTAACACGTTAGAAATATCTTGAATAATCAATGTCACGATACACATGTAATTATATGAAGATTAAAACTTTGCACCAAATCTCTAATGCTAAAGTCTTATGTATACAAGTTAAAGTGTATCTATATAGGTGGATAGATTTCAATTGACTCGGGGCTCCTTTAACTCACAAATATATATATATATATATATATATATATATATATATATATATATATATATATATATATATATATATATATATATATATATATATATATATATTATATATATAGTGATAGCTCAAAGCAAACTAAACAAGAAAACTATGCATGCTATCAAATGTCATGTCAAGGAGCCCCCATGCACTACTCATTCCTCCTAATAAGTCTTTATGAGCGTTGTGAGGATGAGCACCTTGGTTCAAAGAGTCATTTCGATTTTGTGCATAGACTCTAACTTAAGCTTAGGGCCCCTAGTTCTAGTCTTGGTATGACATAGATGGATATGTGATGTGATCATTCACTCTACTTCTTGTGTTAGCATTTTAAAAGATCGAGATAAACATGTAAAATATGATATTTCTACTTGGTATTTTCTCTCTTGTTGATGTTACACGTACACGTCATTGCCTTATTTAACGCTTCCATGCATAAGAATTGGACTGAAACTACACTATATGTTTTTTCGCACACAGGTACTAGCACACGATTTGTACTTTTGATGTATATAATGTTTAAATGTGATTAACTCTATAACTCTCGTAGCATTGTAATGTTCCTCGTTGTGTGCTTAGTCTACTATTTGCGGTCCAATCCATATAAACTATGTGAAATTACTTATTTTATGTTTGTGTACTCCGCTCTTATGTATGCCCACGTGCTTCTTATTCTCTGATTTGTGTTTTTTGGGGGTCACCCCTATAGTTCTCACTTTTTTGCTTTACTAATTGTGTGCGTTGTCTGCTGTTTCTTTCACGCCCTTCATATATATACTATTTTTTTAATTCTGCATGACCTTTTGTCTGGCCCACCCCTTATGATACTATCAACTGGGGAGAAGTGACTTTTCATGAGAATTATTCAAGAGTATGATCACATATAGGGGGAGCTTGTTACAATGTGTACACATAGTTAGGGGGAGTGTGTAGAACACGTTAGTAGGGGGAGCTCGTGTGTAGGAAGAGATATATGTTTCATATAACCTGACTATATGTTTAACGCTTAAGGGGAACGTGTAGAACACGTAGGTAGGGAGAGATCATGTGTAGGAAGAGGTATATGTTTCATGTAACTTGACTATATGTTTAACGCTTATCTATTATATGCGCTCTATCATACATTTCATTGTCATTTCTCATGAAAGGGATTTGATATTATCAAAAGGGGGAGTTTGTTGGAATCGATGTTTCACATTCCCGTTGTTTGATAATATCCAATCCCAAGGTGTATTTGATCACGTTTATGTTTTGATTGTGTGTGCAGGTTGCGAGGTTCAATCAAAGCAAAGGGAGTCTCCTCAGGATCCAACCGTTGAGCGATAAGAGTTACCGTCGGGCGGTAGCTGAAATTAATTGGACAGAGCTCTCTGGAACCTACCACTCTGCGCTAGTCCTACCGCATGTGCTAGCTCGATGAATTAATTTGATAAAGCTCTCGGGAACCTGCCGCGCAGACACTAGCATGTTACCGCGCTATGGTAACCCACTCAATGCTCTAAGGCATTAAGTGCGTTAAGACAGCACTACCGTCGGGCGCTCGCTTGGTACCGCACCACGGTAACCCACTCAACGCTCTAAGGCGTTGAGTGTGCTGAGATAGCACTACTGCTGGGCTCTATCTTGGTGTCGCGCTGCGGTGACCCACTCAATGCTCCAAGGCATTGAGTGCATTGAGGCAGGCCTACCGCCGGGCGCTATCTGCCTACCGCACGATGCTAGTATTGGAAAAAATAAAATATTTGTTTTAAATATTTTTCTTAATTTGGAGGATAGCTAGAACATCAAGCGCGCGAACCTACTACCGGGCACTAGTCTTACCGCCGACGATAGCATATTTTCAGGAAGACATATATAAAGCCGCTTCGGTTTCTGTGCTCATTACCTAAGACGAAAAGAGATCAAGTTCATATATTCTAGGGTTCGGTCGCCTCTCATTTTTTAGTTCCAAACATTTTCATCGAAGGAAAAGAACTCTGTATCCATCCTGTTCGTTAACGAAGATCTCTAGCGATCCAAGGACTACATCGATTACGAAGAGATGACCGGTTGCAAGCACATGGAGATCTTAAGCCCCGGCCGCGGATCGCGATACGGAGAAATCATCAAGAGGGAGACTTTAATCTTAATTTCTTTAAACCTTGTCTTTTTGTAATCTTATTTTTTTTGTTCATTCTTGTGGTGAGGAAAATCGACCAGTGAAGGTCATCGGAATCCTGTAAGGATTCTGTGGGAAATCGTCCCGATGTTAGGAAGTCTAGATCGGGTGATCTAGTGGGGCTCTAAGACCCTTCCATGCATGGAGGTGAAGGGTCATCTCGAAGACCTTTCTTGGAGGGAAAGGGAGAGAGCCAATAGGTCCATGGAGCGGTTAAGTATAGAAAATAATAGAGTGTTTCTTTCTCACTGCCTTCGATTTACAACATCACGGGGATCACGATTTTATAATCGTTAAGAACTTATTGTTGATTCAATTTTGATAAAGTTAGTTTCTATTAGTTTTATTACTTCTATGACCTGCTGTAATTGTTATTTGGTATTCTTTTAAGGGGTGTACCAGAGAATTTGCACGGGAAATGAGTTTATAGATATACCGCCGCACGTTAGCTACCTAATGCCCCGCTGTAGATTCCAGAACTCGATTTTTTGGGGCAATATAATTTAAATTGTAATAAACACGTAAAACCTTATTCACCCCACCCCCTTTAAGGTTTGTCACGAGATCCAACAATAGCTACATTAAGATTTCTGCCCCTGATGATCACACCTTGGTTTGCATCCCCAATTATCATATCTCTAGGATGATCTATTAAATGTTTAACAACTACTGGAAGTCTATCTCCATCTCCTTGATTTTCATCTTCAGTGGGTTGGAGTTCTTCCTCTATTTGCATTCCAGCTGTCCCTTCTTCTACGATGAGCACACCATCTTCCTTTTCTTGGTCTGATGGAGTGGTGTATTTTAAGCTTAGTTTTTTGATTCTCAAACCCGTACCTGTAGTACTGGAAGAGCTTGACAGCACATTATGAATCATAGAAGTTTCATCAAATATAACATTAATAGATTTTCTACAACCCGAGTTTTCATGTTGAAAATCCTGTAGGCTTTGCTATGACAGCTATATCCAACAAAAATGCTTTCATAGGATTTTTTAGCAAATTTGATCAAATAGGACTTCCTATTGTTAAGCACATAACATTTACTTCCAAAAAATTTGAAATAGGCCAAATTTGGTTTTCTGCCCTTCATTACCTTATAGGGTGTATTTTTGAGATATTTGTTGATAGAGGCCCTATTTTGGACATGAAATGTTGTGTTGACTGCCTCGACCCAAAAATACTCTGGGTGAGAAGTGTCACTCAGCATGGTTCTTCCAGTCTCAGTGAGAGTTCTATTTTCTCTCTCAGCAATGTCATTTTGCTGGGGTATTTTTGGAGAAGAGAATTCTTGAAAGATACATTGCTATTTACAGAAGTTTGTCATGCATTCAAACCAAAATTCTATTCTATGGTCACTTCTGATTTTGACCAGAGTGCAACATTTTTCATTCTGAATTTGCTTGACAATGGTCACAAAGCTATCCAAGGTATCAGACTTTCTCTTTAGAAAGAAAACCCAAGCAAATCTAGAGTAGTCATCAACTATCAAAAAAGTCTAGACTTTCCTACCTAGACTGTGGATTGGCATAGGACCAAATATGTAAAACCCCCTCCTGGAACACAAGACACGGCCGAGGGGAGTTTTATGCCCAAAACAGCCGCCTTATGTTAGCCTCAACACACGGGCTAATCTGTACCATAATTCGCCTATTTCGACAGCTAATTCCTGATATCACAAATGCCAACTCAACAAAAAAGAAGAGTACGAAAGTCATAATCCGTAAAGCGTAAATGTCCAAAATAATACAACATAATAAGAAGCTACATCAGCTCCTATAATATCAGAGTATAAGAATTTGCCCGAAGGGCTACAACAAGTCGCTCAAAATACTCATATATATCACTGAAGTTAGAGAATCCATCGTAGTATTAGGCCCTGTCCCCCTGGCTGGACTGCCCTCCTGTGCGGGGTACTGCTGCTCCGTTGGTGGGGTGTCCTCCTAAAAAATGTGGGTGTAGCAAATGTTAGTCATAAAGACTAAGTGATTTTACATCCTCTCACCCTGGCGACTATTAGGAATTGGGCGGAGGAAAAGAAAGAGGGGCACAATATAAGAGTAATTTAACAAGTAGGTGACGAGAGAGAGTATTGTTGAATCTAGTAGTATATATATATATATATATATATATATATATATATATATATATATATATATATATATATATATATATATATATATATATATCATCACTTCATTAATAAGCAGGTATTAATAGTAGGTATCATAATTTATAAATCAACACATCTACACTAGTAGCATATCAAATCATAACTACAGAATTGAACTTAACCTATAAAGATGCGATACAAATTTATAAGTCAAGGATCGGGTACAACAAAAAGTATCTCATCAAATAAAAGTACCCATACAGATTTATATTATAAGGATCTTATGCGGTGCAATGCAACGCAATGAAATGAACGCAATATGATGACTCACTCATGCTTGCACACAAAAACATTTGTTATGTTGACATAGAACGTAGTTGCCATTTTCGAGAGATAGCAAACCTCTCAGGCATCACCCATCATGGCGAAACAGTGACAGCGGAGCGGGCTTCTCCACTACTAGGTGGGCATACACACTACCAGGCCTAGGCCTCCGTACTCCTCAACACTATCATCCTCCAACTAGCGGAGCTCCTGCGTACTATGAAACAAAAGGTGTCTTGGGTAGATGAGCACCAAGAGCACATCCCAACTGGCCTAATAGCACAGAATGGGTCCTTTGGAAGTAAACACCAAGAAGCCCAACCCAACCGACTCAGCAGGAACGGAAGGGGTCTTTGGGTAGTATGCACCAAAGAGCCCAGCCCAACCATCCTAGGTCCAACTATCGTCTTCCATCAGTGTGATGACTAGCAAGCCCATCGACCTGCCACATCAATCCTCAATATAGGATGGTACACAGTGTGTTAACCTACACACACAAATAACCCATACTTTACCATGCTTCCAAATATCCAAGGGCTCCTACCGATTCCCTTATTAACACATCTTGCCTGTGCTCGTAAACACGCAAGGGATCCACACTGAATCCCCCATTTCCACTTTAATATATGATTACTGGTGCACAATATTGTATCCTCAGTACTAGGTGGTCAATGACCGTTCTCATCATTTAATCAAGGATTATTTCTCTTCAAGCCCCTTTCTGATACGCAGCACACCTCTTTAACAAAATTAGCAATCATTTCCACTGACTCACATTTTATGATCTTCATTTATTTCTGCTTATGTCACAAAGCGATTTAGGCTAGATAATAAATAACATCAAAGCAATTACTCTTCCCAAAACTATTAATTAGGTGAGGTGAGATCTCAATACCATCTCTACATAATCCACCAAATCTTATAAGCATTTAGTTATTTAATATAAAAGAATTTAACTAACATCATCACCTTACCCTTGTGTATCACAGTTTACCAAAAGTAAATTTTGGAAAGCTATAGTCCACCAAAATCACGGGCAAACTCAAATCGAAAAGGTATTTTGCTTGGTTCTTAATGCCAGGTGAAAATTACTGTTCATCTTATTTCTCTAAATAACGTACAAAGCATTCACATTCTCGTCTCCTTTTCTCTCTCATTAGACCACTATTCTTCACGAAATTAAATCCCCCATCCTCATAATGAAGAGAGGATATGATTGAAGACATTCTTGTGTTGATCGATGCCCTATAACGAAAGTTCTTGTGTGGTCCCTTCGTAGGAAAACTCCATTAAACTCCCAAATCAAGCTCTCTCAAGCCGATGTCTCTCCTACACTTTGGATCTAAAGATCTAGCACCAAGGGAGAGGGTAGGAAGCTCACTTGGTTTCTGGCCATGGACCGAGTCCTCCTCCTTGTCGGCATGGCATGATCAGCTTCTAACATTCTGTTCTATTCGTTCGTTCTTTCAGGGAGGAGATTTTAGCACAATAAAGGAGGAGGAGAAGTCCTTCAGGTAAGTATAGAGTTCGGCTTCCTGTAGTTGGCTTCCGTTTCTTCATTCTTTTAGGGAGAGAGTCAGCTCGGTACAGGAGATGAATAAGGTTTGGCTTATAAATAATGACCTTATATCTAGGGTTGATGGTTTCCATACCACGTGTCACTCCCTGATTGGACCAGTAACGCCCCTGATTTTTCCAAGGTTTATTTAAAATCCCTTTAGTGGCCTATTTTGATGTCAAAGCGTTACTTTGACTCATAGTTGGTGGGTACCGTTGTTGGAGCGTTGCTTTTACTCGTTGGTATCCAAGGTTTTAGTTAGGGAGAATTAGCTTGGCTAATTTCTCCTGTGTTTTGATATTCCCTTGTAAGACGGGGTTCGTTTTGGAACACGACGGAGTGTTTTTGGGATATTTGGTACTTTGACTTCAGGGAGTTTTTTCCCGAGTTTCGTTTGTCAAATTTTGAGCTCGACTTCACTGTTGGATTCGTAGCATCGATATTTAGCTACGGTGCGATTTTCGTAAAAATCCGAGATAGTGTGAATTTTGGTCATTTGGACATTTTAATAATAATATTATTATTATTATTATTATATTATATTATTTATTCCATATATATAGCCTTGCGATAGGACAGAAACTCTATTCATTATCTTCTTCCTGAAACCGTTGGACTGTTTTTGCGGAAGGACGAGAGTGGCGGACCTTGTGAAGCTTTCGACCGATGATTGTAGGAGCTCCAGAGCACGAAATTGTCGTCGGAGAGTAGATCTGGTTAGCCCTCACCAAGATCTACATTTGTATAGTGAGTTTTTTCTCGTTTCGTGGATTTTTTGACATTAGCGTACGCGGTTTTGACCTCCTATCCTCTCGAAAAGTTTCAATTTTTGTTGCTTAGGTGTTCTTGCGGCCAGAACCTTGGAGAGGAGCGTTGTGTGACTGAATTTCGGCCGGATCGAGGCAAGTGTTGACTTTTTCCACTTGCCAAGTTTTTCTTTCATGGTTTATTTCTTTCTTCTTTCCTTTCCTCCTTAGTATTTAGGAGTAACGTCAGGTTCGACCCTTGCCGACCTGCTAGACAATATAGTTTTCCGGACAGGTTTAACCAAGTTGATTCTGTAGGTGATAACCGGGAATCCATGATTTATGGGATTAATCTAGTATGGTATTTTCGTCATACTTGACTGTTACACTAGAATAATCTGTCGAATATAGAACTGTTGACTTAAGATGAATTTTTGTTGTATAACAGTTAACTTAAGTTTAAATTTGTCGAATATGGGTAGGTAGAATTCGTCAGATATAGGTTGAGATTGGTCTAAGTAATATTCGACGAGTATCAGTAGGAGTAGACTCAAATTCTTCGAGTATCCGATGTAAATTCATCGAGTATCCGATGTAAATTCATCGGGTAATGCTTGGCGTTGAGTTAAGTCCAATTCGTCGAGTATTAGGCATTGAGTCGACGAATATCAGGCATGGCGTAGGTTTAAGTCCAATTCGTCGAATATTAGGCATTTAATCGACGAATATCAGGCATGGCGTTAAGTTAAGTCGAACTCGTCGAGTATTATCCATTGAGTTGACGAATATCCGACATAGCATTGAGTTAAGTCCAATTCGTCGAGTATTAGGCGTTGAGTCGACGAATATCAGGCATGGAGTTGAGTGATCTTTGAGTCTAAGTCAGATTCGTCGAGTAATGTCAGTTTGGTGTTGAGTGCGTTGGGTTATAATTTGGCGCTAAGGTAGAAGCGTTGAGTGTACTCAACGCGGCACTGAGTGAAGCCTTGGCGTTGAGTGTATTAGCGTTGACTGTAGTCTGGGCGTTGAGTAGTGCTGAGACTAAGTCAAAAGCATTGAGTGTACTCAACGCGTCATTGAGTGTACTCAACGCGACGTCGAGTGAAGCCTTGGTGTTTAGTGAAGCCTTGGTGTTGGGTGAATCCTTGGCGTTGAGTGGTCTGCGACACTAAGTCAAAAGCATCGTGCGGACTCAACGCGATATCGAGTGAAGGTAATTCGCTGAGTAAAACTATTTCGTGTTGAGTGCGCTGAATGCAAACAACGCGACACTGAGTGTAAGCCAGGCGTCGAGTTGACTCACCGCTTTTCCATGGACTTAGGATTTTTCGCCAATTCGTTGTGTATCACTAGTGGACTAGTTTTGCTATATAAAAATTGTTTAGAGCCTACTGCATTCGTCGAGTATAATCGACGAATCAGTATGGACTTGGTATTTCTTGGCCGAATTGTATCTAATCCGTCGAGTTTGGCCTTAGGCCAATTTCTAGGATTTATTCCTCCATTTGTTATTGGAGAAGCCCAGTGTTTGGTTATGGTTTGTCTATATTCGGCGATGGTTGTTGGTGTTTGGGTTGCATGATATGGTTGTCGGTGTTTTGGTTGTATGATTATGGTTGGGTTGGCGGTGGATAAACAACCACCAACTTAATGCCTTTTTGATGAACTATTGCCCTGGTGGGTTTGCCCGGTGTGGGTATGTGATTGCTGGTGTATTGGGTAGGTTCCCACAATCGCAGGTGCCGGTTTTTCCCCAGTTTTTGGTGTGTCAAGGTATAAGACCAGCTTTCCTTGGGCCCTTGTGAAGTTTTTGTTGTTGGTGTGTTGGATAGGTTCCCACCACCGCAGGTGGCGGAATTGCTGGTGTTTTTGGTCACCAAGTTATGGGTTAATTAAATCCTTATACTTATAGTTATTTATTCACATGTTCTATGAAACATAAATCTTTATAACACTTGGTGTAAATTCCTTACCTTTGAGCATGTAAGTTAGTTTTTTCTCACTATTCTTGGATTTGGGTTGGTAACACTTTATTCGTTTTTGGTTTATTGCTAACCTTTTGGATCTTTGTTCACCACTTGTATTATTATTTCTTGTGGAGTTGCTCTTTCTTTGAATGCCTCGAGTTTGGATAAGTAGCTGATTGAGCGGGTAGGGTTTGGTGCTAGCTTGGGTTCTGCAATGGCTGCAACTGTCTCCTTTCCTCATCGATTGTGAGGTAGTGTATTGTTTTATTTTTGTTCAGACATACATATCTTTTAGTGGGTTCGTGTCAGGTTATTGACACCCACTGGATTTTGTATAATGTTAAGTACTTGCTAGCTGCTAAGCCTTTTTTATGACTTATTGTATTTACTTGCTCTTTGGGAAGGTTTCATGCTAAGTTGCATGTTAGATATTTAAAAATATAAAAGTATTACTTCTATCACCTCATACATGCCATTTTTGAAAACTAACATCATTATGTTTGACAAACGTAAAAGCTATTTTCATACTTATACAAAATCTAGAGTCCTGTAGACCATGAGTTGTCCTATATGGATGTTTTTGCTCAGGTAGGATGTCAATTAATTTAAATAAGGTATTTTCCGTAGCGTAAACTTATATTTTCAATTTTGGATTAGTTGATCTACTGAGCCGAGGGATACGATCATCCAAAACATAACTTAAAACATGTTTTCTTCACATTAAAACTTGGTATTTTCATTAACAGGGTTAGAGTTGGAGTTTGCCTGAACGTCTACAGTTATCCCTTGCATGGCGTGGCATCACGACATGTGTTTTCTCTTACTCTGATGTACATTTAAATTCGGAAAAAGTGCGGGTTATGACAGTTGGTATCAGAGGGATGAGTTGTTTGGCAATTAGTCGAACAACCATCTTAAGTTAGTTTTAGTTATCTTGTTCCATTGCAAACATACATTGATGTGTCATCAGTACGTCTTGGCTGAAGTATGAACACTACACTCATAAGCATGACAAGAAGTATACGGGGAATATTTTGTAGTATGGAATGCATAATATGTGTTTGTAAATGGATCCTCATAGGAAGCAACATGTGACGGTTATGTAGTATGGGATGCATAACAATCATCACATGAATGTACATTAGACTTTACTTTTCGTTGTATGCAATATTATGTAGTATGAGATGCATAATATTTCATGTGTACGCCACTCATAAAATGCACTAAGGCCTTTGGTAGATTGTATAGCACAACATTCATGACATAACATTGCATTAGCACACGTGCCAAGCTAAAGATTTACATGATGACATATGTACACACATGGTTTAAGTCAAAAAAGGAATAAGAATTCATGCATTCATAGTCTATGCACATGAGTTAGTAGGATGACAGTATATCATCCTAAGTTTAAGCATGAGATCATTAATAAAATTATCAGAGCAAGCAAGTAACTTGAACAAGTATTTGTACATATATTGTCTGAATTAAGTTGTGTAGTTCTAGCGATAAGCTATGTTTTGATTAGTTCCTTGTTGTGTTATTAGAATGCCGCAGAAGCGTCCTGGGACAAGGTCAACTCCCCAGTCTGATAGCGAGTTGTCTATGGCACAGAGTGAGATTGTGATCGAAGGACTGCGACAGAGCAATGAGGCTCTATCCAGACAAATGTTGGAGATGCACTCGCAGATCCAGGATTTTTTGTCTGTTGTTTTTGGGCAACCGATTAGAGTGCAAGACCATGCTATGTGTCAAGCTATTCCTATTTGCCCTACTCCACTGGTGCCTCCAGTTGTGTTACCTCCAAAGATGAACTTTTTCTCACATTTCTAGTGATTATGACCTCCTACCTATGATGGTAGAGTGGATTTCATGGCCTTGGATGACTGGATTATAGCGATCGAGGAGATGTTCTCATACTCAGGGATTTCTACTAACCAGAGAGTGATGGTCGCTGCTTACCAGCTGAAGGGTCTGGCAAAGAGCTAGTGGTTACGAGAAAATGAGAACCTGAAGGACGGAAGTTCGTTGGAAGCCTTCAAGGAGTTATTGCTGAGGAAGTTTCTACCGTCGGTCGAGCAAGACAGCTTAATGAATAATTTTTTGCATTTGAAACAAAGAAAACTCACAGTGAGTGACTATGAAGTGGAGTTCAGTAAATTGAGATGGTTTGCCAAGGATCTGGTATCCTCAGAATCTAGAAGAGTTAAGCTCTTTCTGTGTGGTCTGAGGACTGACATCCAGCATCTGGCCAATGCTTATAGATCTGGAAGTTATGCTGAAGCTGTAGAAGCTGCCTTAAAGGCCAAAGCAATCGAAAATACGACAAATCGAGGCCAGAAGATGTGGAAAGATAAGAGGAAGTCTGATGAGGGTAAGAACTCCAAGGAATTTGGTCCTGCTCCAAGGAAATGAAGCAAGGAGGTGTGTAGTTTCTGTGGTCGGTCGGGCCACCCGTTTGAGAAATATTTCAAGATATCGGGAGATCAGAAGCAACAACTGGTGCATGCCATTCAGAGCACTCCCATAGGAGATCTGGTTTGTTCTTCGTGCGATAGGAAGGGGCACAATGTTGCCCATTATTGGGGGTAAGGATACGATATACTTTCAGTGCAGACAAAAGGGACATTTCAAGTCAAAGTGACTGCAGTCTCAGCCCATGCTGTATCCAGTTCCACTTCAGGCTTTGCCGCCACCGCAGCATTTGTACAAAGGGAAGGGTAAGTTAAACGTGGTGTCTTTGGAGGAAGTGCGTACATCCACCCAGGTGATCTCAGGTTAGATCCTAACCTAGTTGTTTTTAGCTCATATTTGTAGTTTCAATGTTGCTCGGTTTTTTATGAATGTGATTTTATAGGGAAGTTTAAGGTAATGAACCGCTGGGGGCGCGTTCTTTTCGATTCTGGTGCTACCCACTCGTTTGTGGATAGGACCTTTATAGAGCATCATCGTTTGACCCTCGATCGATTTGGAGACGCCTTTCGTGTCAAGTTTCCCTCTAGTGACTCAGTGGTGTCGGACCAGGGTATCCTGGGTTGTCCGATTCTTTTAGGCGATTTCCTAGTTGTTGCTGATCTGAAGGTGATAGACCTGGAGGACTTTGATGCGATCTTGGGTATCGACTAGTTGTCCAGGTATGATGCGGTTATCCAATGCAAGGTCAATCGTTTGGACTTCGAGATGGACGACGATCACCCCAGGAGTGTATATGGTTATCTGCGCCAGGATTCCCCGGTTATTTATACGGTATGTGCTCAGAAGATTTTAGATTCTGGTTATTTTGCTTACTTGGTTTCTGCTTTGGGAACCGTTAGTGGTTTGTCATGTATCGAGGAGGTTCCGGTGGTGCGTGAGTTTCTGGATGTTTTTCTTGATAGTCTTCCTGGTCTTCTGTAACGCCCCAAGGTTCAGGACACATTTTTTGGAAGGTACCTCCCAGCAGTAGAGCTACCTCCCGTGGTAGCTCAGATTACTCAGTGCCTTTGTACTCGACGCTCTCAATGCCTTAGCGCTTGTTAGCACATGACAGTATTGACTATCGTGCGGCGGTAGCTCACTCAATGCTTTGGGGTTGACTGAATGATTCTAGGTTGACTTAACGCTTTTGGTTTCACTCGGCTATTGTTAGCGTGCGGCGGTATTATTAGCACTGGCGGTAGATTTGGCGATTTATTTGGCAAAGATTTATGGTTTACTACTGCGCAGCATTAGCCTTAACGCAGGGCGGTAATAGAGCAGTTATGACACGTCCACGTGTCAACGCCCGATTTGAGTTTTGAGCGGTGGTGTCCTAAAGAAGCTAAATGGTTGAGGTATCACGCGGCAGTAACTTCTTTCAACGCGGCGATAGCACTCGTAAACTAAATTCTTGAAAGAATCGTGATCGTTTGCTGGCTTTAATTAGATATCCGACGGCTGGAGGTTGCCCCTGCGGGTATATGGACAAGAGTGTAGGTTTCCATCTCATTTTTCCCTTAGATCTTTTATTTCTAAGTGTTGGAGAGAAGAGAGAGTGAAGAAGGAAGAAGAGGAAGGAGATCTTGCCATCATTGGAGTTTCGAAGCTCCGATTCGCAGGACAAGTCCGGATCTGTGGAGGCAAGATGGTTACGGTCGCGTTCACCCATCTAGGTCTTTGGCATGGCACCAAAGAGAGCGCAAAGGGTAACGATTCTATACTTAGACATATGAATTCATCTTCCTTTTGCATATGAAACCCTCTCCAGTGAGTGTGCGGTGAGCATGAGGTCTTCCTTCGGGTAGATACGGTGCATCCATGTAGTTTGCATTTAGAGTTCGGAATCAAAGTACGGACATATGCATGGTGAGTGAAGCCCATCCAGACAGGTTGGTCTGGATTGGTGATGTTTATTTCATTATGCTTGTATTGCCGGAGAAGTCTCCGTACTATATGTTTTTTGGATTTCTACGTGGTAGATTATAGCAGGTAACTTTGGGGACTAACTCCAAGGAGCACCCAGAAATCTGGGCAGAATTGTATACCTACAAGGTACCGCGCAGCAATAGTGTTACCGCTGGCGGTAGCTCCATGAGAGAGCTATTGTGAGGCCTGTCTCGTCAAGACCTGGGGGCCAGTGTTGTGGAGCTGAGTGCTTGGAGAGCCTAGCTTGGTGGCCTGAGAGCCAGCTAGTGAACATAACGCGGTTATGTGTGTTGGAATGGGAAAGGGGAGGTCAACCCACTTCATGGCTTGTTGCGCCCGACGATTTGAGCAACGGGATATGACCAAACTATATCCAGTAGTTATGTCGATTGACCTGCGGGTAGAGTTAACTGTTGTAGAAATAGTTACGAGTCTTAGGCCTTATGCCAGAAAGACTATTTAATGCTTATCTATGTTGGTCGTCACTAAGTACGGTGGTGGGACCCTGGTTTTTGTCCGGTACACCGAGAATCTTCCCTGAGTTCATGGGGCGTGTGGTCGTAGCACCAACATCTGTGGTGAAATGTGCTTAAATTGCACTTTCGTAGCCATGTTTGGTTTTGTTAATGTTATGCATGGAAGGAGCACCACCGCCCCGAGTTATGGCTGGGGTCGTTATAATTTGGTCAGCTTTAGATAACCATCGTCTTGTTTTGCCACCGTTCGGTGGATTGTTCTTATGAGGGAATAGGTGAGCCAAGTGGAAAGTAGTGGGTTGAAGCCCTTGATGCTATGCTGGCCCTTGAAGGCCAGAGCGAAGTGTTTTTCTTTACTATTTTCATATGTGGACAGCCTGCGTGCCAAAGTCTGCAAAACACTAATTGTTTAAGTAAACAGTTGTAAGGCGATAAGGCCAAGACTCTTTGTCTATTTTTTACATTCATTCCTGTTGTGGATCATAGTGGACATTCATGTTTTATGATGGGTTCTTTCAACTTATTTAAAAGCTTCCGCTAGAATGCTTTGTGTTAGGATTTAAAATTTTATAATAGTTTGTTGGTATTAATATGTAACTGAACTGACTATCCGTAGAATATGGGCGGGGCATTGGCCTGACCTTATGTTATATTCCATGTGACGGATGGGGTGTTATATCTTTCACCTGAGAGGGATGTAGAGTTTGTTATAGATCTTGAGCCGGGTACTCAACTTATTGCTAAGGCATCGTACCGTATGGACCCTCGAGAGCTGGATGAGTTGCATACCCAGCTCGATGATCTTTTGCAGTGTGGATTTATTAGGCCAAGTTCTTTGCCTTAGGGCGCTCCCGTGTTGTTTGTAAAGAAAAAGGATTGATCCATGAGGCTGTGCATTGATTATAGGGAACTGAATAAGATAAATATCAAGAACAAGTATCACTTGTCATGAATAGAAGATTTGTTTGATTAGTTGCGTGGTAGTATATTGTTTTCAAAGATTTACTCTCGTTCAGGCTACCATCAGTTGAGGATTTGTGAGACAGATATTCCACGGACCGGTTTCTGTTCTCAGCATGGACATTTTGAGATCTTGGTAAAGTCCTTTGGTTTGACAAATTCACCCTCTACCTTCATGGACATGGTGAACAAAGTGTTCAAGGATTTTTTGGACCGTTTTGTGGTCGTGTTTATAGATGATGTTTTGGTTTATTCCCACAGTGTTGAAGAGCATGCCTAGCACTTTCGTTTGGTTTTGAATGCTTTGAGGGAGCATAATTTGTTTGCCAAGTTAAGCAAGTAATTTTGGTTTCCTTGGTTTCCTTTCGGGTCATGTGGTTAATAAGGATGAAATTTTTGTTGACCCAGAGAAGATTTTGGATGTATTGGATTGGTACAGACCGAACACACCAAAATGGATTAGAATTTTCCAAGGATTGACATGATATTATAGGAGGTTTGTGGAAGTTTCTTCACGTTGTCTGCGCCGCTGACTAAGCTTACGCAGAAGAATGCAACATTTGTGTGGAGCGATAAGTGCGAAGAATCCTTTCAGGAGTTGAAAAGGAGATTGTGCACTACTCCAGTATTGTCCTTCCCTACCGAGGGAGTATAGTATGTCGTTTATGTAAATGCATCGCATGTTGAACTTGGTTGCGTGTTGATGCAATAAGGAAAAGTGATTGTGTATGGGTCAATGCAGTTAAAGATCCATGAAAGAATCTACCCTACTCATGATTTATAGTTTGATGCAGTCATTTATGCCTTGAAGTTTTGGAGACAACTATTGTATGGCGCATTCTACAAACTTAACACGGATCATAAGAGTTTGAAGTACGTCTTCACTTAGAAGGAGTTGAATTTGCGCCAGCGGAGATGGTTAGAATATGTCGCAGACTATGATGTTGATATCCAATACCATCTAGGAAAAGCTAATGTGGTAGTCGACGCCCTGAGTAGGAAGAACACACAAATCTTTGGACTTTATGTGGAATCCTTCACAAAAGAATTTCTGTCAATGGATATATCAGTTGGGAGTAGCGACACACCCAGTAGTTTGGAAGTGTTAGAGCCCTCTTGGATTACACTCATATGGCAGCATCAGAAGGATGATCCTGAATTGCAGCACCTCCGTAATAAAACTGAGAAAGGGGATTTACTAGACTTTTCAATCGATGACGCGGGTACCTTGAAGTACCGCGGTAGATGTTGTATCCGCGCCGTTGAGGACATTCGAGTTAAGCTTTGCAATGAGACGCATAGTTCGAGTGTTGCCTACCACCCTAGTTCTACGAAGATGTATAGAGATCTGAAGCACATCGTTTGGTTGTATGGTATGAAGAACAACATAGCCAAGTTTGTGTCTGAGTGCTTCACTTGTAAGCGATTTAAGGCTAATCATGGAAGGCCTGGTGGCCAGTTAACACCTTTAGAAATTCCCAGTTGGAAGTGGGAGAGTATTTTTATGGACTTCATTACTGGTTTGCCGAGATCTCCCAAAGGACATGATTCTATATGGGTTATATTGGACAGGCTGACGAAGTGTGCTCACTTCGTGCCGTTCAGGATTGATTACTCCACGAAAAAGATAACAGAGTTATACTTGGATGCGGTTATCAGGTTACATGGAGTACCTATTAGTATTGTGTCAGATCGAGACTCCAGGTTTACATCTCATTTTTGGAAAATCTTACAGGAAGGATTGGGTACCGATCTGAGGTATTCCACAGCTTATCATCAGCAGCCAAATGGTCAAACAGAAAGGGTAAATTAGATTTTGGAAGACATGATAAGATTTTAAATCTTGGACCATGGAGGGGTGTGGGGCGAGCGTTTAAGACTGATGGAATTTTCTTATAATAACAATTATCAAGGAAGCTTGTAGATGACCCTGTTTGAAGCCTTGCATGGGAAACGTTGTAGAATTCCTTTGTTTTGGGCCGAGGTTGGGGAAGGACCGTTGTTAGGACAGAAAGCTTTAGAATAAATAAGTACTTATGTAACGCATATTAGATAAAAGCTTCGTATAGCTCAGGAGCATTATGAAAAGAACGCCAATCTACGAAGGATTGATTTAGAATTTGTTATTGGGGACTTGGAGTTTCTTAACATTTCCCCGATGTCTAGAGTCAAAAGGTTTGGTAAGAACCATAAGTTGGATCCAAGGGGTGTGAGACTCTTCAATATTATTGAACGTATTAGAATGTCAGCTTATAAGCTGGATTTGCCCACATGTTTTTCTGGTGTGCACGATGTGTTTCATGTTAGCCAGTTGCGGAAGTGTGTGCTTAGCGACCAACGGGTTCTTGATTATGTGCCCTAGTGGGAGCCTAATGAAAGAGAGGGTTAGACCTGATTTACTCTATTATCTCCCCCTATTTGGGTGAGTTCACTAATAGACATGAAATGAAGACAATCATAAAGCAAGAAAATATATCTGACAGAAAATAAAACAACAGCAGATATTTACAATGTAGCTTTGTGACAGTACATAAATAAAGAGTTTTAGAAAGACAGAAACTAAAACATAATAAACTCATTTTTTTCTTCTGCTTCTCCTTTTGCTTGTCCTCTTTTTCCTTGTCAGTAGGCTGTGTAAACTTGATCTCCCTATTTGGATCTGCTGCTTGCTTCTTGGACATGGTCATATCAGCAGCTCCAGTGATATTGAGTGATGTGGCTCTAGGCACAATAGCCTCTGGGTGTAGATTCATATAAGCATCAACATTAAAGAATTTGTTAGCTTTCACATACCTTTTCAATTCTTCTTTCCTGTATTTGGACATTGTAGAATACTAGGAGGCATCTTTTCCTTCAGCTTTATCTTTGTTTATCAGTGATAATCCAACCAGTTCCTGGAACCTGGCCATTCTAGCAGTAGTCTCTGTCTCTAAATCCACAAACGAAATGGGAGGAGACTTTGGCCTTTTAGGACTGTCAGCCTTTTATGGTTCAGGATCTTGTTGTTGCTATTGCTGATGATGTTATTGTGGTTGTTGATGTGGTTGCTGTTGTTGATGCCTGCTTGAAGGGTACCTCTGCTATCTGCTTCCTTGAGATTATGAGGATCTACCATGTTGCCTATGGTATGTTTGAGCATATGAGGTAGACCTCTGAGATGAGCTACCTGAAGCACCAGCAGCAGGTGGAGGAGGAGGAGGAGGAGGTCTTTTCCTGTGTCTCTAAGGTGGAGGAGAATATCTTCTGCTCTTCTTCCTTGCCTTTTGTTCATTTTTAGACAGCCACATCTAGGCTGGCATTCCAGGGTAAGGAGTGATTTTCTGTAGAATATAATAGGGAGTATCATGAGTTGGATTTGGCTTGGGAGCATCAACTGGAGGAGCCTACCTTTCCTTGAAACTTTCTTCTTTGTAGAAGGGCTATCATCAGAATCATCATTATCGTCATCATCTTCTTTATCATAGGAGGATACTTGAGTATTATCATATAAATCATCCAAAGCTTTCAGAAGATCTTTTTCAATTGACTTGTCAGCCTGAGGCTGAGCTTGAGATACTGGAGCTGGAGCTGGAGCTAGAGCAATTGCTTGAGGTTCTAGAGCCTGAGGATGTTCAGCAATGTTTTTATTTTCAACTATTAACAAATTTTCTTCTTCTCTATCTGCCATGATGATTTCATCCAAATCTGGCAGTGGACTGTCATCCATCTTATATGTTGGAGCTGAGATGGCTTCTGGAGAAGAGTTTTCCTTGGAGGGGGTTGTACAGTTGGTAGCTTTGTTACTACAAAAATAGCCTTAAGTTGCTTGGCAACTGTGGGGCTTATAGGTGCAGTGTATAGTACAATGGCCAAAGAATGTTGATAAGAGGAGCTGGGAAGAATATCTCTGTGCAAAAAATTGAATAATTCTAATAAAGAATTTAAATTAACTGTGGGATTTAGAATAAAATCACCAGCAGTATCAATTTCAACCATAACTGGCTCATCCATTTCTGTATCTGAATCAATTAAATCTACTATTTCAGAGGGAGTGGATCCTTCTTCTGAAGAGTCCGACATTAAAGAATCTATTTTTGCTTCTGTAGTTGTTGTTGCTGCTGTTGCTTTTACTACTGGAGCATCTTCATTATGGAGCATCTCCCCATGACTGGCTGTAGGGGGTCCTAGATCCAGTCCCCCAAAAGAAGGGATAGGGGATCGAGTAGCAACTTTGGCAGAGAGAGTATGGATGGAGGCAGTGAGGGGAGCTAGAGTATCATCTAGGAGTTTTTGTAGAGTGGGAGAGATGAAGGCTAGCAGATCCTTAGCAATATCAGAGAAGTTAAGATAGAGGGATTATGGAGCAGTGGAGGAGTAGGGATTGTGATGACCATAATTTAAACAAAAAGTAAATGCACTGGACATAACTGTGTGTGTAGTCAGGTACAGTGGATGGAAGGTCAGATTGCATGAGTCGAGGGAAGGGGACAGAGGGAGTTGTGGTTGTAGAAAGGGGAACTGCTGTTGTGGGGGAGGAGATGGGTTCCTGATGTGGAGATTGTGGAGGAAATAATAGATTGAAACTATGAGAAGAGATAAATGTGTTAGGGTTTGTGGCAGTTAAGGGAGGTGGAAGTGGAGATTGTTGTGGGGATGGTTGTGGTGATTTATGCGGTGATGACGGGAGGTTGAATGAGTGTTCCTGTATGGAGGAGGATGGGATGTCAGAGATATATACTTGGGGAGAATATGGAGGTGGAGATGGTGGTGGTGGAGAATGTACAGGAGATGGAGCTGGAGTTGGAATGTGAACTTATTGTTGTTGTTGTTGTGGTTGAGGTTGTGAAGAAGAAGGAATGGTGGAGGAGGAGGGAGCTTTTTCTGGGGGTGGAGGAGCAGCTATGACAACCCTTGTGCTCTCAGAAGGCCTGGAGGAGGAGGAAGCCTGGGATGGCTTTGTAATTCTCCTCTCCCATTTGCCAAACAGGGCAGAGGTCAACCTCTTAGAGGCATTGATAAACACTGGTGTGGAAACCAGATGTTCAGATGCCTTTTCCTGTAGAAAAATCCCCAGAACCCATCCAAAACAGACTTCTTTCTTATTATTTTTCTTTTTAATCAAATCGAACAACTGCTTGCCCCAGTTTGCTGCTTTCCTCTCTACCAGAGCACTCATCACCATGAATTGGTGCCTAGTTATGTAATCGTGTGCTGTTTGTTTGCCCAGCAGTACCTTCCTGACTACATCATCCAAGAACTTGTACTCGGCATATAGGTTTTTCTTCAACAACTTGTTTGGGTTCTCTCCAGAGTGACCCATTTTGAGCAACATATTTTCGTACTCCTCATTATCCATTTCAATGTCGTCATCTCCATTCAGGAAACCGAAAACTTTGGTTAGTATATTTGGGGAAACGGAGACTGAGTTACTAGAAATTGTGTGTGTCAGGGTATCTTCTCTTGCTGTAGAGGTAAAGACCCATTCTTTGATTTCAGTCATCGCAATCTTGATGCGGCAGGTCATGAACTGCTTTAGATTTTGATCTTCAAGTAACTTCAGAATGTCCACGAAGATGGGGTCAGAATGCTGGAAAGAGTCAAAATTAATATTGAAACCCATCGAATTTCATGGTGGACAGAGCATTCGCAGGAATCTCCATGGATGCACCTGCAAGAGAGAAGTAAAGATCAAGTGCAAAGGAACTGAAAGCGCAGGATGGAGGTCGAAGAAAACCTAGATATAAGGTTTTTAGAATATGAACCGCTAGACTCCGTTTGACGAAAAATAGAAATTCTTCGATCTAAGGACGACGAAATATTTTATAGTCAAAAGAATTCGTCGATCTCTGTCAGAAGATATGAAAACATTTCGGCAAACTCCGTTCGACGAAAGTTTTCTGAAGCAAATTCGTCGATCTCCGGTCGACGAAAATAAGTTCACTCACAGAGAATTTGTCGATATCCGTTCGACGAATTTCTCTAGAAATTTTCTCTGTCCGTCGATATCCGTTCGACGAACTTTGAAAAATTCATCGGCCACAGACATAAATCAAATTAAAGCTTCTCCATTTATCATACCAAGATGATTTATGAAGAACAGATGGTTCCTCTCATCCAAAGGTTTGGTGAAGATATCTGCTCTTTGTAAATCAGTGCAGATATAGACAAGATTAATTTTTTTTTGTCTACACACTCTCTAATGAAATGGTACCTAATGTCTATATGCTTAGTCTTTCTGTGATGGACTGGATTTTGTGTAATAGATATAATACTTGTGTTGTCATATAGTAGAGTTGAATTATTTAAGTTAAACCCATAGTCTAGAAGTTGATTCTGAATCCACAACATCTGGGAACAGCAACTGCCAGTTGCTATATATTCTGCTTCAGCAGTTGAAGTCGACACAGATGACTGCTTCATGCTAAAATAAGAGACTAATCTCATACCAAGGAACTGGCATGTTCCTGAGGTACTTTTTCTGTCTACTCTAAATCCAACAAAGTCAGCATCTGAGTATCCAGTTAACTCAAACTCTGACTCAGTGGGACACCAAAGTCTTAGGCTAGGACAACTCTTTACATATCTTAAAATCCCTCTTAAGAAAATTAGGTGAGATTCTTTAGGGTTCATCTGGAACCTAACACAAAGACATGTAGCAAACATTATGTCAGGTCTGTTTACTGTAAGGTATAGTAGGGACCCAACAATGCCCCTATATAATTTCTGATCAATAGGTTTCCCATGCTCATCAGAATCTATTACAACATTAGTGGTCATAGGTGCTTTCTTTGCTGAGGCATCAGCCATCCCAAACATTTTGAGAAGCTCCTTAGCATACTTAGCCTGATATATGAATATGCCATCAGGTAGCTTCTTCACTTGGAGACCAAGAAAGTAGGATAGCTCACCCATGCTACTCATTTCAAACATTGTATGCATAAAGTCAGAAAACCTCTTGCATAGTTTGGAATCAGTAGACCCAAATATAATATCATCTACATAAATTTGTACTAACAATATTTGATCCTTATGGTGCCTAGTGAATAATTTCCTATCTACAATGCCTCTAGAAAATTTATGCTCTATCAAGAAGCTAGTTAAGGTCTCATACCAAGCTCTTGGAGCTTGCTTTAAACCATATAGAGCTTTATGCAATCTAAAGACATATGAGGGATGAGTTGGAGAGATGAAACCTAGAGGTTGTTGAACATAAACCTCTTCTTTGAGTTCTCCATTCAGAAAGGTACTTTTGACATCCATTTGAAAAACTTTGAATTTCTTGTAGGCAGCATAAGTAAGGAAAATCCTAATTACTTCCAGCCTTGCAATAGGTGCAAACATCTGGTCATAATCAATCCCTTCATCTTGCCTATAACCTTGAGCAACAAGCCTTGCTTTATTCCTTATGATGGCACCTTAGGCATCCAGCTTATTTCTATATACCCACTTAGTTCCAATGACTGAGTAATCTTTGGGTCTTGGAACTAAGTCCCAAACTCTGCATCTCTCAAATTTATTGAGCTCCTCTTGCATTGCAATAATCAAGTGTGGATCTTGCTCTTTATCTTTGATAGATTGAGGCTCAATTTGAGATATGAAGCAGACATGCATCAAATCTTGGTTGAGTTGATGGCTTGTCTGCACACCAACTGACATGTCTCCAATCACTTGAGATATGAGGTGATCTCTAAGTGTGACAAATTTAGTGGGTGGAGTTGGTTGTTCAACAGCTTGGGGAATAAATTCCTCTTATGGAATTAGGTTTGTTGTTGTTGGTTCATCACTGATTATAGTGTCTTCTTCTTCACTTTCTTCAGCACCTTGTGGAGAAGGATGGCTAACTGCCTCATTGGTGAGGGTCAGTTCATCAAGCTTCTCACACAAATTAAGTTCCTACAGAGATTCATTGGTAGAAGAAGTCTTCTCCTTGAAAAACATGTTAGTCTCATCAAAAGAAACATGGATTGATTATTCAATTTTTAAGGTAGATTTGTTATACACCCTATAGGCCTTGCTTACTTGGGAATTTCCAAGAAAAATTCTCATATCAGCCTTGGCTTCAAACTTTCTAATGTGTTTCTTATTGTTGTTGTGTATATAACATAAACATCCAAAAAATTAAAAGTAGTCTACTTTAGGTTTCGTCCCTTTTAGTAGCTCATAAGGAGTTTTATTCTTAAGCTTGTGTATATGACTTCTATTCAGTACATAATTTGTTGTACTTACAGCCTCTGCCCAAAAGAATAAGGGTAAATAAGCATTTACAAGTAATGTGTCTACTGATTCAATTAGTGTTCTATTCTTCCTTTCAGCAACCCCATTTTGTTGAGGTGTTCTCGGAGTTGAAAAGCAATGTCTGATACCTTCCTTCCTACAGAACTCTTGCATAAGAAGAGACTCAAACTCAGTAGCATGATCACCTCTGATCAATGCAACTGGAGTAGAGTACTCAGTCTGTATGTTCTTGAGAAAATCTATAAGAACCTTAAAGTTATCAGACTTAGATCTTAGAAAAAAAACACAAGTGAATCTAGAGAAGTCATCTACAACCACTAAAGTATAAGATTTCCCTCCTAGAATTTGTACTGCTATAGGGCCAAAAAGGTCCATATGTATTAAGTACAATATCCTAGGCGAGTCACTTTTGTTTAATGATTTAAAACTAATTTTAGTTTGCTTGCCTAATTAACAAGCCGTGCAAATGCTTTCCTTCTTGTAGGGGCAAGAAGGCAATCCTCTAACAAGGTTGTCCCTAGAGAGTTTGATAATATTTTTCAAGTTAACATGACCTAATCTCCTATGCCAAAGGTCATTATTATTACTAGTTGAATTGAACAGGAAAATTTCAGATTTAACTGACTGGAAGTTAACTACATAAATGTTTCCTAATCTAGTGTCAGTCAATACTACAAGATTATCTAGAGAAGTAATAATACAGGAGGTTTTAGTAAATGATAACTGATACCTTTCATCACATAATTGACTTATGGAGATAAGGTTATGCTTCAGTCCACTTACATATGCAATATTCCTGAAGGTGACAGCTCCAACTTTGACTTGTCCATAGCCTTCACTATGGCCACAATTGGAGTCACCAAATATTACTTTTGGTCCTAACTTTGCCTTGTAATGTGTTAAGTTGGCCTTATTTCCAGTCATATGCTTAGAACAGCCAATGTCCAGATACCACTGTTGCTCTGTGATAGGATAGTCTTCACCTGCAATTAAACAAATTAGCCATTCCTGACCCAGGTTACCTTGGGTCCTTCTTTCTTTACATAACTGAAACTGGAAATAAATGAGCATTCAGGTTGGCTTTTATATCCTAAGGGGTGATATTTCCTAGGTGGAATTATCCATTGATTATTAAATGTTCTTTGTTGGTTATTAGTTTTAAAGAAATTAAAATTTCTGTTAAACTGATCTGCGTTCGATGAATTCTGGTGAGTTCGTCAACCTGAGTTCGACGAATTGGGATGAGTTCGTCGAACTCCATTCAAAGAATGATAAAAACCATTTTCTAAGCCCCAAAATCGTCGATCTCTGGTCGACGAACCATACTGGTTTCGTCGATCATAGTTCAACGAATAATTATTTTATAAATCTGCGTTCGGAGTTCGTCGAATGGAGTTCGACGAACTGCACATATTTCGTTGATCGAAGTTCGACGAAATCTGCTGAACATTGTTTTTATTTGGATTTTTTTATTTTATTTTCTTTTCTTATTCTTTGTTTTTTATTCAATTTGTTTAACATTTTTATCATTTTCTATTTTCGCTTTTCCTTTTTCAGAAATAAATTTAATTGGTGTTGTTAATATATTTTTCTAAATAAGTTGGGGTTGGCTTGATGATACACCTAAGCCTAGCTTGCCATTTAACCTGGCATTGACTGTGCTTGTGATGTCCATCAACTTGATACTTCTCCCATTCAGGGATTCTTCAAGTTTCCTAGCCTCAGCTAATTCAGATTTTAGTGAAATTATTTTTTCATTTGCTAAAACTAAATCATCCTTTAATTTAACATTTTCAGAAATACACTTTTCGTTATCAGTTAGGTTTTCTCTAAGTAGTTTGATTTTTTTTCAGAATTTATTAAATCTATACACATGCTTTTAAATTCAATTTTAAAACTATCAGAACTATAATCAAATGATGATAGTACTTGATCAGCTTCTGATTCTGAAGCTTCTTCATTATCAGATTCTTCTTCAGTATCTCATGGGCTGCAAGATGCATTGATAGCCATGAGGCAGACTTCCATTTCCTTTACCTCATCTTCCTCTTCACTGAAACTGTAAGATGTGGATTCATCTTCTGTGTCACTCCAGGTTTCAGCAACAAAGTCCTTCTCCTTCTTTTTGTGTTTGCTGGAGGAAGGCTTGTTGTATTAATTGCTTCTGAAGTCCTTTTCTCTTCTCCTCTCCTTCTGATTCTCATGACATTCAGAGATAAAGTGACCTTGTTTCCTGCATCCAAAAAACACTATTTCTTTAGTGGTACTTTTATCATACCTGGGCTTGTCAACATTCCTGGATGACTTTCTCCAGAAGTCCTTTCTTTCCATTTTGTAGAATCTCTTGGCAAAGAGACTCATCAGTTCTTCATTGACTGTTGAAGCTTCAGTCTCTTCTGCAGCTTTGAATGTTATATTCTGCTCCTTTCTTGCTGGTGGAGGATTTTTTTGTTCTACAGCTTCCCTTGATTTGATCAGCTGCTCATAAGATTTGAGCTTTCCCAGGAGAGATTTAGTGGAAATCTCATCCAAGCTTCTGGCCTCCTTGATTGGCAAGATCCTGGAATCCCATGAGCTTGGAAAGCACATTAGGATCTTTTCATTCACTTATGTGAGAGAAATATCTTTGTCCAAGGTCTTTAACTCACTGATAATAGAGCTTAATCTGTTTTACATGTCACAAACAGATTCAGCTTCATCTTTCTTGAAGTTCTAATACTGTGAGATGAGAGTTGATCTTCTATCTTTTCTCTCATGTACTGACCCAGCAACCATCTGATTGAGAGAATCCCAGATTGCTTTTGCAAGCATGCACTCAGCCACCTTTTGGAAAATGTCATCTAACATGGTTTGAACCAATATGTTCATTGCTTTGGCATCAGTAATTTTGGATTTCTTCAGAGCATCAGTCCAGTCATGTGGTGGAACTGCATGAGTGCTTGAAGTTGATGTAGAAGTAGATGTTGTAGGTTGAGGAGGACCTGTCAAAATAGAATTGTAGATGTCCTCATCAATGGAATCCATATACAACCAAATTCTTGCCTTCCAGATAGCAAATTTATTTAAGTTATAGACTGGAGGTCTGGTGCTTGCATAATCCTTATTTTGTGCCATGCTGTGAACTAACTAAAAATAAGAGAAGTAATGATCAGATATAACACAGGATCTTTTGGTTCAAGGGTTAGCTTGTACAACCAAATGAACCAGCTTTAATACCAATTGAAAGAGAGGGTTAGACCTAATTTACTTTAGAGGGGGGGGGGTGAATAGAATAACTGAAGACTTTTTGTTATTTATATTATAATATCAAAGTAATGAAATAAGAGATATCGAGGTAACCAGAAAGCAATAGCAGCCTAAGTTAATTTAATCTAATCACAGCACAGATAACCTAATGTATCACAGCCACAACAAGAACAAAAAGAAAAGGGCAACCAGACAACACAAGAACTTTTATAGTGGTTCCCCAGCCTGGGTACATCCATGCTTCTACCACCATGATAGGAATCCACTTGCAGATTTTGATCAGGTGACTGCCACCAATGAGCTTTTGATCAGGTGCTCAAAAAACAAAATAAACTTTTGAAGGGAGTTAATGAACCCTTTATATAGAGGGGGAGAGAGATTGATGGTGTCTTCTCTTTCTCTTTTCAACAGAGAAGACTAGTGGATTTTTACTATTGTTAAGAACTTCTCTCAATAACACTTGGAGTCTTGCACAGGGTGTAGGTCTTCAGTCTTCAGCCTTGACTTGAAAATGAGATCCAGGAACTCCTGACTGATATGGATGTGTTGTCCTTGAAAGCACCTGGAATGAAGGTTGAAGAAGTCTCTTGATTTGTAATGATTGTTCTTCTTCTATCTTCAGCAATGTTAAGGAGAAAACAACTTGTTTTCTATACAAAGAAGGTTCAAAGTATTGTTGTTGTTGATCTCTTCTCTGTGAATCTGTATTCCAGTATTAGTTCTGTGTTCTGCGCTTGTTCTTGAAGAAAAGAGAAAAATCTCTTTTATATCATCAGTCAAATTTTTCATTGAATTTTGAATTCCTTTGCATTAATTGTTGATGACCTGGAGAATGAAAATCGGCTGGAGAGAATATCTGCATTAATGAATTTCCTCAACTGTCCCATTAAGAACAACAAGTAATATTCATGATGAAGACCATAATCAATACTGCCACTAATGGTTATATTCAGAGAATATAAGCATTAATTACTCAGGAATTACTGCCATAAAATAAGGACAAAATGAGGGAAAATTCCAATTCTGGAATTGCACAGCAAACGTTGACCAGAGAACAGATTTCGTCGATCTAAGATCAAAGTTCATAGACCAGAGAAATCTTATTCGTCGACCTGGGAATTCTTGTTTGTCGACCTGAGATCCAAGTTGTGAAAGAAGAGCATACCCATGGTTATGGTTTTGTGGTGGAACCAAGACATGGAAAGCACGACTTGGGATTTGGAGTCAGCTATGAGGGAGGTTCATCCTCATCTATTCTCCTAGTTTATTTCGGTATTTATTTCCATTCTATAATCTTTGATTATTTTCCTCTATAGTGGAATCTTTTGTGCATAAAGTTTCGGGACGAAATTTTCTTTTATGAGGGGTGGCAGTAACGCTCCTGATTTTTTAAAGGTTTATTTAAAATCCCTTTAGTGACGCATTTTGATGTCAGGGCGTTACTTTAACGCGTAGTTCATGGGTACCGTTGTATAAGCTTGTATTTTGCTTGTTGGTATCCAATGTTTTGGTTAGGGAGAATTATCTTGGCTGATTTCTCCCGTGTTTTGATATTCCCTTACGAGCTCGGGTTTGTTTCGGAACACGACAGAGTATTTTGGGATATTTAGTACTTTGACTTCGGGGAGTGTTTGCCCAAGTTTGGTTTGTAGGAATTCGAGTTCGACTTCATAATTGGATTCGTAGTGTCGATATTTAGCTACTGTGCGATTTTCGTAGAAATCTGAGTTAGTGCGAGTTTTGGTTATTTGGACAGAAATAATAATATATTATTTATTCCATATAAATAGCCTTGCGATAAGACAGAAATCCTATTCATTATCTTCTTCCCAAACCGTCGGACTGTTTTTGCGGAAGGACGAGAGCGGCGGACCTTGCGAAGCTTTTGGCCATTGATTGTAGGAGCTCCGGAGCATGAAATCGTCGTCGGAGAGTAGATCTGTTTAGCCCTCACCGAGATATATGTTTGTACGGTGAGTTTTCTTATTTTGGGGATTTTTTGTTGTTAGGGTACGTGGTTTTGACCTCCTCTCCTCTCGAAAAGTTTCAGGTTTTGCTACTTAGGTGTTCTTGCGTCCAGATCCTCGAGGAGGAGCGTTGTGTGGCCGGATTTCGGCCGGATCGAGGCAAGTGGTGACTTTTTCCCCTTGCCAAGTTTTCCTTCCATGGTGTATTTCCTGCTTCTATCTTTTCCTCCTTAGTATTTAGGATTAACGTCAGGTTCGACCCTTGCCGACATGCTAGACAATATAGTTTTCCGGCCAGATTTAGCCTAGTTGATTTAGTAGGTGATAGCCGGGTGAATCCATGGATTATGGGATTAATCTAGTATGGTATTTCCATCAACTTGACTGTTAGACTAGGATAATCTGTCGAGTATAGAACTGTTGACTTAAGACCAATTTTCATTGTATTACAGTTAAATTAAGTTTAAATTCGTCAAATATGGGTAGGTAGAATTTGTCAGTTATAGGTTGAGATTGGTCTAAGTAAAATTCGGCGAGTATCAACGGGACCGGAGTCAAATTCATTGAGTATCCAATGTAATTTCGTTGGGTAATGCTTGGCATTGAGTTAAGTCCAATTTGTCGAGTATTAGGCATTGAGTCAACGAATATCAGGCATGACGTTGAGTTAAGTCCAATTCGTCGAGTATTAGGTGTTGAGTCGACGAATATCAGGCATGACGTTGAGTTAAGTCCAATTCATCGAGTATTAGCTGTTGAGTCAACGAATATCAGACATGACGTTGAGTGATCTTTAAGTCTAAGTTATATTCGTCGAGTGACGACAGTTTGGCGTTGAGTGCGTCGGGTGAAAATTTGGCGCTAAGCCAATAGCGTTGAGTGTACTCAACACGGGGTTGAGTGAAGCCTTGGCGTTGAGTGTATTAGTGTTGACTGTAATCTGGGTGTTGAGTATTAATGAGACTAAGTCAAAAGCATTGACTGTACTCAACATGACATTGAGTTTACTTAATGTGGCCTTGAGTGAAGCATTGGCGTTGAGTGAAGCCTTGGCGTTGAGTGAAGCCTTGGCGTTGAGTGGTCTGTGAGACTAAGTCAAAAGCATCGTGTGAACTCAACGCAGCGTCGAGTGAAGGTAATTCACTGAGTAAAACTATTTGGCATTGAGTGCGTTGAATGCACTCAATGCTACATTGAGTGTAAGTCAGGCGTCGAGTTTACTCGCCGCATTTTTGTGGACTTAAGATTTTTTCACCGATTCATTGTGTATCACTAGTGGACTAGTTTTGCTAAGAAAAATTCATTTAGAGCATGCTACATTCGTCGAGTATACTCGACGAATCAGTATTGACTTGATATTTCTGGGCCGAATTGTATCTAATCCGTCGAGTTTGTCCTTAGGCCAATTTCTGGGATGTATTCCTCTATTTGTTATTAGAGAAGCCCAGTGTTATGGTTATGGTTTGTCTGTGTTCGGCAATGATTGTCGGTGTTTTGGTTGCATGATATGTTTGTCAGTATTTTGGTTTTATGACTATGGCTAGGTTGACAGTGGATAAAGGACAACCAACTTGATGCCTTTTGGTGAACTATTGCCCTAGTGGGTTTGCCTAGTGTGGGTATGTGATTACTAGTGTATTGGGTAAGTTCCCACCACCGCAGGTGCCAGTTTTTCCTTGGTCTTGGGTGTGTCAAGGTATAAGACCACCTTTCTCTGGGCCCTTGTTAAGTTTTTATTTTTGGTGTGTTGGGTAGGTTCCCACCACCGCAAGTGCCAGAATTGCTGGTGTTTTTGTTCAACAAGTTATGGGTTAATTAATTCCTTGTACTTACAGTTATATGTTCACATGTTCCATGAAGCATAGATCTTTATAACACTCGGTGCAAATTCCTTACCTTTAAGCTTGTAAGTTAGTAAATTCTCACTATTCTTGGATTAGGGTTGGTAACCCTTTATTCCTTTTTTGGTTTATTGCTAACCTTTTGGATATTTGTTCACCAATTGTATTATTATTTCTTGCAGAGGTATTTTTTCTTTGAATGCATCAGGTTTGGATAAGTAGCTGATTGAGCGGCTAGGGTTTGTTGCTAGCTTGGGTTCTGCAGTGGGTGCAGCTGTCTCTTTTTATCACCGATTGTGAGGTTGTGTTGTTTTATTCTTATTCGGACATACATATCTTTTAGTGGGTTCGTGTCAGGTTGTTGACACCCACTGGATTTTGTATAATGTTAAGTACTTGCTAGTTGCTAAGCCTTTTTTGTATGACTTGTTGTATTTACTTGCTCTCTAGGAAGGTTTCATGTTAGGTTGTATGTTAGATATTTTAAATTATAAAAGTATTACATCTATCAACTCATACATGTCATTTTTCAAAACTAACATCATTATGTTTGACGAACGTAAAAGCTATTTTCATACTTATACTAAATCTAGTGTCTTGCATACCATGAGTCTTATATGGATGTTTTTGCTCATGTAGAATGTCAATTAATACAAACAAGGTATTTTATGCATCGTAAACTTATATTTTCAGTTATGGACTAGTTGATCCATTGAGCCAAGGGATACGACCATCCAAAACTTAAAACATGTTTTCTTCACATCAAAACTTGGTATTTTCATAAACAGGGTTAGAGTTGGAGTTTGCCTGAATGTCTACAGTTATCCCCTGCACGGCGTGGCATCACAACGCGTGTTTTCTCTTACTCTAATATACATTTAAATTCGGAGAAAATGCGGGTTATGACAGGACCTAACTTGGTTATAAGATAAAAAATAGGACTTTAGAAAAGTTAAAGCCATTAATTTTGCCGCACTGTACAAGTCCCAAAATACCGTAACTTTCCCCAGGATTTTAGTAATCAAGACAGTGAGTACAAAATTCATCAAGTCCGTTTGTCGAGTGCTCTTGACGATTCGTTGAGATCATTCAACGGTTCGTCGAGACAACAAGAAGGTTTTGTCGAGTCCTTTTTATCAGTATAAGTCCTTTCGACGATTTGTCTAGTCCTTTCGACGAGTTTGTCGAGTCCTTTCGAAGTGTTCGTCAAGTCCTTTCTATGATTTTGTCGAGTAAGTAATCAAGACAAGACGTATGAACCCCGCCAATTCCATTTGTCGAGTGCTATCAATGATTCGTCTGGATCATTCGACGATTTGTCGAGTGCATATGAAGGGTTCGTTGTGTATACTTAGGATTACTCTCATTTCTTTTGGGCCCACCAGCCACTCAAGGCGACACATAACTCACATGTGGGGTCTAGATCAAAATGGGACGTTATAAAATAAGTCAATATGAAGAATGTATAGACACCTTTCAGAATCCTTGGACCTAATTCTCTTGAAGGTGGCCATTGTCTGTTTCGCCTTTTGGCATATAAGACAAATGCCTTCTTTGGTGCATTTCTAGTTAGTTCCATTTCTGGCCATCCCTTTAGTGAAGAGTTTGCTGATAGACTTGTAGTTCAAGTGAACAAGCCTATTGTGTTATTGCATACATTAAAAGCCTTTCTCTTTTGCTACAGGGCACACTAGAGACTTGGAATCTAAGCAAAAAAAGTTAAGACAATAAATATTTCCACTCCTTGTGCTCGTCAGAATGGTTTCTTGGTCAGTTGACCTTTTGATTAGACACTTATCCTTGTTGAAAATAATGACATAGTCTCAATCACAGAGTTGGATTATACTTTTCAGATTGTATTGCAATCCTACCACATAAGTCACGTATGTAATGATGACTATGCCATTGGTGATCATACCATATCCTTTTATCACCCCTCCATCTGAGCCAACAAATATAACTTTGGTTCCATTCTTTATTGGAGTGAAAACTTTCAGATGGCTCCTTGTTCTAGTCATGTGTCGGGAACACCCACTGTCCAAGTACTAGATAGGATTCTGATTGGCACTTGGACATACCTGCAACTAAGATTTAATTTACCTTTGGCACCCAAAAACTTTGGGCCCTTGGTTCTTTTTAGCACAATAAGAAATGTTTCTGCCAAAAACAGCCTTGGTAGGAATGCTCATCTTTGTATATGACACATTAGGGTTGTGCCAATAATTAATGACAAAGTGTCCCACTTTGCGACAACACCAATATTCATGGGTATTGTATCTTCTCTTCTGAACATTCCTAGAAGTGGGTAGAGCATCATAATGCTTTTGTTCAACAAAGAAGACAACAACATTCTTCATGTTTCTCCCAGTTAGAATCTGGCTAAATGTTTGACGGTAAGCATGATTTCTTGACTGAACCTGTTTGACAGCAACATGTGCCTGCTTTGCAACTGACGTAGTGGTAATGGCATAAGAAATATTCAAGTGAGAATTGATTACAGTCTTGCCATTTGCCAGCTTCTTTGCTAAAGGGTTTTTGGAAGAGGTTACTATTTTACCCTTGAGTGTAGTGGCTATAGCACCAAACACAAATGGTCCATGATGGGCCATTTGAATTTCTTCATGGGGTGCTTTCAAAGCACTCAACCCCCAGGGTTGATGACTTGAGCTTGCTGTGGGCTTTCTTTGAGTGCGAGCGTTGAGTGAAGCTCTGAAACTTAGGGGGTCTCAACCTGACCTCAATGAGAGGTATGTGGGTCTATTTATAGGCCCGAGGAGGTAACGGCTTCCGTTGACATTACCCCCGGTGAGACGGTAACTTGAGTGAGAAGAGGATGGAATCCTCCGAGTCCGCAACAGGCCGCGTAGACTGGGGCTTGCTTCTAGAAATGGTCCTGCTGATGGCGGACTGGGAGGAGTCTACGCCTATTACTAGCGTACTGAGAGGTGTCCGCCCGAACTAAGCTGATCGAGCCTGCGCCAAGATTGCGCGAGCTGAGGGAGTTATCTGCCTTCTACTACGGAGGCGGGAGCTGGAAGCTGACTGGCAGACTGTGAGGAGATTTCGCGGAGTCCGCCGCTACTGAACTGAGCGAGCACACGCTAAGGGTGCGAGCTGAGGGATATCTGCTGATTCCGCAGAGTCCGCACGAGGCTGCGCGGTCTGGGAATTCCTTGAGGAGGTTCTGCTGCCTGGCGGACTGGGAGGAGTCCGCCACTACTGTTCGAGCCCGCGCCAAGACTATGCGGGCTGAGGGAGGTTGACCCTATTACTGGAGAGGTGGGTGGAGGCTGAGGAATGGCGGGCTGTATAGCTAATCCGCTGATATCTGCTTATGCTTTTGAATGAAGATGAGGACTGCGGCTGCTGAGCTGGAGCTGGGTTTCATCAACGTAGGCTTTCTAGAAGGCTTGACTGCACTTCGAGCCCGCCCAGCTCACGGTGAACTAAATATGCGCTGATCTTTGCGGGTAGCCGGAGAGCTAGAGCGCCCGTGCTCCTTAGGCGGACTAAAGAAGCTGGCTGCCCATGCTGCTAGAGTCCGCCACTGTTGAATGGAACTTGCCGCACCTGCTTGGTGACAAGGGATGAGCGACATGCCGGACTGACGAGGCAGGCCGCGCATGTTGGTGAGGTGGAAACTGAGATAGCTGGTTGGCGACCTGGGGGCGGGTCGCCACTTTTGTTTGGTAGTTTGAGCGGTCTGGGCGGATAGAAATTCGAGTCCAGCAAAGGGGGAACCTGTTGATAAACCTGCAATTTAGTTTATAAGGTGCGCGGTCTGCAGGGGTAGACTGAAGAAGTAGTCTGCGGCCCCTGCCGACCAAGGAAATAATGCATGGCCTGGGCGGTCAGACCGCTGAGACCGCCCAAGCCGTGCGGACTGAGAGGATAGGAAAAGCCTGTCTGCCCAGCCTAAGACGTCGCGACCTCCAGGAGGAACCTGGAGCAGGTCGCGACTAGCGAGCTGGCTTCCTTGGGAAGGATTGCCGATTTCAGGGTTAACATAATCCCCACACTTTTTTAAGTTCAGAAGGGAACTTCGAAAAGGTTGGAGACCAACGAAAATTGTGATCCAACCCAAAGAAAGAGGAGGGGACAAGGAGCGATAGAACTTGATGTCTCTCGTTATGATTTTGCCGATGCCTATCTTTTTCCTGCAAGAGAAAAGTTAATGTAGGCACGTTTGGAAGGTACACCTTGCGCGTACCTAGATTTATCTTTGCAAAACAAAGAAGATGTGTCCTCTATTGAGTTCTGAAAATGAAGGTGAGAGGAAAATATAGGAGCATAATAACTTGCAAGTACCTGGTGGAGGCTTGCAAGCACCTGTTATCTTTTGCAAAAAGAAGAGTAAGCGACATTCGTGAAGAGGAAAATAAGTTGCAAGTACCTGAAGGGGGACTTGTAAGTGTTTGTTAGTTTCTGCAAAAGAGAAGTTAGAAGCAAATATGAGAGTAAAGAAAGCTGCAAATACCTGAAGGCAACTTGCAGGTATCTGCTGATATCTGCAAAAGAAGAGTTAGAAGCAGACATAATATATGTGAGTAGCTTGCAAGTACTTGTGAAGAAATTTGCAAGTATCTGCTGATCTCTGCAAGAGGAGAGTTAGAAGCAGACATAATATATGAGAGTAGCTTGCAAGTACCTCTGAAGAAACTTGCAAGTATCTATTATTCTCTACAAGAGGAGGGTTAGAAGCAGACATAATATATGTGAGTAGCTTGCATGCACCTGTGAAGAAAGTTCCAAGCATCTGCTGATCTCTACAAGAAGAGAGCTAGAAGCAGATATGATGAAAAGACTAAGCTGCAAGTACTTGGATAAGACTTGTAGGCGTCTGCTAATCACTGCAAAGAGAAAAGCGAGCAGCAAACATAATATAATAAACTAAGATGCAAGTACCTGGGTAAGGCTTGCAGGTGCCTGCTAATCACTGCAAAGAGAAGAATGAACAGCAGACATAAAATAATGAGCTAAGCTACAAGTACCTAGACGAAACTTGCGAATGCTAACTGTTGTTGATATAAGATGGATATGATCAAATAGCAGAGGAAATGCCTGATGAACTCTGCCGATAATTGAATGAAGATCAAACCAGAGCAGTGATCTTCTGGCTATATTAGAGACATCTTTAACATGAAGTCCAAATTGATAAGTCGAATGTTGACTGTTAACTATTGATATGATAGGATGGATATGATCAAACTAGTAGAGAAGAAGCTTGATGTATTCTGCTAATCTGAATAAAGATTAGACCACAATGGTAATTGTAGTAAGATATGATATCTTCAATATGAAGTCCAGATCAATAAGAAGAGATTATCTTGATTCGTCACGAGTATAGTCCTACTTAGAGCGGACTAGCTATACTCCCTTGATAGAGCACAAAAGGGAGACATGCACAAAATCCTAAGAAGGAAGTGGCTGATGCACTGCTCTCTTGCCTCGGGTACAATCATCACTGATCAATGAGACTAGTTGCGCCAAGTGGACTAAAGCATTGCTTGTATGTGGAAAGATCAGTGGAATTGTGGATCCCGCGAAGGCACGGATTGAGAGTACCATAGATTGTCCGGCCATTACAGTTGTGAGATGATCGAAGAGACGAGGCTACGCTTGGTCTCCATTACTTGTCAAGCAAAGATCATCATAATTGTAATGTATCCTTTGCGAAGCACAACAGAGCTAACACATGGGGCCTCCCTAGCACACACTCTATGTCAGATGCCAGCTAGGATCCGAAGTCTAAAGCCGAACATCGTAGATTGAATGGCTCCCACTACACATACGTGAACACTCCCCACTATATGTGGTCGTAGCGGTCGTGCCAGAGAATAATCTACGGAGGGAACAACAAGACTTGGTGATATCTCATTGCTTCAGCGATCTCTTTGGCAAAGAGAAAAATAGAGGAAGAAACATTACAAGAAGGGGACTGTGTCAGTATGGGATCCCTGATGAAAACTTTATTGAAAAGCAAGAAAGAGTACTTAGAAGTGTTTCAGGATGAAAAATGCTTGAAACATGAAGAGTAGAGTAAGAGTAACCGATAATGACTGTGAATTTTGGGTATTTGATGATATCCCTTTAATCTTCAGAATAGTCTTCCTTTGGATCCCTCTTCATCGGCATCGAAGCATTCAACAACATTGTTAACAACAAGGAGAGGGGGTTCTTCAACTAGGCTCACTCCTCTTGAGCAATAAGGAATGTCTGCAAATTGTTTGCCCTTTGAGATTGCTGGATCAGGGCAATCATCTTTTGGAAGTAGGTCACGCATCTTACCCTGCCGCAGCATCCTTTGCACTAGTTGGCGGAGTGCTCGACAGTTCTCAGTTAGGTGGCCTGGCTCTCTGTAGAATTCACTATACGGATCTGAGTCTTTAGATCTTTGATCAGCTGGCTGATAAGGCCTTTTGCAGTTAGCCCTATCCTTCATGACATGGCTTACTTGTAGTATGACTTCATCTAGTTCTGACTCATACAAGTCATCGTCTTGCTGCTGATGGACCACAGCTGTTTGTGAAGGTGGAGCTAGTAATAGTAGCGATTGATCTTGAGCACGATCACGGCTCGGGAAAGGGTATCGATGGCGTTGAAATCTTCTTTCCCTCCTTGAGTGAGTTGGGAAATCTTTGTGAGGAGACCTCAAAGGCTGCTTGTGAGAAAGATCTTTCTATGATACTGGCTATGGCAATCAACTCTTGGTACATTCTTGGTCCTTGAATATTGGTTTCAAACTTGAGCGGCCCTTCACGAAGACTGTGGATAAGAGCCACTCGGTACATTTCTTGGTCAGCAATCTCGATGTCCAAGATTTCTCTCTGGAATCGATCAACGAACTGAGACCAAGTCTCGTTCTCACGTTGCTTGATTTCAAAGAGGGCTTCTGGACCGCCATTTCTCTTAATTGAAGTAGATAATCTGAGCAAGGATTCCCTTCGTAGATCAATAAAGGAAGTGATGGAGTGAGGGTGAAGACTATAGATCTAATCCCTCACTTGCCCATCAAAAGTTGTGACAAGGAGCTTGCACTTAGTTGCATCTGAGAGAGTTTTGAGAGCAACGACTGATTCAAAAGCTTGAAGATGCTTTACTGGATCAGTCTCTCCTGTATAGACTGTTAACCGAGGCTCTATGAAATTAGCTGGAGTAGGTTCATGATGAACATTCCCTGTAAATGGCGAAGGCTCTTCCTGTTCTCCTACAGCATAAGGATAAAAGGGGGCATAAGCTGTAGCTGCAAAAGAAGAAAGAGGATAAAAGGGAAAAGTTGTTGCAGGATCAAAGGTAGGAGCTGAAGGGTAAGGATGACTTCCCTGAAAGTTGAGAAATCCTGCAGGACTTCCCGGGGCTGCTTCCCGGAAGAAGTTTTGACAAGCTGCAAACTCTTCATCTTGAGGTCGCAATGGGGCTGCAGTCCCTTGAGGAAAGGTTGTTGTATAAGGAGGATAGACCGGCTGGCAAGCTGGAGGATAAGCTTGTTGATGCTCCAATGTTGGTGCTGGATTGATCGGAGCAGCTGGAGCAACTAGAGCTACTGCAGGTTGAGTATCTAATCACTGTGTGATCACAACAAGCATTTCGTTGATTGCTTGGAACTGCTGAGCATTTTCACGGCATGATTTCTTGAAGGGCTCCCAGAGAGGATCATCTCTAGGACTTGATTGAGCAAGATTCTTGGCTGAATGAAGATCAGACATGGCTAACAGTCGGTGTTCACTGTCTGTTCAGATCTGAAGATCGCATGTTAACTGTTGATGCACGAAAATGACACCGCCTAGTTAATATGGAGGAGTGTTCGAACTCAAGAGAAAGGTAAAGAAGAGGATGAAGGAGGAGGAGAAGCTTCTGAGTGCTCGAGAGTGGAGCAAGCACTTGTCTAATGGTTGCGGGGTTGATGAGGAAAGATTTGCAAAATAGACTTCTTTCTTTGTATTTTTCTTTTTAATCAACTCAAATAAAATCTGTACCCAGTTAACTGATTTCTTCTCAACCAGAGCACACATCAACAGAAACTTGTGCCTGGTGATATAGTCATGGGCTATATGCTTGCCCATCAATACCTTGCCAACTATGTCTGCCAAGAATTTATATTGAACAGACAAATTCTTTTTCAATAACTTATTGGGGTTTCCTTCTGAATGACCCATTGTGCTCAACATATTCTCATATTCATCATTATCCAATTCAATATCATCTTCTCCAGTAGCCAAATTAAAAATTTCAGTTAAAACTCTAGGAGTTAGAATGACGTGGTTACCGCTGATGGTGCCAATCATAGTATCTGCATCTGGAGATGTTGAAGTGAAAAGCCATTCCCTGATTTCATTTCCTGGTATCTTGATTCGGGTGGACATGAGTTTCTTCAGTTTCTGTTCCTCACACAACTATAGGATGTCGATGAAGATTTGATCAGTGTGAGAGGTATCAAAATCAATATCGAATCCTATGTCGAATTTCATTGCCGCAAGAGAGCTCGCCGAAATCGCCATTGATCGCCTGCAAAAGGAAACTGAAAGATCAAGTGCAAGGGGAACAAAAAGCACGAGATGGAGCTCAAAGAAAACCTAGTTATATGGTTTTCAGAATATGAAGCGGCAGTCTCCGTCCGTCGAAATAAACAAAATTCTTCGATCTGAGTTCGACAAAATATTTTATTGGCAAAAGAGTTCGTCGATCTCAGTCAGAATAAGGGAAAAGTTTTCGTCATTCTCAGGTCGATGAAAATTTTCTGAAGCAATATTGTCGATCTTCGTTCGACGAATAAGACTTCACAAAGAGAGTTCGTCGAGATTAGGTCGATAAATTTTCTCAAGAACTTTTCTCAGTTTGTCGATCTCCATTCGACGAACTGTAGCAAATTCTTCGACCACAGACAAAAAGTTAAATTAATGCGTCTCCATTTATCATACCTAGTTGATTCATAAAGAACAAATGTTTCTTCTCATCCAAGGGTTTTGTGAAGATATCTGACTTTTGCAAATCAGTAGAGAGAAAGGTGAGATTAATTTTCTTTTTGTCAACACACTCTCTAATGAAATGATGTCTTACATCTATGTGCTTAGTTCTACTATGATGTACTTGATTCTGTGTAATAGAAATTGCACTGGTATTATCACAAAGTAGAGTTGAATTATTTAAATTGACACCATAATCTAGGAGTTGGTTCTGAATCCACATCATTGTGAACAACAACTACCAGCTGCTATGTACTCAGCTACTGCTGTTGAAGTAGACACAGATGTTTGCTTCTTGCAAAACTAAGACATTAGCCTATCACCAAGGAACTAACATGTCCCTGATGTGCTCTTTCTGTCCACTCTATATCCAGCAAAGTCAGCATCAGAGTATCTAGTTAACTCAAATTCTGATTCAGTTGGATACCAGAGTCCTAAACTAGGGCAACTCTTTATATATCTCAAAATTCTTTTTAAGAAAATAAGGTGAGATTCTTTAGGGTTCACCTGGAACCTAGCACAAAGACATGTAGCAAACATGATGTCTGATCTACTTGCTGTAAGATATAACAGGGACCCAACAATGGCCCTATATAATTTCTGATCTACAGGTTTCCCATGTTCATCAGAATCAATCACAACATTTATAGTCATAGGTGTTTTCTTAGCTGAAGCATCAGCCATCCCAGACCTTTTTATTAGATCCTTAGCATATTTGGATTGGGACAAGAAGATTCCATCAAGTGATTGCTTCACTTGGAGACCAAGGAAGTAGGAGAGTTCACCCATGCTACTCATTTCAAACTTGGAATGCATAAGGTTGGAGAACCTTTTGCATAGTTTGGAATCTGTATAACCAAATATAATGTCATCTACATATATTTGTACTAACAAGATTTTATCATGATGATGCTTGATAAATAAATTCCTATCTACTATACCTCTAAAAAGGTTATGCTCTAAGAGAAAGCTAGGTAAGGTTTCATACCAAGATCTTGGAGCTTGCTTTAGACCATAAAGAGCCTTATGCAATTTGAAAACATAAGAGGGATGAGTAGGAGAAACAAAATCTGATGGTTGTTCTACATAGACATCTTTTTTGAGTTCACCACTTAGGAATGCACTCTTGACATCCATTTGTTATACTGTGAACTTCTTGTAGGCTGTATAAGCTAAAAATATCCTTATTGCTTCAATCCTTACAACAGGGGAAATGTTTAGTCATAATCTACGTCTTCCTCTTGTCTATAACCTTGAGCAACCAATCTTGCTTTGTTCCTTATGATAAGACCTTGAGCATGTAGTTTGTTTCTAAATACCGATTTAGTTCCAATGACTGGGTAGTCTTTGGGTTTCGGAAATAAATCCCAAACTCTACATCTCTCAAATAGGATGAGCTCCTCTTGCATTGCTATGATCTAGTGTGGATCTTGCTCAGCATCTTTAATGGATTGGGGCTCAGTTTGAGATATGAAGAAGGCATGCATCATGTCCTGGTGGAGTTGATGCCATATCTGCACACCCACTGATATGTATCCAATCACTTGAGATATAGGGTGATCTCTAAGTGTGACTAATTCAGTAGGAGGAGTTGGTTGAGCAATAGCTTGGGGAATAATTCCTCTTGTGGAATTATAGCTGTTGTTGGCTTTTCACTAAGGTCAGTGTCATCATCTTCACTATCTTCAACAACATATGGATAAGGATGTGCAACAACCTTATTGGTGAGGGTCAATTCATCCAACTTCTCACACAGATATGGTTCCTGCAATTTCTCACTGGTAGAAGGAATCTTTTCCTTATAAAACATGTTAGTTTCATCAAAGGAAATATGAATAGACTCTTCCATTTTCATAGATGATTTATTGTATTCCCTATAAGCCTTACTTACTTGGGAATATCCAAGAAAAATTCCTATTTCAGCCTTGGCTTCAAAATTTCTAATGTGTTTCTTGTTGTTGTTATGAATATAACAATTGCAACCAAAGACTCTAAAATAATATACTTTAGGTTTCTTCCCTTTGAGTAGTTCATAGGGGGTCTTGCCCTTAAGTTTGTGTATCAAATTTCTATTCAGTACATAGTTTGTTGTGCTCGCAGCCTCAGCCCAAAAGGATAGGGTCAAATGAGCATCTACAAGTAATGTTCCTGCAGCTTCAATCAGTGTTCTATTTTTTCCTTTCAACTACCCCATTTTGTTGAGGAGTTCTAGGAGCAGAGAAACAATGCCTGATACCTTCCTTCTCACAAAATTCTTGCATGGGAAGAGACTCAAACACAGTACCATGATCACTTCTAAACAATGCAACTGGATTACAGTACTCAATCCTTATGCTCTTAAAAAAATCTGTAAGAACCTTGAAGTTATTTGACTTGTTTCTCAAGAAGAACACCCAAGTGAACCTTGATAAGTCATCAATAATTACTAAGGTATAAGACTTCCCTCCTAGGCATTGTACAATAATGGGTCCAAAGAGATCCATGTGTAGCAAATACAGATTCCCAGGTGAATCACTCTTATTAAGTGACTTAAAACTATTTTTAGTTTGCTTGCCTAACTGACAAGCCCTGTAAAGGCTTTCCTTCTTGTAGGCGCAAGAAGGCAATCCTTTAACAAGGTTGTCCCTATAGAGTTTAACAATGTTTTTTATTTTTACATGTCCTAATCTCCTATGCCAAAGATCATTATTATTACTAGTTTGGTTAAACAGGCATATTTCAGTTTTAGCTGACTTAAAATTAACTACATAGATATTTCCTACTCTAGTACTAGTTAATACTACTTGGTTATCTACAGAAGTAATAATACAAGAAGTCTTGTTAAATGATACTTGAAACCTTTCATCGCATAATTGACTTATAGATATAAAGTTGTGCTTCAATCCACTTACATAAGCTACATTCCTGAAGGTGACTGCTCCAATTTTGACCTTTCCATATCCTTCAGTCTGACCACAATTAGAATCACCAAATATTACTTTGGGTCCTAGCTTAGACTTGTAGTTGATTAAGTTGTCCTTGTTTCCAGTCATATGCTTTTAACAGCCACTATCCAGATACCACTATTACTCTGTGGTGGGATAGTCTTTCACCTGCAATAAAACAGATTAGCTATTTTTGACTCAGGTTACCTTGGGTCCTTGTTTATTTACATAATTAAAGATGGAAATGTATGAGCATTCAGGTTGATTTTTATAACATTAGGGGTGAAATCTTGTAGGTGGAATTATCCACTGGGTGAATGGATAACATATTGTTCTGGTTGATTAAATATTCTATAGGAATTAAAGTTTCTGTTATAATGAACTGGGTTTGACGAATTCTGGTAAGTTCGTTGATCTGAGTTCGACGAATGGGGATGAGTTTGTCGAACTCAACTCAGAGAATGAAAGTATTCATTCTCTGGGCCCCAATATCGTCGATCTCGGGTCGACAAACAATACTGGTTTCGTTGATCGTAGTTCAATGAATAATTATAATGAAAGTTTGCGTTCTGAGTTCATCGAGTGGAGTTCGACAAACTGTACACATTTCGTAGATCTGAGTTCGACAAAATCTGCTGAATATTATTATGGTTAGGATCTTTATTATTCTTTCTCTTTTTCTTATTCTTTTGTTTTAATTCTGGTTGTTTAACATTATTATTATCTATCTTTTCCTTGCCCTTTTCTGAAAAAAAATTTATTCGAGTTGTTAAGATATTCTTCTGAATCAGTGGGGGTTGACTTGATGAAGCACCTAAACCCAGCTTGATATTTAGCCTGACATTCACTGTGCTTGTGCTATCCATCAGCTTGATAATTCTCTCATTTAGGGATTCTTCAAGTTGTCTTGCCTCAGCCAATTTAGTTTTTAATGAGATGATTTGTTCATTAGGTAGGGTTAATTCATATTTTAATTTGATATTTTCAGAAAGCAAGTTTTCTTGATCAGTCAATTTTTCTCTAAGATGTTTAATCTCTTTTTCAAAATTAATTAAATCAATGCATAAAGATTTAAATTCAGTTCTAAAATTTTCTGAATTGAAATCAAAGGAAGATAATACCTAATTTACCTCAGATTCAGAAGGTTATTCACTGTCTGATTGCTCAGCCTCAGATAGGCTGCTTGATGCATCAATGGCCATCAAGCAAATCTCCTTTGCCTTAGCCTCTTCTTCATCTTCACTAGAGCTAGAAGTTGAAGATTCATCTTCAGTTTCACTCCATATTTCAGCCACAAAGCCTTTCTCCTTCCTTTTATGCTTGTTGGAGGAGGTCTTGCAATAATGCTGCTTCCTGGGTTCCTTTTCTCTTCTTCTCTCCTTCTTTTGGTTCTCTGGACACTCTGATATAAAGTGTCCTGGCTTCCTACAACCAAAGCAAAGAACTTCTTTAGTTGGGGTCTTGTCAAACCTTAGCTTATCATCTTGCCTAGATGACTTTCTTCTGAAATCCTTCTTTTCCATTTTGTAAAATCTCTTGGCTAAGAGACTCGGAAGTTCTTCACTAGCTGTTGGAGCTTCTGATTCTTTAGATTCCTTGAATGTTATGCTTTGCTCCTTCCTTGCTGCTGGAGGAGTCTTCTACTCTGCAGCTTCTCTTGTCTTTATTAGTTGTTCATATGATTTGAGCTTTCCAAGAAGAGATTTATTGGAAATCTCATTAAGACTTCTGGCCTCCTTGATTGGCCATATTATGGAATCCCATGAGCTGAGGAAGTACATGAGGATTTTATCATTGACTTCTGTGAGGGTGATGTCCTTGTTTGGAGTTTTTAGCTCATTGACAATTGAGCTAAGTCTATTATACATATCACCACTGACTCAAATTCTTCTTTCTTGAAATTTTCATATCTTTTCTCTCATCTACAGATCCAGCAACCATCTGGTTTAGGGAATCCCAGATGGATTTATCTGAGCTGCACTCTGCCACTTTCTGGAATATTTTATCTGACATAGTCTGTGCTAAGATGATCATGGCCTTGGCATCTGCTATCTTAGCCTTCTTCTGTGCATTTGTCCACTCAGGTGGTGGAACAACATGTGTGCTGGAAGTTGCAGTAGTGGTAGCCACTAGAGCTGGTGGTCCTATCAAAATAGAATTGTATATGTCTTCATCAATGGAGTTCACATATAGCCTAATTCTTGCCTTCCATATAGCAAACTTATTCAGATTGCAAACTGGAGGTCTGATGTATGCATAATCTTTGTTCTGTGCCATGATATGAAATAAACAAAAAAGCTAGGAAAAAGGAAAATCAGATCTAACAAGTATCTTTTGGTTCAAGTGTTAGCTTGTACAACCAAATGAACACTACTCTGATACCAATTGAAAGATAGGGAATAGATCAGATTACTCTAGAGGAGGGGGGGGGGTGAATAGAGTAATTTAAAACTTTTGGCTCTTTTAAAAATTTCTCAGAGTAAAATAGGTGATAATAGAGTAGTATAAAAGGAAATGCAAACTAAGCTAAACTATCATAGCACAACAAAAACAAAAAGAATGATCACGCATAGACAACACAAGAATTTTATGGTGGTTCCCCAAACTGGGTACATCCACTATTCTACCACCCTGGTAGGAATCCACTATCAGGTTTTTGATCAGGTGACTGGCACCACAAGATCTATTTATAGGGAGATCTCACAACCCTTTAGGCTTTTGATCAAGTGCCCGAAAAACAAGAATAAACTTTTGAAGGGAGTTAATAAACCCTTTTATAGGAGGTTGAGAGAGTTGATGGTGTCTTCTCTTTTTTCTATACAACAGAGAAGACTTGTGGAATTCTGTTGTCAAAGCTCCTTCTGAAAACAGAATGGTTCAGAAAGCTTGGAGCCTTGCTCAGGGTGTAGGTCTTCAGCCTTGTCTTGTTGAAATCCAGGAACTTTCTGACTGATTTAAATTTGTTGTCCTTGAATATTCCTGGAGTAGAAGTTGAAGAAGACTCTTGATATTTTTTTATGATTGTTCTTCTTCAGTCACTGCTTATATGATGTCGAGTCTCTATGTTTCTGCTGTCTGGAAACAAAAAAAATCTCTTTTATATTTTGCTGTCAAAATTCTCCTTTGAAATTTGAATTTCAAGTATTAATTGCTGATTGATCTGGAGAATGAAATGGCTGGAATATCTTTTTTAATGAGTTTCCCCAACTGTCCCATTAAAATGAGTAAGTAATTAGCCCAGATGAAGACCATAATTAATGCAGCCAATAACGACTATATTCAGGGGAATATAAGCATTAATTACTCAGAGAATTACTGTTAAATAATGTAAGAAATAAGGACAGAAATAAGGAAAACTTCTAAGTCTGGCTCGGGATAGAATTCGTAAAGCTCTGAATAGAATTCATCGATTGGAGTTCCAAGTTAGTCGAGCTGATAATTCCTATTCGTCAACCTGAGCTCAACGAACTGCATTCTGGAAATAACTAGCCAATTTTGCGCTCTAAGTTTGTCAAACAAAGGATTTGTCCTCGTCGAATTGAGTTTAGAGAAAATAAACTAGAAAGAATCTCTTGTTGCTAAACTCCAGATTTTGTCGAGCAAAGAATCTGTCTGAATGAAGAGATTGTCGACCTGAGCTCGAATATCATCGAGATCAACTCAGAGAAGTAACTTTGAGTTCGTCAATTTGCGATCGATGATCGTCAAGCTGAGTTCGAAGAATTTCGAACTGATAATTTTGAAATCTGAATTATTCTAAGTCTGAGTCTACAGAGGTCCTCTGCTAGCTGGTCCATGATGCTTGAGCCTAATGACTTAGCCTAAACTCTAGGACTCATGGACTTGACCCTAGCTATACAATGTGGGTCAAACTCATCCTAATTAGTGAACATAGTCCAAATCCAAATTAGGGATCCAACAATCTCCCCCTATTTGGGTGAGGTCACTAAAACAAACAAAAGAAAAATAATCACAAAGCAGAATAAAATATATCTGACAGAAAATAAAATATCCAGCAGATATGTATACACCAAGTGCTTTGTGATAGATTAATCAAAATAAATAGTTTAGAGGGAAAAATTAGAAAACTAATCAGACTTCTTTAACTTGTCTTTCTCTGATTGCTGCTTGAAGATGATTTCTCTGTTTGGATTAACTGCTTCTCTTTTAGACATAATCATGTCTGCTACTCCAATGATATTGACGGAAGTTGCTCTTGGAACAACACCCTCTGGATGTAAACTCATATAATCATCAACATTGAAAAAGTGCTTAGCTTTGTCATACCTTTTTAATTCCTCTCTTCTATAGGAAGACATTGTAGTATATTGAGAGGGATCTTTGCCTTCTGCTTTAGCTTTGTTTATCAGAGAGAGTCCAATCAGTTCTTGAAATCTAGCCATCTTTGAAGTATTTTCTTAGTCAGGATCAACAAAAGGAACTGGTGGAGATTCAGGTCTTTCAGAACTATTATCTTTTTCAGATTGATCAACTTCAGATACTTTCTATTGCATGTCTTGCTTCTAATATTGTTATTGTTATCTACTGCTACTTGAAGAATGTTTCTGCTGACTGCTTCCTTGGAAATGAGATCTTGAAGATCTGTCTTGTTACCTTTGGTACGTTTGAATGTATGACGTAGATCTCCGAGACACATTCCCTGAAGCACTTGCTGCTGGAGGAGGAGGAGGACCTCTCCAATTCCTTTGAGAAGTAGTAGGAGGAGAGTACCTTCTACTCTTCTTCCTTGCTTTTTGCTCATTGTTTGATAGCCACATATAGTTAGGCATCCCAGGGTAAGGAGTAATCTTTTGCAAAATGTAGTAGGGAGTGTCTGCATTGGGATTGGGCTTAGGAACAGCCTTAGCAGGAGCTTTCCTTTTCTTATCAATCTTCTTATTAGCTTTTGGATCATCAGATTCATCAGAATCTTCAACATCATTATCATCATCAGAGGATCCTGGAGGGTTGTCATACATAACATCAATTTCCTTTAAGGCTTCCTTTGAGATTTGCTTTTCAGCTTGAGGTAGCACTTGAGATTGTGAATTTTCTAGTATAGAAAAACTTTCAGAAACTATTTTATTCTCTTCCTCTATATCTGCAAGAATAATATCATCCAGGTTTGGTAAAGGACTATCATCCATTTTATAAGTAGGAGGGTAGATAGCCTTGGGAGGGGAGATAGCCTTGGGGGCTAATTTTGTGAGAGGCTCAATGTCTACAAAACTTGCCTTTAGTTGCTTAACAACTTCAGGGCTTATTGGGGAAGTATAGCAAGCTATAACCATAGATTGCTCTGGGCAAACTTCTGGAAGATAATTCAGATAACTTGTATCAAAAGAATTTAATAAATAAAATAAATCAACTGTGGGATTAATAATACAATCACCAGCAGTTATAATCTCTGGAATTTCTACCACTGCATCTGTACAGACCATTTCAGTATCAACTGTTGTTGCTGTAACTGCTGCAACTGTTGGAACTGCTGCTACCGGAGCTGCTGCTACCGGAGCTGCTGCTGTTAGACCTGCTTCTTCATAGAGCATCTCTCCCTGCCTGGTTTCAGTGGAAACTGGAACCAAGCCCCTAGAAGGAGAAGAGATAGAGGGGGCAGCAAAGAGGGCAGCAAGAGATGAGATGTAGGCAGCAAGAGGTGTGATTGTCTCTACAATGAGTTGCTTGATGACTGGAGTGATGTGCTCCAGGAGGGTGGCAATGGAAGAAGAATCCATATCCATAAACTCAGGAGGAGTTTGAGTGGATATAGATGGATGAAGGGGAGGAATAACATCAGGTGGAATAACATCTTGCATGATGTCATCCTGAGAGGTGATGCAGAAGGAGATGGAACAGGAGTGGAGATGTCATGTTGAGGTGAAGTTGGTGTAGATGGTAAGGAGGTTAGAAAATCAAATGTGTGGATGACATGAATGTATGAGGATGTATGTCAATAAGATGAGGTGGTAATGGAGATGGAGGTGGTATGATGTGTTCTGGAGATGCAGTGGGTGTTTGTTGATGCATTACTGAGGTAGGTGAAGGAATGCTGGTAGATGGGGGAATATCTTCTGAAGGTGTAGTTATTGTTGGAGGAGGTGGTGACTGAGGAGATGAAAGAGTTGTTGTTGGAAGAAGTGTTGTTGAAGGAGGAAGTGGAATGGAAACTTCTTTTATAGATTGGGAAGTGGCTGGTGCATCCTTTGTGCTCTCAGAAACTGTGGAAGAGGAGGAAGCCCTGGATGTCTTAGAGATTGTCCTCTCCCATCTGCCGAAGAGTGCAGATGTAAGACTCTTTGAGGCATTGATGAACACTGTCGAGGAGACAAGTAGTTCAGGTGCCTTTTCCTGAAGGAAGATTCCCAGAATCCTCGCAAAATAGACTTCTTTCTTTGTATTTTTCTTTTTAATCAACTCAAATAAAATCTGTCCCCAGTTAACTGATTTCCTCTCAACCAGAGCACACATCACCAGAAACTGGTGCCTGGTGATATTGTCATGGGTTGTATGCTTGCCCAGCAATACCTTGCCAACTATGTCTGCCAAGAATTTATATTGAACAGACAAATTCTTTTTCAATAACTTATTGGGGTTTCCTACTGAATGACCCATTGTGCTCAGCATATTCTCATATTCATCATTATCCAATTCAATATCATCTTCTCCAGTAGCCAAATCAAAAAATATCAGTTAAAACTCTAGGAGTTAGAATGACCTGGTTGTCGCTGATGGTTCCGATCATAGTATCTGCATCTGGAGATGTTGAAGTGAAAACCCATTCCCTGATTTCATTTCCTGGTATCTTGATTCGGGTGGACATGAGTTTCTTCAGTTTATGTTCCTCACACAACTATAGGATGTCGATGAAGATTTGATCTGTGTGAGAGGAGTCAAAATCAATATTGAATCCTGTGTCGAATTTCATTGCCGCAAGAGAGCTCACCGGAATCGCCATTGATCGACTGCAAAAGGGAACAGAAAGATCAAGTGCAAGGGAAACAGAAAGCGCGGGATGGAGCTCTAAGAAAACCTAGTTATATGGTTTTCAGAATATGAAGTGACAGTCTCCGTCTGGCGAAATAAACAAAATTCTTCGATCTGAGTTCGACGAAATATTTTATTGACAAAAGAGTTCGTCGATCTCAGTCAGAAGAAGGGAAAAGTTTTCATCATTCTCAGGTCGATGAAAATTTTCTGAAGCAATATTGTCGATCTCCGTTCGACGAATAAGACTTCACAAATAGAGTTAGTCGAGCTTAGGTCGACGAATTTTCTCAAGAACGTTTCTCAATTCGTCGATCTCCGTTCGACGAACTGTGGCAAATTCTTCATCCATAGACAGAAAGTTAAATTAATGCGTCTCCATTTATCATATCTAGCTGATTCATAAAGAATAAATGTTTCTTCTCATCCAAGGGTTTGGTGAAGATATCTGCCTTTTGCAAATTAGTAGAGACAAAGGTTAACACACTCTCTAATGAAATGATGTCTTACATCTATATGCGTAGTTCTACTATGATGTACTGGATTCTGTGCAATAGAAATTGCACTGGTATTATCAGAAAGTAGAGTTGAATTATTTAAATTGACACCATAATGAAAGTGCGAGTTAGATCTGATATACTCTAGAGGGGGGGGTGAATAGAGTATGGTGCTTAAAAAACTTTTACAAAAGTTGTTATATTCTAAATGTGAACAGGGAAGCAAACAGTAAATCTAATCACAGAAACTATCTAATCACAGAGCAACCTAGTCACAAAACAGTCACAGCCAGAAACAAAAATAAAGACAAGCAACCAGAAGACACAAGGAGCTATAGTGGTTCTCCTAAACTTGGGTACATCCACTCTTCTACCACCCTAGGTAGGAATCCACTGCAGGATGAGTTGATCAGGTGTCCTGGGCACCAATGAGCTTTTGATAAGGTGCTCAAAAACCAAACCAGAGTTTTTGATCAGGTGTCTTGCCACCAATGAGCTTTTGATAAGGTGCTCAAAAACCACACACAAACTTTTGAAGGGAGTTTGAAAAACCCTTTACAGAGGTGGGGATGAGAGAGTGATGGAATTCTTCTCTTTCTCAAAGCAGCTGAGAAGACTATGTGGATATTGATGTTGTCAAAGCTCCCCCTGAGATCTGTAGTTGTTCAGGAAATGAAGCTTTGCAGTATGGAGATAGGCCTTCAGAAATTGATCTCCAGCAAATGATGATTTCAGCAACAGCTGAAATGTGAGATGTCTGGAGTCTTGGATGATGATGGCCTTGAACACTTGAATCAAAAGAGATCTGAAGATTTCAGATGGTTGATCTCTTTTAGTGATGGTGTTCTTGTATGAATCCTTTTAGACATATAATGTCTGCAACTCTTTTTCTTTCTCTTGTGTGATTGTGGTTGTGAGAGTTGTTGCAGAAGAAGATTTGCAGAGAATGAAATATTGCAGAATATATGTCTCTCCCTTGTTCTTCTTTTTGTTCTCTACTGGATTGCTATTGCAGATGTTTTTGATAATTGATTTTTATTTTCTTGATGTCTGAATAGAAATGATCCATTGTCAAGATAGCTGTTGACCTGTCATAAATGACTTCCTTAATTGCTTTTGTCTTCTGGGGAAAGTCCAATGAAACATTCCTTGATAATTCCTTGAAACTTGCTCCAGAATAAATGAAAACGGCTACAAAATCTTCTGAATTAATTACTGAGAATAACTCCTTAACTGTTCTAAATTTGAATCTTGAAAGTCGTTGGTCTCTTCAGAAAAATGTCGAACTGAGCTCTACTATCGTCGAACTGAGCTCAGCGATTTGGACTTATACAGCAACAAAGATTGTCGATCTGAGCTCAACTATCGTCGAACTGAGCTCAGAGATAGCAGAACAAACTGGAGTCAAGATCGTCGAACTGAGCTCGAAGATCGTCGAATGGAGTTCGATGATTTGTTGAAGTTGAGCTCAGCGATCGTCGAATAGAGTTCGACGATCCGTCGAAGTGAGCTCAACAATCGTCGATTGGAGTTCGACGATTCGTCGTACTGAGCTCGACAAAATGACTTAGTCTCCAAACTGAAAAACCTTGGTCTTGAGGGCAGCTTCCAAACCTAACTAGTAACCCTTAGACTCAATCTTAATTGACCTTTAGATCTATACAAAGAGGTCAAAAACAGGTTTCCTAAAGACATAGTGATCCTGACCCAAATTAGTAATATGGTGTTCCAACAATCTCCCCCTATTTGGGTTAGGATTACTATTTACAGAAATTGGAGAAATTAAAAACATCATACAAAGCAACAATATAACAAACAACAACATTGCAGAATCACAGATAAAATATCTCAGACAGATCAGAAATCAGAATAATTATCACCTTACAGAATTACTCTTTCTCCTTGCTCTTTATAAGTTTAATTTCTCTATTTGGATTAAGATCTTCCTTCTTTGATCTTCTGTCATTAGCTGCACCTAAAGAAGTTTGTTGTTTAGGCCTTGGTACCACAGCTTCAGGGTACATCTCCATATATCTTTCAGAATCAAAAAACTTGCTGGAAGCATATCTTTCAAGTTCCTTCTTTCTTTGTTCTAACAAGGTAGTAATGTTGGAGGTGTCCTTGCCTTGCTCTCTGGCTTTCTTAATTTGATCCAAGGTAGCTAATTCATTCATTCTAGCAGTCCATGCATTAGGATTATTCTCTGGATCCTCAAAAGGCACTGGAGGCTCATATCTGTTGGAAGGATTATCTGGAGGAGCTCTAGATGAGTCTAATTCTTTCAACTTATAAGGAAATGGACCCGAAGTAGTATCAGATGAACCCGATCCTTCCCTTGAGTAAGGATGTTGCTTGGAGTAACCTTTGGAGTAAACTTGAAGTTCTCTTTGGTTTCCTCTATAATTTCCTCTCCTTGATTGAGAACCTCTGGATTGGCTTCCCCTATATTGAGATCTTCCATGAGGCTGATAGGGGGTTTGGCTTCTAGCAGAAGGATGAACAGCAGAGCTACCACCTGCACCTGCATCAGGAGGAGGAGGTGGAGGAGGATGATGGAACTGTGAGGAACCTTTCTCATACCTCCTCTTCTTCTTCATAGCCTTTAGTTAATTCTTGGAATATTGCATCCAGTGTTCAGTTATAGGGCAGTCATGAAGAATGTAGTAAGAAATATCATTGGTATATTTTACTTTAGATGGAGGAACTCTTTTCATTGCCTTGCTTCTTGCTTTTCTTTTCCTTGCTATAGTAGCTGAAGAATCATCAGAATCGGTTCTGAATTGATCACTTTCAGAGCTTTGTTCATCATATAAAGCATCAATCATATTCAGATAATCTTTCTGTTGTTGGGTTGGAGCAGAGGTAACAGTAGTGACAGTAATTGTAGCAGCAGTAGTAGAAGCAGAAATAGCACTGGCAGAAGTTGTAGCAGCAGCAGTAGATACAGCAGATACAGAACTTTCAGGAGCAATACTCTAAGAAGACATAGCAGTATTAGTAACAACAGCAACTAGGGTAGCAACAGATTCAGAGAAAACAGTTTCAGACACAAAAACATCAGCAGGGGAAACATCAGCAGTGACAGCAGGCTCAAAGTCATATACCTCTATCATATGTATATCATCAGAATTATTAGCAATATCAACAATATCAGCAGCAGCAATAGAAACAGCAACATTATTGTCAGCAGGAGTAGCAGCAGTAAGATCAATGGAAACAGAAGGCTCAGCAGTATATAGGGAAGTTATATAGGAGCTAATTAAGCTGGTATCACAGCTTGAGAAGGGCACAATGTCCTTAGATAGATCTTCAAATGGCTGGACTGCAGTGCTTACTGGGAGACAGCTGAAATAAACTGAATCAAAAACTGATAAAAGTGACCTGAGGTCCACTGAGAAAACTGCAACCTGAGGTGGTGTTGAAGCTTGAGCTTGAGTTGAAGTAACAGCAGCAGCAGCAGCAGGCAATCTAACATCTTCATGAGGCATCTCCCCCTGCCTAGATTCAGAGAGAGCTGGATCAAGGCACCCAAAGGAAGGGATTGCCTGAGGAGGAAAGATGGAGGAGAGCCTAGCAGATAAGTCTGCAACTGACTTGAAGAGTGAAGCCAAGGAGGTCTCCAACAGAAGTGAGAGCCTGGGAGCTATCAGCTCATACAGTTTGTCAGCTAAGGCTGGAATATCTACATGCACAGTAGGGATTTGAGCAGAGGTAGAGAAGGAAGGTGGAGCAACTGGTGATGGTGGAGGAGAGCTGGTGCATGGGGGAAAGGAAGGTTGAGGTGTGGGGATTGTGGAAATGGAAGACAGTGGTATGGAGATAGAAGGTGTGAAGGAGGGTTGAGCAATGATGTCTTGCAGAAGCTGTTGATATGATGTGGATGAGGAGGGTAGATCAGGAGGGGATGAAGGTGAATCATCCATGAAGGAATCATCTAGAAGATTGAATGATGGAATGTTGGATGATGTGTCAATATTTGGTTGAGGGTATAGTAGTGATGTAAAGGATGGAAGATTTCTTCTGTGAGAGTAGGGATTGGAGATGGAATTGAAGTAGGAGATGGGCTGGAAATAATGATGGTGGATGAAATTTGAATGGTGGAGGTGACTGGTGGAGATGAAATAGGAGGAGGAGGAGGAGAAGCAGCAGACAAGTCTTCTGCAGGGGCAGAGACTTGAGGGGAAGAGACTGTTACAGTCCTTGTGCCTGAAGTAGTGCTTGTAGAGGGCCTGCTGGGCTTCACTATCTGTCTGTCCCACTTGCCAAAGAGGGCACAGGAGAGCCTCTTAGAGGCATTGATATGCATCTCATTTGATACAAGCAGGGCAGGGCATCTGTTATGAAGAAACAGCCCTAGTATCCTTCCATAATTCACAAAATTCTTATTGATCTTCTTCTTAATCAGATCAAAGAAGATCTCTCCCCAGTTTAACTATTTCTTATCCACTAAGGCTCCTATCAAGCACAGCTGATACCTAGAGATGGTATCACGAGCTGAATGCTTGGCCAAAAGCACTTTTCCCACTACATCAGCTAAAAATCTGTATTCAACAGCTAAATTCTTTTTCAGCAGCTTGCTAGGGTTTGCATCAGAATGACCCATTCTATCAAGCATAGTAGTAAATTCTTCTCCAGACATTTCAACAGAATCACTTCCATAATTCAATTAAAAAATCTCTGTCAGAATAGCAGGTGTAAGTGGTACCTGGGTTCCTGAAATTGATCCAACAACTGTATTTTGGTCTTGGTTGTGGGCAGTATAGACACACTCCTTGATTTCATCTGCATCTAGTTTGATTCTGGTGGACATGATAGTGACTAGCTTTTGCTCCTTGAACATTTCTAGAATGTCTTGAAAAACCTGATCACTGGTGCTGAAGGAATCCATGTCAATATCGAATCCTGCATCGAATTTCATGGCGGCCAGAACGGCGACGGAGATGGCCATGGTTTCCTGCAAACAATAAACAACCAAACGACCAAGTGTAGAGATGTTTGGAGGGAAAGAGAAAATTTGCAGAGAGATTGAAAGCGCAAAAGGAGAATGACGGCCGAAAAATGAATTTTATATTAGGGTTCGACGCAGAAAAGGAAAGATCGTTGAACTCAGTTCGACGATCGGGGCTTCTAAAGGAATCTGAAAGGTCTTCAATATCGTCGATCTCCGTTCGACGATATTGGAGAGCGTCGAGCTCTGTTCGACGATAGTTCAGAAAACAAAATCGTCGAGCGCCGTTCGACGATCGTTGACCTGGAGAGATAGTTGAACACTATCTGAGAAGCGCTGAACTCAGGTCGACGATTTCGGAAGGCATCGATCTCCGTTCGACGATCTGGGGGAAAATCGTCGAGCGCAGTTCAGAGACCAGAAACACTCTAGACACTAGAAAAATCAAGATGTTTGCCTAGTCTTGGTCATTTTTAGAGTTTCAAAATCTTGGAACTTATTTTAAACTTCCTCCATCTAACATTCCTAACTGATTTAGGAAGAACGTGTGTTTCTTTTCATCCAAGGGTTTGGTGAAAATATCTTCCCTTTATAAATCAGTTGGGATATATTGAAGTTCAATTTTATTCTTCTCAACATTATCCCTTAAGAAGTGATGCCTAATTTCCATGTGTTTTGTCCTACTATGGAGGACTGGATTTTGAGCTATAGAAATAGCACTGGTATTATCACAAAAGATTTTAGACTTTTCTAAGTTGTAGCCATAGTCTAGGAGTTGGTTTTGAATCCACAATATTTGTGAACAACAACTACCTGCAGCAATATATTCAGCTTCAGCAGTTGAAGTTGACACAGATGTTTGTTTCTTGCAAATCCAAGAGATAAGTCTGTCACCAAGAAACTGACAAGTTCCACTGGTGCTTTTCCTGTCAATTCTGCATCCAGCATAATCAGCATCAGAAAATCCAGTTAAGTCAAATGCTGAATCTTTTGGATACTAGAGACCTAGATTTGGACAACTTTTAACATACCTGAGAATCCTTTTTACTAATGTTAGGTATGACTCTCTAGGGCTCACTTGGAATCTAGCACATATGCATGTAGCAAACATTATGTCTGGTTTACTAGCTGTAAGGTACAGTAAAGAGACAATCATTGCTCTATATGTTGTCTGATCAACAGGTTTCTCATGTTCATCAACATCCAATACAACATTGGTAGGCATAGGTGTTTTCATGTAAGATGCTTCAGACATACCAAATTTCTTAACCAATTCTTTTGCATACTTGGTTTGAGAAATAAAGATGCCTTCAGCATGTTGTTTGACTTGCAATCCTAGAAAGAAGGATAGCTCACCCATGCTACTCATTTCAAATTTAGAATGCATTAGGTTGGAGAACCTTCTGCACAAATTTGAATCAGTAGAGACAAAAATAATATCATCTACATAGATCTGTACTAGTAGGGTATGGGACTTATGGGTTCTAATGAAAATAGTTTGGTCTACTCTACCCCTTATAAATTCATTTTCCAGAAGGAAGCATGCTAGGGTCTCATACCATGCTCTAGGAGCTTGTTTGAGACCATATAATTCTTTGTCCAGCTTAAAAACATAATCAGGATGGGTTGGAGAGATAAAACCTGGAGGTTGTCTAACATAGACTTCATCTTTGATGTCTCCATTGAGAAATGCACTTTTTACATCCATCTGGTATACTTTGAAACCTTTATGTGCTGCATATGCTAAGAAGATTCTAATAGCCTCCAACCTTGCAACTGGTGCAAAAGTCTGGTCATAATCTATGCCTTCTTCTTGTGAGTACCCTTGAGCAACTAGCCTTGCCTTGTTCCTTACAATTACTCCTTGATCATCCAATTTGTTTCTGAACACCCACTTTGTTCCAATAATGGAGTGATTCTTAGGCTTTGGCACTAGTTCCCAAACTTTGTTCCTTTCAAATTGATGCAACTCTTCTTGCATTGCAATGATACAGTGTGGATCTTGCTCTGCATCTTGAATGGATTGAGGTTCAATTTGAGATAGGAAGCAAGTGTGCAACAGGTTTTGGTTGACCTGATTTCTGGTTTGCACATCAGCTGAGATGTCTCCAATTACTTGGGAAATTGGATGGTCTCTTGATGTTACTAAATCAACATGGGGTGTTGATTGTTCACCAACTTGTGTTGTTGTTTCCTCTTGTGGTACAACAACTGGCTCTTCAAGAAGTTTCTCTTCATGATGTTGAATGTCTTCTTCATCTTCACTGCTTTCCTCTTTTTGAATGATCTGTAACCTGTTCAAATCTTCAGCAAGAGAATGTACCTGCAAAGGTTCTATGGTAGAAGTGTTCTTCTCCTTGAAAGACATGTTAGATTCATCAAAAGATATGTGAATAGATTCTTCAATTTTAAGAGATGATTTATTATAAACCCTATAAGCCTTACTGATCATGGAGTATCCCAGAAACACTCCTTCATCAGCTTTAGCTTGAAATTTTGCTAAATATTTCTTGTCATTATTATGTATATAATAAATACAACCATTAATTCTAAAATAATCTATTTTAGGTTTCTTCCCTTTGAGTAATTCATAGAGAGTCTTGCCCTTTAGTTTATGTATTAAACTTCTGTTCAGCACATAGTTGGAGGTGTTCACTGCCTTTGCCCAAAAAGATAGAGTAAGGTGAGCATCTGTCAACAATGTAGTGGCAGATTCAATAAGGGTTCTATTTTTCCTTTCAGCTACCCCATTTTGTTGAGGAGTTCTAGGAGCTGAGAAAGTGTGCCTGATCCCTTCACTCTAACAGAACTCTTGCATAAGAAGAGAATCAAACTATGTCCCATGATCACTTCTGATCAGGGCAATGTGAGTATTGAACTCAATCTGTATGCATTTGAGAAACTCTGTCAAACACTTAAAGTTATCAGACTTCTTCCTCAGAAAGAACACCCATATGAATCTAGAGAAGTCATCTACAACTACTAAAGTGTAAGATTTCCCTCCTAAGCTTTGTACTGTAATGGGTCCAAAAAGATCCATGTGTAACAGATACAAAATCCTAGGTGAATCACTCTTATTAAGTGACTTGAAACTATTTTTAGTTTGCTTGCCTAATTGACAAGCCCTGCAGAGTCCTTCCTTCTTGTAGGGGCCAGAAGATAGTCCTCTAACAAGGTTGTCCTTGGATAGCCTAGCAATGGTTCTAAGGTTTATATGTCCTAATCTCTTATGTCATAAAACATTAGGTCTACAAACAGAATTAAACTGGCAAATATCTACTTCTGTTGAAAGAAAATCTACTAAATAGATGTTACCTTTCCTTTTACCTGTCAACACAGTTGTGTTGTCCTCTGACTTGATCTTGCATAAGGCTTTGCTGAAAGTCACCTGGTAGCCTTCATCACATAGCTGACTGATACTTATCAAATTGTGCTTCAGTCCTTCCACATAGGCTACCTTCTTGAATGTGACTGTGCCAATTTGAACTGCACCATATCCTTTAGTTTGTCCAAAGTTTGAATCACCAAATATGACTTTGGGTCCAAGCTTGGCTTTAAAGGATGTGAGGTTGTCCTTGTTTCCTGTCATGTGCTTAGAGCACCCACTATCCAAATACCATTGTTGGTTTGATGTTGGATAGGTCTTCACCTGCACATAAAATAATTCACTTGTTTTTGACCAAGTTTACCTTGGGCCTAGGTTGATAACCTTTAAACTCAGAAATAAATGACATCCCTGGTTGACTCTTATAACCTTCAGGATGATATCTCCTTGGAGGTATTATCCATTCAGTATCAGGGTTAAAGCTTTGGGATGTAGGACCCCTAGGATTGGATTTTGATTTACCCTAGAAAGAATTTCTAAAGCTCTGATCTCTGTTCGACGATCGTGGAGCTGCGTTCGACGATCTTGGGTCAGATCGTTGAGCTCCATTCGACGGTCGACTGTGGCAGAGTTCAGGGATTAGAGATCGTCGACCTGAGTTCGTCGATTTTTCCTGAGATCGTCGATCTGCGTTCGGCGATCGTCGAGCTCCGTTCGACGATTTCTGCTGGAACTTGGTTTTCTTAGGTAGATCAGAGTTTTTCCAAGCTACCTCTACAACTCCCTTCCCTTTATCAGAAATAAACTTAATTGGGGTTATTAGAACTATAGGTTGGCTGGATGAAGCACCCAAGCCCAGTGTACTATTAAATCTAGAGTTCACTGTGCTTGTGATGTCCATTAGCTTGATGCTTCTCCCATTAAGGGATTCTTCAAGCTTTTTGGCCTCTGACAGCTTACTTTTCAGTGAAGCTATCTGCTCCCTACAGTACTCCAACTCCTCAGAGAGTTTGAGGTTTTCTGATTTTAAGGAACTGTGTTTAGACAGTTGATTTCTGAGAGAGATAATTTCCTTCTCAGATTTTAATAAGTCTAAGCACAGTGCTTTAAATTCATACTTAAAGTCGTCAGAATTGAAATCAAAGGAACTAATTACCTGGTCCTCTTCAAGTTGAGTCTCTGAGTCTGACTCTGACTCTTCTGCATCTGAATTGTGTTGAGAGGCATTGATTGCCATCATGCAGAACTCCTTCTCTTCAGCATCATCTTCATCATCACTGGAGCTGGATGAAGCTTCTGATTCTTCTTCTATTTCACTCCAAGATTCAGCAACAAATCCCTTCCTTGTGTGTTTGTTCTTGCTTGAGGAGGGTTTGTCATTGCTACTCTTCTTGAAGTCCTTATCTTTTCTTCTTTCTCTCTTACCCTTTTTGTCCTTATTTTTGTTCTCTGGACAGTCAGGCACAATGTGGCCTAGTTTCCTGCAACCAAAGCAGATAATTTCTTTATTATTTGATCTATCATACCTTGGCTTGTCATGCTCTTTGTATGATCTCTTCCTGAAGTCCTTCCTGGCCATCTTGTAAAATCTTTTAGCCAGTAGACTAAGTAGCTCATCATTGCCTGGGATTTTATCTTCAGGCTGATCTTCAGTGGCTTTGAAAGCTATAGACTTCTCTTTTCTTGTGGCTGGTGAGGCAGCCTTCTGCTCTTCTTCTCTATTTTTGATGAGCAGCTCATAAGATTTGAGCTTGCCCAAGAGAGCTTTTGTGGTAATCTCATTCAGACTTCTGGCATCCTTGATTGGCGAGATCCTTGAGTCCCAAGTGCTTGGGAAGCACATTAGGATTTTATCATTTAGCTCAGTCAATGAGATCTCTTTGTCCAGAGTCTTCAGTTCATTGACTATCAGACTGAGCCTGTTATACATTTCAGCTACTGGCTCAGCTTCTCCTTTCTTGAAATTCTCATATTGGGATATGAGGTGGGATCTCCTGTCCTTTCTTTCATCAACTGATCCTGAGACTATTTCAGAGAGCTTATCCCAGATTTCCTTTGCTGAATTATATTCAGCCACCTTTTGGAAAATGTCATCAGACATAGTCTGGGCTAAGATATTCATAGCCTTTGCATCTGCTACCTTCCACTTCTTGATCTCTGCATCTGTTCCTGAAGGAGGTGGAACAACATTTGTGCTTGTGTTCTCTGGAGGTCTTGGACAAACTGTCAAAACAGAATTAAAAATGTCCTCGTCAATTGAATTCATGTAGAGTTTAATCCTTGCCTTCCAAAGTGCAATATTAGACAGATTGCACACTGGAGGTCTGGTGCTAGCATAATCTTTGTTTTGGGCCATGTTTTGTGAAGAACTAATTCTAATAACAAAATCTACATCAAGCAGATCTAACTAGGAATCTTTGGGTTCAGGTGTTAGCCTGTGCAACAACCAAGGTGTGGTATGTTTAACCAACCTCCCTCTGATACCAATTGAAAGTGCGAGTTAGATCTGATATACTCTAGAGGGGGGTGAATAGAGTATGGTGCTTAAAAACCTTTACAACAGTTGTTGTATTCTAAATGTGAACAGGGAAGCAAACAGTAAATCTAATCATAGAAACTATCTAATCACAGAGCAACCTAGTCACAAAACAATCACAACCAGAAACAAAAATAAAGACAAGCAACCATAAGACACAAGGAGCTATAGTGGTTCCCCTAAACTTGGGTACATCCACTCTTCTACCACCCTAGGTAGGAATTCACTGTAGGATGAGTTGATCAGGTGTCCTGGGCACCAATGAGCTTTTGATAAGGTGCTCAAAAACAAAACCAGATTTTTTGATCAGGTGTCTTGCCACCAATGAGCTTTTGATAAGGTGCTCAAAAACCACACACAAACTTTTGAAGGGAGTTTGAAAAACCCTTTACAGAGGTGGGGATGAGAGAGTGATGGAATTCTTCTCTTTTTCAAAGCAGCTGAGAAGACTATGTGGATATTGATGTTGTCAAAGCTCCCCCTGAGATCTGTAGTTGTTCAGGAAATTAAGCTTTGCAGTAGGGTGATAGGCCTTCAGAAATTGATCTCCAGCAAATGATGATTTCAGCAACAGCTGAAATGTGAGATGTTTGGAGTCTTGGATGATGATGGCCTTTAACACTTGAATCAAAAGAGATCTGAAGATTTCAGATGGTTGATCTGTTTTAGGGATGGTGTTCTTGTATGAATCCTTTTAGACAGAGAATGTCTGTAACTCTTTTTCTTTCTCTTGTGTGATTGTGGTTGTGAGAGTTGTTGCAGAAGAAGATTTGCAGAGAATGAAATATTGTAGAATATATGTCTCTCCCTTGTTCTTCTTTTTGTTCTCTACTGGCTTGCTATTGCAGAAGTTTCTGATAATTGATTTTTATTTTCTTGATGTCTGAATAGAAATGATCCATTGTCAAGATAGTCATTGGTATGTCATAAATGACTTCCTTAATTGCTTTTGTCTTCTGGGGGAAAGTCCAATGAAACATTCCTTGATAATTCCTTGAACCTTGCTCCAGAATAAATGAAAACGCTACAAAATCTTCTGAATTAATTGCTGAGAATAACTCATTAACTGTTCTGAATTTAAATCTTGAAAGTCGTTGGTCTCTTCAGAAAAACGTCGAACTGAGCTCCACTATCGTCGAACTGAGCTCAGCGATTTGGACTTATACAGCAACAAATATTGTCGATCTGAGCTCAACTATCGTCGAACTAAGCTCAGAGATAGCGAAATAAACTGGAGTCAAGATTGTCGAACTGAGCTCGAAGATCGTCGAATGGTGTTCGACGATTTGTTGAAGTTGAGCTCAGCGATCGTTGAATAGAGTTTGACGATCCGTCGAAGTGAGCGCAACGATCATCGATTGGAGTTCGATGATTCGTCGTACTGAGCTCGACGAAATGACTTAGTCTCCAAACTGAAAAACCTTGGTCTTGAGGGTAGCTTCCAAACCTAACTAGTAACCCTTAGACTCAATTCTAATTGACCTTTAGATCTATACAAAGAGGTCAAAAACAGGTTTCCTAAAGACATAGTGATCCTGACCCAAATTAGTAATAGGGTGTTCCAACACATAATCTAGGAATTGGTTCTGAATTCACAGCATCTGTGAACAACAACTGCCGGCTGCTATGTACTCAGCTTCTGCTGTTGAAGTAGACACAGATGTTTGCTTCTTGCAAAACCAGGATGCTAGCCTATCACCAAGGAACTAACATGTCCCTGATGTGCTCTTTCTGTCCACTCTACATCCAGTAAAGTCAGCATCAGAGTATACAGTTAACTCAAATTTTGACTCTGTTGGATACCATAGTCCTAAATTAGGGCAACTCTTTATATATCTCAAAATTCTTTTTAAGAAAATAAGGTGAGATTCTTTAGGATTCACCTGGAACCTAGCACAAAGTCATGTAGCAAACATGATGTCTGGTCTACTTGCAGTAAGATATAACAGTGACCCTACAATTACCCTATATAATTTCTGATCTACAAGTTTCCCATGTTCATCAGAATCAATCACAACATTTGTAGCCATAGGTGTTTTCTTAGATGAAGCATCAACCATCCCAAAACTTTTTATGAGATCCTTAGCATATTTGGATTGGAACAAGAAGATGTCATCAAGTGATTGCTTCACTTGGAGACCAAGGAAGTAGGAGAGTTCACCCATGCTACTCATTTCAAACTTGGAATGCATAAGGTTGGAGAACCTTTTGCATAGTTTGGAATCTGTATAACCAAATATAATGTCATCTACATATATTTATACTAACAAGATTTTATCATGATGATACTTGATAAATAAATCCCTATCTACTATCCCTCTAGAAAAGTTATGCTCTAAGAGAAGGCTAGGTAAGGTTTCATACCAAGCTCTTGGAGCTTGATTTAGACCATAGAGAGCCTTATGCAATTTGAAAACATAAGAGGGATGAGTAGGAGAAATAAAATCTAGTGGTTATTCTACATAGACATCTTCTTTGAGTTCACCATTTAGGAATGCACTCTTGACATCCATTTGGTATACTATGAACTTCTTGTAGACTGTATAAGCTAAAAATATCCTTATTGCTTCAATCCTTGCAACAGGGGAAAATGTTTGGTCATAATTTATGCCTTCCTCTTGTATATATCCTTGAGCAACCAATCTTGCTTTGTTCCTTATGATAAGACCTTGAGCATGTAGTTTGTTTCTAAATACCCATTTAGTTCCAATGACTGGGTAGTCTTTGGGTTTTGAAACTAAATCTCAAACTCTACATCTCTCAAATTGGCTAAGCTCCTCTTGCATTGCTATGATCTAGTATGGATCTTGCTTAGCATCTTTAATGGATTGGGGCTCAGTTTGAGATATGAAGCAGGCATGCATCATGTCCTGGTGGAGTTGATGCCATGTCTGCACACCCACTGATATGTCTCCAATCACTTGAGATACAAGGTGATCTCTAAGTGTGACTAATTTAGTAGGAGGAGTTGGTTGAGCAACAGCTTGGGGAATTAATTCCTCTTATGGAATTATAGCTGTTGTTGGCTTTTCACTAAGGTCAGTGTCATCATCTTCACTATCTTCAACAACATGTGGAGAAGGATGTGCAACAAACTCATTGGTGAGGGTCAATTCATCCAACTTCTCACACAGATGTGTTTCCTGCAAGTTCTCACTGGTAGAAGGAATATTCTCCTTATAAAACATGTTAGTTTCATCAAAAGAAATATGAATAGACTCTTCCATTTTCATAGATGATTTATTGTATGTCCTATAAGCCTTGCTTACATGGGAATATCCAAGAAAAATTCCTATTTCAGCCTTGGCTTCAAACTTTCTAATGTGTTTCTTGTTGTTATTATGAATGTAACAAATGCAACCAAAGACTCTAAAATAATATACTTTAGGTTTCTTCCCTTTGAGTAGTTCATAGGGGGTCTTGCCCTTAAGTTTGTGTATCAAACTTCTATTCAGTACATAGTTTGTTGTGCTCACAGCCTCAGCCCAAAAGGATAGGGGCAAGTGAGCATTTGTTATTAATGTGCCTGCAGCTTCAATCGGTGTTCTATTTTTTCCTTTCAACTACCCCATTTTGTTGAGGAGTTCTAGGAGCGGAGAAACAATGCCTGATACCTTCCTTCTCACAGAATTCTTGCATGGGAAGAGACTCAAACTTAGTACCATGGTCACTTCTGATCAATGCAACTGGATTAGAGTACTTAATCCTTATTCTCTTAAAAAAATCTCCAAGAACCTTAAAGTTTTCTAACTTGTTTCTCAAGGACACCCAAGTGAACCTTGAGAAGTCATCAACAATTACTAAGGTATAAGACTTCCCTCCTAGGCGTTGTACAACAATGGGTCCAAAGAGATCCATGTGTAGCAAATATAGAATCCTAGGTGAATCACTCTTATTAAGTTACTTAAAACTATTTTTAGTTTGTTTGCCTAACTGACAAGCCCTGCAAAGGCTTTCCTTCTTGTAGGCGCAAGAAGGCAATCCTCTAACAAGGTTGCCCCTAAAGAGTTTAGCAATGTTTTTAAGGTTTACATATCCTAATCTCATATACCAAAGATCATTATTATTACTGGTTTGGTTAAAGAGACATATTTCAGTTTTAGCTGACTTAAAATTAACTACATAGATGTTTCCTACTCTAGTACCAGTTAACACTACTTTGTTATCTACAGAAGTAATAATACAAGAAGTCTTGTTAAATGATAACTGAAACCTTTCATCGCATAACTGACTTATGGATATAAGGTTGTGCTTCAGTCCACTTACATAAGCTACATTCCTGAAGGTGAATGCTCCAATTTTGACATTTCCATATCCTTCAGTCTGGCCACAATTGGAATCACAAAATATTACTTTGGGTCCTAGCTTAGACTTGTAGTTGATTAAGTTGTCCTTTTTTCCAGTCATATGCTTTGAACAACCATTATATAGATACCACTGTTGCTCTGTTGTGGGATAGTCTTTCACCTACAATAAAATAGATTAGTTATTTTTTACCATGGTTACGATGGGTCCTTGTTTATTTACATAATTAAAGATGGAAATGTATGAGTATTCAGGTTGATTTTTATAACCTAAGGGTGAAATCTTGCAGGTGGAATTATATACTAGGTGAATGGATTAACATATTGTCCTGGTTGATTAAATGTTCTATAGGAATTAAAGTTTCTGTTATAATGAAGTGGGTTTGACGAATTCTGGTAAGTTCATTGATCTGCGTTCGACGAATGGGGATAAGTTCGTCGAACTCAACTCAGAGAATGAAAGTATTCATTCTCTGGGCCCCAATATCGTCGATCTCGGGTAGACGAACCATATTGGTTTCGTCGATCGTAGTTCAACGAATAATTATAATGAAAGTTTGCGTTCTGAGTTCATCGAGTGGAGTTCGACGAACTGTACACATTTCGTTGATCTGAGTTCGACGAAATCTGCTGAACATTATTATGGTTATGATCTTTCTTATTATTTCTCTTTTTCTTATTATTTTGTTTGAATTCTGGTTATTTAACATTATTATTATCTATCTTTTCCTTGCCCTTTTCTGAAACAAATTTTATTGGAGTTGTTAAGATATTCTTCTGAATCAGTGGGGGTTGGCTAGATGAAGCACCTAAATCCAGCTTGCCATTTAACCTGGCGTTCACTGTGCTTGTGATGTCCATCAGCTTGATACTTCTCCCATTTAGGGATTCTTTAAGTTGCCTTGCCTCAGCTGAATCAGTTTTTAATGAGATGATTTCTTCATTAGCTAGGGTTAATTCAACTTTTAATTTGATATTTTCAGAAAGCAAGTTTTCTTGATCAGTCAATTTTTCTCTAAGATGTTTAATCTCTTTTTCAGAATTAATTAAATCATTGAATAAAGATTTAAATTCAGTTCTAAAATTTTCTGAATTGAAATCAAAGGAAGATAATACCTGATGTACAACCCCGTGTCCAGCGAGCAAGATCGCCAGGAACCAGACAATCCAGGCTGAAGATAGTGGGCGAGCTCGGCAGTAGAGAAGCCGAGCCCGAGCTCGGCATTCGTCGACCAGGAGCTCGACATTCGTCGACCGGAGATCGGTACTCGTCGACCGCGAGCTCGGCAATCGCCGAACTAGCCCAAGAATCGTCGAGCTGAGTTCGACTAATGGAGACCGACGGATTGGCAAGCTCGGCGTCCTGCCTCTCGCAACGGAGCTCGGCAACAGTTGGCGAGCAGGATATGCCGAGGTGAACAAGCTCCCCAGCTCTCCTGGACCTATGAGGTACTTTTTACTGTTTTGCCACCGCTGGTCTGCCTATAGCCCTTCAAAACAGCGGAGTCTGCCTGTTGGCAGACCCAGCCAAGGGTTTTTTGGTACCTTCAGGTCAGTTTCTTTTGTTATTGGCAGTTCAGATTCCAAAAACTATAAATAGGACCCAAGGGGTACCCAAGAAGGCAGGCTTCCTGTGCTTTCCTGCTCCAGTTTTCAAGTGCTTTCTGAGGGTACCTTAGCTCGGCCTCTAGCTAAGGAGGGTAAGCGCTCTAAGATCTTCCGGGTGTGTGGTGGGACCTCCCCGCCGAGCCCTTGGGTCGGTCTTTCCTTGTCTTCTTTGTTGTTTTGCTTGCAGGAGTAAAGTAGGTGCGAGACCACCCCTTCCCCAAGGGTGAACTCCACAGGAGACTGATTTTTGGTTTCAACATTTTGGTGTGGTGAGCATGGATAGTGGTCAGTGCAGAAAAGCTTCAGCGAGTTCGATGACGGGAGGACAGGGATCTGACAGGCCGGACTCGCCGCCCCCCCCCCCCCCCCCCCCCGGCCCTCGCCTCTCGCCATGGTGGGGATGTTCGAGGATTTCAGGAATGGGGTGATGAACCTCGTCAAGTTCGCACTCGGCATGCGGGCCAATTGCTCGACTCCAGCAGTCCAGATCGCGGCCTCCCCCTCTTTGAGCGAGGACGCCTCCGGCAGGCGAGTTGGGAAGGAAGTGGCTGAGGAAGGCCGGGGGTGCGAGCTCCCCGGGCGCTAGCTCTTCCCCGGCTCGGCAGGTCGAGGCCGGTTCGGCGAGCTAGGCTCACGAGATTCGCCAACTCGCCTAGCAGGGGGAGGCAGCCCCTTCAGCGAGTTGGTGTCCTCAGCTCCAGTTCCAGATGGGTTCAGAGAATCCGAGATGTCCTACTACACCGGGAAGGGAGACCCGGTCCAGCATGTTTATTGGTTCGAAGATGTAGTCTCCATCCGACAGATATCGGACGGGTTCAAGTGCCGACTCTTCGCTATCACCCTCAGGGATAAGGCAAGGGAGTGGTTCCATCAGCTACCGGCCAGCTCCATCTACTGCTTTGAGGACCTGCGTCGGGGGTTCATGCTGAGGTTCACTACCTCGAAGAAAAGTAAGAAGGAGTCAGAATACCTATTCCACATCAAGCAGGGGGTGAATGAGACCCTGGGGAGCAACGTGGACCAGTTCCAGGAGGAGGTTACTCAGGTCCAGGAGATGTCAGGCAATAGTTTGATGATGGACTTTACCCTGGGCTTGCAGCAGGGTATCTTCAGGATAGAGCTGAAGAAACCCGGAGTTTGCGCGGAAGCTGGCCAGGTGGGCCATGGAGGAGGAGGAGTCGAGAGGAGGAATAGGATAGGAGGAGAGGAGAGCCCCGACAGAGGGAGCAGAGGCAGATCCAGTGGCAGCAGCAGCCGAGGTGGGGGCGTTAGGAGCCTAACCGTCGACTGGGCTGGAGGCCTGAGTGGCAAGGGCAGGGGCCACAAAGGGGACACCACGGAAGGGATCGCTATCAAGGGGCAGGATCAGTTCCACCCCCCGGGCTGGAGGCAGGCCCAGAGGCCCCGGCTCCCCGATCAAGAGGTGGCTATGGCCATAGCCTTGGGGGTGAGGAGGAGAATAGTAAGGAGGAGGAGGAGGAGAGAAGTTAGGGTGGAGTTGCCTTATTGCGACTTCCATCAGGAGGAGGGGAACGCCACGGCCGCGTGCCCAGAATTTCTTGAGATGAGAGAAAATAGGGAGCAGCAGCAGCAGGGGCGGCAAGAAGTGAGGATTGAGGAGGTCCTGCCTCGGGCGGAGGAGGATCGTTGCGAAGACCGGGTGGATGTTGGAAACCGAGGAAGGATCAGAGTGATCCACGGGGGGTGGGGGTCGAGGCTTCCCACAAGGCAAGCCTCCACACCATGTACCGTCGTAGCATTGCCTCCACATCCCAGACCCCACACCTAGAGGAGAGGATCACCTTCTCCAGAAGCGACATGCCAGATCACGAGGATCCATTCTGTGATGCGCTGGTCATCAAGGCAGCCATCAAGAATTTTACCGTCTCTCGGATCCTCGTTGACAACGAGAGCTCCATCAACGTCATCTTCAAGAAGGCGTTCGACGCGATGAAGGTAGAGGCGAAAAGAGTGCTAGCCTCGGACGGACCCTTGTTCGGGTTTTCGGGGGAGAGGAGGGAAGTGGAGGGAGGAGTCGGCCTACATATCACCCGGGGGGGTCAGTCCAGAAACTGCAGATTCGTCATCATGGATGCCCCCAGTAGTTACAACGCCATCTTCGGGAGGCCTCTTATCAGCGCCTTCCGCTACGTCCCCTCATCTTTCCATCAGTTCTTAAAGTTCAACGCTGAGGCGATTCAGGTACGGGTTAGGGGGGACCCCAAGGTGGCGCGGGAATGCTATGTCATCGCTGTAAATTCTATATCTTGGCAGGAGTGAGCCGAGGAGATGGGGCGAAGAGTGGAGGAGACTGAGTAGGAGGCTGGCAGGGAGGAGCTGGAGGTGGAGAGCTGCGCTGAGGAGGCGGCGGGAAGAGATCGGGAGGAGATGGCCGAAGTGATGGCTGTGGAAGAAGAGATGGAGGTGGAGGTCCCCGTTCTAGAGGGGAGAGATGTTGAAGAATGGGGGGAGCAGTCTAGGCTAGAGGCTGCAGAAGAGGTGGTGGAGCTGGAGGTCTGCACCCATGAAGACAGGGTGGAGAAGGTCCGTGTCAGCGGGGGGCTGACCCCAGAGGATCAAGGCAGGATGCTGGAGTGCATACAGAAGAACGTGGACATCTTTACATAAAGCGCCGTGGAGATACCAGGGGTTGATGCGGATGTGGCTTGCCACCGCCTCAACTTGGACCCGGGAACACGCCCCATCCAACAGAAGAAGAGGTCCACTGCGGACAAGCTGTCAGAGCCCATCAGAGAGGAGGTGGCAAAGCTTCTCAAGGCCAGCTTCGTGTCCGAGATCCAATAACCCGGCTGGGTCTCCAATGTGGTCATGGTCAAAAAGGGAGACGGCCGGTGGAGGATGTGTATCGATTTTTCTTTACTTAATAAAGCTTGTCCTAATGACTGTTATCCTTTGCCTCGGATCGAGGCGTTGGTTGACTCAGCCGTTGGTTTTTCTGTAATGAGTTTTCTAGATGCTTTTTCAGGTTATCATCAGATCAGGATGCACCCCCCAAACATCAAGGATGTCTCATTCATCACGGGGGATGAATGTTACTGTTACAGGATGATGCCCTTCGGGCTGAAGAACGCAGGGGCAACCTATCAAAAGATGATGGATAGGGTCTTCAAAGAACAGAAGGGGAGAAACTTGGAGGTGTACGTTGATGATCTTATGATCAAGAGTCAGGACGTGGACTCTCACCTTCAGGATTTATAAGAGACCTTTTCTACCCTGCGCAGATACAAGATGCAGTGGAATCCCCTGAAATGTATCTTCGGGTCCAGCAGGGGAAAGTTCTTGGGACACCTCCTCACCCGTGTAGGGGTTGAGCTGAATCCTGATAAGGTCAAGGATATCTTGGAGCTTGGATCGCCAAGGAATACCAAGGAAGTGTAGCGCTTGACAGGGAAACTGGCAGGGTTGAGTAGGTTCCTCTCCCGAGCAGGGGAGAAGTGCTCCCCCTTCTTCAAAACATTGAGGGGTCGTCGTAGGTTCGAATGGACCAGGGAGTGTGAGGATGCATTCCAGGCCCTCAAGATGCAGTTGACCCAGGCTCCGCTGCTCCAAGGGCCCAAGGAAGGGGAAGACCTGTTTCTATATCTCTGGGTCGGGGTAGAGGCCCTAAGTTCCATCTTAGTTCGAGAAGAGGGGAAGAAGCAGCTCCCCATATATTATGTGAGTCGGGTCCTGAGGAAGGCCGAGCTCCGGTACCCGATTTTGGAGAAGTTTGCCTTCGCCATGGTTGTCTCAGCCCGGAGGCTGCGGCCCTATTTCCAAGCACACTCAATCCGAGTCGTGACTGACCATCCCCTCTGCAACATCTTTGAGGGGTGGAGCATTTAGGCAGGCTAGCCAAGTGGTCGGTGGAGTTGAGTGAGTTCGACGTCTCCTTTGTTCTGCGCCTCTCGATCAAATCTCAAGCGATGACCGACTTCTTGGCTGATTACGTGATTGAAGTGGCCAAGGAAGAGATCACTCGCCCGGCTCCTTGGAAGGTGAAAGTGGATGGCGTCTCGGGGAGGCATTCCCTTGGAGTAGGGGTGATCTTGGGGAGCCATCAAGGGACTAGAATCGAGCAGACAGTGGTGGTGCATTTCCCCATTACGAATAATCAGGCCGAGTATGAGGCCGTGATAGCAGGGCTATGGCTAGCAAGGGAGCAGGGGGTGTTGTACATGGAGGTCCTTACTGACTCCATGGTAATAGCTTCCCAGATCAATGGGGAGTTTGAGGCAAGGGAGCCTACCCTGCGGTTGTACTTGGCCAAAGTGAAAGGGGTCATAGGCACTTTCCAAACCTTCTCCATCTGACACGTGCCCAGGGAAGAAAACGATCAGGTCGACCAACTCGCAAAGCACGTTCCCCAGGTGGTGGTACCATCACTGACTTGTTCCGCCCTTCCATCGAAGAGGGAGAGCTCATGGAGATAGACCGGCGGCCTTCATGGATGGACCCAGTTATAACTTTCCTTTCCACAGGAGAGTATCCGGAGGGGGAAAATAAGAAGAAGCTAAGGCACAAGTCAGCATACTACCTCCTCTAGGACAGGCAGCTGTACAGGACGACACTCTCGGGGATGCTGGCTCGTTGCGTGGCCGAGGGGGAGGTACAAAGAATCTTGGTGGAAGTGCCCTCCGGAGAGTGTGGGAGTCCACTCTTGGATGGAAGAATCGTCAGGCAGCGGTACTTCTGGTCCACCCTGGGTCATGATGCAACGGAGTTCGCAAGAAGGTGCCATAAGTGCCAGCTGTTTGCCCCCCTCCAACTACAGCCGACCCAGCAACTCAAAAGTATCACGGCCCCCTGGCCCTTTGCCATTTGGGGAATGGATTTGGTTGGACCGTTCCCCCAGGCCAGTGGGCAGAGGAGGTTTCTCCTAGTAATGATCGATTACTTCTCCAAGTGGTTGGAAGTGAAGGCGTTGGCCAAGGTGACCTCCCAAGTTATCAGGAACTTTGTTTGGGGGGAGATCATTCGCCAGCGTCGAGTTCACTAGTTTCTGCGAACAGCTGGGAATCAACCTCAAGTTCACCTCGGTTCACCACCCCAGGAGCAATGGGCAGGTGGAAGCTGCGAACAAGATCATCATCAACCTCCTCAAGAAGAAAGTGGAGAATTTGAAGGGGAGCTGGGTGGAGCAGCTTCCCGCGGTTCTCTGGGCCCTGAGAACCACCCCCAACACAGCTACTGGGGATACCCCCTTCAAGCTCTCCCATGGGTGCGAGGTGGTGCTCCCCGTGGAGTTTGAAGTTCAGACACCTCGAGCTGTTGCGGCCAAGGAAGGCAGGGAAGAATGGCAGGCCGAGAATGAGGAGGAGCTAAGGCTCTCCCTTGACATGGTGGAAGAACTGCGGGACCTCTCCGCCCTCCGGCAAGAAGAGGTGAAGAGGAGAATGGCCAAGTACTTTGACAAGCATGTCAGAGTCAAACAATTTGTGGAAGTGGACCTGGTACTAAAGAAGGTGGATGCGGTAGGGAGGTCGGCGTCCGTAGGGAAGCTCAACCCCAGCTGGGAAGGACCATTTATTGTAAAGGAGGATTTAAAATCGGGAGGTTATCGACTCCAGAATGTGGAGGGCGAGACCCTAAGTCTCACCTGGAGTGGTGACGACTTAAAATGATTTTTTCCTTGAAGCTTGTAAGTTATGCCTTGATTTTTAATGAAAATTCTTTAACATGCCAATATTGTCACTGTGAGTTCGCATGAAGGAATGAAGTGAACTTGGACCCCGAGAAGATCCCGCTGTCAGGCTCTCACCTAGCTGGCAGGGCCGGAAGTCACTCGTTGTCATCCTTGGGCCTCGAGTAGATCCCGCTGTCCGGCTCTCACCTAGCTGGCAGGGTTGGAAGTCACTCGATGATATTGGCAGTGGACCCCGAGCAGATCCAGTTGTCAGGCTCTCACCTAGCTGGCAGGGCTGGAAGTCACTCGGTGTCATCCTTGGGCCTCGAGCAGATCCCGCTGTCAGGCTCTCACCTAGCTGGCAGGGCTGGAAGTCACTCGATGGTATTGGTAGTGGACCCCGAGTAGATCCTGCTGTCAGGCTCTCACCTAGCTGGTAGGGCTGGAAGTCACTCGGTGTCATCCTTGGGCCTCGAGCAGATCCCACTATCAGGCTCTCACCTAGCTGGCAGGGCTGGAAGTCACTCGATGGTATTGGTAGTGGACCCCGAGCAGATCCCGCTGTCAGGCTCTCACCTAGCTGGCAGGGCTGGAAGTCACTCGGTGTCATCCTTGGGCCTCGAGTAGATCCCGCTGTCAGGCTCTCACCTAGCTGGAAGTGCTTGAAGTCACTCAATGGTATTGGTAGTGGACCCCGAGCAGATCCCGTTGTCAGGCTCTCACCTAGCTGGCAGGGCTAGAAGTCACTCGGTATCATCCTTGGGCCTCAAGCAGATCCCGATGTCAGGCTCTCACCTAGCTGGCAGGGCGGGAAGTCACTCGATGGTATTGGTGGTGGACCCCGAGCAGATCCTGCTGTCAGGCTCTCACCTAGCTGGCAGGGCTGGAAGTCACTCGGTGTCATCCTTGGGCCTCGAGCAGATCCCACTATCAGGCTCTCACCTAGCTGGCAGGGCTGGAAGTCACTCGATGGTATTGGTAGTAGACCCCGAGCAGATCCCGCTGTTAGGCTCTCACCAAGCTGGTAGGGCTGGAAGTCACTCGATGGTATCAGCCTTGAAATCACCAGGTAAAAGACCAAGAAGTTTCCAATTCCAAGGAATAAGGGGGAAGAGTTTCTTCATAGGCGAGCTTGGACTCGCCCAACCCAGCTCGGCACCAGCAAAGGGGTGGCGATCCAGGCCTCAGGACCTCGCCAAAGGAAGGCGAGCCTGGCCGGGGCACTTCACCCCTTTGTTTGATTTACTTAGATTTTTTTCTAAGTTCAACCTAGATGACTCGCGGGCGAGCTGAGGTGGCGTGACCAGGGCAAAGAGCAGCCCACTCCCGAATCACCTGAAGCTTGGAGGGCACGCAAAACATACTCTCTCAAGGGCGAGTCCTAGCAACAGTCCTACTCGCAACATCTATCTACGCGAGGTCGCTGGGGAAAAGGCGAGCAAGAGAACGGGGCACGGCAGGGAAACCCAGAAAATATATGTAAAATAACATTGCAATGGAGAGAGTGAAAGGTATCAACAATATGCTTTCATTAAATGACAATATTTACATGCTGAGCTCTCCTCGGCGAGGTTACAGATTATATACATCTAGCCCCCCCCCCCCCCCCCCCCCCCGTTAGATTGGAGGTCCTCCCCTCCCTCACCTGATAGGTCCGGGAAGCTCTTCCCGAACATCGCGTCCAAGTTATCTTCCTTCTCGCTGGGCGGCGTCGCCAGGAACAGGCTCGGCATCACGTCCCGGGCCGAGATCTCCTCGCACCCCTCCACCACCACTCCAGAATCCTTCATCATCTGGAGGGTGCATTCAGCGGCCTGGATGGAGTTAATGCGCAGCCTCTCGGCAAGATCGGCCTCGCCGAAGATCCGCGGTCTCTTGTAAGGGAGGGAAGGATCGGAGCTGCTGGCCGGGAAGAAGATCTCCGCCTGGCGGCGGACCTCGCGGTGGAGGTGCTGATTCTCCTCTTTCAGCTTCACGTTCGCCCCCTCCAGCTCGGCAAGGCGGCGCGCAGCTGGCCAATATCCTCCCCTTGCTCGACATTGCGAGCCCACAGCTCCCCTGCGGCCTTGGCATCATGGTGAAGAGGAAACCCGGTTAGCGGCAGCGAAAAATCTTCAAAGTAAAAGAGCAGAGGAGGGCTTGACACTTACCAGTCCGTCGGCGTCCTGGGCGAGGAGGCCCTCAATGATGCTGAGCTGCCTCGCCTGATCAGCAACCTTATCATTGGCGACAATGCGGGCCTGCTCGGCTTTTAGAAGTTGATTGCTCAGGGCAAAGCTGCGGCGGGTCAGCATGTGGTGGAGCTCCATGGTCCGCAAGTGGGCCTGCAGACCCTCATGGCCGAGCTGCCGGAGGGTCATATTCTTGTAGGCCTCGGCATCCTAGCGGCCATAGAGGCCCAAGCCGAGGGCAAAAGCATGGCCCGTGGCGGCCTCGCGGTCATGCCAGGAAGGATGCAGGGTGGAGATGGAGATCTGATGGGCCAGCTCATCCCACTGTACCATGGGCTCCCCCGCCGAGTCCTTCTAACGCCCCCCCCCCCCCCCCCCCGAAATTGAAGAGGGGATGTTGCTTCGGCGCCGCGTGCTCACGGTCCGCCCTCTTCGCTGAAGGGGGAGGAGAGATCGCCACCGCGGAAGAAGGACCCTCGCCACCTTTCCGGCCCTTGCTGGTAATCTCCCTCAGCGGGCTCTCCGGCGACGCGTCGGGAGGAGTCTCAGATGTGCTTATGCATTTGGGGCTAGGCTGCTGATGTTGTTGTTGTTGTTTCCCCCCCCCCCCCCCCCCCGCGGAGACAGCAGGGCTCTCCTCATCTTCTTTGGCAGCCGCTGGCGGTGTGGCTTGTTCGACCCCGCATCCTCAGGTCGCCTCTTGCTGGAAGAGAGTTGGGAGAGGGCCGTCTCATCTCGGCAGGCCGCCGCCGCCTTCTCGCGAGCAAATGGGTCTGGGTGCAACCCCGGATTAGCAAACGGAGGGTTTGCACGAATTATCCGCTCCCCTGCAAGAAAATACTTGGAAAAAGATAGAAGAAACTCAGCAGCAATGTGGCGAGCTCGGCCATCAGGTGAGTACGGCAAGGCGGGAAGCAGTACCTTCGCCGGGGAGGACAGGGCGAAGCGCGTCGAGGCCCCTCCGCAGGAAGGCGACCTCGAAGACTTTGTAGAGGAAGTACTTGTGGAGCTCGACATCGTTGCGGGACAAGGCCGGCGAGCGGTATACCTCCTCGCCCTTCTACTGGGATGAGTGGGGGATGTTGTCGAGATCGCCCTTGATGAAGGCGATCTTGGTCATCCAAGTGTGATGCTTGTTCACGATCTCACGAACCTTGATCAGCGAGCCGTCGAAGTAGGCGACCCCATCCGAAATCGCCTTGTAAGAAAAGAGCATCCTGAACATTGTCAGGTTGAACTCAATCCTATCCCGCCGGATGTAGCTCGTGAACGCCACCATCATCGTGATGGCATTGGAATTCAACTGTGCGGGTACCGCGCCATAGTATTTCAGGATTTGCCGGATCTCCGGCCAGAGGGCGAGGCGCAACTCCACCTCGAAATGCGAGATGGGGAAGGTGAGCTCGTCCTCGTAGAAAGTGTTGATATCCTCCCCCTCCCTCGGCCTGCGTGCCTCGAAGCCCGACTGCACATACTCATCCTTGAACTCCGCGAGCTCCTCCTCGCTGGTGTGCCCCTCAAAGAAGCTGTAGTCAGTGAAGTGCTGCACGCACTTGGAGCGGCCGTCGGCATCAGGGTTGTCCTTGCCCATGTTCGCAGAGGAAGAAGCAAAGCGCGAGCAGAAAAGGAAAAAGGCGCAGGGATAAAGAGCAATAAAAGCATGGTACGGTGGTTGGTAAATGGGGGCTATTTATAGAAAAGAAAATCTGGGGTCAGGCCATTCCATCGGCTCAGCTCGCCACCCCAACTCGCCAACCCAGCCCGCCGACTTCCGGCGCGTCTCAACCAAGGCTAAGTCAAACATCGCAGTATATTATTTGAATAATACGTGTCCAAGAATATTCTAAACACTACTTATTACAGCTTATTACAGAGATCAAGTTCAGGAATAAAAAGCGGGGCGCGCGAGCAGGGGGAGCATCAGGATGCGAGTACCGGTCAACAAAGGAGCCGCCCTCTTACTTACCCCGGTCAAGCGGCTCCTGCCCCCCAGACTGCCGCGCGCGGAGCAACTCGCAGATCCTCCCAGAATTCCTCTGCGCCACAGAGAGGCCATCATCTATCTCATCCAGAAGTCGGGAGGGGGACATCAGCTCGCCAGCCTGGCCGCTTCGCACCTCGTCGGCGAGACGCGCATAGTCGCGTTGTAACGTCTCGTTGACCCCCTGCACCTCTCACAACCCACACACCAGCTTCTTGAGAAGCTTGACCTCCCTCCTCGTCAGCTCACCTTGATCCACTTCAGGACCCAGGTAAGAGTCCAGCGAGCTTGGGGAGGGGAGGGGGGAGTAGTGGGTTGCCTGCGAAGATTCCTCGCCAGGAGATTGGCTGGGGGGAGTTGTGAAGACAAATGTCAGCAAGAAGAGGAATGCAGAAAAAGCTCATGAGGCAATAATTCAAGCAAAATTAACATGACGAGCTCGGCGGCTCAAAGGAGATGCGGGGAGGGATGAACCTCAAATCCTTCCCGCGATCTAGGCCACGAGCCCCCGGCGAGAGGAGCTCGAATCCCGGGGTGGGGATGGTTCACTGTGCTTGTGATGTCCATCAGCTTGATACTTCTCTTATTTAGGGATTCTTCAAGTTGCCTTGCCTCAGCCAATTTAGTTTTTAATGAGATGATTTGTTCATTAGGTAGGGTTAATTCATATTTTAATTTGATATTTTCAGAAAGCAAGTTTTCTTGATCAGTCAATTTTTCTCTACGATGTTTAATCTCTTTTTCAAAATTAATTAAATCAATGCATAAATATTTAAATTCAGTTCTAAAATTTTCTGAATTGAAATCAAAGGAAGATAATACCTAATTTACCTCAGATTCAGAAGGTTCTTCACTGTCTGATTACTCAGCCCCAGATAGGCTGCTTGATGCATCAATGGCCATCAAGCAAATCTCCTTTGCCTTAGCCTCTTCTTCATCTTCACTAGAGCTAGAAGTTGAAGATTCATCTTCAGTTTCACTCCATATTTCAGCCACAAAGCCTTTCTCCTTCCTTTTATGCTTGTTGGAGGAGGGCTTGCAATAATGCTGCTTCCTGGGTTCCTTTTCTCTTCTTCTCTCCTTCTTTTGGTTCTCTGGACACTCTGATATAAAGTGTCCTGGCTTCCTACAACCAAAGCAAACAACTTCTTTAGTTGGGGTCTTGTTATACCTTAGCTTGTCATCTTGCCTAGATGACTTTCTTCTGAAATCCTTCTTTTCCATTTTGTAAAATCTCTTGGCTAAGAGACTCGGAAGTTCTTCACTAGCTGTTGGAGCTTCTGATTCTTTAGATGCCTTGAATACTATGCTTTGCTCCTTTCTTGCTGCTGGAGGAGTCTTCTGCTCTGCAGCTTCTCTTGTCTTTATTAGTTGTTCATATGATTTGAGCTTTCCAAGAAGAGATTTATTAGAAATCTCATTAAGACTTCTGGCCTCTTTGATTGGCCATATTCTGGAATCCCATGAGCTAGGGAAGCACATGAGGATTTTATCATTGACTTCTGTGAGGGTGATGTCCTTGTCCAGAGTTTTTAGCTCATTGACAATTGAGCTAAGTCTATTGTACATATCACCCACTGACTTAGATTCTTCTTTCTTGAAATTTTCATACTGGGAGATGAGATTATTTCTCCTATCTTTTCTCTCATCTACAGATCCAGCAACCATCTGGTTTAGGGAATCCCAGATGGATTTAGCTGAGGTGCACTCTGCTACTTTCTGGAATTTGTCATCTGACATAGTCTGTGCTAAGATGTTCATGGATTTAGCATCTGCTATCTTGGCCTTCTTCTGTGCATCTGTCCACTCAGGTGGTGGAACAGCATGTGTGCTGGAAGTTGCAGTAGTGGTAGCCACTGGAGCTGGTGGTCCTATCAAAATAGAATTGTATATGTCTTCATCAATGGAGTTCCTATAAAGCCTAATTCTTGCCTTCCAGATAGCAAACTTATTCAGATTGCAAACTAGAGGTCTGGTGCTTGCATAATATTTGTTTTGTGCCATGATATGGAATAAACAAAAAAGCTAGGAAAAAGGAAAATCAGATCTAACAAGGATCTTTTGGTTCAAGTGTTAGCTTGTACAACCAAATGAACACTACTCTGATACCAATTGAAAGATAGGGGATAGATCAGATTACTCTAGAGGGGGGTGAATAGAGTAATTTAAAACTTTTGGCTCTTTTAAAAATTTATCAGAGTAAAATAGGTGATAATAGAGTAGTATAAAAGGAAATGCAAACAAAGCTAAACTATCACAGCACAGCAAGAACAAAAAGAATGATTGTACATAGACAACAAAAGAATTTTATGGTGGTTCCCCAAACTGGGTACATCCACTATTCTACCACCCTGGTAGAAATCCACTATCAGGTTTTTGATCAGGTGAGAGCCACCACAAGATCTATTTACAGGGAGATCTCACAACCCTTTAGGCTTTTGATCAGGTGACCAAAAACCAAGAATAAACTTTTGAAGGGAGTTAATAAACCCTTTTATAGGAGGTTGAGAGAGTTGACGGTGTCTTCTCTTTTTTCTATACAATAGATAAGACTTGTGGATTTCTATTGTCAAAGCTCCTTTTGAAATAAGAATGGTTCAGAAAGCTTGGAGCCTTGCTCAGGGTGTAGGTCTACGGCCTTGTCTTGTTGAAATCCAGGAACTTTATGACTGATTTAAATTTGTTGTCCTTGAATATTCCTGGAGTAGAAGTTGAAGAAGACTCTTGATATTTTTGATGATTGTTCTTCTTCAGTAACTGCTTGTATGATCTCGAGTCTCTATGTTTTTGCTGTCTGAAAAGAAAAAAAAACTCTTTTATATTCTGCTGTGAAAATTCTCCTTTGAAATTTGAATTCCAAGCATTAATTGTTGATTGATCTAGAGAATGAAATGGCTGGAATATCTTCTTTAATGAGTTTCCCCAACTGTCCCATTAAAATGAGTAAGTAATTAGCCCTGATGAAGACCATAATTAATGCTTCCAATAACGACTATATTTAGGGGAATATAAGCATTAATTACTCAGAGAATTACTACTAAATAATATAAGAAATAAGGACAAAAATAAGGAAAACTTCTAAGTCTGGCTCGGGACAGAATTCGTAGAGCTCTGAACAGAATTTATCGACTGGAGTTCCAAGTTCGTTGAGCTGACAATTCCTGTTCGTCGACCTGAGCTCAGCGAACAGCATTCTGGAAATAACTAGACAATTCTGCGCTCTAAGTTCGTCAAACAAAGGATCTGTCTTCGTCGAACTGAGTTCAGAGAAAATAAACTGGAAAGAATCTGTTGAAGCTAAACTCCAGATTTCGTCAAGCAAAGAATCTGTCTGAATGAAGAGATTGTCGACCTAAGCTTGAATATCATCAAGCTTAAATCATAGAAGTAACTCTGAGTTCATTGATCTGCGATCGACGATCGTCGAGCTGAGTTCAAAGAATTTCGAACTGATAATTTTGAGCTCTGAATTCTTCTAAGTTTGAGTCCACTGAGGACCTCTGCTGGCTGGTCCATGAAGGTTGAACCTAATAACTTAGCCTAAACTCTAGGACTTGTGGACTTGACCCTGGCTATATAATGTGGATCAAGCTCATCCTAATTAGTGAACCTAGCCCAAATCCAAACTATGGATCCAACACTTTTTCCTCCCATTATAAGATGCACTATTACCCTTACTTGAGGAACTTTCATTCTTCCAATGGCCATATATATTATCATAGTAATACCTGTTAGAAGGGAACACAACTTTTTGAAAGGTGGTTTGAGGCACAAGTAGAGCCTTGCCTTTCCCCATAGAATTAGCTGCTCTAGCTCTCCACTTGAACCCCAATCCTTTTCTATTATTTTGGAAGGAGAAGGTATCAATAAGTGACCGTACAGTCTTGGGCTTAGAGAATTTCTCCACTAGCTTCCTCTCTTTAAGGAGCTTCTCTTCAAGATCATTAATTATCTTGCTATTCTGGCTTATGGTGCTAACTTGGATGATAGTGATTATTTTTAACTGACTTATATCTCTTCTCATCTAAGCTAGCTGGGAATCTGACTTAGATTGCATGGACTTAACCTTCTATAGAGAAATAATATCTTCAGCTTGCCACTTGACAAGTTTTTTGCTCTTCTTCAGAGCTTCCCGGAGAACATCATATATGTCAATCAATTGATTGACATCCTCTTCAGGTTATGATCCATCCTCCTCATTGGATGAAGGGGATGCCTAAAAAGCTAAGCTAGTTTCATAGTCAGGGTCTGAAGAAGACATGATTGAAATGTTTACCTCATCAGGATCAGATTTATCATTATTTTTCTTTAGTCATGGCCATGAGATTACAGTCTTCATCAACTTTAGAGTCACTGTCAGTAGATGATAGTGGTGCCCTTATGCTCATCTTGGGTGCTAGGTGATCTGTATTATCTTCCATAGCGAATAGCCCAATGTAAGCATTTTCTTCATCAGATTATGAAGTCTCAGAATCACCGTCAGATAGGCTAGAGTGCTTCTTAGCAAAGAATCTCTTGTCATCCTTTTCTCCTTGAAATATTTCTTGTTATCAATTGTCTTATTTTTTCCCTTTTGACAGGACAATCAACAATAACATGCACTAACTTGTTACAACTATAGTAAACTGCATCTGTCTTAAAGTGTTTTTTCTGTTTAAAATCATATATATCCCCAGTAGGGCCCTTTTTGGATTTGTCAAAGGTGGCTTGAGGCTTCCTTGATCTGGAGCCTGCAAGGGCCTTGTTTTTTCTACTGCCTCCTTCTTCTCAACATTTCTTGATTTGCTTGGAGAACAATGTTAGCTCTCCATCAAATAATTTAGCTTCAGATGAGCTGGGTATAGAGCTTTCTGACTCAGCAACTCTTCTTTGGGGAGAAGGAGTGGTCTCTCTGCTCCTCTTGGATGACTCAGCTTTGAATGACACTGACTTCTCTCTGTTGAGAGACTTAGCAGATTTTTCTTCAGCTTTTTTGGACTTCAGTTGAAGCTCGTGAGATAACAGCTTGCCAAACAAATTTTGTGCCAGAATATTAGCCAAGTTGCTCATCTCCCTTATGACACAAAATTTGATATCCAATTCTTTGTTGAGGGACCTCAGGAACTTATCATTCAGTTCATAGTTGAAAAATTTTCTGCCATAAGTTTTTCAGACCATTCACAATTTTAAAGAACTTCTCATAACACTCAGTTATACAATCCTTCTTGTCTTGTCTAAAAGCCTTATACTATTGATTTAGAAGGGATTTTATATCATCCCTCACTTCTTCAGTCTCCTCCATGTAGATAATTAGAGAGTCCCATATTTCCTTTGCAGTCTTGCAGTGAACAAGGTTATGAAAGGTTGAGTCATCAATAACACTGACTATAATGTTCTAGGTTTTATTATTCATAATGGCCAGAGCCACCTCATCCTTTGTCATTTCTGAGTATTTCTTTGGGGTCTTGATGTTGGCATCTATTACTGAGACCTTCATGGGGATGAAAGGTCTCTCTTCTATGATTATAAAGATCCTAGGGTTTGATGCTTCCATAAACAGCCTCACCCTTTCCTTTCATATTCCAAAGATCTTCTTCCTATAAATTGGAAGCTTCATAAAACTCAGCTCTTTGTGGTTCTCACCAAAAGTAATGTTGCTTTACCTTTGCTATCCTTGGAGATCTTGTTTAGAATGCTTAGTCTTTATTGAACAACCTCCTTCTAATACCACTTAAAATTCTTTTAAATGATAGTTAAACACCTAGAGGGGGTGAATAGGTTTCTTTTAGATCTTTTAAGTCTTTTTAAGAATGTACTTGGTGTGTTGTTGTTAGGTTAGTATCATTCAAGAACACAAAAACACACAAACATTTTATAGTGATTATCCTATCTAGGGTACATCTACTTTCTCGCTTCACCTATCTAGCAGAGAGCTAGATTCAGTGAACTCCTCCAGAACTCAGATTAATAGATCTTATAGCTCATATCCCTCCTTGGATCTTACACCTCAGAGTGGCTACCAATCCAATAACTCAGAATTATCTCAGTCCTACCTCATAGATAGTAAGAAGTTTCTTACCTCAAACTCATAATCAAGCCCTACCTTAGCCTTTATAACCCAGACCTACCTCAGATTCTCTACAAGAATCCTACCCTAAACTTTAGAAAAAGACCTACTCTCAACCTTTATAACTTAGGCCTACACTCATATCTTAGAGAAATCTTTCAATAGAGATTTAAAAAGTATTTGATTTACAATAACTTAAGAACAAAAGCTCTGGATCCTTCTTCTTTAGATGTATCACCAGACAGCATCTTTTCACCACAATAATAGGAAATGATCTTCAGATTTGAGACAGGTTGTTTTGTGTTGAATACTTGCAGAGATCTTCTTCTTCAAACTTTAGAAAGATTGTTGTGTAGACTAGCAAGCTTGAAGATAATGAAAAATAATTCTAACTCTGCTGGTGGCGACTTTTTGCGAATTAGGTTTTTAAACTTTTTCAAAAAAGTTATTTGTAAATGTCCCATGCACATAGATTTTATATCTTAGCATCAACAATGGATATAATCATGTTTAGGTATGCGACACTGTCGTCTTTAATGGTTGAATCTTCCCAAGATTGCTTGTCAGAAGAATGCGACAATTTCCGTTGTTTAGCGTGCAATTTAAGACAATTTGAATTAAGTATGACGTCAGTAGAATGTCTTGACATCTTTTGACTTAGAATAAATATTTATACTTCTGTAGAGGCATTGAGTGATAGAGATTGACGTGACGCCACTTGGCTTAGCCTGATACTGAAATTCTGTAGAGGCATCGGGTGATTGCATTAACGCAACACATCTAACTTAGGCGTGATTGATCTCTTGTGTCTCGACGCATTTGTATTTTGACAGTTTTTCTTCTTTTGTTGAAGCGTTGAGTGAATGACCTTCACTCGACGCATTAGTACTTAGATGGTTTCTGCTTTACTGCTGAGGCATTGAGTGAATGACCTTCACTCATCATATTAGTACTAAGACATTTTCTACTTAATTGCTGGGGCATTAAGTGAATGGCATTAACTCGACGCATTAGTACTTGGTCTTAATTTCTGCTCTTTTTCTGAGGCGTCATGTAAAAGACTTTCACTCGACACATTTGTACTTAGTCTGAATTTCATTATTTTATTGAGGTATTGAGTGAAAGAGATTCACTCGATGTATTTGTACTTAAACAGATTGTCTGCTCTACTACTGAGGCTTTGAGTGAATAGCATACATTCAGCACATTTAGACCTTTAGCATTTAATGAAGTGAGATGACTCGACGTATTTGTACTTTGTCAAATATCCTTCACTTTAGAATGTGTTGATTTATATACAATTGAATTTATAATAAATCTCTGGCTATTTATTAGTCAATTACTAATTACCTGCATAAGTAAAATCAGAGAAATATCAAATACAAGTTTGTGAATCTATTGACTTATGAGGCTTCTTCAAATCTGGGACATTGTGGTTAATGTTCCCAACAACATCCACCTTAGCCTAGTCAACCTCCATACCTTTAATAGTTATTTTGTGCCCAGAACGATCCCCTCATGGACTATGAAATGACATTTTCCCAGTTCAACACTAGGTTGGTGTCCTCATATCCATTGAGGACCGACGAGAGATTAATTAAACAAGAGTCAAAGTCGGCACAAAAAAGGGTGAAGTCGTCCATGAAAACTTTAAGGAAATCTTCCACAAAATCATGAAAGATGGAAAGCATGTAGAGTTGGAAGGTGGTCGGAGCATTGCAAAGTCCAAACAACATTCTTTTAAACGCAAAGTTTCCCAACAGACAAGTGAATGTTGTCTTATCTTGATCATTTAGGTTGATGAGAATCTAATTATACCCCAAATAGTCGTCCAGAAAACAATAATAATCTTGCCCAGCCAACCTCTTGAGCATTTGGTCAATGAATGAGGGGGGGAGTGATCCTTGCGAGTCGCATCGTTAAGCTTCCTGTAATCAATATACACCCTCCAACCTGTGATCGTACGAGTCAGCAGCAACTCGTTATGCTTGTTTTTGACAACAGTGATACCACCTTTCTTCGGAACAAACTGGGTAGGGCTCACCCATTTACTATTAATAATCGGATATATAATACCAACATCCAACAACTTTATTACTTCATTGTTAACAATCTCCTACATCCTGGGGTTAAGACGTCAATGCGGTTATACGATCAGTTTGAAGCTTTCGTCCAACAAGATATTTTGCATGCACACAGCCAGGATGATTCTCTTTAAATCAGTGATTGCCCAACCAAAGACACCCATATGCATCTGTGAGAGGTCACCCAGATGGTGCTCATGCTTGGTGGAAGTAACACGGATATGATGAGTGGATAAGTTTGATTTTCTCCCAGAAACAAATATTTTAAAGCAGATGTCAGGGGCTTGAGGGACAACGCCGGGGTTCCCCTGAAATATGTTGCAGAAGTAGACTCCGAGCTAAATTGTGGCAAGGTGCCTGACGAGTAAGAATGTCACCACTGTCGTCATCTACTTCCAAAGAAGTCCCCCCCCCCCCCGTCATGACCAACCTATGAGGGTTGGATCACAAAATTAGCATCACCCTCCAAAAACTTGAGAGGCCTGGAATTTGAGAAGTTAGCCTCTCCCATCACCTTATACATGTCAATTCTTGTCATGTCGTTGCCAAGGCGCAGAGCAAACATCCCCTTCTCTGCATCGATGAGAGCGCGTGCTGTGGCAAGAAATGGCCTCCCCAAAATAAGATGTATGACCACATCAAAAGGGATTGTAAAAAATTGTTATAGCGGAAAACGGGAAACCAGCCGCAGGAACACTCAACCTATCCATGCCCAAGTAAGCCAGATGCAAACTGAAGAGCAAGAATCTTATACTACCAAAAACTTTTTACAAGACGAGGCATACATGATGAGAAATGATTCACAAATGTACCCGATGACAAGAAAAAAATACAAGGCAAGAAAACAAGCCGCACGGAATCCAACAGTAACTATCGGCTCTACTGTTAACCGGCACAGAGTCCGCTAAAACTGCTAAGTCGCCGAACCGTAACCTAGCCGCACGGACTGCCCGTTATTCTGATGCTGAACTCTATCCAACAATCTACAAGCCACCTAACCACATGGTTGCTAGCGTCCATATCGAGCAACCTACTACTACCGAAATAAACCAAGCTTCCAGAAGCGGACAGCTTATTGAACAGGGAAACAAGTTATAGAAGAGAAGACTGCCTGGTTGCAAACCATAACCTGCTGCTAACCGCTAGTTGCTAACCACGGAGTCTGCACTATCCCTGATCGAAGTCAGAACCAAGTATTTGGCTTTCCAGTGCTACTCGCACAACCTACACAACACAAACCGGTCAACACTCCAAACCGTGTGACTAGAAAACTCCATCCGCAGCAACTATCCGCGAGTTCACTTACTATTCAGTTGGATATCAATTGATGTGACAGGGGGTCTTGTTTATAGGCGTAGAGAGGAGTGTGATCACCGTCCTAGCTGATAGGATAACCGACCTATCTCGTGGCGAGCACGAAGTATATCTGCCAAGTCGTGCTTGCACAACCAGATTGCCGCAACTAGTCAAGATAGCCTGTCCACCAAGGTTGCACCACTAAGGTCGGATACCAAGCTTATATGCCTTGTCGCCAAGACCCAGCCAGACTTGATCGCCATATAGGCGGAGTCTGCGAATATAGCCCCAGTCCGCATACCTGCAGACATAGCTCCAGTCCGCACGCACCTGCGGACATTACTCCAGTCCTCATAACCCGAGCTCGCAGCCAAAACAGACAAGGTTGGCTTCCGACAAACTATATGGACAGAAATATCAGTCCGCGCAGACCACGTGACTTCCCTGACTAGGCCAAACCGCACAACCTGACGAACTCCAGGATCTAACCAGCAAACTCCACGGTTACCATCAACCGTGCACCATAACTAGACCCAGGCATACATCATGTCGATATCCCGAGCTCTGGTCTAGTCTACAACCCTAACTCCACAAATTTCAACTGAGTCCGCACCTCGCCATTCTTGGCGAGCTCCACGGATAGCAATCCTATCCGCCGGATTACCTTCTGGAAACCAACTGCCGGCTGAACACAACCCGGCCTGGCAAGCCACCTCCTCTGTCCACACAGACCGTGCGAAAAGACCGCCCAGGCCACCAGAGAACAAGCCAACTACAACACAATTACCGACCTGGCTAGTCGTCAGTCCTATCCGCTTAGGCCGCGCAGACAAGTCGCCCAGTCCACCACTTTCACTTCATGATTTTCAACACTCCCCCTCGAAAAGTGAAGTGGTGACCAGCCCCAGCAGTCCCCATAACCATGAACATGGCCTCTCTAATAGCGGCATCGAGATGTCCATGACATAGTCCTCGCTCCTCATATACCAGACAATAAGGGATCCCTCCAGCACCTTTTGAAAGGAGTCATACTTCCCTCCGCCTTCTTCTCCAACTTCAACCCCACTTGTACGTCACAGGAGTAACACTAACCTTGGGCATAAGGTCACAAGCCTCGTCACCGCTGAGAGCAGTCATCTCCTTATCCTTGGCGCTTTCCCCCTTCTTGACTCTAATGGGGCCTTCAAAGATAGAAGGCTCTCGCTCGAACTGAGGGCCTGCAAAGAAACAAGAGACCAAGCTCACCATGTTTCCTTCGCTATATCGAGCTGGTGGGTTGGTGATCCTCTTCGATCTTCGAAGAGCCTGATCACGGCTAACCACCTCCGCTGCTTCTTCTGAACCAACTCCGTTCTCGGGCAAATCTGGAGAATCACACCCCTTACTTCCTGAATAAGAAGCCACCGCCCTGGAACTAGAAGAATATGGAGCATCGCTCCCCATGCTTCCTAAACCAAAATCCTTTTCCCTAGAACTAGAAGCACCTGGAGTATTACTCCCCCTGCTTCCTGAACTAGAGGCCTCCACCCCGGAGCTAGAACAACCTAGAGTTCCTGGTGACACAGGTAGCTCCATTAGAAGAACCTTAGTAGCAGCCTCCTGCCTGCAATCTGACCTGCTCCCATGTTGCTCCACATACGAGCTATCTCCGTACGTTGTCAGTTCGTCGAAGACAACATCTCTGGACACAACGAACTTCCTCGTAGCAGGATCCATACACTTTCATCCCTTCTTATGCTCATCAAAGACCACGAAGACAAGCTTCCTCGTCTTTGTATTCAGCTCTGTCCTGAAAGCATCCGAGATGTGTACATAATAGGTCAATCTGAACACCCGAAGGTGTTCCATGTTGGGATTCTCTTTGAACATTAGCTCAACTAAATACTTCATGTTGATCGGACTAGGAGGCATCTAATTGATGACAAATGTGGCGCAGGCCATCCCTTCTACCGAGAAGGCCTTAGGAATGTCTTTGCCAAGAAGCCAACACTTGCATGTCACGGTCAAATGACGGATCTTCTGATCTGCCACTCCACTTTATTGTGGAGTATGCCCACAAGAAAGCTCTCTCTGGATTCTGTGCTTCCTGCAAATGTTAGAGAACACGATTGAATCAAATTCACCTCTATTTCCCATTCTCAACTTCTTGATCCACAGGCCAAGCCGACCCTCCACAAGCTTCTTTAACTCCACAAACAAACGGAACGCGCCCGACTTCTCCTTCATGAAGTACACCAAAGTGTACCTCGAATAATCATCAATCAGCACCAACATATACATACTGCCTCCAAGACTAGCGGTGACGGTCGGTCCCAGCAGCTCACCATGGATGCACTCTAATAGTTTTGAACACTCGGTCTACAACTTATCAAAAATGAAATGATAAGCCTCACCGTATTGACATCCCACGCAAGCATGACCATCGCCGAAGGATGACAACCTAGGCAAGTCTTTCACAAGGCTCATCAATGCCAGCGCTTTCAACTTGTCCATCCGGATATGTCCCAGTCTTTCATGCCAGATAGTTGCACTATCATTGGCCTTCATCCGATCAACATAAGAACTTGTTGATGCCACAACCAAGTTCTCATTCTTTCTCCCTATATGAGCAACATTTGCCTACTGAAAGATAACCTTGCAATCCTTCTTGAAGTGGTCAAGCTCGTTGCATTTATAGCACCTTGACACTTCCTTCCTCTTCCCATCATGCCTCGGAGTATACCTCTCCTCTTGCTGTTATGAAGTAAAAGGTCCATCACCAGCAGCCGACTTCTTCTTCTTGTCCCATCTCCTTTTATTACCTGAGAAGAGCGCCTCACCATTTTCTCTAGAGACAGTAACTGCAGCCATCTGACTTGTTAAGCTCTCCTGCGAAGCCAGCAGGTTCTCCAGCTACAGCAAAGACAGTTGATTGGCCCAGCCTTGAACAGAAATGACAAAGACCGCATATTTCTTCCAAAAACTGCAGATTATGTGCCTCTTCTACTTCGCCTCTGAAATAGGCTCGTCATAGTCCAATGTTGAAATCTCAGCGCACAAGTTCTTCATCTTCAAGAAGAACCTTGAAATGGACAAATCTCCCTGAGTGGTTCCCGCCAACTCATTATCCAGGAACTGTAGCCGAGCTACATTCTTCCTGTTGAACAACCCATCAAGGGAAGTCCAAATCTCCGCAGCAGACCGACATCTGTTGATGTGGTCAAAGAGTTCCGATGAGATAGCCCTCTTGAGAGTAAATTCTGCCTTCGCGTTTGTCTTCTTCTAAGCTCTCACCGCATCAGCACCAGCAGCAACATCCACTTCTTGCCTTTCATTACCCCAAACGATCTCCCAAAGGTCCTTGCCCAAAAGATAGCTTTCCATACATGAATTTCACATTTTAAAGTTGGTCGATATAAGAAGTTCAATTCTAAGACCTCTTGTCATTTCACCTTCCATTGCGACTCCCAGAAGAAATTAAGCAAACTGAAGGTTGATCACTGCTCAGCCTCTGATCCCTCTGATACCATGTAAAAAATTGTTATAGCAGAAAACGGGAAACAAGGCGCAGGAACACTCAACCTATCTGAGCCCAAGTAAGCCAGATACAAACAGAAGAACAAGAATGTTGCACTACCAAAAAATCTTTACAAGACGAGGCATACATGGCGAGACATGATTCACTAATGTACCCAATGGCAAGAAAAAAATACAAGGCATGAAAACAAGCCATGCGGACTCTAAGAGTAACTGCTGACTCTGCTGCTAACCGGTATGGAGTCCGCTGAAACTACTAAGTCGCCAAACCGCAACCTAGCCGCGTGGACTGCGCGTTATTCTGATGCTGGACTCTATCGGCCGATCTGTAAGTCGCCTAACCGTACTGTTGCTAGCCACCAGATCGCGCGACCTGCTGTTGCCGAACTGAACCAAGCCACCAGAAGTGGAAAGCTTATTAAACTGAGAAATAAGTTGCAGAAGAGAAGACCATTTAGTATCATACAGTGACCTGTTGCTAACCACTTGTTACTAACCACAGAGTCCGCACTGTCCCTGATCGAAGTTAGAACCAAGTGTCTGGCTTTCCAGTGCTACACGCACAACCTGCACAACACAAAACGGTCAACACTCAAAATCACGCGACTAGAAAAACTCTGTCCGCAGCAACTATCCACGAGTTCACTTACTGTTCAGTTGGATATCAAGTGATGTGACAGGGGGTCGTATTTATAGGCGCGGATAGGAGTGTGATTACCTCCCTAGCTGATAGGATAACCGCCCTATCTCGCAAAGAGAGTAATACCCCCTTTTTTTCTTTTTAAAACCCCAGGGTCTTATGCCTAGAACCGCCGTTTTGCGGTGGCTTCGACTCTCGGGAAGGCCGCCACTACAAAACGCCGATTCTGCCGGCCTTTTCGATCAACAAGAGAGAGTAGTATAATATAGTTTCAGATAAAACTAAGTCCACATCACATGTATTAAATGCAAATGAAATCACATCGAGTCCATAAATAGAAAAGAGAGTGTACTACAAGGTAACAAAACGGAAATATAAATGGGCTTAAGCCCGGTACATCAGATCCTCACTACAATCTCTCGCGGAAGCTATAAAAAGGCTATCACTCATGGATAAAGAAGCCAATTTCTTGGATGTATTCCTCCATTTGTTATTAGAGAAGCCCAGTGTTATGGTTATGGTTTGTATGTGTTCGGCAATGGTTGTCGGTGTTTTGGTTGTATAATATGTTTGTTAGTATTTTGGTTGTATGACTATGGCTAGGTTGACAGTGGATAAAGGACAACCAACTTGATGTCTTTTGGTGAACTATTGCCCTAGTGGGTTTGCCCGGTGTGGGTATGTGATTGCTAGTGTATTGGGTAGGTTCCCACTACCGCAGGTGCCAGTTTTTCCTTGGTCTTGGGTGTGTCAAGGTATAAGACCACCTTTCTTTGGGCCCTTGTGAAGTTTTTATTGTTGGTGTGTTGGGTAGGTTCCCACCACTGCAAGTGCTAGAATTGCTGGTGTTTTTGTTCAACAAGTTATGGGTTAATTAATTCCTTATACTTACAGTTATATGTTCGCATGTTCCATGAAGCATAGATCTTTATAGCACTCGGTGCAAATTCCTTACCTTTAAGCTTGTAAGTTAGTAATTTCTCACTATTCTTGGATTAGGGTTGGTAACCCTTTATTCCTTTTTGGTTTATTGCTAACCTTTTGGATATTTGTTCACCAATTGTATTATTATTTCTTGTTGAGGTATTTTTTCTTTGAATGCATCAGGTTTGGATAAGTAGCCGATTGAGCGGCTAGGGTTTGTTGCTAGCTTGGGTTCTGCAGTGGGTGCAGCTCTCTCTCTTTATCACCGATTGTGAGGTTGTGTGTTGTTTTATTCTTATTCAGACATACATATCTTTTAGTGGGTTCGTGTCAGGTTGTTGACACCCACTGGATTTTGTATAATGTTAAGTACTTGCTAGTTGCTAAGCCTTTTCTGTATGACTTGTTGTATTTACTTGCTCTCTAGGAAGGTTTCATGCTAGGTTGTATGTTAGATATTTTAAATTATAAAAGTATTACCTCTATCAACTCATACATGTCATTTTTCAAAACTAACATCATTATGTTTGACAAACGTAAAAGCTATTTTCATACTTATACTAAATCTAGTGTCTTGCATACCATGAGTCTTATATGGATGTTTTTGCTCATGTAGAATGTCAATTAATACAAACAAGGTATTTTATGCATCGTAAACTTATATTTTCAGTTATGGACTAGTTGATCCATTGAGCCGAGGGATACGACCATCCAAAACTTAACTTAAAACATGTTTTCTTCACATCAAAACTTGGTATTTTCATAAATAGGGTTAGAGTTGGAGTTTGCCTGAATGTCTACAGTTATCCCCTGAATGGCGTGGCATCACGACGCGTGTTTTCTCTTACTCTAATATACATTTAAATTCGGAGAAAATGCAGGTTATGACAGGACCTAACTTGGTTATTAGATAAAAAATAGGACTTTAGAAAACTTAAAGCCATTAATTATGACGCACTGTATAAGTCCCAAAATACCGTAACTTTCTCCAGGATTTGAGTAATCAAGACAGTGAGTACAAAATTCATAAAGTCCATTTGTCGAGTGCTCTTGACGATTCATTGAGATCATTCAACGATTCGTCGAGATAGCAAGAAGGTTTCGTCGAGTCCTTTTTATCAGTACAAGTCCTTTCGACGATTTGTCTAGTCCTTTCGACAAGTTTGTCGAGTCCTTTCGAAGTGTTCGTCAAGTCCTTTCTATGATTTTGTCGAGTAAGTAATCAAGACAAGACGTATGAATCCCGCCAATTCCATTTGTCGAGTGCTATCAACGATTCGTATGGATCATTCGACGATTTGTCGAGTGCATATGAAGGGTTCGTTGTGTATACTTAGGATTACTCTCATTTCTTCTGGGCCCACCAGCCACTCAAGGCGACACATAACTCACATGTGGGGTCTAGCTCAAAATGGGACGTTACAAAATAAGTCAATATGAAGAATGTATAGACACCTTTCAGAATCCTTGGACCTAATTCTCTTGAAGGTGGCCTTTGTCTATTTCGCCTTTTGGCATATAAGACAAATGCCTTCTTTGGTGCATTTATAGTTAGTTCCATTTCTGGCCAGCCCTTTAGTGAAGAGTTTGCTGATAGACTTGTAGTTCAAGTGAACAAGCCTATTGTGCTATTGCATACATTAAAAGTCTTTCTCTTTTGCTACAGGGCACACTAGAGACTTGGAATCTAAGCAAAAAAAGTTAAGACAATAAATATTTCCACTCCTTGTGCTCGTCAGAATGGTTTCTTGGTCAGTTGACCTTTTGATTAGACACTTTGTTGGGTACATTGGTTCTAATGTACCTGATTTGAAGAAGCCTCACCCAACTCAATGATATACATCAAAATGTATTTGATGTATTTTAAGTTTACATGTGCAGGTTAAGTATTTGCAGGAAAGAAGTAAAAGTTTCTAAGTCCATGTGTCGACACCCAGAGGGAAAGTGTCGACACTTAAGAAGACTTGTGTCGACACCCAGGCAAGCAGTGTCGACACTTGGAGTCATTGTGTCGACACCAGGGATGATGAGTCGACACCAGACAGAAAGTGTCGACACAAGGAGCTGTGTCGACACTCAGTGAAGAAAAGACAGTGAAGCTGTGTCGACACTTAGCAGTTGTGTCGACACCCAGAAAAACTGTCTCTACATCAGAAAGTGTCGACACTTGGAGGTTATGTCGACACTCAGCAAAAGTCTGCAGAGATTAAGTACAAGTGTCAACACCCAGAACAATGTGTCGACACTCAGCAGAAGAGTCAACACTTGAAGTAAGTGTCGACACCCAGAACAATGTGTCGACACTCAGCAGAAGAGTCAACACTTGAAGTAAGTGTCGACACCCAGAACAATGTGTCGACACTCAGCTGAAGACTCGACACTTAGCAAAGATCGGCAAAGTTCAACAAAATATTCTAAGTACAAGTGTCGACACTAAGGAGTTGTGTCGACACTCAGCCAGAGTCTCGGCAGAAGAAGAAAGTGTCGACACCCAGAGCAATGTGTCGACACTCAACAAGTATCAACACTGAAGATATGTGTCGACACCAAGAAGCCGTATCGACACTTAACAGATTCAACACATGAAGATGTGTCGACACAAAGGTGTTGTGTCGACACTTAGAAGAATTCAGCAAAATTCTGAAGAACAAGTACTTGTGTCGACACTCAATTTCAGTGTCGACACTTGAAGAAGAAGTAGTGTCGACACTCAATTTCAGTGTCGACACATGAAGAAGAAGTAGTGTCGAGATACAAAATTTACAACACAAGGAGTTGTGTCGACACCTTGTAGACTAGTGTCGACACTTAGACAACTTGTGTCGACACTTGGTCTATAAGTGTCGACACTTAAAGACAGAAAGTCTCGACACTTAAAGACAGTTACAGAATTTTCAAGAACTGACTGGATGACTTGACATCTGCCATTCCAGCCGGTCTACAGCACCTGTCAGAGTTGTCAGAATTCAGTTATGAACCGAACCAGCCGGTTACCATGAAGAAGGCCTATAAATAGGCCTATGCTGTCTACAGAAATTGATTGATGAAGTGGTTCAAGTGATCATTCACAAGAGAAACACAAAAGAAGATCTAGCTATCAAGTGAAGATCTAAGAAGTTGGAGAGAGAGAGCTCCATCCAAGAAATCAGTTGTTGGAACCCAGCTGAGAAGAATGATTCAGATTGGTCTGAATCTTAAGAAGCAGAGATCAAGGATCAACTGCAGAGGAATCAGTCTTATTGTGTTCTACTTTCAAGAAGCTTTGAAGAAAGCCAAGTCAGATTGATTTCAGATGAGTTCTTCCAAGAACTCATCAAGAATCTCACAACTTATCTCTCTTTCATCTAAGTTGTTGAGTTTATACATTTTGTATTCATTATAACTTGTAGGATTCTTAGGGATTTGAGATTGTAAGCCTGTAATTATAAAGGCTGAGGGTAGGAGAGTTAAATCTCTGAGTGCAGGCCTTGGTGGCTGAGTGTAGGCCTTGGTGGCTGAGTGTAGGCCTTTGTGGCTGAGTGTAGGCCTTTGTGGCTCAGTGTAGGCTTTGTGGAAAAGCTGAGTTATAGGGCCTTGGGCCTGAGGTGTAGGAGCCTATTTTGGGTTCTGAGATAGTGGAGGAGTTTGGCCGAATCTAGTACACTACTAGATAGGCGAAGGGGGAAAGTGGATGTACCCAAAGCTTGGGGAACCACTATAAAACTCTGTGTCTACTGTGTGATTGTTGTTGGCTGTGATTGCTGCATATGTGATGTGATATAGAAGATAGAATTCTGTGATATTATCTGATTGCTGCATAAAAAGTTAAAAAGATTCAAGTCACATATTCACCCCCCCCCCCTATAGGTGATTAGGTACAATATCTTTCACACTTATCCTTGTTGAAAACAATGACATAGTCTAGATCACATAGTTGGATTATACTATTCAGATTGTGTTGCAATCCTGCCACATAAGTCACTTATGTAATGATGACTATGTCATTGGTGATCATACCATATCCTTTTGTCACCCCTCCATCTGTGCCAACAAATATAACTTTGGTTCCATTCTTTATTGGAGTGAAAACTTTCAGATGGCTCCTTGTTCTAGTCATGTGTCGGTAACACCCACTGTCCAAGTACTAGATAGGATTCTGATTGGCACTTGGACATACCTGCAACTAAGATTTAATTTACCTTTGGCACCCAAAAAATTTGGGCCCTTGGTTCTTTTTAGCACAATAAGAAATGTTTCTGCCAACAACAGCCTTGGTAGGAATGCTCATCTTTGTATGTGACACATTAGGGTTGTGCAAACAATCAATGACAAAGTGTCCCACTTTGCCACAACACCAATATTCATGGGTATTGTATCTTCTCTTCTGAACATTCTTGGAAGTGGGTAGAGCATCATAATGCTTTTGTTCAACAAAGAAGACAACAACATTCTTCATGTTTCTCCCAGTTAGAATCTGGCTAAATGTTTGACGGTAAGCATGATTTCTTGACTGAACTTGTTTGACAGCAACATGTGCCTGCTTTGCAACTGACGTAGTGGTAATGGCATAAGAAATATTCAAGTGAGAATTGATTACAGTCTTTCCATTTGCCAGCTTCTTTGCTAAAGGGTTTTTGGAAGAAGTTACTATTTTACCCTTGAGTGTAGGGGCTGTAGCACCAAACACAAATGGTCCATGATGGGCCATTTGAATTTCTTCATGGGGTGCTTTCAAAGCACTCAACCCCCGGGGTTGATGACTTGAGCTTGTTGTGGGCTGTCTTCGAGCGCGACCATTGAGTGAAGCTCTAAAACTTGGGGGGTCTCAACCTGACCTCAATGAGAGGTATATGGGTCTATTTATAGGCCCAAGGAGGTAACGGCTTCCGGTGACGTTACCCCCGGTGAGACGGTAACTTGAGTGAGAAGAGGATGGAGTCCTCCGAGTCCACAACAGGCCACACGGACTGGGGCTTGCTTCTGGAACTGGTCCTGCTGATGGCGGACTGGGAGGAGTCTGCGCCTACTGCTAGCGGACTGAGAGGAGTCTGCCTGAACTAAGCTCATCGAGCCTGCGCTAAGATTGCGCGGGCTGAGGGAGTTTTCCGCCTTCTACTACGGAGGCGGGAGCTGGAAGCTGACTGGAAAACTGTGAGGAGATTTTGCGGAGTCTGCTGCTGCTGAACTGAGCGAGCACGCGCTAAGGGTGCGAGATGAGGGATATCTGCTGATTCCACAGAGTCCGTACGAGACTGTGCGGTCTGGGAATGCCTTAAGGAGGTTCTGCTGCCTGGCGGACTGGGAGGAGTCTGCCACTACTATTCGAGCCTGCGCCAAGACTATACGGGCTGAGGGAGGTTGACCCTATTGCTGGAGAGGTGGGTGGAGTCTGAGGAATGGCGGGCTGTATAGCGAATCCGCTGAGTCCGCAAAATCCACTCATGCTGACAAGCTGAGTCCACATATGCTTTTGAACGAAGATGAGGACTGCTGTTGCTGAGCTGGAGCTGGGTTTCATCAACGTAGGCTTGCTAGAAGGCTTGACTGCACTTCGAGCCCGCCCAACTCACGGTGAAATAAATATGCGCTGATCTTTGCGGGTAGCCGGAGAGCTGGATCGTCCGTGCTCCTTAGGTGGACTGAAGAAGCTGGATGCCCATGCTGCTAGAGTTCGCCACTGTTGAATGGAACTTGCCGCACCTGCAGGGTGACAAGGGATGGGCGACATGCCGGACTGACGAGGCAGGTCGCGCATGTTGGCGAGGTGGAAACTGAGATAGCTGGCTGGCGACCTGGGGGTGGGTCGCCACTTTTGTTTGGCAGTTTGAGCAGTCTGTGCGGATAGACATCCGAGTCCGGCAAAGGGGGAACCTGTTGAGAAACCAGCAATTTAGCTGACAAGGCGTGCGGTTTGCAGGGGCGGACTAAAGAAGTACTCTGCGGCCCCTGCCGACCAAGGAAATAATGCGTGGTCTGGGCGGTCAGACCGCTGAGACAGCCCAAGCCGTGCGGACTGAGAGGATAGGAAAAGCCTGTCTGCCCACCCTAAGACGTCGCGACCTCCGGGAGGAACCTGGAGCAGGCCGCGACTAGCGAGCTGGCTTCCTTGGGAAGGATCGCCGATTTCGGGGTTAACATAATCCCCACACTTTTTTAAGTTCAGAAGGGAACTTCGAAAAGGTTGGAGACCAACGAAAATTGTGATCCAACCCAAAGAAAGCGGAGGGGACAAGGAGAGATAGAACTTGACGTCTCTCGTTACGATTTTGTCGATGCCTATCTTTTTCCTGCAAGAGAAAAGTTAATGTAAGTATGTTTGGAAGGTACACCTTGTGCATACCTAGATTTGCCTTTGCAAAACGAAGAAGATGTGTCCTCTATTGAGTTCTGAAAATGAAGGTGAGAGGAAAATATAGGAGCATAATAACTTGCAAGTACCTGGTGGAGGCTTGCAAGCACCTGTTATCTTCTGCAAAAAGAAGAGTAAGCGACATTCATGAAGAGGAAAATAAGTTGCAAGTACCTGAAGGGGTACTTGTAAGTGTTTGCTAGTTTCTGCAAAAGAGAAGTTAGAAGCAAATATGGGAGTAAAGAAAGCCGCAAATACCTGAAGGCAACTTGCAGGTATCTACTGATATCTGCAAAAGAAGAGTTAGAAGCAGACATAATATATGTGAGTAGCTTGCAAGTACCTGTGAAGAAATTTGTAAGTATCTGCTGATCTCTACAAGAGGAGAGTTAGAAGAAGACATAATATATGAGAGTAGCTTGCAAGTACCTGTGAAGAAACTTGCAAATATCTGTTGATCTCTGCAAGAGGAGGGTTAGAAGCAGACATAATATATGGGAGTAGCATGCATGTACCTGTGAAGAAACTTGCAAACATCTGCTGATCTCTACAAGAAGAGAGCTAGAATCAGATATGATGAAAAGACTAAGCTACAAGTACTTGGATAAGACTTGTAGGAGCCTGCTAATCACTACAAAGAGAAAAGTGAGCAGCAAACATAATATAATAAACTATGCTGCAAGTACCTTGGTAAGGCTTGCAGGTGCCTGCTAATCACTACAAAGAGAAGAATGAACGGCAGACATAAAATAATGAGTTAAGCTGCAAGTTCCTAGACGAAACTTGCGAATGCTAACTATTGTTGATATAAGATGGATATGATCAAATAGCAGAGGAAATGCATGATGAACTCTGCTGATAATTGAATGAAGATCAAACCAGAGTAGTGATCTTCTAGCTATATTAGAGACATCTTTAACATGAAGTCCAAATTGATAAGTCGAATGTTGAATGTTAACTATTGATATGATAGGATGGATATGATCAAACTAGTAGAGAAGAAGCTTGATGTATTCTGCTAATTTGAATAAAGATTAGACCACAATGGTAATTGTAGTAAGATATGATATCTTCAATATGAAGTCCAGATCAATAAGAAGAGATTATCTTGATTCATCACGAGTATAGTCCTACTTAGAGCAGACTAGCTATACTCCCTTGATAGAGCACAAAAGGGAGACATTCACAAAATCCTAAGAAGGAAGTGGCAGATGCACTGCTCTCTTACCTCGAGTACAATCATCACTGATCAATGAAACTAGTTGCGCCAAGTGGACTAAAGCATTGCTTATCTGTGGAAAGATCAGTGGAATTGTGGATCCCGCGAAGGCATGGATTGAGAGTACCATAGATTGTCCGGCCATTACAGTTGTGAGATGATCGAAGAGACAAGGCTACGCTTGGTCTCCATTGCTTGCAAGCAAAGATCATCATAATTGTAATGTATCCTTTGTGAAGCACAACAGAGCTAACATATGGGGCCTCCCTAGCACACACTCTGTGTTAGATGCCAGCTAGGATCCGAAGTCTAAAGCCCAACATCGTAGATTGAACGACTCCCACTACACATACGTGAACACTCCCCACTATATGTGGTCGTAGCGGTCGTGCCAGAGAACAATCTATGGAGGGAACAACAAGACTTGGTGATATCTCATTGGTTCAGCGATCTCTTTGGCAAAGAGAAAAATAGAGGAAGAAACATTACAAGAAGGGGACTGTGTCAGTATGGGATCCCTGATGAAAACTTTATTTAAAAGCAAGAAAGAGTACTTAGAAGTGTTTCAGGATGAAAAATGCTTGAAATATTAAGAGTAGAGTAAGAGTAACCGATAATGACTGCGAATTTTGGGGATTTGGTGATATCCCTTTAATCTTCAGAATAGTCTTCCTTTGGAGCCCTCGTCATCGGCATCGAAGCATTCAACAACATTTTTAACAACAAGGAGAGGGGGTTCTTCGACTAGGCTCACTCCTCTTGAGCAACAAGGAATGTCTGCAAATTGTTTGCCCATTGAGATTGCTGGATCAGGGAAATCATCTTTTGGAAGTAGGTCACACATCTTACCCTGCCGCAGCATCCTTTGCACTAGTTGGCGGAGTGCTCGACAGTTCTCAGTTAGGTGGCTTGGCTCTTTGTGGAATTCGCAATACGGATCTGAGTCTTTAGATCTTTGATCAGCTGGCTGATAAGGCCTTTTGCAGTTAGCCCTATCCTTCATGACTTGGCTTACTTGTAGTATGACTTCATCTAGTTCTGACTCATACAAGTCATCGTCTTGCTGCTGATGGACCACAGCTGTTTGTGAAGGTGGAGCTAGTAATAGTAGAGATTGATCTTGAGCACGATCACGTCTCGGGAAAGGGTATCGATGGCATTGAAATCTTCTTTCCCTCCTTGAGTGAGTTGGGAAATCTTTGTGAGGAGACCTCAGAGGCTGCTTGTGAGAAGGATCTTTCTCTAATACTGGCTAAGGCAATCAACTCTTGGTACATTCTTGGTGCTCTAATATTGGTTTCAAACTTGAGCGGCCCTTCACGAAGACCGTGGATAAGAGCCACTCGCTACATTTCTTGGTCAGCAATCTCGATGTCCAAGATTTCTCTCTGGAATTGATCAACGAACTGAGACTAAGTCTCGTTCTCATGTTGCTTGATCTCAAAGAGGGCTTCTGGACCGCCCTTTCTCTTAATTGAAGTAGATAATCTGAGCAAGGACTCCCTTCACAGATCAACAAAGGAAGTGATGGAGTGAGGGTGAAGACCATAGAACCAATCCCTCACTTGCCCATCAAAAGTTGTGACAAGGAGCTTGCACTTAGTTGCATCTGAGAGAGTTTTGAGAGCAACGGCTGATTCAAAAGCTTGAAGATGCTTTACTGGATCAGTCTCTCCTGTATAGACTGGTAACCGAGGCTCTATGAAATTAGTTGGAGTAGGTTCATGACGAACATTCCCTGTAAATGGCAAAGGCTCTTCCTATTCTCCTACAGTATAAGGATAAAAAGGGGCATAAGCTGTAGCTGCAAAAGAAGCAAGAGGATAAAATGGAAAATTTGTTGCAGGAGCAAAGGTAGCAGCTGAAGGGTAAGGATGACTTTCCTGAAAGTTGAGAAATCTTGCAGGACTTCCCCGGGCTGCTTCCCGGAAGAAGTTTTGACAAGCTGCAAACTCTTCATCTTGAGGTCGCAAAGGAGCTGCAGTCCATTGCGGAAAGGTTGTTGTATAAGGAGGATAGACCGCCTGGCAAGCTGGAGGATAAGCTTGTTGATGCTCCAATGTTGGTGTTGGATTGATCGGAGCAGCTGGAGCAACTAGAGCTACTGCAGGTTGAGTATCTAATCACTGTGTGATCACAACAAGCATTTCGTTGATTGCTTGGAACTGCTGAGCATTTTCACGGCGTGATTGCTTGAAGGGCTCCCAGTGTAACATCCCATTTCCAACTAGACCCCTAAGAGTGGTTTTGGCCATGACTAGGTCATGAAAAAACCCTGGGAAGCCAGAAATGGGCCAAGAGATAGGAGGCCAAGGTAGGGATCACCATGGTCTGCAGGTAGTAGAATTCTGAACAATAGTTTAGGATGACAATGGGGCTTCACCATGACCCCAAGACCCTATCACAACACTCCCAAACATTTTGGGAGACCCATTAGAGCCAAAAGGACCCACTTAGGGCCAATAGACCCACTCCTAGTCTAGAGGACCCCACCTATGCCCTCCTAACCCTAAAGTGAGGACAATGGGTCACTAAGGACACATTGGGGTCAGCCCTAGAGGCCAGGTTGACCCAGGTCAACTCAAGCCCTAATCTGGTCAAAGTACCCCTACTAAGGGTATGTGACCTCCAAAGTGCAGGGCAACCCCATATAACCCTACCTAGACCCTAAGGGAAGTCAATGGGTCACCAAGGATCCATAGGGGTGGACCCTAATGGTCATGTTGACCCAAGTCAACTCTAGCTCTAAATGGTCAAAGTGACCTTACCAAGGGTCAAGTGACCTTTAAGGTGCCAAGTCAACCCTACCCAGCCCTACATAGACCTTAGGGGAGGCCAATGAACCACCCAGGACCCAATGGGGTCAACCTAGATGGTCAAATTGGCCAAGTCAACCCTCATTGAGGGTCAAGTCAACTTAGCCCAAAAAGGGCTAACCCAAGCTCAAGCCACTTCTCCCTTAGGCTAAGCCCATTCCCATGATCATCATAATCCAGTGGGCTGCCTTTAGCTTGTGGGGTTGACTAGTCCACCAGAGGTGACTAAGAGAGAGAAAAAGCTCCTCTCCATGATAATGGAGGAGAGAGAAATGAGGAAGGAGAAGGGGGAAGTAAGAGGCCGGCCAAGGGAGACTAACAGCCACCCTTTATGGCTGCAATCAACTCCTCTAGGAGAGAGGAGTTGATTCCAGCCGTTTCCCGGCCACCAAGGGGTGGGTTCAGCCCCCCTCCACACAACCCGAGCCACTCCATTAATGGAGATAATGGCCATTGAAGAACCAGCCTCTCCCCTCCCCCAATTGCCTTTTAAACACCATCAGGGAGCCGAGGGGATCATTTTGGAGCACTTACCTGGAGGAGACGAGCCCTTCCACCGTGCAGTTGCAGAAGCCGAGCGCCGCCGCCGTCGCCAATGGCATCCCGCCGCTCCTCTCGCATCCAGGCCGCCAGGAAGGTCCTCCTCCTCTCCTTAACTCGCGGGTAGATCCTAGGAATCCTTAGGCTAGAGTTTCGGGCTCAACTGAGCCCGATCGAATCCAGGATTTCTCCTGGTTTCGGCAAGGAAAAGTCTTGCTCAATCCGCCGGAAAACACCTCTCCGGCGGCGGAGCCGCCGCCTGACGACAGCCACCACCTCAACGGAGGTGTTGGTGGCGGTGGCCGGCCGGGGAAGGGGCTGGATCGCCGGCGGCAGAGCTTGGAAATCGCTCCAGGCAGAACCAATCCCAGCCGTTGGCTCAGTGGGGACGATGACCAGATGCCGTCGATCTGCGCCAAGATTCGTGCGGCATCAGATCAGATACTATAGGGTTAAATAAAATTTATTTCATTTTTGTCACACTGGATGTATTTAATGTAATTAATATTTAAAAATACCTAGGGACCCTGGATGGAAATTTGCCCAACATGAACATTGTAGCTTAGGGTGTCTAGTTTGCAGCAAAAATTGTTGGGACCCTTTTGGGTCACTGGTTGGACCAGGGCACCCATTTTGGTGGGACATGTCCTTAGGGCTAGGCAGTCACTAAAATGAGTGCCCACTCTTCACCCCAAGCCCAAATGGGCTGAAATTTTGGCAGAGGGTCTATCCTAGGCATACCTAGGGCCTGCCCAAAAATGGGAATTTTTGGAGAAAATATTTCTATAGTTTTGGTAAAAATTTAATAATCATTAGATAAATTAAATAGGTGCCCTAAACACACCCAAACCCTCCCAAATTTTGGTGAGTGGTCCCTGGGCTCCAATTAGGTACCTGTATAAAATTTCAGTTGGTTTGGGTGAGTGTTGAATAGGTTTTGACCCAACCCTAGTTCTACCCTATGAAGGGCATTTTGGTCAACAGTGGCACTTTTGGTTTTAAGTGACCAAATCACCTCAACAGAGGCTGAAACTTTGGCCACTGATATGATTTAACTTTTTACACTCACTCATGAAGTTTGGAGTGGATTGGGCTAGGGTAGCCCTAGAAGTGTAGGGTAGGCCCTTTAGGGTAATTCTCTAGGGTTTGAAGAAATTGGTGTCAAAAGACCTTGGATGGGCTTGAAACTTGGGAATGATGACCATAGGGTCACCATGGTCCTATGGTTAAAATTTTAGGGCATTTGGAAGATTAAAGACCCCTTAAATCCATAACCCTAGTTTAGGGCACTAGCTTTGAAACCATAAGAACTAATACCAAAACTATCTTAAAAGGGCTGCGATTTTGAATGGGTAGTTGCTTAGGGCATACATGTCTCTGGAAATTTTATAATAAATTTTGGATGAATATTTTTGGTACTTTATTCACAGAGTTATATTTTATAATTTCCACTTAAGAGTTTTTGCAGAGCACTATACTTGCTTAAACTTGATAAAACTTAGCCAAGGGGCTTATAATCATGTTACCCATCTCTGTAAATTTTTATGGAATTTTTGAAGAATGATATTTAGTTGTTGCTTCTTTAATTATTTAATTCCATGGAACCTTGGAAAATTTAATAATGACTTTTAGATTGTCTGAAAAATTCTAATTTCTTCATCATGATGTTTTTAGTTCCCTATGAAGCCCTAGTAATTTTTACATAATTATTGGAGACATATATGTGGCACTTCCTTCATTATTTTTGATTTTTGGAATTATTTTAATAAATCCTTTAGAGGTCAAGAATTATCTGGAAAATTATGAAAATTAGCATCCAATGATATTTCTCTGTTATTTAGTGAATACAAATTTTAGGAGGCCATTACCTGAGAAAATCTTATGGTTCATGTTCAAATTGACTATGGCCTAGTTTTTGAGGAAAATTCAATAAATAGTAGATTAATTGGGAAAAATATGATTTTCTTAATTTAGTCTATACTTATCATAATAGACCTCTGATAATTATCAGGAGGGTACTGGATGAGTATTTCATGTACTTCCCCTTTTACGGGTCACGTAGCTTAAGTGGTCTGCATATAGCAAAACTGCAGGATTTCATTTGGATTGAATTAGGGCACGTATGATGGGTCTTGATGGTTTGCTGTAAGGACAAGTGGAAAGGGCTGCATCTTTGGAAGATGAGTGAGTAGGGTGTGGATTTGTCTAGGGTTTAAAGGCGTTCGGGCCCGACGAAAGATCGTCCTACCCAAGGAGAGTTGGAGTCAAATCACCCTAGGATTAGCGTATCGAAACATGAGAAAATAATGGGTAAGGGGATCAACCAATAATAAAATAAGTACCTTGCGAAAGGGAACGCTGGGCGTAATCCAAACACAGTTCTTAGTGCCCCTTGAGAGCCCTTCACAGGGAATACCGGGGGCAGTCCTGGGTTAACGTAAACTGTTTAACAAGCTGAAAAGAGTAACTTAGTAATTAGGGTTGCACATTTCACAGGCACTGTTAGCACCAAAAGTCAGCTGGGAGCTTCGGCTCGGATGGTTAAAAGACAGACTCTTGGTCCGGGGAGCTTCGGCTCGGGTTTTGTTTACGCTAAATCTGCATGTGCATAAAAGGAAAATAAATTAAGGTGGTGGGTTTTCGGTATTGGAGGGTCGATGCACCGACGCCAATACGTTGACTCGGCAAGTGTGGTTAGCACTTCGCCAACAGAAGTCCGGTGCGCCAGCCGGCAAGAGTACGCAGGAGTCCGCTTCGTGCACCAAGCGTTGAGGCGTACGATAGGTCTGACCGGTAGTGCCTTACTGGTTTAGAGGTGGGCGAGGCCCAACCCACCGCTTCCGTCTGCCACTACGGAGGTATCCTGGGAGGTTACGGCTCCAGAAAGGGGGAACTAAAGGTCTGTGTGCACAGAGTCGGGTGTGTGCGTTGCACTTGCATGTCCATCATACCCATTTGCATGTCATAGCATAATCGATTCATTTAACCCCTGACACCTGATGTATAAGTGGAATGGGACGCTTATACATTAGGACCTGCAAAACGACCCCTTAGTCTATAAGCTTGTGTGGGCAAGTTTATAAATTAAGGTTAATTTTGATATATTTAGTTACTGCTGTTTGACCACCGTCACCCCAACGTATAAATCGGTATGGGACTTTTTATACGATGGGAGCCTTGCAAAAGACCCCTTGGCTTATGTGTTTTTCCACATAAGTGAAGGTTACATTTCAGCTTACATTTTATTGTCTTTATATGCTATAGAACTTGCTAGAATAGGACCGCTGTCATCTGCTTTGATATTCTCCACCTTCAAGTCCTCCCCTTTCTTCCTCTCCGCTCGGTGCCTAGGAGCCGTGGGGGAAGGGGTGGGGGATGATAGGACTTAGTCTTTTAGACTAACGGTTTTCGAACCGCATCATTTAGGGGATCGTGGAGACCAGCATGGAGGAGCAGCCCCAGAGACCGGTGCGCTTGGAGGTGGGGCAGTCTAGCTCCGGAGTTCATACAGCCGGGACTGTGAGTCTCGACCCTGAGTAGTTTTTCAGCTTTTGCTTCCGCATGAGTGATTTTGTAGTGAGGATATGTTGTACCGGGCATAAGCCCGTATTTTGCTACTCTGATGTTATCTACTGTGGACACTCCCTTCGTGGAGTTATATTTATATATGTCATGTGACTCTCTGTGGACAGATAGTTTTCATTTTACTTCATTATGCTACTTTTATGTGATCGAATTGGCCGGCAGAATCGGCGCTTTGTGGTGATGACCCTTCAGGGCGTGAAGGAGTCACCGCAAAACGGCGGTTCTGGGCCTAAGACCTCGTGGTCAAAAGAGAAAAAAAAAGGGGGTCTTACACCCAGAGAGGATCATCTCTAGGACTTGATTGAGCAAGGTTCTCGACTGAATGAAGATCGGACATGGCTAACAGTCAGTGTTCACTGTCTGTTCGGATCTGAAGGTCGCGTGTTAACTGTTGATGCACGAAAACGATACCGCCTAGTTAACACGGAGGAGTGTTCAATCTTACGGGCAAGGTAAAAAGAGGATGAAGGAGGAGGAGAAGCTTCTGAGTGCTCGAGAGTGGAGCAAGCACTTGTCTAAGGGTTGCGGGGTTGATGAGGAAAGATTTGCAAAATAGACTTCTTTCTTTGTATTTTTCTTTTTAATCAACTCAAATAAAATTTGTACCCAGTTAACTGATTTCTTCTCAACCACAGCACACATCACCAGAAACTGGTGCCTGGTGATATAGTCATGGGCTATATGCTTGCCCATCAATACCTTGCCAACATTGTCTGCCAAGAATTTATACTGAACAGACAAATTCTTTTTAAATAACTTATTGGGGTTTCCTTCTGAATGACCCATTGTGCTCAACATATTCTCATATTCATCATTATCCAATTCAATATCATCTTCTCCAGTAGCCAAATTAAAAATTTCAGTTAAAACTCTAGGAGTTAGAATGACCTGGTTACCGCTGATGGTTCCGATCATAGTATCTGCATCTAGAGATGTTGAAGTGAAAAGTCATTCCCTGATTTCATTTCCTGGTATCTTGATTCGGGTGGACATGAGTTTCTTCAGTTTCTGTTCCTCATACAACAATAGGATGTCGATGAAGATTTGATCAGTGTGAGAGATGTCAAAATCAATATCGAATCCTATGTCGAATTTCATTGCCGTAAGAGATCTCGCCGGAATCGTCATTGATCTCCTGCAAAAGGAAACTGAAAGATCAAGTGTAATGGGAATAGAAAGCACGAGATGGAGCTCAAAGAAAACCTAGTTATATGGTTTTCAGAATATGAAGCGGCAGTCTCCGTCTGGCGAAATAAACAAAATTCTTCGATCTGAGTTTGACGAAATATTTTATTGGCAAAAGAGTTCGTCGATCTCAATTAGAAGAAGGGAAAAGTTTTCGTCATTCTCAGGTCGATGAAAATTTTCTGAAGCAATATTGTCGATCTCCGTTCGACGAATAAGACTTCACAAAGAGAGTTCGTCGAGCTTAGGTCGACGAATTTTCTCAAGAACTTTTCTCAGTTCGTCGATCTCCATTCGACGAACTGTGGCAAATTCTTCGACCGCAAACAAAAAGTTAAATTAATGCATCTTCATTTATCATACCTAGCTGATTCATAAAGAACAAATGTTTCTTCTCATCCAAGGGTTTGGTGAAGATATCTGCCTTTTGCAAATCAGTAGAGACAAAGGTGAGATTAATTTTCTTTTTGTCAACACACTCTCTAATGAAATGATGTCTTACATCTATATGCTTAGTTCTACTATGATGTACTTGATTCTGTGCAATAGAAATTGCACTGGTATTATCACAAAGTAGAGTTGAATTATTTAAATTGACACCATAATCTAGGAGTTGGTTCTGAATCCACATCATCTGTGAACAATAACTGCCAGCTGCTATGTACTCAGCTTCTGCTGTTGAAGTAGACACAGATGTTTGCTTCTTGCAAAACTAAGACACTAGAATATCACCAAGGAACTAACATGTCCTCGATGTGCTCTTTCTGTCCACTTTAGATCCAGCAAAGTCAGCATCAGAGTATCCAGTTAACTCAAATTCTGACTCAGTTGGATACCAGAGTCCTAAACTAGGGCAACTCTTTATATATCTCAAAATTCTTTTTAAGAAAATAAGGTGAGATTCTTTAAGGTTCATCTGGAACCTAGCACAAAGACATGTATCAAACATGATGTCTGGTCTACTTGCTGTAAGATATAATAGGGACCCAACAATGGCCCTATATAATTTCTCATCTACAGGTTTCCCACGTTCATCAGAATCAATCACAACATTTGTAGTCATAGGTGTTTTCTTAGCTGAAGCATCAGCCATCCCAAACCTTTTTATTAGATCCTTAGCATATTTGGATTGGGACAAGAAGATGCCATCAAGTGATTGCTTCACTTGGAGAACAAGGAAGTAGGAGAGTTCACCGATGCTACTTATTTCAAACTTGGAATGCATAAGGTTGGAGAACATTTTGCATAGTTTGGAATCTGTATAACCAAATATAATGTCATCTATATATATTTGTACTAACAAGATTTTATCATGATGATGCTTGATAAATAAATTCCTATCTACTATACCTCTGAAAAGGTTATGCTCTAAGAGAAAGCTAGGTAAGGTTTCATACCAAGCTCTTGGAGCTTGCTTTAGACCATAAAGAGCCTTATGCAATTTGAAAACATAAGAGGGAGGAGTAGGAGAAACAAAATCTGATGGTTGTTCTACATAGACATCTTTTTTGAGTTCACCACTTAGGAATGCACTCTTGACATCCATTTGGTATACTATGAACTTCTTGTAGGCTACATAAGTTAAAAATATCCTTATTGCTTCAATCCTTGCAACAGGGGCAAATGTTTGGTCATAATCTATGTCTTCCTCTTGTTTATAACCTTGAGCAACCAATCTTGCTTTATTCCTTATGATAAGACCTTGAGCATGTAGTTTGTTTCTAAATACCGATTTAGTTCCAATGACTGGGTAGTCTTTGGGTTTTGGAACTAAATCCCAAACTCTACATCTCTCAAATAGGCTGAGCTCCTCTTGCATTGATATGATCTAGTGTGGATCTTGCTCAGCATCTTTAATGGATTGGGGCTCAGTTTGAGATATGAAGCAGGCATGCATCATGTCCTGGTGGAGTTGATGCCATATCTACAAACCCACTGATATGTATCCAATCACTTGAGATATAGGGTGATCTCTAAGTGTGACTAATTCAGTAGGAGGAGTTGGTTGAGCAACAGCTTGGGGAATTAATTCCTCTTGTGGAATTATAGCTGTTGTTGGCTTTTCACTAAGGTCAGTGTCATCATCTTCACTATCTTCAACAACATATGGAGAAGGATGTGCAACAACCTTATTTGTGAGGGTCAATTCATCCAACTTCTCACATAGATGTGGTTCCTACAATTTCTCACTGTTAGAAGGAATCTTTTCCTTATAAAACATGTTAGTTTCATCAAAAGAAATATGAATAGACTCTTCCATTTTCATAGATGATTTATTGTATTCCCTATAAGCCTTGCTTACTTGGGAATATCCAAGAAAAATTCCTATTTCAGCCTTGGCTTCAAACTTTCTAATGCGTTTCTTGTAGTTGTTATGAATGTAACAAATGCAACCAAAGACTCTAAAATAATATACTTTAGGTTTCTTCCCTTTGAGTAGTTCATAGGGGGTCTTGCCCTTAAGTTTGTGTATCAAACTTCTATTCAGTACATAGTTTGTTGTGCTCACAGCCTCAGCCCAAAAGGATAGGGTCAAATGAGCATCTGCAAGTAATGTGCCTGCAGCTTCAATCAGTGTTCTATTTTTTTCTTTCAACTACCCCATTTTGTTGAGGAGTTTTAGGAGCAGAGAAAGAATGTCTGATACCTTCCTTCTCATAAAATTCTTGCATGGGAAGAGACTCAAACTTTGTACCATGATCACTTCTGAACAATGCAACTGGAGTACAGTACTCAATCCTTATGCTCTTAAAAAAATCTGTAAGAACCTTGAAGTTATCTGACTTGTTTCTCAAGAAGAACACCCAAGTGAACCTTGATAAGTCATCAACAATTACTAAGGTATAAGACTTCCCTCCTAGGCATTGTACAACAATGGGTCCAAAGAGATCCATGTGTAGCAAATACAGAATCCTAGGTGAATCACTCTTATTAAGTGACTTAAAACTATTTTTAGTTTGCTTGCCTAACTGATAAGCCCTGCAAAGGCTTTCCTTCTTGTCGGCGTTAGAAGGCAATCCTCTAACAAGGTTGTCCATAAAGAGTTTAACAATGTTTTTATGTTTGCATGTCCTAATCTACTATGTCAAAGATCATTATTATTACTAGTTTGGTTAAACATGCATATTTCAGTTTTAGCTGACTTAAAATTAACTACATAGATATTTCCTACTCTAGTACCAGTTAATACTACTTGGTTATCTACAGAAGTAATAATACAAGAAGTCTTGTTAAATGATATTTGAAACCTTTCATCGCATAATTGACTTATAGATATAAGGTTGTGCTTCAGTCCACTTACATAAGCTACATTCCTGAAGGTGACTGCTCCAATTTTGACCTTTCCATATCCTTCAGTCTGACCACAATTAGAATCACCAAATATTAATTTGGGTCCTAGCTTAGACTTGTAGTTGATTAAGTTGTCCTTGTTTCCAGTCATATGCTTTTAACAGCCACTATCCAGATACCATTGTTACTCTATGGTGGGATAATCTTTCACCTGCAATAAAACAGATTAGCTATTTTTGACCCAGGTTACCTTGGGTCCTTATTTATTTACATAATTAAAGCTGGAAATGTATGAGTATTCAGGTTGATTTTTATAACATAAGGGGTGAAATCTTGTAGGTGGAATTATCCAGTGGGTGAATGGATAACATATTGTCCTGGTTGATTAAATATTCTATAGGAATTAAAGTTTCTGTTATAATGAACTGGGTTTGACGAATTCTGGTAAGTTCGTCGATCTGAGTTCGATGAATGGGGATGAGTTCGTCGAACTCAACTCAGAGAATGAAAGTATTCATTATCTGGGCCCTAATATCGTCGATCTCGGGTCGACGAACAATACTGGTTTCGTCAATCGTAGTTCAACGAATAATTATAATGAAAGTTTGCGTTCTGAGTTCATTGAGTGGAGTTCGACAAACTATACACATTTCGTAGATCTGAGTTCGACGAAATCTGCTGAATATTATTATAGTTAGGATCTTTATTATTCTTTCTATTTTTCTTATTCTTTTTTTTTAATTCTGGTTGTTTAACATTATTATTATCTATCTTTTCCTTGCCCTTTTCTAAAACAAATTTTATTGGAGTTGTTAAGATATTCTTCTGAATCAGTGGGGGTTGACTTGATGAAGCACCTAAACCCAGCTTGACATTTAGCCTGACATTCACTGTGCTTGTGATGTCCATCAGCTTGATACTTCTCTCATTTAGGGATTCTTCAAGTTGCCTTGCCTCAGCCAATTTAGTTTTTAATGAGATGATTTGTTCATTAAGTAGGGTTAATTCATCTTTTAATTTGATATTTTCAGAAAGCAAGTTTTCTTGATCAGTCAATTTTTCTCTAAGATGTTTAATCTCTTTTTCAGAATTAATTAAATCAATGCATAAAGATTTAAATTCAGTTCTAAAATTTTCTGAATTGAAATCAAAGGAAGATAATACCTGATTTACCTCAGATTCAGAAGGTTCTTCACTGTCTAATTGCTTAGCCTCAGATAGGCTGCTTGATGCATCAATGGCCATCAAGCATATCTCCTTTGCCTTAGCCTCTTCTTCATCTTCACTAGAGCTAGAAGTTGAAGATTCATCTTCAGTTTCACTCCATATTTCAGCCACAAAGCCTTTCTCCTTCCTTTTATGCTTGTTGGAGGAGGGCTTGCAATAGTGCTGCTTCCTGAGTTCCTTTTCTCTTCTTCTCTCCTTCTTTTGGTTCTCTGGACACTCTGATATAAAGTGTCCTGGCTTCCTACAACCAAAGCAAACAACTTCTTTAGTTGGGGTCTTGTCATACATTAGCTTGTCATCTTGCCTAGATGACTTTCTTCTGAAATCTTTCTTTTCCATTTTGTAAAATCTCTTAGCTAAGAGACTCGGAAGTTCTTCACTAGCTGTTGGAGCTTCTGATTCTTTATATGCCTTGAATGCTATGCTTTGCTCCATCCTTGCTGCTGGAGGAGTCTTCTACTCTGCAGCTTCTCTTGTCTTTATTAGTTGTTCGTATGATTTGAGCTTTCCAAGAAGAGATTTATTGGAAATCTCATTAAGACTTCTGGACTCCTTGATTGGCGATATTCTGGAATCCCATGTGCTGAGGAAGCACATGAGGATTTTATCATTGAATTCTGTGAGGGTGATGTCCTTGTCCGGAGTTTTTAGCTCATTGACAATTGAGCTAAGTCTATTATACATATCACCCACTGACTCAAATTCTTCTTTCTTGAAATTTTCATACTGGGAGATGAGATTAGATCTCCTGTCTTTTCTCTCATCTACAGATCCAGCAACCATCTGGTTTAGGGAATCCCAGATGGATTTAGCTGAGGTGCACTCTGCGACTTTCTGGAATATTTTATCTGACATAGTTTGTGCTAAGATGTTCATGGCCTTGGCATCTGCTATCTTGGCCTTCTTCTGTGCATCTGTCCATTCAGGTGGTGGAACAGCATGTGTGTTGGAAGTTGCAGTAGTGGTAGCCACTGGAGCTGGTGGTCCTATGAAAATAGAATTGTATATGTCTTCATCAATGAAGTTCACATATAGCCTAATTCTTGCCTTCCATATAGCAAACTTATTCAGATTGCAAACTGGAGGTCCGGTATATGCATAATCTTCGTTCTGTGCCATGATATGAAATAAACAAAAAAGCTAGGAAAAAGGAAAATCAGATCTAACAAGGATCTTTTGGTTCAAGTGTTAGCTTGTACAACCAAATGCACATTACTCTGATACCAATTGAAAGATAGGGGATAGATCAGATTACTCTAGAGGAGGGGGGGTGAATAGAGTAATTTAAAACTTTTGGCTCTTTTAAAAAATTATCAGAGTAAAATAGGTGATAATAGAGTAGTATACAAGGAAATGCAAACTAAGCTAAACTATCACAGCACAACAAGAACAAAAAGAATGATCACACATAGACAACACAAGAATTTTATGGTGGTTCCCCAAACTGGGTACATCCACTATTCTACCACCCTGGTAGGAATCCACTATCAGGTTTTTGATCAGGTGACTGCCACAACAAGATCTATTTACAGGGAGATCTCACAACCCTTTATACTTTTGATCAGGTGCCCAAAAAATAAGAATAAACTTTTGAAGGGAGTTAATAAACCCTTTATAGGAGGTTGAGAGAGTTGATGGTGTATTCTCTTTTTTCTATTCAACAGAGAAGACTTGTAGATTTCTGTTGTCAAAGCTCCTTCTAAAAACAGAATGGTTTAGAAAGCTTGGAGCCTTGCTCAGGGTGTAGGTCTTCAGCCTTGTCTTGTTGAAATCCAGGAACTTTCTGACTGATTTAAATTTGTTATCCTTGAATATTCCTGGAGTAGAAGTTGAAGAAGAATCTTGATATTTTTTGATGATTGTTCTTCTTCAGTCACTGCTTGTATGATGTCGAGTCTCTATGTTTCTGCTGTCTGGAAATAAAAAAAAATCTCTTTTATATTCTGCTATCAAAATTCTCCTTTGAAATTTGAATTCCAAGTATTAATTGCTGATTGATCTGGAGAATGAAATGGCTGGAATATATTTTTTAATGAGTTTCCCCAACTATCCCATTAAAATGAGTAAGTAATTAGCCCAGATAAAGACCATAATTAATGCTGCCAATAACGACTATATTCAGGGGAATATAAGCATTAATTACTCAGAGAATTATTGATAAATAATGTAAGAAATAAGGACAGAAATAAGGAAAACTTCTAAGTCTGGCTTGGGACAGAATTCGTAAAGCTCTAAATAGAATTCATCGACTGGAGTTCCAAGTTCGTCGAGCTGATAATTCCTGTTCGTCAACCTGAGCTCAGCGAACTGCATTCTGGAAATAACTAGCCAATTCTGCGCTCTAAGTTTGTCAAACAAAGGATTTGTCCTCGTCAAATTGAGTTAAGAGAAAATAAACTGGAAAGAATCTGTTGAAGCTAAACTCCAAATTTTGCCAAGCAAAGAATCTGTCTGAATGAAGAGATTGTCGACCTGAGCTCGAATATCATTGAGCTCAACTCAGAGAAGTAACTTTGAGTTCGTCAATTTGCGATCGACGATCGTCAATATGAGTTCGAAGAATTTCGAACTGATAATTTTGAAATCTGAATTCTTCTAAGTCTGAGTCCACAGAGGTCCTCTGCTGGCTGGTCCATGATGGTTGAGCCTAATGACTTAGCCTAAACTCTAGGACTCATGGACTTGACCCTGGCTATACAATGTGGGTCAAACTCATCCTAATTAGTGAACATAGCCCAAATCCAAACTAGGGATCCAACAATCTCCCCCTATTTGGGTGAGGTCACTAAAACAAACAAAAGAAAAATAATCACAAAGTAGAATAAAATATATCTGACAGAAAATAAAATATCCAGCAGATATGTATACACCAAATTCTTTGTGATAGATTAATCAAAACAAATAGTTTAGAGGGAAAAATTGGAAAACTAATCAGACTTCTTGAACTTGTCTTTCTCTGATGGCTGCTTGAAGATGATTTCTCTATTTGGATTAACTGCTTCTCTTTTAGACATAATCATGTCAGCTACTCCAATGATATTGATGGAAGTTGCTCTTGGACCAACAGCCTCTGGATGTAAACTCATATAATCATCAACATTAAAAAAGTGCTTAGCTTTGTCATACCTTTTTAATTCCTCTCTTCTATAGGAATACATTGTAGTATATTGAGAGGGATCTTTGCCTTCTGCTTTAGCTTTGTTTATCAGAGAGAGTCCAACCAGTTCTTGAAATCTAGCCATCTTTGAAGTATTTTCTTAGTCAGGATCAACAAAAGGAACTGGTGGAGATTCAGGTCTTTCAGAACTATTATCTTTTTCAGATTGATCAACTTCAGATACTTTCTATTGCATGTCTTGCTTCTGATATTGTTGTTGTTGTCTGCTGCTACTTGAAGAATGTTTCTGTTGACTGCTTCCTTGGAAATGATATCTTGAATATCTGTCTTGTTACCTTTGGTACGTTTGAATGTATGACGTAGATCTCCGAGACACATTCCCTGAAGCACTTGCTGCTGGAGGAGGAGGAGGAGGACCTCTCCAATTCCTTTGAGAAGGAGTAGGAGGAGAGTACTTCTACTCTTCTTCCTTGCTTTTTGCTCATTCTTTGATAGCCACATCTAGTTAGGCATCCCAGGGTAAGGAGTAATCTTTTGCAAAATGTAGTAGGGAGTGTCTGCATTGGGATTGGGCTTAGGAACAGCCTTAGCAGGAGCTTTCCTTTTCTTATCAATCTTCTTCTTAGCTTTTGGATCATCAGATTCATCAGAATCTTCATCATCATTATCATCATCAGAAGATCCTGGAGGGTTGTCATACATAACATCAATTTCCTTTAAGGCTTCCTTTGAGATTTGCTTTTCAGCTTGAGGTAGCACTTGAGATTCTGAATTTTCTAGTACATAAAAACTTTCAGAAACTATTTTATTCTCTTCCTCTATATCTGCAAGAATAATATCATCCAGGTTTGGTAAAGGACTATCATCCATTTTATAAGTAGGATGGTAGATAGCCTTGGGAGGGGTGATAGCCTTGGGGCCTGATTTTGTGAGAGGCTCAATGTCTGCAAAACTTGCCTTTAGTTGCTTAACAACTTCAGGGCTTATTGGGGAAGTATAGCAAGCTATAGCCATAGATTGCTCTGGGCAAACTTTTGGAAGATAATTCAGATAACTTGTATCAAAAGAATTTAATAAATAAAATAAATCAACTGTGGGATTAATAATACAATCACCAGCAGTTATAATCTCTGGAATTTCTACTGCTGCATCTGTACAGACCATTTCAGTATCAACTGTTGCTGCTGTAACTGCTGCAACTGTTGGAACTGCTACTACTGGAGCTTCTGCTGTTAGAACTGCTTCTTCATAAAGCATCTCCCCCTGCCTTGTTTCAGTGGAAACTGGAACCAAGCCCCTAGAAGGAGAAGGGATAGAGGGGGCAGCAAAGAGGGCAGTAAGAGATGAGATGTAGGCAGCAAGAGGTGTGATTGTCTCTACAATAAGTTACCTGATGACTGGAGTGATGTGCTCCAGGAGGGTGGCAATGGAAGAAGAATCCATATCCATAAACTCAGGAGGAGTTTGAGTGGATATAGATGGATGAAGGGGAGGAATGACATCAAGTGGAATAACATCTTGCATGATGTCATCCTGAGAAGGTGATGTAGAAGGAGATGGAACAGGAGTGGAGATGTTATATTGAGGTGAAGTTGGTGTAGATGGTAAGGAGGTTATAAAATCAAATGTGGGGATGACATGAATGTATGAGGATATATGTCAGTAAGATGAGGTGGTAATGGAGATGGAGGTGGTGTGATGTGTTCTGGAGATGCAGTGGGTGTTTGTTGATGCATTACTGAGGTAGGTGAAGGAATGTTGGTAGATGGGGGAATATCTTTTGAAGGTGTAGTTATTGTTGGAGGAGGTGGTGACTGAGGATATGAAAGAGTTGTTGTTGGAAGAAGTGTTGTTGAAGGAGGAGGTGGAATGGAAACTTCTTTTATAGATTGGGAAGTGGCTGGTGCAGCCTTTGTGCTGTCAGAAACTGTGGAAGAGGAGGAAGCCCTGGATGTCATAGAGATTGTCCTCTCCCATCTGCCGAAGAGTGCAGATGTAAGCCTCTTTGAGGCATTGATGAACACTGTCGAGTAGACAAGTAGTTCAGGTGCCTTTTCCTAAAGGAAGATTCCCAGAATCCTCGCAAAATAGACTTCTTTCTTTGTATTCTTCTTTTTAATCAACTCAAATAAAATCTGTCCCCAGTTAACTGATTTCCTCTCAACAAGAGCACACATCACCAGAAACTTGTGCCTGGTGATATTGTCATGGGCTGTATGCTTGCCCAGCAATACCTTGCCAACTATGTCTGCCAAGAATTTATATTGAACAGACAAATTCTTTTTCAATAACTTATTGGGGTTTCCTACTAAATGACCCATTGTGCTCAGCATATTCTCATATTCATCATTATCCAATTCAATATCATCTTCTCCAGTAGGCAAATCAAAAAATTTCAGTTAAAACTCTAGGAGTTAGAATGACTTGGTTGTCGTTGATGGTGCTGATCATAGTATCTGCATCTGGAGATGTTAAAGTGAAAACCCATTCCCTGATTTCATTTCCTGGTATCTTGATTCGGGTGGACATGAGTTTCTTCAATTTCTGTTCCTCACACAACTATAGGATGTCGATGAAGATTTGATCTGTGTGAGAGGAGTCAAAATCAATATTGAATCCTGTGTCGAATTTCATTGTCGCAAGAGAGCTCGCCGGAATCGCCTTTGATCGCCTGCAAAAGGGAACAGAAATATCAAGTGTAAGGGGAACAGAAAGCGCGGTATGGAGCTCGAATAAAACCTAGTTATATGGTTTTTAGAATATGAAGCGACAGTCTCCATCCGGCGAAATAAACAAAATTCTTCGATCTGAGTTCGACGAAATATTTTATTGACAAAAGAGTTCATCGATCTCAGTCAGAAGAAGGGAAAAGTTTTCATCATTCTCAGGTCGATGAAAATTTTCTGAAGCAATATTGTTGATCTCCGTTCGACGAATAAGACTTCACAAAGAGAGTTCGTCAAGCTTAGGTCGACGAATTTTCTCAAGAACTTTTATCTGTTCGTCGATCTCCGTTCGACGAACTGTGGCAAATTCTTCGACCACAGACAGAAAGTTAAATTAATGCGTCTCCATTTATCATATCTAGCTGATTCATAAAGAACAAATGTTTCTTCTCATCCAATGGTTTGGTGAAGATATCTGCCTTTTGCAAATTAGTAGAGACAAAGGTCAACACACTCTCTAATGAAATGATGTCTTACATCTATATGCTTAGTTCTACTATGATGTACTGGATTCTGTGCAATAGAAATTGCACTGGTATTATCAGAAAGTAGAGTTGAATTATTTAAATTGACACCATAATCTAGGAATTGGTTCTGAATCCACAACATCTGTGAACAACAACTGCCAGCTGATATGTACTCAGCTTCTGCTGTTGAAGTAGACACAGATGTTTGCTTCTTGCAAAACCAAGACGCTAGCCTATCACCAAGGAACTAATATGTCCCTGATGTGCTCTTTTTGTCCACTCTACATCCAGCAAAGTCAGCATCAGAGTATACAGTTAACTCAAATTTTGACTCTGTTGGATACCAGAGTCCTAAATTAGGGCAACTCTTTATATATCTCAAAATTCTTTTTAAGAAAATAAGGTGAGATTCTTTAGGGTTCACCTGGAACCTAGCACAAAGTCATTTAGCAAACATGATGTCTTGTCTACTTGTTATAAGATATAACAGGGACCCAACAATGACCCTATATAATTTCCGATCTACAAGTTTCCCATATTCATCAGAATCAATCACAACATTTATAGCCATAGGTGTTTTCTTAGCTGAAGCATCAACCATCCCAAAACGTTTTATGAGATCCTTAGCATATTTGGATTGGGACAAGAAGATGCCATCAAGTGATTGCTTCACTTGGAGATCAAGGAAGTTGGAGAGTTCACCCATGCTACTCATTTCAAACTTGGAATGCATAAGGTTGGAGAACCTTTTGCATAGTTTGGAATCTGAATAACCAAATATAATGTCATCTACATATATTTATACTAACAAGATTTTATCATGATGATACTTGATAAATAAATTCCTATCTACTATGCCTCTAGAAAAATTATGCTCTAAGAGAAAGCTAGGTAAGGTTTCATACCAAGCTCTTGGAGCTTGATTTAGAACATAGAGAGTCTTATGCAATTTGAAAACATAAGAGGGATGAGTAGGAGAAATAAAATCTAGTGGTTGTTCTACATAGACATCTTCTTTGAGTTCACCATTTAGGAATGCACTCTTGACATCCATTTGGTATACTGTGAACTTCTTGTAGGCTGCATAAGCTAAAAATATCCTTATTGCTTCAATCCTTGCAACAGGGGAAAATGTTTGGTCATAATTTATGCCTTCCTCCTGTATATATCCTTGAGCAACCAATCTTGCTTTGTTCCTTATGATAAGACCTTGAGCATGTAGTTTGTTTCTAAATACTCATTTAGTTCCAATGACTGGGTAGTCTTTAGGTTTTGGAACTAAATCTCAAACTCTGCATCTCTGAAATTGGCTAAGCTCCTCTTGCATTGCTATGATCTAGTGTGGATCTTGCACAGCATCTTTAATGGATTGGGGCTCAGTTTGAGATATGAAGCAGGCATGCATCATGTCCTGGTGGAGTTGATGTCATGTCTGCACACCCACTAATATGTCTCCAATCACTTGAGATACAAGGTGATCTCTAAGTGTGACTAATTTAGTAGGAGGAGTTGGTTGAGCAATAGCTTGGGGAATTAATTCCTCTTGTGGAATTATAGCTGTTTTTGGCTTTTCACTAAGGTCAGTGTCATCATCTTCACTATCTTCAACAACATGTGGAGAAGGATATGCAACAACCTCATTGGTGAGGGTCAATTCATCCAACTTCTCACACAGATGTGTTTCCTGCAAGATCTCACTGGTAGAAGGAATCTTCTCCTTATAAAACATGTTAGTTTCATCAAAAGAAATATGAATAGACTCTTCCATTTTCATAGATGATTTATTGTATGTCCTATAAGCCTTGCTTACTTGGGAATATCCAATAAAAATTCCTATTTCAGCATTGGCTTCAAACTTTCTAATGTGTTTCTTGTTGTTATTATGAATGTAACAAATGCAACCAAAGACTCTAAAATAATATACTTTAGGTTTCTTCCCTTTGAGTAGTTCATAGGGGGTCTTGCCCTTAAGTTTGTGTATCAAACTTCTATTCAGTACATAGTTTATTGTGCTCACAGCCTCAGCCCAAAAGGATAGGGGCAAGTGAGCATTTGCTAGTAATGTGCCTGCAGCTTCAATCGGTGTTCTATTTTTTCCTTTCAACTACCCCATTTTGTTGAGAAGTTCTAGGAGCAGAGAAACAATGCCTGATACCTTCCTTCTCACAGAATTCTTGCATGGGAAAAGACTCAAACTTAGTACCATGATCACTTCTGATCAATGCAACTGGATTAGAGTACTCAATCCTTATGCTCTTAAAAAAATCTCCAAGATCCTTAAAGTTATCTGACTTGTTTCTCAAGGACACCCAAGTGAACCTTGAGAAGTCATCAACAATTACTAAGGTATAAGACTTCCCTCCTAGGCACTGTACAACAATGGGTCCAAAGAGATCCATGTGTAGCAAATATAGAATCCTAGGTGAATCACTCTTATTAAGTGACTTAAAACTATTTTTAGTTTGCTTGCCTAACTGACAAGCCCTGCAAAGGCTTTCCTTCTTATAGGCGCAAGAAGGCAATCCTCTAACAACGTTGTCCCTAAAGAGTTTAGCAATGTTTTTGAGGTTTACATATCTTAATCTCATATGCCAAAGATCATTATTATTACTAGTTTGGTTAAACAGACATATTTCAGTTTTAGCTAACTTAAAATTAACTACATAGATGTTACCTACTCTAGTACCAGTTAACACTACTTTGTTATCTGCAGAAGTAATAATACAAGAAGTCTTGTTAAATTATACCTGAAACCTTTCATCGCATAACTGACTTATGGATATAAGGTTGTGCTTCAGTCCACTTACATAAGCTACATTCCTGAAGGTGACTGCTCCAATTTTGACATTTCCATATCCTTCAGTCTGGCCACAATTGGAATCATAAAATATTACTTTGGGTCCTAGCTTAGACTTGTAGTTGATTAAAATGTCCTTTTTTCCAGTCATATGCTTTGAACAGCCATTATATAGATACCATTGTTGCTCTGTGGTGGGATAGTCTTTCACCTACAATAAAACAGATTAGCTATTTTTGACCCAGGTTACCTTGGGTCCTTGTTTATTTACATAATTAAAGCTGGAAATGTATGAGCATTCAGGTTGATTTTTATAACCAAAGGGGTGAAATCTTGCAGGTGGAATTATCCACTGGGTGAATGGATTAACATATTATCCTGGTTGATTAAATGTTCTATAGGAATTAAAGTTTCTGTTATAATGAACTGGGTTTGACGAATTCTGGTAAGTTCATTGATCTGAGTTCGACAAATGGGGATGAGTTCGTCGAACTCAACTCAGAGAATGAAAGTATTCATTCTCTGGGCCCCAATATTGTCCATCTCGGGTCGACGAACCATACTGGTTTAGTCGATCGTAGTTCAACGAATAATTATAATGAAAGTTTGCGTTCTGATTTCATCGAGTGGAGTTCGACGAACTGTACACATTTCATCGATCTGAGTTCGACGAAATCTGCTGAACATTATTATGGTTATGATCTTTCTTATTCTTTCTCTTTTTCTTATTATTTTGTTTTAATTCTTGTTGTTTAACATTATTATTATCTATCTTTTCCTTGCCCTTTTCTGAAACAAATTTTATTGGAGTTGTTAAGATATTCTTCTAAATCAGTGGGGGTTGACTAGATGAAGCACCTAAACCCAGCTTGCCATTTAACCTGGCGTTCACTATGCTTGTGATGTCCATCAGCTTGATACTTCTGCCATTTAGGGATTCTTCAAGTTGCCTTGCCTCAGCCAAATCAGTTTTTAATGAGATGATTTGTTCATTAGCTAGGGTTAATTCATCTTTTAATTTGATATTTTCAGAAAGCAAGTTTTCTTGATCAGTCAATTTTTCTCTAAGATGTTTAATCTCGTTTTCAGAATTAATTAAATCAATGCATAAAGATTTAAATTCAGTTCTAAAATTTTCTGAATTGAAATCAAAGGAAGATAAAACCTGGTGTACAACACCGTGTCCCCGCCGAGCCCTTGGGTCGGTCTTTCCTTGTCTTCTTTGTTGTTTTGCTTGTAGGAGTGAGGTAGGTGCGAGACCACCCCTTCCCCGAGAGCGAACTCCACAGGAGACCGAATTTCGGTTTCAACATTTTGGTGCGGTGAGCGTGGAGAGTGGTTAGTGCAGAAAAGCTTCAGCGAGTTCGATGACGGGAGGACAGGGATCTGACAGGCCGGACTCACCGCCGCACCCCCCCCCCCTCACGCCACGGTGGGGATGTTCGAGGATTTCAGGAATGAGGTGCTGAACCTCGTCAAGTTCGCACTCGGCAAGCGGGCCAAGTGCTCGAATCCAGCAGTCCATATCGCGGCCGCCCCCTCTTTGAGCGAGGACGCCCCCGGCAGGCGAGCTGGGAAGGAAGTGGCTGAGGAAGGCCGGGGGTGAGAGCTCCCCAGGCGCGAGCTCTTCCCCGGCTCAGCAGGTCGACGCCGGTTCGGCGAGCTAGGCTCGCAATATTCGCCAGCTTGCCCAGTATGGGGAGGCAGCCCCTTCAGCGAGTTGGTCTCCTCAGCTCCAGTTCCAGATGGGTTCAGGGAATCCGAGATGTCCTACTACACCGGGAAAGGGAGACCCGGTCCAGCATGTTCATTGGTTCGAGGATGTAGTCTCCATCCGACAGATGTCGGACGGGTTCAAGTGCCGACTCTTCGCTATCACCCTCAGGGAGAAGGCAAGGGAGTGGTTCCATCAACTATCGGCCAGCTCCATCTACTGCTTTGAGGACCTGCGTCGGGGGTTCATGCTGAGGTTCACTACCTCAAAGAAAAGGAAGGAGTCAGAATCCCTGTTCCACATCAAGCAGGGGGTGAATAAGACCCAGGGGAGCAACGTGGACCGGTTCTAAGAGGAGGTTACTCAGGTCCAGGAGATGTCAGGCCATAGTTTGATGATGGCCTTTACCCTGGTCCTACAGCAGGGTTTCTTCGGGATGGAGCTGAAGAGAGTTCCCCCCCCTCCTATGAGGAGCTGATGGAGAGGGCGGCAAGAGAAGTTGACGGGGAGGCGTCAAACCCGGATTTTGCACGGAAGCTGGCCAGGTGGGCCACGGAGGAGGAGAAGGAGTCGAGAGGAGGAAGAGGACAGGAGGAGAGGAGAGCCCCGGCAGAGGGAGCAGAGGCAGCTCCAGTGGCAACAGTAGCCAAGGTGGGGGCGTTAGGAGCCCGACCGTCGACTGGGCTGGAGGCCTGAGTGGCAAGGGAAGGGGCCACAAATTGGATACCGCGGAAGGGATCACTATCAGGGGGGCAGGATCAGTTCCACCCCCCGAGCTGGAGGCAGGCCCAGAGGCCCCGGCTCCCCGATCAAGAGGAGGCTATGGCCATAGCCTTGGGGTGAGGAGGAGAATAGTAAGGAGGAGGAGGAGGAGAGAAGTTAGGGTGGAGTTGCCTTATTGCGACTTCCATCAGGAGGAGGGGCACGCCACGACCGCGTGCCCAGAATTTCTTGAGATGAGATGAAATAGGGAGCAGCAGCAGCAGCAGGGGCGACAAGAAGTGAGGATTGAGGAGTTCCTGCCTCGGGTGGAGGAGGACCGTTGCGAAGACCGGGTGGATGTTGGAACCCGAGGAGGTATCGGAGTGATCCACGGGGGGTGGGGGTCGAGGCTTCCCGTAAGGCAAGCCTCCACACCATGTACCGTCAGAGCGTTGCCTCCATATCCCAGACCCCACCCCCAGAGGAGAGCATCACCTTCTCCAGAAGCGACATGCCAGGTCGCGAGGATCCATTCTATGATGCGCTGGTCATCAAGGCAGCCATCAAGAATTTTATCATCTCTCGGATCCTCGTTGACAACGGTAGCTCCATCAACGTCGTCTTCAAGAAGGCGTTCGGCGCGATGAAGGTAGAGGCAAAAAGAGTGCTAGCCTCGGACAGACCCTTGTTCGAGTTTTCGGGGGAGAGGAAGGAAGTGGAGGGTGGAGTCAGCCTCCATGTCACCCTGGGGGTCAGTCCAAAACTGCAGATTCCTCATCGTGGACGCCCCCAGCAGTTACAGCGTCATATTCAGGAGGCCCCTTATCAGCGCCCTCCGCTGCGTCCCCTCATCTTTCCATAAGTGCTTAAAGTTCAACGCTGAGGGGATTCAAGTCCGGGTTAGGGGGGACCCCAAGGTGGCGCGGGAATGCTATGTCACCGCCGTAAATTCTATCTCTTGGCGGGAGGGAGCCGAGGAGATGGGGCGAAGAATGGAGGAGACTGAGTAGGAGGCTGGTAGGGAGGAGCTGGAGGTGGAGAGCTGCGCTGAGGAGGCGGCGGGAAGAGATCAGGAGGAGATGGCCGAAGTGATGGTCGTGGAATAAGAGATGGAGGTGGAGGTCCCCGTTCCAGAGGGGAGAGATGTTGAAGAATGGGGGGAGCAGTACAGGCTAGATGCTGCGGAAGAGGTGGTGGAGCTGGAGGTCTGCACCCGTGAAGGCAGGGTGGAGAAGGTCCGCGTTAGCGGGGGGGCTGACCCCGGAGGATCAAGGCAGGATGTTGTAGTGCATCCATAAGAACGTGGACATCTTCGCATGGAGCGACGCAGAGATACCAGGGGTTGACGCGGATGTGGCTTGCCACCGCCTCAACTTGGACCCGGGAATACGCCCCATCCAACAGAAGAAGAGGTCCATTGCGGACAAGCTGGCAGAGCCCATCAGAGAGGAGGTGGCAAAGCTTCTCAAGGCCAGCTTCGTGTCCGAGATCCAATACCCTGGCTGGGTCTCCAATGTGGTCATGGTCAAAAAGGGAGACGGCCGGTGGAGGATGTGTATCGATTTTTCTTTACTTAATAAAGCTTGTCATAAGGACTGTTATCCTTTGCCTCGGATCGACGCGTTGGTTGACTCAGCCGTTGGTTTTTCTATAATGAGTTTTCTAGATGCTTTTTTAGGTTATCATCAGATCAGGATGCACCCCCCAGACATCAAGGATGTCTCGTTCATCACGGGGGATGAATGATACTGTTACAGGATGATGCCCTTCAGGCTGAAGAACGCAGTGGCAACCTACCAAAAGATGATGGACAGGGTCTTCAAAGAACAGAACGAGAGAAACTTGGAGGTGTATGTTGATGATCTTATGATCAAGAGTCAGGACGTGGACTCTCACCTTCAGGATTTAGAAGAGACCTTTTCCACCCTGCGCAGATACAAGATGCGGTTGAATCCCCTGAAAAGTGTCTTCAGGGCCAGCAGGGGAAAGTTCTTGGGACACCTCCTCACCCCTGCAGGGGTTGAGCCGAATCCTGATAATGTCAAGGCTATCTTGGAGCTGGGATCGCCAAGGAATACAAAGGAAGTGCAGCGCTTGACAGGGAAATTGGCAGGGTTGAGTAGGTTCCTCTCCCGAGCAGGGGAGAAGTGCTCCCCCTTATTCAAAACATTGAGGGGTGGTTGAAGGTTCGAATGGAACATGGAGTGCGAGGAGGCGTTAAATGCCCTCAAGATGTCGTTGACCCATGCTCCGCTGCTCCAAGGACCCAAGGAAGGGGAAGACCTGTTTCTGTATCTCAGGGTCGGGGCACAGGCCCTGAGTTCCATCTTAGTTCGAAAAGAGGGGAAGAAGCAGCTCCCCATATATTATGTGAGTCGGGTACTGAGGAAGGTCGAGCTCCAGTACCCGATTTTGGAGAAGTTGGCCTTCGCCCTGGTTGTCTCAGCCCTGAGGTTGCGGCCCTATTTCCAGGCACACTCAATCCGAGTCGTGACTGACCATCCCCTCCGCAACATCTTTAGGGGGGTGGAGCATTCAGGCAGGCTGACCAAGTGGTAGGTGGAGTTGAGTGAGTTCGACGTCTCCTTTGTTCCGCACCTCTGGATCAAAGCTCAAGCGATGGCCGACTTCTTGCTGATTATGTGATTGAAGTGGCGGAGGAAGAGCTCACTCGCCCGGCTCCTTGGAAGGTGAAAGTGGATGGAGCCTCGGGGAGGCATTCCCTAGGAGTAGGGGTGATCTTGTAGAGCCCTCAAGGGACTAGAATCGAGCAGACAATGGTGGTGCATTTCCCTATTACGAATAATCAGGCCTAGTATGAGGCCGTGATAGCAGGGTTGCGGCTAGCCAGGGAGCTGGGGGTGTTGTACATGGAGGTCCTTACCGACTCCATTGTAATAGCTTCCCAGATCAACGGGGAGTTTGAGGTAAGGGAGCCTACCCTGCGGTTGTACTTGGCCAAAGTGAAAGGGGTCATAGGCACTTTCCAAACCTTCTCCATCTGACACGTGCCAAGGGAAGAAAACGAGCAGGTCGACCAACTCGTAAAGCATGGTCCCCAGGTGGGGGTACCATCACTGACTTGTTCCGCCCTTCCATCGAAGAGGGAGAGCTCATGGAGATAGACCGGAGGCCTTCATGGATGCACCCAGTTATAACTTTCCTTTCTACAGGAGAGTATCCAGACGGGGCAGATAAGAAGAAGCTAAGGCACAAGTCAGCATACTACCTCCTCCAGGACAGTCAGCTATACAGGAAAACACTCTCGGGGATGCTGGCTCGTTGCGTGGTCGAGGGGGAGGTACAAACAATCTTGGAGGAAGTCCACTCCGGAGAGTGTGGGAGTCCACTGCTGGAGGGAAGAATCGTCAGGCAGGGGTACTTCTGGCCCACCCTGGGCCATGATGCAATGGAGTTCGCAATAAGGTGTCATAAGTGCCAGCTGTTTGCCCCCCTCCAACTACAGCCGACCCAGCAACTCAAAAGTATCACGGCCCTCTAGCCCTTCGCCATTTGGGGAATGGATTTGGTTGGACCGTTCCCCCAGGCTAGTGGGCAGAGGAGGTTTCTCCTAATAATGATCGATTACTTCTCCAAGTGGTTGGAAGTGAAGGCGCTGGCCAAGGTGACCTCCCAGGTTATCAGGAATTTTGTTTGGGGGGAGATCATCTGCCGCCATGGGCTGCCCCAGGGCATTGTCACGGACAACGGGCCCCAATTCGCCAGCATCGAGTTCACTAGTTTCTGCGAATAGTTGGGAATCAACCTCAGGTTCGCCTCGGTTCACCACCCCAGGAGCAATGGGCAGGTGGAAGCTGCGAACAAGATCATCGTCAACCTCCTCAAGAAGAAAGTGGAGAATTTGAAGGGGAGCTGGGTGGAGCAGCTTCCCGCGGTTCTCTGGGCCCTGAGAACCACCCCCAACACAGCTACTGGGGAGACCTCCTTCAAGCTCTCCCATGGGTGCAAGACAGTGCTCCCCATGGAGTTTGAAGTTCAGACACCTCGAGTTGTTGCGGCCAAAGAAGGTAGGGAAGAATGGCAGGCCGAGAATGAGTAGGAGCTAAGGCTCTCCCTCGACATGGTGGAAAAACTGCGGGACCTCTCCGCCCTCCGGCAAGAAGAGGTGAAGAGGAGAATGGTCAGGGACTTTGACAAGCATGTTAGAGTCAAACAATTTGTGGAAGGGGACCTGGTACTAAAGAAGGTGGATGCGGCAGGGAGGTCGGAGTCCGTAGGGAAGCTCAACCCCAGCTGGGAAGGACCATTTATTGTAAAGGTGGATTTAAAATCGGGAGGTTATCGACTCCAGAATATGGAGGGCGAGACCTAAAGTCTCACCTGGAGTGGTGACGACTTAAAACGCTTTTTTCCTTGAAGCTTGTAAGTTATGCCTTGATTTTTAATGAAAATTCTTTAACATGTCAATATTATCGCTGTGAGTTCGCATGAAGGAATGAAGTGAACTTGAACCCCGAGCAGATCCCACTCTCAGGCTCTCACCTAGCTGGCAGGGCCGGAAGTCACTCGGTTTCATCCTTGGGCCTCGAGCAGATCCCGCTGTCCAGCTCTCACCTAGCTGGCAGGACTGGAAGTCACTTGATGGTATTGGTAGTTGACCCCGAGCAGATCCCGCTGTCAGGCTCTCAACTAGCTGGCAGGGCTGGAAGTCACTCGATGTCATCCTTGGGCCTCGAGCAGATCCCGCTGTTAGGCTCTCACCTAGCTGGCAGGGCTGGAAGTCACTCGATGGTATTGGTAGTGGACCCCGAGCAGATCCCGCTCTCACGCTCTCACCTAGCTGGCAGGGCTGGAAGTCACTTGGTGTCATCCTTGGGCCTCGAGCAGATCCCACTGTCTGGCTCTCACCTAGCTGGCAGGGCTCGAAGTCACTCGATGGTATTGGTAGTGGACCCCGAGCAGATCCCGCTGTCAGGATCTCACCTAGCTGGCAGGGCTGGAAGTCACTCGGTGTCATCCTTGGGTCTCGAGCAGATCCCGCTGTCAAGCTCTCACCTAGCTGGCAGTGCTGGAAGTCACTCGATGGTATTTGTAGTGGACCCCGAGCAGATCCCGCTGTCACGCTCTCACCTAGCTGGCAGGGCTGGAAGTCACTCAGTGTCATCCTTGGGCCTCAAGCAGATCCCGCTGTCAGGCTCTCACCTAGCTGGCGGGGCGGGAAGTCACTCGATGGGATTGGTGGTGGACCCCGAGCAGATCCCGCTGTCAGGCTCTCACCTAGCTGGCAGGGCTGGAAGTCACTCGGTGTCATCCTTGGGCCTCGAGCAGATCCCGCTGTCAGGTTCTCACCTAGCTGGCAGGGCTGGAAGTCACTCGATGGTATTGTTAGTAGACCCCAAGCAGATCCCGCTGTCAGGCTCTCACCTAACTGGCAGGGCTGGAAATCACTCGATGGTATCAGCCTTGAAATCGCCAGGTAAAATACCAAGAAGTTTCCAATGCCAAGGAATAAGGGGGAAGAGGTTCTATATAGGCGAGCTTGGACTCTCCCAACCCAGCTCGGCACCAGCAAAGGGGTGGCGAGCCAGGCCTCAGGACCTCGCCGAAGGAAGGCGAGCCTGGCCGGGGCACTTCACCCCTTTGTCTGATTTACTTAGAATTTTTTTCTAAGTTCAACCTAGATGACTCGCGGGCGAGCTGAGGTGGCGTGACCAGGGCAAAGAGCAGCCCACTCCCGAATCACCTGAAGCTTGGCGGGCATGCAAAACATACTCTCTCAAGGGCGAGTCCTAGCAACAGTCCTACTCGCAACATCTATCTACGCGAGGTCGCTGGGGAAAAGGAGAGCAAGAGAATGGGGCACGGCAGGGAAACCCGGAAAATATATGTAAAATAACATTGCAATGAAGAGAGCGAAAGGTATCAAAAATATGCTTTCATTAAATAACAATATTTACATGCTGAGCTCGCCTCGGCGAGGTTACAGATTATATACATCTAGGCCTCCCCCCCCCCCCCCCGTCAGATTGGCGGTCCTCCCCTCCCTCGCCTGACAGGTCCGGGAAGCTTTTCCCGAACATCGCGTCCAAGTTATCTTCCTTCTCGCTGGGCGGCGTCGCCGGGAACAGGCTCGGCATCAGGTCCCGGGCCGAGATCTCCTCGCACCCCTCCACCAGCACTCCAGAATCCTTCATCATCTAGATGGTGCATTCGGCGGCCTGGATGGAGTTAATCCGCAGCCTCTCGGCGAGATCAGCCTCGCCAAAGATCCGCGGTCTCTTGTAAGAGAGGGAAGGATCGGAGCTGCTGGCCGGGAAGAAGATCTCCGCCTGGCGGAGGACCTCGCGGTGGAGGTGCTGATTCTCCTCTTTCAGCTTCACGTTCTCCCCCTCTAGCTCGGCAAGGCGGGCGCGCAGCTGGTCAATCTCCTCCCCTTGCTCGGCATTGCGAGCTCACAGTTCCCCTGTGGCCTTAGCATCATGGTGAAGAGGAAACCCGGTTAGCGGGAGCGAAAAATCTTATAAGTAAAAGAGCAGAGGAGGGCTTGACACTTACCAGTCCGTCGGTGGCCTGGGCGAGGAGGCCCTCAGCGATGTCGAGCTGCCTCAACTGATCAGCAACCTTATCATTAGCGACATCGCTGGCCTGCTCGGCTTTTAGAAGTTGATTGCTGAGGGCAAAGCTGCGGCGGGTCAGCATGTGGTGGAGCTCCATGGTCCGCAGGTAGGCCTGCAGACCCTCATGGCCGAGCTGCCGGAGGGTCATATTCTTGTAGGCCTCGGCGTCCTCACGGCCATAGAGGCCGAAGCCAAAGGCAAAAGCATGGCCCGTGGCGGGCTCGCGGTCATGCCAGGACGGATGCAGGGTGGATATGGAGACCCGATGGGCCAGCTCATCCCACTGCACCATGGGCTCCCCCGCCGAGTCCTTCCACCGCCCCCCGAAATTGAAGAGAGGATGTTGCTTCGGCGCCGCGTGCTCGCGGGCCGCCCTCTTCGCCGAAGGGGGAGGAGAGATCGCCGCCACGGAAGAAGGACCCTCGCCACCTTTCCGCCCTTGCTGGTAATCTCCCTCAGCGGGCTCTCCGCGACGCGTCGGGAGGAGTCTCAGATGTGCTTATGTATTTGGGGCTAGGCTGCTGATGTTGTTGTTGTTGTTGCCCCCCGCGGATCCAGCTGGGCTCTCCTCATCTTCTTTGGCAGCCGCTGGCGGTGTGGCGTGTTCGACCCCGCATCCTCAGGTCGCCTCTTGCTGGAAGATGGTTGGGAGAGGGCCGCCTCATCTCGGCAGGCCGCCGCCGCCTTCTCACGAGCAAAGGGGTATGGGTGCGACCCCGAATTCGCAAATGGTGGGTTCGCGGGAATTATCTGCTCCCCTGCAAGAAAATACTTGGAAAAAGTTAGAAGAAACTCAGCAGCAATGGGGCGAGCTCGGCCATCGGGTGAGCTCGGCAAGGCGGGAAGCAGTACCTTCGCCGGGGATGACAGGGGGAAGCGCGTCGAGGCCCCTCCATAGGAAGGAGACCTCGAAGTCTTTGTGGAGGAAGTACTTGTGGAGCTCGGCATCGTTGCCGGACATGGCCGGCGGGCGGTATACCTCCTCGCCCTTCTGCTGGGACGAGTAGGGGATGTTGCCGAAATCGCCCTTGATGAAGGCGATCTTGGTCATCCAAGTGTGATGCTTGTTTATGATCTCGCGAACCTTGATTAGTGAGCCGCCGAAGTAGGTGACCTCATCTGGCATCGCCTTGTAAGAAAAGAGCTTCCTGAACACTGTCAAGTTGAACTCAATCCTATCCCGCTGGAGGTAGCTCGTGAACGCCACCATCATCGCGATGGCGTTGGAATTCAACTGCGCGGGTACTGCGCCATAGTATTTTAGGATTTGCCGGATCTCCGGCCAGAGGGGGAGGCGCAACCCCACCTCGAAATGCGAGATGGGTAAGGTGAGCTCGTCATCGTAGAAAGTGTTGATAGCCTCCCCCTCCATCGGCCTGCGCGCCTCGAAGCCCGGCGGCACATACTCGTCCTTGAACTCTGCGAGCTCCTCCTCGCTGGTGTGCCCCTCAAAGAAGCAGTAGTCAGTGAAGTGCTGCGCGCACTTGGAGCGGCCGTCGGCATCAGGGTTGGCCTTGCCCATGTCGCAGAGTAAGAAGCAAAGCGCGAGCAGAAAAGGAAAAAGGCGCAGGGAGAAAGAGCAATAAAAGCACAGTACGGTGGTTGGTAAAGGGGGGCTATTTATAGAAAAGAAAATCTGGGGTCAGGCCGTCCATCGGCTCAGCTCTCCACCCCAACTCGCCAACCCAGCCCGCCGACTTCCGGCGCGTCCCAAACAAGGCTAAGTCAAACATCGCAGTATATTATTTGAATAATATGTGTCCAAGAATATTCTAAAAACTACTTATTACAGAGATCAAGTTCAGGAATAAAAAGCGGGGCGCGCGAGCAGGGGGAGCATCAAGATGCGAGTACCGGTCGACAAAGGAGCCGCCCTCTTACCTACACCGATCTCGCGGCTCCCGCCCCCCAAACTGCCGCGTGCGGAGCAACTCGCGGATCCTCCCAGAATTCCTCTGCACCACGGAGAGGCCATTATCTATCTCGTCCAGAAGCTGGGAGGGGGACATAACCTCGCTAGCCTGGCTGCTTCGCACCTCGTCGGCGAGACGCGCATAGTCGCGTTGTAACGTCTCGTTGACCCCCTGCACCTCGCACAGCCCACACACCAGCTTCTTGAGAAGCTTGACCTCCCTCCTCGTCAGCTCGTCTTGATCCACTTCAGGACCCAGGTAAGAGTCCAGCGAGTTTGGGGAGGGGAGGGGGGAGTAGTGGGCTGCCGCGAAGATTCCTCAGCAGCAGATTGGCTGGGGGGAGCTGTGAAGACAAACGTCAGCAAGAAGAGGAATGCAGAAAAAGCTCATGAGGCAAGAATTCAAGAAAAATTAACCTGACGAGCTCGGCGGCTCAAAGGAGATGCGGGGAGGGATGAACCTCAAATCCTTCTCGTGACATGGGTCGCGAGCCCCCGATGAGAGGAGCTCGAATCCCGGGGTGGGGATGGTTTCCAGACCCGCCCTCACAGCCGCGTCAGTTTGCCGAGGAGAGGGGGCGCGCACCGGCGAGTTCGGCCTCTGTGATCTCACTAGCAGGATCCCAAAGAGAAGAGGGAGGTCCCGGGGACGGTTATCCGGTGTCATGAACCGCGAGTCTGCGAGAGTGGTGTCGCCTCGCGGTGTGGGCTCTCGCGGAGTGATGCCCCCGCCATCAGGTTGACCGTCCAGGTCGTCGCCGACCACGACAACCTCTCTGGCATTCTCAACAACTGTCCGGGTGGAGGAGTCGGTCCCCATATCCAGGGTGGTCCTCAGGTCTTCATAAATTGGCTCGGCTGCTTTGGGGAATGACTTCGACTTCTTTGAGCTGGGCTCGGTAGAGTCAACTTGAGGAACATTGGACGGGACCGCTGTCAGAGCGGTCACACGAGCAGCCGAGGCCTGGTGAGCCCGCTTGAGGCGCTCTTGGATTTCCTTGGGAATCAGCATCTTGGCAGTACTAGAGCGAAGGGAATGACAAGAGTCAAGCAGGTATGCAGGTGTGTATATATAGCCGTAGGTGGACCCCACCCAAATATTCCCTACAACTCGCCATCCCGCGCTCGCCGCACACTTGGGGTTGGATGTTTCTTTCAGAGCTTTGTCAAGCTCAAAAAGAGCGGGGATTATGTACAACCCCGTGTCTGGCGAGCAAGATCGCCAGGAACTAGACAAGCCGGGCTGAAGATAGTGGGCGAGCTCGGCAGTAGAGAAGCCGATCCCGAGCTCGGAATTCGTCGACTAGGAGCACGACATTCGTCGACCGGAGATCGGTACTCTTCTACCGCGAGCTCGGCAATCACCGAGCTAGCCCAAGAATCGTTGAGCTGAGTTCGACTAATGGAGACTGACGGATGGGCTAGCTAGCCTTCCTGCCTCTCGCAACGGAGCTCGGCAACAGTTGGCGAGCAGGATATGCTGAGGTGAACAAGCTCCCCAGCTCGCCTGGACCTATAAGGTACTTTTTACTCTTTTGCCCCTGCTGGTCTGCCTATAGCCCTTCAAAATAGCGGAGTCTGGCTGTTGGCAGACCCAACCAAGGGTTTTTTTGGTAACTTCAGGTCAGTTCCTTTTGCTATTGGCAGTTCAGATTCCAAAAACTATAAATAGGACCCAAGGGGTACCCTAGAAGGTAGGCTTCCTGTGCTTTCCTGCTCCAGTTTTCAAGTGCTTTCTGAGGGTACCTTAGCTCGGCCTCTGGCTAAGGAGGGGAAGGGCTCTGAGATCTTCCGGGTGTGCGGTGGGACCTCCCCGCCAAGCCCTTGTGTCGGTCTTTACTTGTCTTCTTTGTTGTTTTGCTTGCAGGAGTGAAGTAGGTGCGAGACCACCCCTTCCCCAAGGGCGAACTCCACAGGAGACCGATTTTCGGTTTCAACACCTGATTTACAGCAGATTCAGAAGGTTCTTCACTATCTGATTGCTCAGCTTCAGATAGGCTGCTTGATGCATCAATGGCCATCAAGCAAATCTCCTCTGCCTTATCCTCTTCTTCATCTTCACTAGAGCTAGAAGTTGAAGATTCATCTTCAGTTTCACTACATATTTCAGCCACAAAGCCTTTCTCATTCCTTTTATGCTTGCTGGAGGAGGGCTTGCTGTAGTGCTGCTTCCTGGGTTCCTTTTCTCTTCTTCTCTCCTTCTTTTGGTTCTCTGGACACTCTGATATAAAGTGTCATGGCTTCCTACAACCAAAGCAAACAACTTCATTAGTTGGGGTCCTGTCATACCTTAGCTTGTCATCTTTCCTAGATGACTTTCTTCTGAAATCCTTCTTTGCTATTTTGTAAAATCTCTTGGCTAAGAGACTCGGAAGTTCTTCACTAGCTGTTGGAGCTTCTGATTCTTTAGATGCCTTGAATGATATGCTTTGATCCTTTCTTGCTACTGGAGGAGTCTTCTGCTCTGCAGCTTCTCTTGTCTTTATTAGTTGTTCATAGGATTTGAGCTTTCCAAGAAGAGATTTATTAGAAATCTCATAAAGACTTTTGGCCTCCTTGATTGGCCATATTCTGGAATCCCATGAGCTGGGGAATTACATGAGGATTTTATCATTGACTTCTGTGAGGGTGATGTCCTTGTCCAGAGTTTTTAGCTCATTGACAATTGAGCTAAGTCTATTATACATATCACCCACTGACTTAGATTCTTCTTTCTTGAAATTTTCATACTGGGAGATGAGATTAGATCTCCTGTCTTTTCTCACATCTACAGATCCAACGACCATCTGATTTAGGGAATCCCAGATGGATTTAGCTGAGGTGCACTGTGCCACTTTCTGGAATATATCATCTGACATAGTCTGTGCTAAGATGTTCATGGATTTGGCATCTGCTATCTTGGCATTCTTCTGTGCATCTGTCCACTCAGGTGGTGGAACAGCATGTGTGCTGGAAGTTGCAATAGTCGTAGCCACTGGAGCTGGTGGTCCTATCAAAATAGAATTGTATATGTCTTCATCAATGGAGTTCATATAAAGCCTAATTCTTGCCTTCCAGATAGCAAACTTATTCAGATTGCAAACTGGAGGTCTGGTGCTTGCCTAATATTTGTTCTGTGCCATGATATGAAATAAACAAAAAAGCTAGGAAAAAGGAAAATCAGATCTAACAAGGATCTTTTGGTTCAAGTGTTAGCTTGTACAACCAAATGAACACTACTCTGATACCAATTGAAAGGTAGGGGATAGATCAGATTACTCTAGAGGGGGGGTGAATAGAGTAATTTAAAACTTTTGGCTCTTTAAAAAATTTATCAGAGTAAAATAGGTGATAATAGAGTAGTATAAAAGGAAATGCAAACTAAGCTAAACTATCACAGCACAGCAAGAACAAAAAGAATGATCACACATAGACAACACAAGAATTTTATGGTGGTTCCCCAAACTGGGTACATCCACTATTCTACCACCCTGGTAGGAATCCACTATCAAGTTTTTGATCAGGTGACAGCCACCACAAGATCTATTTACAGGGAGATCTCACAACCCTTTAGGATTTTGATCAGGTGACCAAAAACCAAGAATAAACTTTTGAAGGGAGTTAATAAACCATTTTATAGGAGGTTGAGAGAGTTGACAGTGTCTTCTCTTTTTTTTATACAATAGAGAAGACTTGTGGATTTCTGTTGTCAAAGCTCCTATTGAAATAAGAATGGTTTAGAAAGCTTGGAGCCTTGCTCAGGGTGTAGGTCTTCGGCCTTGTCTTGTTGAAATCCAGGAACTTTCTGACTGATTTAAATTTGTTGTCCTTGAATATTCCTGGAGTAGAAGTTGAAGAAGACTCTTGATATTTTTTGATGATTGTTCTTCTTCAGTCACTGCTTGTATGATGTCGAGTCTCTTTGTTTCTGCTGTCTGAAAAGAAAAAAATCTCTTTTATATTTTGCTGTCAAAATTCTCCATTGAAATTTGAATTCCAAGCATTAATTGCTGATTGATCTAGAGAATGAAACGGTTGGAATATCTTCTTTAATGAGTTTCCCCAACTGTCCCATTAAAATGAGTAAGTAATTAGCCCTGATGAAGACCATAATTAATGCTGCCAATAACGACTATATTCAGGGGAATATAAGCATTAATTACTCAGAGAATTACTACTAAATAATATAAGAAATAAGGACAAAAATAAGGAAAACTTCTAAGTCTGGCTCGGGACAGAATTCGTAGAGCTCTGAACAGAATTCGTCGACTGGAGTTCCAAGTTCGTTGAGCTGACAATTCCTGTTCGTCGACCTGAGCTCAGCGAACAACATTCTGGAAATAACTAGCCAATTCTGCGCTCTAAGTTCGTCGAACAAAGGATCTGTCTTCGTCGAACTGAGTTCAGAGAAAATAAACTGGAAAGAATCTGTTGAAGGTAAACTCCAGATTTCGTCAAGCAAAGAATCTGTGTGAATGAATAGATTGTCGACCTGAGGTCGAATATCGTCGAGCTTAAATCATAGAAGTAACTCTGAGTTCATCGATCTGCGATCGACGATCATCGAGCTGAGTTCGAAGAATTTCGAACTGATAATTTTGAGCTCTGAATTCTTCTAAGTTTGAGTCCACTGAGGTCCTCTGCTGGCTGGTCCATGAAGGTTGAGCCTAATAACTTAGCCTAAACTCTAGGACTTGTGGACTTGACCCTAGCTATACAATATGGGTCAAACTCATCCTAATTAGTGAACCTAGCCCAAATCCAGACTAGGGATCCAACACTTTTTCCTCCCATTATAAGATGCACTATTACCCTTACTTGAGGAACTTTCATTATTCCAATGGCCATATATATTATCATAGTAATACCTGTTAGAAGGGAACACAACTTTTTGGAAGGTGGTTTGAGGCACAAGTAGAGCCTTGCCTTTCCCCATAGAATTAGTTGCTCTAGCTCTCCACTTGAACCCCAATCCTCTTCTATTATTTTGGAAGGAGAAGGTATCAATAAGTGACAGCACAGTCTTGGGCTTAGAGAATTTCTCCACTAGCTTCCTCTCTTTAAGGAGCTTCTCTTCAAGATACATTAATTATCTTGCTATTCTGGCTTATGGTGCTAACTTGGATGATAGTGATTGTTTTTAACTGACTTATATCTCTGCTCATCTATGCTAGCTGGGAATCTGACTTAGATTGCATGGACTTAGCCTTCTATAGAGAAATAATATCTTCAGCTTGCCACTTGACAAGTTTTTTGCTCTTCTTCAGAGCTTCCCGGAGAACATCATATATGTCAATCAATTGATTGACATCCTCTTCAGGTTATGATCCATCCTCCTCATTGGATGAAGGGGATGCCTAAAAATCTAAGATAGTTTCATAGTCATGGTCTGAAGAAGCCATGCTTGAAATGTTTACCTGATCAGGATCAGATTTATCATTATTTCTCTTTAGTCATGGCCATGAGATTGCAGTCTTCATCAACTTTAGAGTCACTGTCAGTAGATGATAGTGGTGCCCTTATGCCCATCTTGGGTGCTAGGTGATCTGTATTTTCTTCCATAGCGAATAGCCCAATGTAAGCATTTTCTTCATCAGATTATGAAGTCTCAGAATCACCATCAAATAGGCTAGAGTGCTTCTTAGCCAAGAATCTCTTGTCATCCTTTTCTCCTTGAAATATTTCTTGTTATCAATTGTCTTATTTTTTTCCTTTTAACGGGACAATCAACAATAACATGCACTAACTTGTTGCAACTATAGTAAAACGCATCAGTCTTAAACTGTTTTTTCTGTTTAAAATCATATCTATCCCCAGTAGGGCCCTTTTTGGATTTTTCAAAGGCGGCTTGAGGCTTCCTTGAGCTGGAGCCTGTAAGGGCCTTGTTTTTTCTACTGCCTCCTTCTGCTCAGCATTTCTTGATTTGCTTGGAGAACAATGTTAGCTCTCCATCAAATAATTTAGCTTCAGATGAGCTGGGTATAGAGCTTTCTAACTCAGCAACTCTTCTTTGGGGAGAAGGAGTGGTCTCTCTGCTCCTCCTGGATGACTCAGCTTTGAATGACACTGACTTCTCTCTGTTGAGAGACTTAGCAGATTTTTCTTCAGCTTTTTTGGACTTCAGTTGAAGCTCGTGAGATAACAGCTTGCCAAACTAATTTTGTGCCAGAATATTAGCCAAGTTGCTCATCTCCCTTATGACACAAAATTTGATATCCAATTCTTTGTTGAGGGACCTCAGGAACTTATCATTCAGTTCATTGTTGAAAAATTTTCTGCCATAAGTTTTTCAGACCATTCATAATTATAAAGAACTTCTCATAACACTCAGTTATACAATCCTTCTTGTCTTGTCGAAAAGCCTTATACTATTGATTTAGAAGGGATTTTCTGTCATCCCTCACTTCTTCAGTCTCCTCCATGTAGATAATTAGAGAGTCCCATATTTCCTTTGCAGTCTTGCAGTTAACAAGGTTCTGAAAGGTTGAGTCATCAATAACATTGATTATAATGTTCTAGGTTCTCTTATTCATAATGGCCAGAACCACCTCATCCTTTGTCATTTCTGAGTATTTCTTTGGGGTCTTTATGTTGGCATCTATTACTGAGACCTTCATGGGGATGAAAGGTCTCTCTTCTATGATTATAAAGATCCTAGGGTTTGATGCTTCCATAAACAGCCTGACCCTTTCCTTTCATATTTCAAAGATCTTCTTCCTATAAATTGGAAGCTTCATAAAACTCGGCTCTTTGTGGTTCTCACCAAAAGTAATGTTGATTTACCTTTGCTATCCTTGGAGATCTTGTTTAGAATGCTTAGTCTTTATTGAACAACCTCCTTCTAATACCACTTAAAATTCTTTTAAATGATAATTAAACACCTAGAGGGGGTGAATAGGTTTCTTTTAGATCTTTTAAGTCTTTTTAAGAATGTACTTGGTGTGTTGTTGTTAGGTTAGTATCATTCAAGAAAACAAAAACACACAAAAAATTTTATAGTGATTCTCCTATCTAGGGTACATCTACTTTCTCGCTTCACCTATCTAGCAGAGAGCTTGATTCAGTGAACTCCTCCAAAACTCAGATTAATAAATCTTATAGCTCAGATCCCTCCTTGGATCTTACACCTCAGAGTGGCTACCAATCCTACAACTCAGAATTATCTCAGTCCTACCTCATAGATAGTAAGAAGTCTCTTACCTCAGACTCATAAGCAAGCCCTACCTTAGCCTTTATAACCCAGACCTACCTCAGATTCTCTACAAGAATCCTACCCCAAACTTTAGAAAAATACCTACTCTCAACCTTTATAACTTAGGCCTACACTCATATCTTAGAGAAATCTTTCAACAGAGATTTAAAAAGTATTTGATTTACAATAACTTAAGGACAAAAGCTCTGGATCCTTCTTCTTTAGATGTATCACCAGACAGCTTCTTTTCACCACAATAATAGGAAATGATCTTCGGATTAGAGACAGGCTGTTTTGTGTTGAATACTTGCAGAGATCTTCTTCTTCAAACTTTAGAAAGATTGTTGTGTAGACTAGCAAGCTTGAAGATAATGAAAAATAATTCTAACTCTGCTGGTGGCGATTTTTTGCGAATTAGGTTTTTAAAAAATTTCAAAAAAGTTATTTGTAAATGTCCCATGCACATAGATTTTATATCTTAGCATCAACAATGGATATAATCCTGATTTAGGTATGCGGCACTGTCGTCTTTAATGGTTGAATCTTCCCAAGATTGCTTGTCAGAAGAATGCGATAATTTTTGTTGTTTAGAGTGCAATTTAAGACAATTTGAATTAAGTATGACGTCAGTAGAATGTCTTGACGTCTTTTGACTTAGAATAAATATTTATACTTCTGTAGAGGCATTGAGTGATAGAGATTGACGTGACGCCACTTGGCATAGCCTGATACTGAAATTTTGTAGAGGCATCGGGTGATTGCATTAACGCAACACATCTAACTTAGGCGTGATTGATCTCTTCTGTCTCGACGCATTTGTACTTTGACCGTTTTTCTTCTTTTGTTGAAGCGTTGAGTGAATGACCTTCACTCGACGCATTAGTACTTAGACGGTTTCTGCTTTACTGCTGAGGCATTGAGTGAATGACCTTCACTCGTCATATTAGTACTAAAACATTTTCTGCTTAATTGCTGAGGCATTAAGTGAATGGCATTAACTCGACGCATTAGTACTTGGTCTTAATTTCTGCTCTTTTACTGAGGCGTCATGTGAAAGACTTTCACTCGACACATTTGTACTTAGTCTAAATTTCTTTATTTTATTGAGGTATTAAGTGAAAGAGATTCACTCGATGTATTTGTACTTAAACAGATTGTCTGCTCTACTACTGAGGCTTTGAGTGAATAGCATACATTCAGCACATTTAGACCTTTAGCATTTAATGAAGTGAGAAGACTCAACGTATTTGTACTTTGTCAAATATCCTTCACTTTAGAATGTGTTGATTTATATACAATTGAATTTATGATAAATCTCTGGCTATTTATTAGTCAATTACTAATTACCTGCATAATTAAAATCAGAGAAATATCAAATACAAGTTTGTGAATCCTATTGACTTATGAGGCTTCTTCAAATCTGGGATATTGTGGTTAATGTTCCCAACAACATCCACCTTAGCCTAGTCAACCTCCATACCTTTAATAGTTATTTTGTGCCCAGAACGATCCCCTCATGGACTATGAAATGACATTTTCCCAGTTCAACACTAGGTTGGTGTTCTCACATCCATTGAGGACCGACGAGAGATTAATTAAACAAGAGTCAAAGTCGGCACAAAAAAGGGTGAAGTCGTCCATGAAAACTTTAAGGAACTCTCCCACAAAATCATGAAAGATGGAAAGCATGTAGAGTTGGAAGGTGGTCAGAGCATTGCAAAGTCCAAACGACATTCTTTTAAATGCAAAGTTTCCCAACAAACAAGTGAATGTTGTCTTATCTTGATCATTCAGGTCGATGAGAATCTGATTATACCCCAAATAATCGTCCAGAAAGCAATAATAGTCTTGCCCAGCCAACCTCTCGAGCATTTGGTCAATGAATGAGGGGGGGAGTGATCCTTGCGAGTCGCATCGTTAAGCTTCCTGTAATCAATATACACCCTCCAACCTGTGATCGTACGAGTCAGCAACAACTCGTTATGCTTGTTTTTGACAACAGTGATACCACCTTTCTTCGGAACTAACTGAGTAAGGCTCACCCATTTACTATCAATAATCGGATACATAATACCAACATCCAACAACTTTATTACTTCATTATTAACAATCTCCTACATCCTGGGGTTAAGACGCCAATGCGGTTGTACGATCAGTTTGAAGCTTTTGTCCAACAAGATCTTTTGCATGCACACAGCCAGGATGGTTCTCTTTAAATCAGTGATTGCCCAACCAAAGACACCCATATGCATCTGTGAGAGGTCACCCAGATGGTGCTCATGCTTGGTGGAAGTAACACGGATATGATGAGTGGATAAGTTTGATTTTCTCCCAAAAACAAATATTTTAAAGCAGATGTCAGGGGCTTGAGGGACAACGCTAGGGTTCCTGAGAAATATGTTACGGAAGTAGACTCCGAGCTAAATTGTGGCAAGGTGCCTGACGAGTAAGAATGTCACCAATGTCGTCATCTACTTCCAAAGAAGTCCCCCCCCCCCCCCCGTCATGACCAACCTATGAGGGTTGGATCACAAAATTAGCATCACCCTCCAAAAACTTGAGAGTCCTGGAATTTGAGAAGTTAGCCTCTCCCATCACCTTATACATGTCAATTCTTGTCATGTCGTTGCCAAGGCGCAGAGCAACCATCCCCTTCTCTGCATCGATGAGAGCGCGTGCTGTGGCAAGAAATGGCCTCCCCAAAATAAGATGGATGACCACATCAAAAGGGATTGTAAAAAAATGTTATAGCGGAAAACGGGAAACCAGGCGCAGGAACACTCAACCTATCCATGCCCAAGTAAGCCATATGCAAACAGAAGAGCAAGAATCTTATACTACCAAAAGCTCTTTACAAGATGAGGCATACATGATGAGAAATGATTCACAAATGTACCCGATGACAAGAAAAAAATACAAGGCAAGAAAACAAGCCGCACGGACTCCAACAGTAACTGTCGGCTCTACTATTAACCGGCACAGAGTCCGCTAAAACTGCTAAGTCACCGAACCGTAACCTAGCCGCACGGACTGCCCGTTATTCTGATGCTGAACTCTATCCACCAATCTACAAGCCGCCTAACCACATGGTTGCTAGCGTCCAGATCGCGCAACCTACTGCTACCGAAATAAACCAAGCTGCCAAAAGCGGACAACTTATTGAACAGGGAAACAAGTTATAGAAGAGAAGACTGCCTGGTTGCAAACCATGACCTGCTGTTAACCGCTAGTTACTAACCACGGAGTCTGCACTTTCCCCGATCGAAGTCAGAACCAAGTATTTGGCTTTCCAGTGCTACTCGCACAACCTACACAACACAAACCGGTCAACACTCCAAACTGTGTGACTAGAAAACTCCGTCCGCAGCAACTATCCGCGAGTTCACTTACTGTTTAGATTGGATATCAATTGATGTGACAGGGGGTCTTGTTTATAGGCGTAGAGAGGAGTGTGATCACCGTCCTAGCTGATAGGATAACCGACCTATCTCGTTGCGAGCACCAAGTGTATCTGCCAAGCCATTCATGCACAACCAGATTGCCGCAACTAGGCAAGATAGCCAGTCCGCCAAGGTTGCACCACTAAGGTCGGATACCAAGCCTATATGCCTTGTCGCCAAGACCCAGCCAGACTTGATCGTCATATAGGCGGAGTCTGCAAATATAGCCCCAGTCCTCATACCTACAGACATAGCTCCAGTCCGCACGCGCCTGCGGACATTACTCCATTCCTCATAACCCGAACTCGCAGCCAAAACAGACAAGGTTGGCTGCCGCCAAACTATATGGACAGAAATATCAATCCGCACAGACCGTGCGACTTCCATGACTAGGCCAAACCGCACAACCCGACGAACTCCAGCACTTATCTGATCTAACCGACAAACTCCACGGTTACCATCAACCGTGCACCACAGCTAGACCCAGGCATACATCATGCCGATCTCCCAAGCTCTGGTCCAGTCTACAACCTGGACTCCACAAATTTCAACTGAGTCCGCACCTCGCCATTCTGGGCGAGCTCCACGGATAGCAATCCTATCCGCCGGATTACCTTCTAGAAACCAACTGCCGGCTGAACACAACCCGGCCTGGCAAGCCACCTCCTCTGTCCGCACAGACCGTGCGAAAAGACCGCCCAGGCCACCAGAGAATAAGCCAACTACAACTACAACACAATTACCGACCTGGCTAGCCGTCAGTCCTATCCGCATAGGCCGCGCAGACAAGTCGCCCAGTCCACCACTTTCACTTCATGATTTTCAACACTCCCCCTCGAAAAGTGAAGTGGTGACCAGCCACAGCATTCCCCATAACCATGAACATGTCCTCTCTAATAGCGGCATCGAGATGTCCATAGCATAGTCCTCGCTCCTCATATACCAGATAATAAGGGATCCCTCCAGCACCTTTTGAAAGGAGTCATACTTCCCTCCGCCTTCTTCTCCAACTTCAACACCCACTTGTACGTCACAGGAGTAACACCAACCTTGGGCATAAGGTCACAAGCCTCGTCACTGCTGAGAGCAGTCATCTCCTTATCCTTGGCGCTTTCCCCCTTCTTGACTCTAGTGGGGCCTTCAAAGCTAGAAGTCTCTCGCTCGAACTGAGGGCCTGCTAAGAAACAAGAGACCAAGCTCACCATGTTTCCTTCGCTATATCGAGCTGATGGGTTGGTGATCCTCTTCGATCTCCGAAGAGCCTGATCACGGCTAACCACCTCCGCTGCTTCTTCTGAACCAAATCCGTTCCCAGCAAATCTGGAGCATCACTCCCCTTACTTCCTGAACAAGAAGCCACTGCCCTGGAACTAGAAGCATCTGGAGCATCGCTCCCCATGCTTCCTGAACCAAAAGCCTTTGCCCTAGAACTAGAAGCACCTGGAGTATTACTCCCCCTGCTTCCTGAACTAGAGGCCTCCATCCCGGAGCTAGAACAACCTAGAGTTCCTGGTGGCACAGGTAGCTCCATTAGAAGAACCTTAGTAGCAGCCTCCTGCCTGCAATCTGACCTGCTCCCATGTAGCTCCACATACGAGCTACCTTCGTACGATGTCAGTTCGTCGAAGACAACATCTCTGGACACAACGAACTTCTTCGTAGCACGATCCATACACTTTCATCCCTTCTTATGCTCATCAAAGACCACGAAGACAAGCTTCCTCGTCTTTGTATTCAGCTCTGTCCTGAGAGCATCCGAGATGTGTACATAATAGGTCGATCTGAACACCCGAAGGTGTTCCATGTTGGGATTCTCTTTGAACATTAGCTCAACTAAATACTTCATGTTGATCGGACTCGGAGGCATCTAATTGATGACAAATGTGGCGCAGGCCATCCCTTCTACCGAGAAGGTCTTAGGAATGTCTTTGCCAAGAAGCCAACACTTGCAGGTCACGGTCAAATGATGGATCTTCCGATCTGCTACTCCTCTTTATTGTGGAGTATGCCCACAAGAAAGCTCTCTCTGGATTTTGTGCTTCCTGCAAAAGTTAGAGAACACGATTGAATCAAATTCACCTCTATTGCCCATTCTCAACTTCTTGATCCACAGGCCAAGCCGACCCTCCACAAGCTTCTTTAACTCCACAAACAAACGGAACGTGCCCGACTTCTCCTTCATGAAGTACACCAAAGTGTACCTCGAATAATCATCAATCAGCACCAACATATACCTACTGCCTCCAAGACTAGCGGTGATGGTCGGTCCCAGCAGCTCACCATGGACGCACTCCAATAGTTTTGAACACTCGGTCTACAACTTATCAAAAATGAAATGATAAGCCTCACCGCATTGACATCCCACGCAAGCATGACCATCGCCGAAGGATGACAACCTAGGCAAGTCATTCACAAGGCTCATCAATGCCAGTGCTTTCAACTTGTCCATCCCAATATGTCCCAGTCTTTCATGTCAGATAGTTGCACTATCATTGGCCTTCATCCGATCAACATAAGAACTTGTTGATGCCACAACCAAGTTCTCATTCTTTCTCCCTATATGAGCAACATTTGCCGACTGAAAGATAACCTTGCAATCCTTCTTGAAGTGGTCAGGCTCGTTGTATTTATAGCACCTTGACACTTCCTTCCTCTTCCCATCATGCCTCGGAGTATACCTCTCCTCTTGTTGTTATGAAGTAGAAGGTCCATCACCAGCAGCCGACTTCTTCTTCTTGTCCCATCTCATTTTATTACTTAAGAAGAGCGCCTCACCATTTCCTCTAGATACAGTAACTCCAGCCATGTAACTTGCTAAGCTCTCATGCGAAGCTAGCGGGTTCTCCAGCTACAGCAAATAAAGTTGGTTGGCCCAGCCTTGAACAGAAATGACAAAGACCACATATTTCTTCCGCAAACTGCGGATTATGTGCCTCTTCTACTTCGCCTCTGAAATAGGCTCGTCATAGTCCAATGCTGAAATCTCAGCGCACAATTTCTTCATCTTCAAGAAGAACCTTGAGATGGACAAATATCCCTGAGTGGTACCCGCCAACTCATCATCCAGGAACTGTAGCCGGGCTACATTCTTCCTGTTGAACAACCCATCAAGTGAAGTCCAAATCTCTGCAGCAGACCGACATCTGTTGATGTGGTCAAAGAGTTCCGATGAGATAGCCCGCTTGAGAGTAAAGTCTGCCTTTGCGTTTGTCTTCTTCTAAGCTCTCACCGCATCGGCACCAGCAGCAACATCCACTTCTTGCCTTTCATTACCCCAAACGATCTCCCAAAGTTCCTTGCCCAAAAGATAGCTTTTCATACATGACTTCCATATTTTAAAGTTGGTTGATGTAAGAAGTTCAATTCCAAGACCTCTTGTCATTTCACCTTCCATTGCGACTCCCAGAAGCAATTAAGCAAACTGAAGCTTGATCACTGCTCAGCCTCTGATACCTCTGATACCATGTAAAAACTTTTTATAGCGGAAAACGGGAAACCAGGCGCAGGAACACTCAACCTATCCGAGCCCAAGTAAGCCAGATACAAATAGAAGAGCAAGAATGTTGCACTACCAAAAAATCTTTACAAGACGAGGCATACATGGCGAGACATGATTCACTAATGTACCCAATGGCAAGAAAAAAATACAAGGCAAGAAAACAAGCCAGGCGGACTCTAAGAGTAACCGCCGACTCTGTTGCTAACCGGTACGGAGTCCGCTGAAACTACTAAGTCGCCAAACCGCAACCTAGCCGCGTGGACTGCGCGTTATTCTGATGCTGGACTCTATCGGCCGATCTGTAAGCCGCCTAACCGTACCGTTGCTAGACGCCAGATCGCGTGACCTGCTGCTGCCGAACTGAACCAAGCCGCCAGAAGTGGAAAGCTTATTGAACTGAGAAATAAGTTGTAGAAGAGAAGAGCATTTAGTAGCATACCGTGACCTGTTGCTAACCACTTGTTACTAACCACAGAGTCCGCATTGTCCCTGACCGAAGTCAGAACCAAGTGTCTGGCTTTCCAGTGCTACACGCACAACCTGCACAACACAAAACGGTCAACACTCAAAATCACGCGACTAGAAAAACTCTGTCCGCGGCAACTATCCACGAGTTCACTTATTGTTCAGTTGGATATCAAGTGATGTGATAGGGGGTCCTATTTATAGGCACGGATAGGAGTGTGATTACCTCCCTAGCTGATAGGATAACCGCCCTATCTCACGGAGAGTGTAAGACCCCCTTTTTTCTTTTTAAAACCCCGGGGTCTTATGCCCAGAACCGCCGTTTTGCGGTGGCCCCGACTCTCGGGAAGGCCGCCACTACAAAACGCCGATTCTGCCGGCCTTTTCGATCAACAAGAGAGAGTAGTATAATATAGTTTCAGATAAAACTAAGTCCACATCACATGTATTAAATGTAAATGAAATCACATCAAGTCCATAAATAAAAAAAAGAGTATACTGCAAGGTAACAAAACGGAAATATAAACGGGCTTAAGCCCGGTACATCAGATCCTCACTACAATCTCTCGCGGAAGCTATAAAAAGGATATCACTCACGGAGCTGGTCGCTGGTGCTCCAGTACTATACTGGCCCACCTCCATGCGCACCGTACTCCGCTGGTGCTGGTCCCTGAGCTACTAGTCCCTGTCTCCCATCTGGAGCCCCTGTAATGTTGTGGTCCGAAAACCATTAATCATAAAGACTAAGCCCTATCATCCCCTACCCCTCCCCCCATGGCTCCTAGGCACCGAGCGGGGAGGAGGAAAGGGAAGCTACAAAGGTGGAGAGTACAAAGTGGCAGGTGATAGTGGAACTAGTCTAGCAGTTCTCTAATAATATGTAGTAATGTAAGCAAGTAGAGTAAGCCAATAGAGTAAGCAAGTAGAGTAAGCAGCATATGTAAAAAGACAAGGTAGGAAGTAAGTAACCTTAATTTATATGAATGCCCATACAAACTTATAAGTTAAGGGGTCTTCTGCAAGTCTCCCGTCGTATAAAAAGTCTCATACCAATTTATACGTTGGGATGTCGGTTGTATGCAAGTATGAGTGTAGTGATATGCTATGCCATGATTCATGCAAGTGCAACTCACGCACACGACTCTATGCGCACAGACGTTTAGTTCCCCCTATTTAGGCAGCTAGCTTCACTCCCAGGAACCTCCGTAGTGGCAAACTGAGACAGTGGGTCGGGCCCCCCACTCCTAGGCGGGTATCCACACTACCAGGCCTAGCCCTCCCGTACGCCCCTAGAAGAACACAACCTAGAGTATCCGCGTACTAGTGCTGGCCATATCCACCAGACTTTCTTTGGCTAAGTGTCTCACACCTCCGAGTCAACGTATCGACGTCGGTGTGAACGACCGTCCGATACCAAAGACCCACCACCTTATTTTGTATCCAAAACCTTTTGAGACACTGGCTCCCCGGACTATCCGTCCGTGCATTTAGCTTCCGAACAAACCGTCCGGATGGCAATCAAAACAACCTAATCAAACTCCCGAGATGCCGGGGTGTGTGAATGTGTAAGCCTAGTTATACTAGTTGCTCTTGAAGTGTTTTATTCTTACTATTTAGGTTAGACCAGGACTGCCCAAGGTATTCCCCGTGAAGTGCTCTCGAAGGCACTAAGAACTACGATGGGATTATGCCCAAAGCTCCCTTTCGCAAGGAACTTATTATTATTAGTTTCTATCATGTTTCCCAAACCCTTACTGGTTGTACTGGATCTAACCCTAGAGTATTTGACGCTTCCTCCCCTCGGGAAAGACGATCTTTCGTCAATCCCGAGCACCACTTAACACTAGCCAAACCAACACCCTACTCATTCTATCTTCCAATGGTAAACTCATTTTTAATTATCCAACCAGCAAACATTTAACCCCAACTCATATGCCCAAATTCATATTCCAAATTAAATTCTGCAGTTTTACTAAATGCAGTCCAACCCAAGCTAAATGACGTGTAAAACAAGAAGTACTCAAAATATTCATCCAGTATTCCTATAATAATTATTGGGGGTCTATCATGATATGTTTGGCCTAAATCCAGAAATTCATAATTTTCCTAATTTATCTGGTAATTTATTTAATTATTCTGGTAATCCAAAAACCCCAAGTTTGAACACGATGTACCAACACCAGAAAATTAAATGCTCCACAAAAGTTATGATAAATATACTATGAATATTAAACATAAAGGCCAAAATTTCTCAACTCTTCAACAAGATTTAAGCCCCTAATTAATTAATTCAATAAAAACACAATAAATGGAAATAAATAGAGAAGTGTACTAAATATTATCCAAAAATTACAGAACATTTACCAAGGCTATAGTATGTTCTTAAATCCCCACTGTCCAAGTTTTATAACATTTTAAATTAGTTTAATCATGCTTTTATCAAAATCATCCTTAGGGGCAATACAAGGATTAAAGCTACAAGTATTTGCTAATTTCTTCCAAACACCCTACAATAATTTCCAGAGGCTCCTACTGACCCTAAGACTACTCTACCCAAGTTTCCTTACTGTTCAATGAGTTTTAGTAACCTATTTTATCTTTACAATTTTTGTGTCCTAAACTAGGGTTAGGGGTTACAGGGGCCTACCCATTCCCAAATCCCTTAAGACTTTTACTAGGGGGTTTTAGGTAACCTAGCATCCTCCATACCATATTTCAAGCTAAATTATGGTCATTTGACCACATTCCCTTAACAAGGCATAAAAGTCCTTCCTCAGGGTTTGACCTTAAGACCTAAGGCAAATTCACTCCAATCTACCTCATTTTCCAGGAGTGGGTGATAGAAGTCATGCCAAGTCAGTGGCTCTAAATTTCATCCTCTGTTGAGGTGAGATGACCACTCAAAACCTAAATTGCCCATTTGACCAAAATGCCCCTATTATGGCAAGGCTAGGGTTTGCTTGTTTTCACCTCAAACCATCTCTATATGTGATGAAATTTTAACCAAAGCCTTATGAAGACCCCAAGGACTACTCACCAAAATTTGGGAGGGTTTGGAAGTAATTAGACCACCTAATTAAATTACCCTATTATTATTTATTAAATGATAAAACCATAGACAAAGTATCTCCAAAAATTCCCATTTTTGGCAGGCCCTAGATATAGCTAAGGGTGACCCCTTGCCGAAATTTCAGGGCATTTGGAGAAGGGATGAAGAGTGGGCACCCTTTTAAATCTCAGGATAGCCCTAGGTATAGGTCCCACCAAAATGGGCGCCCTAGTCCAACAATAGGTCCAAATTGGTTCAAATCAATTTTGGATTAACGTAGACACCTAGGGCTACAAATTTCATGTTGGTGACTTGTTCCATAGAGGGGCCTAAGTATTTTGAATAATTAAAAAGTTTAAGTATAAATAGTGTGACAGAAATCATCAAGCTACATTATTTAATCCTATAGTTTAAAAATCATTAAGGCACGAATCTTGAAGCAATTTGGATGGCATCTGGTCGTCTTCCACCTCTAGCCGACGGCCTGGATTGGATCTTCCTGGAGCATCTTCTAGTCGTTGCCGCCGGCCATCCGGCCACCTCCCTGGCCGGCCAGCGCCACCACCACCTCCGTTAAGGTGGTGGCTAGCGCCAGGCGGCGGCACATGTAACGTCCCTAGCCGATCCAACGTGACAGCGTCACGGCTTCGCTATAGACGACGCTACCGGGCTGCAGCGCAAGCACCCCAACCCCTCTCCCTCCACGGGCGGGTTGTTTGGTGGCCACAGCCTCCCTTTGATGAGCGAACTCGACAGTTAAGCTGGGCCGTACGGGGAGAGTAGTACTGGGATGGGTGACCTCCTGGGAAGTCCCCGTACGGCCCAGCTTAACTGTCGAGTTCGCTCATCAAAGGGAGGCTGTCGCCACCAAACAACCCGCCCGTGGAGGGAGAGGGGTTGGGGTGCTTGGGCTGCAGCCCGGTAGCGTCGCCTAGAGCGAAGCCGTGACGCTGTCACGTTGGATCGGCTAGGGACGTTACAATAAAAAGTGCAGGTGATGAGAAGTGAAGGAACTCCATAGTTAAGCGTGCTTGGGCGAGAGTAGTACTGGGATGGGTGACTTCCTGGGAAGTCCCCGTACGACCCAGCTTAACTGTCGAGTTCGCTCATCAAAGGGAGGCTGCGACCACCAACAACCCGCCGGTGGACTGGAGAGGGGTTCGGGTGATTGGGCTGCAGCCCGGTAGCGTCGCCTAGAGCGGAGCCGTGACGCTGTCACGTTGGATCGGCTAGGGGCATTACAATAAAAAGTGCACTTTTATTGTAACGTCCCTAGCTGATCCAACGTGACAACGCCACGGCTCCGCTCTAGGCGACGCTACTGGGCTGCAGCCCAAGCACCCCAACCCCTCTCCCTCCACAGGCGGGTTGTTGGTGGCCACAGCCTCCCTTTGATGAGGTGAACTCGGTAGTAAAGCCCGCACTACGGGGACTTCCCAGGAGGTCACTGTTGAAGTATTAGACCGGGCGGCTTAGCGGTCTGATCCAGCGGTTTGTTGACCGGGAGGCTTAGCGGTCTGATCCAGCGGTTTGTTGACCGAGCGGTCTGGCGATCTCACTCTGAAGCCTGGAGACCGGGCGGTCTATCGGTCTACCATTGCGGCCTGTTCTATCCTGCTGGAGTTGCCGAGCGGTTAACCCATCTGTCTAACCGCGCGGCCTGTGCGGTCACCTTTATTCTAGCCGCTCAGTATTGTAAATGTTTAGTCCCACATTGTTTGTATACTCTCTTTCTTATCTCCTCCATTCTATATAAGGGAGGCCATACCTTTGTAAATGATATCTTTTTTGGATAATAAAATTTCAATTATTCAAAAGTTTATCCGCTTGTTCTCTCTTTTTCGCTACTTTCTAACATGGTATCAGAGGACACGGTCATTTCCTCCTGATTCTGTGCGCTCTCTGTTGTTCGCGGCTTGTTTTCCACTTTCTGCGACCTGTCTCGCGACTTGCCTTCTCTTCTGTCCGCTACCCTGTTCGCGCGGCTTGTTTCTGTCCGCTGCCATGTTCGCGCGGCTTCCTTCTTCTTGGTTCTCTTCTCCTACTTCTATTCGTCGCAGCGACCTGTTTCCTTGTCGCCGCGCTCCTTGTTCTTTCTTGCCTCTCCGACTTCCTAGTCGTTGCGGCCTTGTCTCTACCCGCTGCGGACTTCTTCTCCATGTCCGCTTCTGCTTTCCCCATTTCCGCTTGTCTCTATACTCGCGGTTTGCTGCTGTGATCTACCTGACCGTGCGGGTTGTTCCTATCTCACCTGCATCTTGGTCGCGGTCACCTGCTCTTCTCCTCTCTTCTGTTCGCTCGGCCTTTTCAGTCCACACGACCTCTTCCCCGCTGTGCCTTTGACCTCTTTCTAGTCACTACTGTTCGCGCGGCTTCTTCTGTTTTCTAACCGCTTTTGTTCGCGCGGCTTCTTCTGCTTGTCGGGGTCTATGACTACCTCCGGTCTCACCACTACTCCTGCAGCTCCTCCTCCTCCTCCTCCTTCGGGCAACCTTGGCACCCTTTCCAAGCTTGTTGGCTCCAACTATCCCGATTGGAGCGTTTCTTTCACCTTTCTCCTTCGTTCTCAACGCAAGCGTCATCACCTCACTGATGACCCTCCTCCTCGCACCTCTCCTGAGTTTGATGACTGGGATGCGAGTGATGCTCTTGTCCGCACCTGGCTGGCCAACAGCCTTTCTGATGAGTGCCTTCCCGTCATTCGCCATGATGAGACGGTCAAGGCCGCCTGGCTTCACCTCGCTGCTCTCTATTCTAAGGGGGGCCAGACGTCCCGCATTTATACTCTCTATGCGGACATCTTCGCCCGCCCTTCCATGTCACCGGCTGCGGCTTATCAGCAGGTTCAGGTTCTTGGTGCTGAAATCCTCCAGAATCGCCTCATCTCCGTGGACTTGGCCGACTAGCACAAACACTTCCAGGAACTCCTGGTTGTTTGTTATCTTCTTCGTCTTCCCGACTCTTATGATATGATCCGCCAGCAGATCTTGGGTGAGGCGGAATCTCCTACTTTGGATGCCACTGCGGCTCACATTGCCGCTGTTACTTCGCTACTCCAGCGGCCTCTGTTGGCCTCCCCCCCTTCCCAGGAATCCTTTGCTCACCAAGCTCAGAGGGGGGGCCCTAGTAGCCGCGGCTCCTCTGGCGGACGAGGTTCATCCCGGTTCCTCTGCTCTCACTGTGGTCGTACTGGCCATACTGTTGACCGCTGCTGGCAGAAACATCCTCATCTTCGCCCTTCCGGTGATGCTCCTTCTTCGGCCTCCGCCTCTTCTCGGCCCTCTACCTCTGTGGCCACGACGTCAGGTAGTGCCCACGTCGTTACCCAAGGTAAATGGCTGATTGACTCCGGTGCCACAAATCATATGACGGGCAACCCTCATTGCTTCTCCCGTCTTGAGACCCATGACCGCTTACCCCCGGTTCGTGTGGCGGATGGTTCCCCGTCCCCGGTTCATGGGACGGGCATGGTTCAACTCACCCCATCGCTTTGCTTGGAGGATACCCTCTATGTCCCGAAGTTCCCGTGCAATTTGTTATCAGTTACTACTTTATGCCGGCAACTTCAGTGCTCCGTCTTATTCACTCCCACTACTTGTTCTTTTCAGGACCCGAGGACCCAGCGGACGATTGCTACTGGGACTGAGAGCGGCGGCCTCTACTTCCTCGACGATGTTTACGCTCTTTCTGCCTACTCCTCCTCCACCGATCTCCTTCAGTGGCATCTTCGTCTTGGACATCCTCCTCCTCGGCTTATTCGCCAGCTTCTGCCCCACTTACCTCCTACCAGTTCTCCGCTCAACTGTGATGCGTGTCAGCTTGGCAAACATCATCGCTCCTCCTTCCCACCGAAGCAAGGCCGTGGCTCCTCTCGCATATTTGATCTTATTCATTCTGATGTATGGGGTCCTGCTCCTACCCTCACAGTTGGTCGGGGCAGTTCCTATTTTGTCACTTTTATCGATGATTTTTCTCGATGTACCTGGGTGTATCTGTTAAAAGATCGCTCTGAACTATTTTCTGTTTGGCAATCATTTTACTTTATGATTAAGACTCAATTTGCTACTTCTATTAAAGTGTTTCGTTCTGATAATGGCAAAGAATATCTGACTCATAAGTTCTCCGCATTCTTTCACCAACATGGCCTCCTTCATCAAACGACTTGTGTTTACACCTCCCAGCAGAATGGGGTGGCGGAGCGTAAAATCCGTCACCTGCTTGATGTTGCGCGTACTCTCATGACGCAGATGCACGTCCCTCGCTCCTACTGGGGCTACGCTGTGCTCCTCGCCTGCTATCTCATCAATCGCCTTCCCTCCGCGGTTCTCCACGGCCGAACTCCCTTCTCCCTTCTCTACCCCCACCAGTAACCTTTTCCTCTTCCTCTCCGTGTCTTTGGCTGTATGGCCTTTGTTCACGCTCCCTCCGCTACCCGCGACAAGCTTTCCCCCCGTTCCACCAAGTGTGTCTTTTTGGGGTACTCTACCACTCAAAAAGGCTATTGCTGCTTTGACCCCCTTATCCGCAAGCAGTTTGTCTCCGCGGATGTGACTTTTTTCGAAAATGCTTCCTATTTCTCTCATCCCTCTTCTCTTCCTTCTGATATCTCCGTTCCTTCCACACCTCTCCACGTTTTCCCACCTTCGTCTCCTCCTCCACCCACTCCTTCCCAGTCCGTCTCCCCACCCACCCCTCCACCCTCCTCTCCGCTGCCGTCTCTCTCTAGTCCCGGGCCAGCCTTCTCCGCCACGGACGCTCCGGTCGCTGACGCCCCCGTCGCCGACGCTCCCGTTGACCTGGATGTTCCCATTGCCCTTCGCAAAGGGGTGCGGGCGTGTACTCAACACCCGCTCACGGCTGTTGTTTCCTATGATCAGCTTTCTCCTTCTCGCAGGTGTTTTGCCTTGGCTATCTCTGCTACTTCTACTCCCCGTACCTACCAGGAGGCTCTTGCTCTCCCTCATTGGAAGTCTGCCATGGATGAGGAGATGGCTAATCTTACTGAACGGGGTACCTGGACCCAGGTTCCTCCTCCCGTGGGCACTGATGTGGTTGGCTGTCGCTGGGTCTTCGTTGTGAAGTTTCGCCCCGACGGCACTGTGGATCGCTACAAAGCCCGGCTGGTGGCCAAGGGCTTCACTCAGACTTACGGCGTTGATTACTTTGATACCTTCTCTCCAGTTGCTCGCCTCAGCACCATCCGGGTTCTCTTTTCTGTGTCTGTTAACCGGGCTTGGGCCATTTCCCAGCTTGATGTGAAGAATGTCTTTCTCTATGGCGATCTTCAGGAGGACGTCTATATGGAGCAACCTCCTGGGTATGTTGCTCAGGGGGAGACACGTGTATGTCATTTGAAGAAGGCCATTTATGGCCTAAAGCAGAGCCCTCGGGCATGGTTTGACAAATTCAGTGGTATTGTGGCTACCATCGGCTTTCAAAGGAGTTCGGCCGATCACTCCTTATTCATTCGCAAAACGGCCTCGGGACTGGTGGTTTTGGCCGTATATGTGGATGATATTCTCCTTACTGGCGATGACCGAGATGGGGTGGACTTGACGAAGAAGCACCTCCGTCAGCACTTGGTCACGAAGGGTATGGGCTCCCCAAAATACTTTTTGGGGATAGAAATCTCTCGGAAACTTGACTCCTTGGTTCTCTCTCAACGGAAGTATGCCCTTGATCTTCTACGAGAAGTAGGATTGACAGGTGCCAAACCAGCTCGTTTTCCCATGGCTGTTGGAGAAGACAAAACGTGGACGGATGACTCGCCTCTTCTATCTGATGTCACAAGGTACAGACGTTTGGTAGGCAAACTCATCTATCTCACGGTGACTAGACCCGACATCGTATATGCTGTAGGCAAGGTCAGTCAGTTTATGCAAGCTCCCAGGGAGTGCCATCTTCAGTCCGCCCTGAAGATTTTGGAGTATATCAAAGCAGCACCGGGCAGAGGGTTACTCTTTCAGAAGAATGGTCATCTGAGGTTTGAGGCCTACTCAGATTCAAGTTACGCGGATGACAAAAGCGATCGTAAATCCACATCAGGTTTTTGTACCTTTGTTAGAGGTAATCTCGTGAGTTGGAAGAGCAAGAAACAGTCTGTTGTCTCCAAATCCAGTGCCGAAGTCGAATACCGGAGTATGGCGTCAACCACGTGTGAGTTAAACTGGTTGCGGGCTCTTATGCTTGACCTGAGCGAGGTATATGACTGTCCTCTCCCTATGTTCTGTGACAACAAGGCCGCTATACACATATCCAGAAATCCGGTCTTCCATGAGAGAACAAAGCATATAGAGGTTGACTGTCACTTCATTTGGGAAGAGATTTTGAAGAAACAGATTTGTACTCCTTTTGTCACCTCTGACAAGGAATTGGCAGATATCTTCACCAAGCCGGTTTCTACTTCCTTCTTCCGCATTTGTGACAAGCTGGGCATGATTGATATCTATGCTCCAGCTTGAGGGGGAGTGTTGAAGTATTAGATCGGGCGGCTTAGCGGTCTGATCCAGCGGTTTGTTGACCGGGCGGCTTAGCGGTCTGATCCAGCGGTTTGTTGACCGAGCGGTCTGGCGATCTCACTCTGAAGCCTGGAGACCGGGTGGTCTATCGGTCTACCATTGCGGCCTGTTCTATCCTGCTGGAGTTGCCGAGCGGTTAACCCATCTGTCTAACCGCGCGGCCTGTGCGGTCACCTTTATTCTAGCCGCTCAGTATTGTAAATGTTTAGTCCCACATTGTTTGTATAATCTCTTTCTTATCTCCTCCATTCTATATAAGGGAGGCCATACCTTTGTAAATGATATCTTTTTTGGATAATAAAATTTCAATTATTCAAAAGTTTATCCGCTTGTTCTCTCTTTTTCGCTACTTTCTAACAGTCACCCATCCCAGTACTACTCCAGCCCGAGCACGCTTTACTATGGAGTTCTTTCAACTCTCATCACCAATTGAGCTGCAGCTCAATTGGTGATGAGAGTTGAAAGAACTCCATAGTAAAGCGTGCTCGGGCTGGAGTAGTACTGGGATGGGTGACCTCCTGGGAAGTCCCCGTAGTGCGGGCTTGACTACCGAGTTCACCTCATCAAAGGGAGGCTGTGGCCACCAACAACCCGCCTGTGGAGGGAGAGGGGTTGGGGTGCTTGGGCTGCAGCCCAGTAGCGTCGCCTAGAGCGGAGCCGTGACGTTGTCACGTTGGATCGGCTAGGGAGTACAGCCGCCGGAGAGGCCTATTCCGGCGATCCCGAGAGTTCATTTTTCACGGAAAAATCATGAAAACGCGAGCTTCAATCGGGCTCAATTGAGCCCGATTTTCATTCTAAAAGATCCCTACGATCTATCCACAGTGAGAGAGGAAGGGGAGGACCTTGCTTGCAGCCTGGAGACGCGTTGATCGCCGGGAAGCCATGGTGGTGTCGGCGCCGCTCGGGTTTCTGCAACTACACAGGGAAGTGGCTCTAAATCGTCGGGGTGAGAGTGAAAGTGACTCCTTGGAGCCCACTGAAGCTTTTAAAATCATCAGATGGGGAAGGGGGGTGTCATGGCATCAATGACATTAATGGCCATGAATGGCTAGGCTCGGCCATGGTGATGGGGGGGGGGGGTGAATCTACCTTGGGGTGGCCAGGAAATGGCTGGAAACTTCTCCTCTCCTCCAGAGGAGTTGAATCCAGCCACCAAAGGTGGCCCTTGGCCTCCCCATGCATGAATGGCCTTCTCCTTCTTCTTTCTCTCTCCTCCATTAAAGGGAAGATGGAGTTTTCTCTCTCTTGGTCATCAAGGCCGAATTTTTTTTGTCTCCACCAGCCTATTGGCAGCCCACTAACTCATAATAATAATAAAAATGAGGTTAGCCCAAGTGGGGGAAATGGGTTGAGCTTGGGTTAACACATTTAGGCTAATTTGACCTAACACTAAAATAGAGTTGACATTGGTCAACATGACCATTTGGTTTGACCACAATGGGTCCTTAGTGACTCATTGGACTCCCTTAAGGTCTAGGAAGGGTTGGGTAGGGTTGTCTTGGCACTTTGGAGGTCACCTACCCTTATGAATGGTACTTTGACCAAATTAAGGCTAGAGTTGACTTTGGTCAACCTAGACTCTTGGGTTGACCCCAATGGGTCCTTGGTGACCCATTGACCTCACTTTAGGGTTAGGAGGGCATGGGTGGGGTCCAATTGGCTAGAGGAAGGTCAATTGACCCTAAGTAGGCTAGTTGACCCATTTAGGGTTAGGGTTGACTTAGGTTAACTTAACCACTTTGACTGCCCACAGTGGGTCCTTAGTGACCCTATGGACTTCCCAAGGTGTTTGGGGTGCTGTGGTATGGTCCTGGGATCAAGGTGTAGCCCTAAGGTCAGACCTTAGGTTTAACTGTTGAGGCTAAGCTATAGGCAGACTAAGGAGATTTTTACCTTGGCCCTTGTTCACTTGGTCCTTTGAGCTTTTGTTTGTTTTATCATGACCTAGTCATGGCAAAACAAAACCTTAGGGGTCTAGTTGTTTGGGGGATGTTACAGAAAGCACGAAGTGTAATCGCCAAGCCGCAGATACACAACCAAACCGCCTCAACTAGGCAAGATAGCCAGTCCGCCAAGGTGCACCACCAAGGCCGGATACCAAGCCAATCCGCCTTGTTGCCATGACCCAATCAGACTTGATCGCCATACAGGCGGACTGTTCGAATATAGCCCCAGTCTGTCTACCTAAGGACACAGCTCTAGTCCGCACAAGCCTGCAGACATTACTCCAGTCCGCATAACCTGAGCTCGCAGCCAAAACAGACAAGGCTTACTGCTGCCAAACTTTGCGGACAAAAATATCAGTCCGCGCAGACCACGCGACCTCCCGGAATGAGCCAAACCGTGCAACCCGGCGAACTTCGGCACCAGTCCACTCTAACCGGCGAACTCCACGGTTACCATCAACCGCGCCGCCAGAGCTACACCAAGGCACACGCCATGTCGATCTCCCGATCTCTGGTTCAGTCCGCAACCCAGACTCCGCGAATTTCAACAGAGTCCGCACCTTGCCAGTCTTGGCGAGCTCCGCGGATAGCAATCCTTTCCGCCTGGTTACCTTCTGGGAACCAACTGCCGGCTGAACACAACAAGGCCTGGCAAGCCGCCTCCTCTGTCCGCACAGACCGCACGAACATGCCGCCAAGGCCGCCAGAGGACAAGCCGACTGCAACACAATTTCCGACCTGGCTAGCCGCCAGTCCTGTCCGCACAGGCCGCGTGGACAGGTTGCCCAGTCCACCACTTTCACTTCATGATTTTCTACAACAATATCCAAAATCATGAATTCAGCTGGAAACAACAAGTTATTAATAGATACATCATGATCTTCGACAACCCCGACAGGCTTCTTAACAGAGTGGTTAGCCAATTGTAAAGTGATATTTGTGGATTTCAAAATATCAGACCCCAAATGGAGGAAAATAGAAAGGGACATCAGATTGATTGTTGCACTAGTGTCACACAATGCCCGATAGCAGCCAGAACGCCCAATGGTACAATGAATGGTAAAACTGCTTGGGTCCTTTTGTTTCACATGCCAATGCTCAACACTAACAGTGGCACAGTCCTACACAGTAGAAATGTCACTAGAGGTTTCCAAATGCCTGGTCTGAACAAGCATGTCTTTCAAATATTTCACATAATTTGGGATTTGTGTGAGGACAACCATAAGAGGGATATTAACTAGAACGTCTTTCATCATCTCCTAGAATTTCTTGTATCGTCTCTCCTTTCTTACATTTTTCAACTAATGTGGGAATGGTGGGTGGAGCAAAGGTTGAGCAGGAACAGAGATGGGGATGGGCAGAGAAGTACTAGTGTCAGCAGTTGACACGTCATCACCCGAAGGGTCATGCTGTCCTGCATGAGAATCGCTTTGTCGGATGGGTTCCCAAGTTGACCTACCGCTATGGAACTGCATAGAATTCAATGTTTCATTCGGCTGGAGGACCATCGCAGAAATTGCAGTTATAATACCCACAATCACTGACTGAAACCTCTGTAAAGCGCTACTCTGAGCTTCAAAGCATTCCATGATATAATGAATGAATGATTGAAACTTGTCCAAGGAGAGCTCAGGTGGGGCAATTTCTTCAAGTGAACATGTGGTATAAGGGAAACCTTCAGCACCATCACGATCAGTGGCGGTGCACCACATCCCGCTAGTGCTGAAGATTCGATCCACAATCTGCCAAGCATCAGAACTTGACTTACTGAACAATGACCCGCCAGCGGCCAAATAAAAATATGGACTATACCTTGCTGACACCCCAAATAAAAAAAAACTGAAAGCGTGCTGATTTAGGAAGGCAATGCGCAAAATAGAATTTCTGGAGGAGAATGAACCTCTCCCAAGCGTCCATCAAGGGTTCATCCTTATCCTGAGCAAACAATAACAGTTTGCGGTGCATTTCCAGTAGGTTCAAGTGTGAGTAAAATTTGCCAAGAAACTCTTCTTCAAAATTGCACCATGAATGGATCAGATTCGACTGAGTTTCACGATACCAGATCCGTACTCTGCCTGCCAAAGAAAATGCAAACAATTGGATCCTAATCCTTTTAGAATATCTTTTAGCATACTAAAACGTATTACAAATCTCAAGAAAGTTTTGCAAGTGGGACAGAGCATTCTCGTCAGGTGTTCCATAAAATATTAGCCATGTTATGCACAAAAGTGATTAAAAGATTAGATGATTTAACCTTACACAGCAGGGAAGTCACGACAAAACATAGATAAGAACATAATGTAATTAATTTTCCCTACAACAGAATGACAAAGCCAACTGCTTTCCCCACAACCGCGGCAAAACTTGATGCTCGTTCGGCAAGTGTATCGGTTACTCTAGTAATATAAAATGGAGAGTTTTCTCCAAGGATCGATCTCTTAAGAAACGTAGAGTGGGTGCGTGATTCGTGTGCTTAGAAAACTAATTGTAAAGAGTAACACTAAACAACAGGGCTTGGTTTCGCTTTTGTAAACAAAAATCAAATTTCTAAAATTACTAATGCGGGTCGCATTCAACGCTTTGAAAGGGTGGAGGCCCGAGTGGCTAAGCTTATGAAGTGGTTTATGTGAAAAATGGATAAAGAGTTAAATAACCGTAAACTTTATTGCTCCAAAAAGATAATCATTACATAGGTATGCCCCCTTATTTATAGAAATCAGGGGAGATGAGAGAATGCAATAACCGATGCGGGACTAAAAACAAACCGGGCGGCCTACGCGGTTTGACACGTTCAAACCGCCCACAATACAACAACTAATAAAACAACAAGCGACAACTAGGAAAGTCGCCTAACTGCTCCCGGGAAGACCGCTGACACAGGCCGCCAGACTGCAACTGTGGGTTGCTACCAGACCGCAGTTGCGTCTACACACCAAATCGCAGCTGCTGCAAGCTATCGGACTGCAACTGCGAGTTGCCACCATACCGCAGTTGCGGTTAACCACCTGTCCACTGTTGTGGCTTCAACGAGACCACTACGGCTTCAACCAGACCATTGCGGTTGTTCTCTGCCAGACTGTCGCAGCTTCATACAGACTGTTGCGGGTAATCTACAGACCGCCACTGCTGATGTCCACCTGACCACAAGCCGAGGTTTATCACGAGACCGCCGGACCAGACCGCTAGGTCGCTGGAACAATCACACCGCTGCGATTAGACTCCAGTCCGCTCGGTCTCTTCATTCTTCAACACTCCCCTCAAGCTGGAGCATATATATCGACCATGCCAGCTTGCTACAAACCTCTTCAGAAAGAGTAACTGGTTTGGTGAAGAAATCAGCTAGTTCTCTATCTGAGGTAACAAATAGAATGCACACCCGATTCTTCAAATCTCCTAATGAAATGACAATCAATCTCGATATGCTTCGTCCTCTCATGAAAGACAGGATTCCTTGAAATATATATGTCTGTCATGTTGTCGCAGAACATTGGCAGAGGATGATCATAATGCTCTCCAAAATCAAGCATAAGTGTCCGTAACCACTTCAGCTCACAAGTAGTTAGTGTCATGCTCCTATACTCAGCTTCCGCACTTGACTTGGAAACAACTTGTTTCTTTCTCTTTTAGCTGACCAAATTTCCACCAACAAAAGTACAAAACCTAGATGTGGACTTCCTATCTTCCTTATCATCTGTATAGCTCTCATCAGAATATGACTCAACCTTCAAGTGATCTCTCTTCTGAAACAAAAGGCATTTTTTTGGAGCACCTTTCACCTACTCTAGAATATTTATAGCCGACTGCAAATGACACTCCTTAGGAACTTGCATAAACTGATACACTTTTCCAACTGCATAGCAAATATCCGGTCTTGTGACAGTCAGATAAATGAGTTTCCCCACAAGCCGCATGTACCTGGTGAATCCTCAAGAAGAGGTGAGTCCTTACGCCAACACTTGTCATCTCCAACCGACATCGGAGAACGAGTAGGTTTAGCCCCAAGGAGACTTGTCACTTTTAAGAGATCCAAGACATACTTCCTTTGTGAAAGAACAGCACATCCTCGCTTCCTAGATATTTTAATGCCCAAGAAATATTTCGGAAACCCCATATTTTTAGTGACAAAATGCTTAATAAGATGCTTCTTTGTCATATCCATACCTTCTTTATCATCTCTTCTGAGAAGAATATCATCAACATAAACAACAAGAACAATAAGACTGGTTGATGTCTTGCGAATGAATAACGAGTGATCCACTGCACTTCTAGCAAACCCAACCAGTGAAATGACCTCATTGAACTTGTCAAATCAGTCCCTGGGACTTTGCTTAAGACCATAGATTGTCTTTCACAGTTTATAGACCTGGGACTCCCCCGGAGCAACAAACCCAGGAGGTTGCTCCATATAGACAGTTTCTTGTAAATCTCCATAAAGAAAGACATTGCTTACATCGAACTGAGACATTTCCCAATCTCGGTTGACGGCAAATGAAAAGAGCACACGAATTATAGTTGTAACGCCCCGAAACTCAAAAGAGCGACGGGGGACGTTTTGGGCCAGTTTTGGGTTCTGGCTGCAGGCACACGGCCTGGGACACGGGCGTGTCCCAGGGCGTGTCAAGCCTGTGTCGACACTCAGCCGGGAAGTCGACATTTTGAGCTCGACATTGTGTCGAGACTGGGCACACGGCCTGCGACACGGGCGTGTCGCAGGGCGTGTCGACCCGTGTCGACACTTAGCCCGCGAAGTCGACACTCTGCGTTCGACGAAGTGTCGAGACATGGCACACGGCCTGCGACACGGGCGTGTCGCAGGTCGTGTCGACCCGTGTCGACACTCGTCCCGGGGAGTCGACATTTTGCTCGACGATGTGTCGAGACAAGGCACACGGCCTAGGACACGGGCGTGTCCAAGGCCGTATCGTCAGGTCGACGATCTTCGCTCGACGAAGTGTCGAGTGTCGAGACTGTGTACACGACCTGGAGCCCAGGCGTGTTGAGGTGACACGGGCAAGGACACGGGCGTATCCTACAACCCGTGCAGTGCTCGGGTTGTTTTCGGGGAAAAACGATGGGGGTACACGGCCGGCCACACGGCCGTATCAGGTGGAACACGGGCGTGCTAGATCGAACACGGGCGTGTTCGATGACCGTGTGTTGTTCCAAACACGTCGATTTTGACGGCGAAGGAGGCACACGGCCCTGGACACGGGCGTGTGCCAGGCCTTGTGCGGTCCAGATTGGGCATTTCAGTCCCGAATCAAAGCCGTTCATTTCTTTAATTGATGATCCAACGGCTGGGGGTTATTCCTGATGGGATATACCCGGGATGGGGCCTTAGAAACCCTCACTTTTCATGAGTCGTTGTCTTTCTAAATCTTAGAGAGAGAGGAGAGCCAAGGAAGGAAGAAGAAGCTAGATCCGGCCATTGGAGGAGCTTCGAAGCTCCAAATCGCGAGCTGACTCCAGATCCACGGAGGCAAAGCTAGTGCGGTGCTTTTCATCCGCTTACTTTTCCATGGCACCAAAGAGGAATGCAAGGGTAACGATTCTCTTCTTGAGCATGAGTAGCTCTCCTTCTTTGCATAGGAAGCCCGCTCTCGCGCGTTTCCGGTGAGTTGGAGGCGTTCCTTCGGGTAGATATGTGAAGTCCCCGTTGTTTAGAATCCGTAAGCGAGAACGGACATAGGCATGATGTGTGAAGCCTAACCGGACATATTAGTCTGGATCGGTGATGTTGCATTGCATAATGTCGGAGAAGACTCCGTGCTATTGGTTATTTTTCGGGTTTTCTACATGGTAGATTGCAACAGGGAGCCTTGGGGATTAACCCAAAGGTGCACCCGGAAAACTGGGCGGATACGTGATCTTGCCAACTTGAACATAACCGGGTTATGTGAAATGTGATGGAAACGGGACTCGGGAGAAGTTTGACCCGCGCAAATGGCTTAAATTGTTGTTGCAATGTGAGCACGGGTTAGATGGAACCGTACCCGTTCTATGTCGTTCGGTTAAAGAGACCTAAGGGTACGTGGCACTTGCCATTGGCATAGATTAGGGTCTTCGGCGGTCTATGGCTTAAATTGTCGTGACCCAGGCCAAGGAGACAAATTGCTCATAGGTTTGTCCGTCAAAGTGGCGGTGGTGAGCCCGGAATGTCTATGGCTTTAATTGACGTGACATCGACCGGTTCACCGAGAATGTGCCCTGAGAGCACGGGGCGTGTGGCCGTGCGAGCCAACGTCTATGATGAAATGAATATTGATACATATTGCTCGCTTATGCTAATGAATGCAGGGAAGGAGCATCGTCGCCCCGAGTTGGGGACGGGATCGTTATAATTTGGTCAGCATTGCTGACCGTTGCCTTGTTTTGCCACCGTGCGGTGGTTTGTTGCTTGCAGGTGCTGCTAGACCAAGCGGTCAATAGCGGGCTAAAGCCCAATTTGCGAAGCCGGCCCTCGAAGGCCTAATTGGAAGTGTTTACAGTTTTTATTCATGTATGACCGGCCTGCGTGTCGTGGTTTATAAAACATGTAATATCAAGTGAACAATTTTTGTAAGGCCTTAAGGCTTGTACTGGTGTATTTATAACATTCCTATTTGGTATTAGTGGACAATCATGCTTTAGTGCTGGGTTCTTTATTGCAACTTTTATAAAACTGCTTCCGCTAGAATGCTCTGTGTAGGACGTTATGATTGGTTGGATGGTTTCCATGAGTAACCACCCGGTCTGTCTGTGGCATACGGCGTCGGGCCCCGGCCGGACCTACTGCTATATGCTATGTGACGGATAGGGGGTGTTACAATTTGGTATCAGACTACTAGTTTTGGTCGGGCTTAAGATGAATTCGTGGGCGAATTCTTTTTAAGGGGTGGTGAGCACATTGTGTGCGTCATCGTTATAACAGTAAAAGAACCCATGAATGTCCACTTAGGAATGAAATACACGTGTTTGTGGAACCTGCGTGTTCCTATAATTGTTGTTTGCAATTTTATTTGGTCGCTTAACGGTGTTTTGTACCACTATAGGTGACCAGAAGTGGTGTTGGGCCATCGGAACATCGAGTTTCTGAGGCTAGCAGTGCAGCAGATGTTGCTCCTACAACACCTCTATCGGCTGAGAACATACGATTGGTGGTCGAAGCAGTATTGGTCGTGATAAATGCGCAGCCTGCAAGGCAAACGCAGCAGCCCGCTCCTGCGATGGAGCAGGTACCGCTGCAAGAGGCTGAGCCGAGGAGAGTGGAACAGGTGGTAGTGGAGTCGGTGGTGCCAAGGAGGGCAACCGAGAGACAGCTTAAGCATGTTATGAGCTTTAACCCTCCGGTATTCTCGGGGTTGGGAACCCCATCTCAGGCTGAAGACTGGCTCTCCAGGGTGAAGAGAGTCATGATAGTAACGGAGACGGAGGAGTGGCAAATGACCACCATCGCTACGTTCCTTCTGGACGGTGAAGCGAGAATGTGGTGGGAAGGATTGGAGCTGCACCTATTGAGAGGTAGGCAACTTGTTGATTTCTCGATGGAGGAGTTCTCGAGATTGTTCTTGGCTAGATACCTCCCTTCGACGCAGAAGATAGCGTTGGAGAATGAGTTTCTGAAGTTGGTTCAGGGTGAGAGGAGTGTGGATGAATATCTCCACGAGTTTACTCGTTTGAGTCGATATGCTAGCTCCACTATTGAGGATGAGGAGCGCAAAACGAATCGATTCTACGAAGGCTTGAGAGATGAGTTGAGATTACTACTCTCGGGGCCGATGACACAGGGTTTCTTAACCTTGGTCAACACTGCCCGGTCCTTGGAGAAGGACATGAAGAATGTACAAGCAAAGAAAAGCTTGGGGGATAGGAAATCTGAATTCAAAGTGCCGACTACTTCAAAGTCCGGCTATCGGAGGTCCTTCAAGAAGCATAGGACATCGGGTCCAGCTCCTTCTGGTGCTTCTGGGGCGACTACGAGTCGGACCCCGGGTGCGTGTTTTATTTGTGGAAAGACGGGGCACTTTGCCCGTGACTGTTGGAGTGGACTTCCTAATTCCGAGAGAAGGCCGGGAGCGACCTATGAAGAAAAGGGCAAGGCGGTGGAGTCGACCGCGTCCCACTATGCTCTGGCCCAACCAAGGGTGTATAATCTTGGCCAACAGGAGGCCATCAAACAGGCTGATGTGGTGACATGTACGGTTTAATTTATAGCAAGTCAATTTCTTTAAATACTTGTTATGCACATGTTACCTTACCACTGCTTGTTTAGGATTTGTTTTGATTTGTGAAAATCTGGCAAGAGCACTCTTCGATACGGGAGCTTCACACTCCTTCTTGTCCGAGGGATTTATATCACGCATCGGAGTCCCTTCTTCAATGGCGAAGGATAAGTTGGATGTGTTGTTGCCCAATGGGTGTTCGATGCGCGCGGATAGGATATGCGATGTTAAGATTCGTATTGGAAATCAGAAGTTCGACCTGCAGGCGTCTTTACTTCCGTTGGTGGAGTTCGACGTTATATTTGGCATGGACTGGCTCTCGGAGTAGCAGACCTATATTGACTGTGGTCGCAAGGAAGTCAAGCTGGGAGCAAGTCGTGAGATGATTTTTACGGGCTTAAAGGGGTCGAGCAAGACATTGATGTCTGCTCTTCAGGTGGTGAAGGCGGTTCGTGCCGGTGCAGAACTGTTCTTTACACTAGTGGAGGTTGCAAAGCCGAAGCCCGCGTTGGATTGTATTTCAGTGGTATCGGAATACCCTGATGTGTTCCCCGCAGATCTTCCTGGAGCTCCGCCTCAGCGGGAGATAGATTTTACGATTGAACTAGTGCCAGGTGCAAAGCCTGTGTCACGATCTCCTTATCGGCTAGTGCCCAAGGAAATGGCGGAGCTGAAAGTTCAACTGCAAGAGTTGTTGGAGCAAGGGTATGTGCGCCTGAGGTCTTCGCCTTGGAGCGCACCGGTCCTCTTTGTTAAGAAGAAGGACGGAAGCTTGAGGCTATGTATTGATTATCGGGAGCTCAACAAGTTGACGGAGAAGAACAAGTACCCGATCCCCCGGATTGATGATCTTTTTGATCAGTTAGTCGGGTCGACGGTGTACTCGAAGTTGGATCTCAAGGCTGGGTACTATCAGCTGCGAATAAGGGAGAGTGATATCCCGAAGACAGCATTTAGTACGAGATACGGTCATTATGAGTTTACGGTCATGCCGTTTGGGCTGACTAATGCGCCATCAGTGTTCATGGATTTGATGAACAGGACTTTCAAGGAGTACTTGGACCATTTCGTGATCGTCTTCATCGACGATATTTTGGTGTACTCGCAAAGTGAGGAAGATCACTTCAAGCATCTTCATTTGGTTCTGGAGACGCTAAGGAGAAATCAGTTGTATGCTAAGTTCTCTAAGTGCGAGTTTTGGCTATCCTCAGTGGCATTCCTCGGTCATATAGTGAGTGGAGAGGGTATTGCTGTGGATCCGGTGAAGATCGTTGCGATACGGGAGTGGCCTAATATTGCTACGGTAGCGGGAGTCCGGAGCTTTCTGGGGCTTGTCGGCTATTATAGGCGCTTCATAGAGAACTTCTCGTGGATAGCGTTACCTCTCACTACTTTGACGAGGAAGGAGCATAAGTTTGTTTGGACGCCGGAGTGCGCGCGAGCTTTTGAGGAGTTGAAGTGTCGGTTGACCATGGCGCCTGTGCTGAGTTCGCCATGTGGGACCGAAGGCTATGAGATTTATAGCGACGCTTCAGGCAGCGGTTTGGGTTGCGTGCTACTGCAACACGGAAGTGTAATAGCTTATGGCTCGAGACCGCTAAAAGTGCATGAAAGGAACTATTCGGTCCATGACTTGGAGTTAGCGGCCGTGATTTTTGCCTTGAAGCTGTGGAGACACTATTTGTACGGTGTGAAGATTGATATCTACACCGATCACAAGAGCCTGAAGTATCTGATTGATCAGAATGATCTGAATATGCGGAAGTGTAGATGGATGGAGTTCATGGGGGACTATACATTCAATATCCACTACGTGCCTGGTAAAGGGAATGCGGTTGCGGACGCATTGAGTCGCCGAGCCCCAGCTCAAGACAATTGGCTATCGGTGCATGATGAGCGGTTGGTGCGGTAGTTGGAGGCATTGGAGATTGTTTGTGTGGATATACAGTCAAGTGCTGAAGCAGTTCTGAATTGGACTGAAGTCCAATATGACCTGGCTGATCGGATTCGGCAGGCTTTGGATATGGATGCTCATATGAAGCAGTTCATGGTGGAGGCTCTGGATGGGTCAAATTCCCAATTCGTTATGGAGGACGGATTACTTTGGAAAGACGGTCGTCTGTGCGTACCATGTGTGGGTAATTTGCGGGTGGAGTTATTGTACGAGGCACACCATACCAAGTACTCGATTCACCCGGGGAGCACGAAGATGTACCGTGATGTGAATAAACTGTTTTGGTGGCCGGGTTTGAAGAAAGATGTGGCGCTCTACGTAGCGAAGTGCCAAACTTGCGCCTTGGTGAAGGCGGAATGCCAAAAGCCGGGAGGATTTCTTAAGTCTTTGCCTATTCCGGAGTGGAAATTTGACGACATCTCTATGGACTTTGTGCACGGTTTGCCAAGGTCGCAAAAGGGGAACGACTCCATTTGGGTGGTCGTGGATCGGTTAACGAAGGTGTCGCATTTTATTCCGCATAGGAAGGATGATCCGTTGGAGAAGTTGGCAAAACTTTATGTGGATAACATCGTACGGCTTCACGGTGTGCCCCGCAGCATCGTGAGTGACCGAGATGGGCGGTTCACGTCCAATGATTGGAGGCTAGTGCAGCAAATGTTGGGAACAAAGTTGAAATTTAGCACAGCCTTCCATCCGCAAATGGATGGGCAGACCGAGAGGGTCAATAGAAACATGGAAGACATGCTCCGCATGTGTGTCTTGGATTTTGGAAAGCAGTGGGAAGACCACCTTTATTTGGTGGAGTTCACATACAACAATAGCTACCAAGCGAGTATTCAGATGGCGCTTTTCGAGGCCCTATATGGTAGAAAATATCGCACGCCATTGTCTTGGTTAGAAACGGGTGAGTCAAAGTTGTATAAACGATTGGAAGTGGAGGATGCTACTTCTTTGGTGAGAACCATTCGGGAAAGGTTGCTTATCGCTCAGGACCGGCAAGCGAAGTACTATAATGCCAAGCACAGGAACATGGAGTTCGCTGTGGGCGACTATGTGTACTTAAAGATCAAGCCGTTCAAGGGTGTCTCGCGGGTGCGGCGATTGAAAAAGCTAAGCCCGAGGTACCTTGGGCCTTTTGAGGTTCTGGAGCGAGTTGGTGAAGCGGCCTATCGGTTGAATCTTTCAGTGGAGCCTAGTGGTTTACATGATGTATTCCATATTTCGGTGCTTCGGAAGGCGGTGCAAGAGCCTACGCAAGTGATCGCGGTTGAACAAGTGCCGGTGGATAGTGGGCTGACGACAAAGGTCAAGCCCGTGCGGATTGAGGACTCGGAGGTCAAGCGGCTACGCAATAAAGAGATCAGGATGGTCAAGGTCCGATGGGACAATTGCGGTCGTGAGGAGCTCTCTTGGGAACGAGAGCAGACTATGCTTGACGAGTATCCGGAGTTGTTCCGCTCAGGTACAAATTTTGGTTTTGTACATGTCTTTCCTTTATATATAATTTCATGGACGAAATTCTTTTAAAAGGGGGAGAGTTGTAACGCCCCGAAACTCAAAAGGGCGACCGGGGAAGTTTTTGGCCAGTTTTGGGTTCTGGCTGCAGGCACACGGCCTGGGACACGGGCGTGTCCCAGGGCGTGTTAAGCCTGTGTCGACACTCAGCCGGGAAGTCGACATTTTGAGCTCGACATTGTGTCGAGACTGGGCACACGGCCTGCGACACGAGCGTGTCGTAGGGCGTGTCGACCCGTGTCGACACTTAGCCCGCGAAGTCGACACTCTGCGTTCGACGAAGTGTCTAGATATGGCACACGGCCTGCGACACGGGCGTGTCGCTGGGCATGTCGACCTGTGTCGACACTCGTCCCTGGGAGTCGACATTTTGCTCGACGTTGTGTCGAGACAAGGCACACGGCCTAGGATACGGGCGTGTCCAAGGCCGTGTCGTCAGGTCGACGATCTTCGCTCGACGAAGTGTCGAGTGTCGAGACCGTATACACGGCCTGGAGCCCAGGCGTGTTGAGGTTACACGGGCAAGGACACGGGCGTGTCCTAGAACCCGTGCAGTGCTCGGGTTGTTTTCGGGTAAAAACGATGGGGGTACACGGCCGGCCACACGGCCGTGTTAGGTGGAACACGGGCGTGTCAGATCGAACATGGGCGTGTTCGATGCCTGTGTGTTGTTCCAGGAGCGTCGATTTTGACGGCGAATGAGGCATACGGCCCTGGAAACGGGCGTGTGCCAGGCCGTGTGCGGTCCAGATTGGGCATTTCAGTCCCGAATCAAAGCCGTTCATTTCTTTAATTGATGATCCAATGGCTGGGGGTTGTTCCCAATGGGATATACCCGGGATGGGGCCTTAGAAACCCTCACTTTTCATGAGTGGTTGTCTTTCTAAATCTTAGAGAGAGAGGAGAGCCAAGGAAGGAAGAAGAAGCTAGATCCGGCCATTAGAGGAGCTTCGAAGCTCCAAATTCCGAGTCGACTCCGGATCCACGGAGGCAAAGCTAGTGCGGTGCTTTTCATCCTCTTACTTCTCCATGGCGCCAAAGAGGAACGCAAGGGTAACGATTCTCTTCTTGAGCATGAGTAGCTCTCCTTCTTTGCATAGGAAGCCCGCTCTCGCGAGTTTGCGGTGAGTTGGAGGCGTTCCTTTGGGTAGATATGTGAAGTCCCCGTTGTTTAGAGTCCGTAAGCGAGAACGGACATAAGCATGATGTGTGAAGCCTACCCGGACATGTTGGTCTGGATCGGTGATGTTGCATTGCATAATGCCGGAGAAGACTCCGTGCTATTGGTTGTTTTTCGGGTTTTCTACACGGTAGATTGCAACAGGGAGCCTTGGGGATCAACCCAAAGGTGCACCCGGAAAACTGGGCGGATGCGTGATCTTGCCAACTTGGTGGCCTGAGAGCCAACTTGAACATAACCGTGTTATGTGAATTGTGATGGAAACGGGACTCGGGAGAAGTTTGACCCGCGCAAATGGCTTAAATTTTCGTTGCGATGTGAGCACGGGTTAGATGGAACCGTACCCGTTCTATGTCGTTCGGTTAAAGAGACCTAAGGGTACGGCGCACTTGTCGTTAGCATAGATTAGGGTCTTCGGCGGTCTATGGCTTAAATTGTCGTGACCCAGACCAAGGAGGCAAATTGCTCATAGGTTTGGCCGTCAAAGTGGCGGTGGTGAGTCTGGAATGTCTATGGCTCTAATTGATGTGACATCGACCGGTTCACTGAGAATGTGCCCTGAGAGCACGGGGCGTGTGGCCGTGCGAGCCAACGTCTGTGATGAAATGAATATTGATACATATTGCTCGCTTATGCTAATGAATGCAGGGAAGGAGCATCGCCGCCCCGAGTTGGGGGCGGGATCGTTATAATTTGGTCAGCATTGCTGACCGTTGCCTTGTTTTGCCACCGTGCGGTGGTTTGTTGCTTGCAGGTGCTGCTGGACCAAGCGATCAATAGCGGGCTAAAGCCCAATTTGCGAAGCCGGCCCTCGAAGGCCTAATTGGAAGTGTTTACAGTTTTTATTCATGTATGATCGGCCTGCGTGCCGTGGTTTGTAAAACATGTAATATCAAGTGAACAATTTTTGTAAGGCCTTAAGGCTTGTACTAGTGTATTTATAACATTCCTATTTGGTATTAGTGGACATTCATGCTTTAGTGCTGGGTTCTTTATTGCAACTTTTATAAAACTGCTTTCGCTAGAATGCTCTGTGTAGGACGTTATGATTTGTTGGATGGTTTCCATGAGTAACCACCTGGTCTGTCTGTGGCATACAGCGTCGGGCCCCGGCCGGACCTACTGCTATCAGAAGATCCAAATCAGATCTATCTACATTATCAGCCACATCCAAAGAAGAGATTACTGGCCTGGGAGCTGGTTGCAGCAGCTCAGGAGAAGGGGAGACATTAGAGGAGTCAAAAGGAGAAGAATCAGTGTCGAGAGAAAGAGACGGCACAACAGGAACAGTCATGGAAAGAACTGGTTCCGGCAGAGGTGCCAAGATAATAGGCACTGAAGAAGAAGTATTACAAGCTAAGAGAGAAGAATCATGAGAAAAATACGGTGTATCTTCAAAAAAGGTAACATCCACAGAGACACATTGTTTGCGTAGAAGAGAATCAAAATACCGATTGCTCTTCTGAGTAGGACAATAACCAAAGAATATGCATTTAACAGAACATGGAAAAAATTTATCACGACCAGGAGAATGTATATGAACAAACGCTGTACATCCAAAAATCTTAAGAGGTAAAGGAAATGGCTCGGCTGTGGGATACAAAATGTAAAAGGGAGTCTTGCCGTGAAGAACAAATGAGGGTATCCGATTAATGAGATAGCAGGAGAGAAGAATGACACAATAGGACCGAGAGTCATTCATTTATAACAGAAGACTACGAGAAACATCCAAGAGACGACGATTCTCGCGTTCAGCAATGCCATTCTATTGAAAGGTATAAAGGCAAGAAGTTTGATGAATCAAACCACAGTTCACACAAAAATCAGAAAATTGTCGCCTGACATATTCCTTGGCATTATTGGTACGAAGAACTTGAATGGACACTCGAAATTGTGTCAAGATCTCATGATAAAAGATAGTAAACACAGTGTAAAGTTCAGAATGATCTTTCAGGAGATAGAGCCAAGTACACCTGGAGAAATCATCAATGAAAGTGACAAAGTATAAGCTACCTCTACCAACAGTGGCAGTAGGAGCAGGACCCCCGATGTCAGAATGAACATGATTAAAAGGATGCGGAGAATTAAGCCCTATTCGTGCTGGAAAAGAAGAGCGATGATGTTTGTCAAACTGATAGGCTTCGCAATTCAAAGGAGAATCCTCTTAAGGAATATCTGGAAGAAGCTGGTGGATGAGACGAGAAGGAAGTGGCCAAGATGACAATGCCTTTGCTGAAGAGTTGAAGAATCAAAAAGATCAACGTCATGGTCAAGAAAGAAGAGGTGACCACTGGTAGTCCCAGTAGCAATCTTAACTTTTGAGATAGAATCTGAGGAGCAAGTGGTACCCATAAAAGTAACCGTACAATTTAACTTAGTGCAAAGAGCATGAACAGAGAGTAAATTGCACGGGAAAGTAGGAATATAGAGAGTTTCCTCTATTAGCAAAGACGAAGAAAGGCACATAGTGCCAACACCATGCACATGAGCAGAAGTCCCATCAGCAATAACCATAGGAGACAACCTGTTTTGTTCAAGCAAAGAGGAAAACAAATGAGAGTTATCACTCATGCGACAAGTGGCACCAGAGTGCATAAGCCACTTATCAGAGGAGGCCACAAGAGCACGAGTAGTAGAAGAGATACAGGAAGCCATACTCAAGAAGAAACTGGAAAGCAGAAAGACTAACCGCACAGTTAGAAACAAGTCGGCAAAGAAGGCGTAGAAAGAAACTGACCACAGGAAAGGTCGCAGAAAAAAATGAGAAATAGCACGGTCACGGTGAAAAAACACCAGCGGCAAGAAAAGAGGCCGCAACCAAAAAGTGGAGCCCGCAGCGGAGAGAGATGTCGCAACAATAAGAGAGACAAAATAAAGGGGAGGAAGAGATCACACTGTCACGGTGTCAACACACCAGCGACAAGGAACACATTACGACAAAAATGTGGTACTCGCAGCAAAGAGGAAACAAGCCGTGCGAACAAACCAAGTCGCAATAAAGAGAGATTAACAAAGGCAGTAAGAGCAAAAGAAGCCGCCCAACAAACCACGCGAACAAACCAAGCCGCAGAGACAAGTGATGTGAAAAATATTTGCAAAGAGAATAAAAACCGAACTAGCATTCCAACGAGGCATGTATACCTATCGAATTGTAGTTAGGGGACACAAGTGTCGTTTTAAAATCTGGGGACTGTTGAGTAATCTTACTCACACGAAAACTATTATCTCATCGAGAGATTGTTTTAGGGTTTAAGAGAAAGCTAAATGCGATTAAGAAAAGAAATATTGCGCTAAAAAGAGAACTACTTGTAGTTAAATAGAGAGCTACTAAAATTGATTACAATGAGGGGTTGAACAATGATAAAGAAAAGCACTTGATCGAGAATTACCTCGGCTAAAGTTGATCAAAAATATGCGATAATAAACTCTAACTTAATAAGGCAAAGGACCTTGACCGTGGAGGTTCCAAAAGCATGAACACGCTTCTCTCGAAGTCGTGCCCACCTGAGTTTAGGAAGGTCCGACCGAACTCTCGTCCAAATCAAAGGCCTAAAGCTCGCTTTACGTTGTGAACCCCGCTATTAGATTTCACTCCAATCCAGGAGATTTAACGTCTGCCTCTCTCGAGGGGTGCGTGCAACTCTCTTTACTCTTAAGCGGTTACTCCAAACTACGAGCCTCTCAGCTAACTAAGAGTGGAAACAAAGATGGAAAATATACATCGATAATATATCTCCAAACATGATTAATCAAGAGTAAATCAAAGGTCTAAGCCTTACAAAAAAGAGCAAACTAGAGCATTATAACTTAATCAACTCGAATCTCGGATCATCAAGATCGAGTACAAGGAGGATTAGTTACTCATGGTGAAGTGGAGGGAGAGAGGTGAGCAGAAGTGCATGGAAACAAAAATAGGGACAAAAAAAATTAAACAGATCTTATATTAAATCAAACAGAGAGCTATACTTCAAATATAAAAAGTTACAATTGCAGGAAATGAAAAACTAAGCAGCACTAAAACTAAAACTGAAATTTAACTGCTCTATTACAGAAAACTGAAATCAAAATAAACAAAGAAGTTAAAATAAAAAAATAAGAGAGAGGGAGAACACTAAGGGAGAAACGAAATTGGCAGCACATCCCCTCTCCCAAAATTTCGGTCTGTTTTTCTCAAGGGTTGGGGCTATATTTATAGAGCTTTCTTGGGTTGGTCACGCCCCAATGTCACGCCCGGGGAGGGCATGCCAGATGGGTGTGACATGTATGGGGTCAAGCCTTGGTACGAGTTCTGGCGGGAAATGATGATTGAAATGGTATGGGTTGACATATATTTATTGCAGCAGCAGGCTTTTGTGAAAAAGGCGGGACACGTCCTCCGCAGCAGGTAAACTCGACGAACTGGAGGAGGGAGCTCGATGAAATCAGAGGAGAAGGATGGAGAGCTCGACTAAATTGAAGAAAAGAGATGGTGGAGGGGAGCTCGACGATCTTCGAATGCAGAAGGCGAGGTCGACGAACTGGGAGAAGTTCGTCGAACGTAGAAAGAAGGCGGAGTTCGTCGAAATGGATGAGAGAAACGTCAAACTGAGAAGAGAAGGGGGAGCTCGACGAAATCAGAGGAGTTCGTCGAACCCAGAAAGTGAGTTCGACGAAATGGCTGAAGATGAGTTCGACGAATGGAGAGAAGAGAAGGTGGATGGGAGATCGACAAAATGATCTCGACGAACTAGCTGAAGGCTGAGTTCGACGAGATGGTTGAAGGCTGAGATCGATGATCTGGTTGAAGGCTGAGGTCGACGAATTGTGCTGAGTTCGACGAAATCTAGACGATCAGCCTGAGCTCGATGAAATGAGCGAGACGAATTGTGCTGAGATCGACGAAATCTGGGCTAAAGGCTGTGCTCGACGAACTTAGCTCGATGAAATATGCTGAGATCGACGAAATCTAGGCTAAAGCCTAAGCTCGACGATCTGGCTGAGCTCGACGAACTTAGCTCGACGAAATGAGCTCGACGAAATGAGCTTGACGAAATGGCTTATGGCAGTACTCTTCCACGGGGATCAGGCTGCACGCCCGATGACACGCCCAGGGAGGGCGTGTCGGGTAATTTTGGCCGAAAACTGAGAAAATCTGCAAAAAGAAGAGAAAACATTAGTGGTATTAAAATATATACAAAACGAGGTCAAAATAAAACTATACAAACATGATTTCTATATTAAACCTAATAATTACCCCAGTAGTTTAAACTACAAAATATATTATCAAACTCCTCCAAGCTTAAGCTTTGCTTGTCCTCAAGCAAAAATATAAAAACTAGTTATCATAAAGTTACTAATCAGGAAAAATTCTAATTAAGCTACCACAAGTATCATGCGAAATTCTAAGTAGGGAGAAGGTGAAACGTAAAATTAAAACAATTACTTAAACATGGTTTAACAATTTATAAACTTTACTAACGAAAATAAATCATCCAAAATTTTAACAAAATTTTTTAAATAAATTTAAGTAAAGCAACAAAATGAAAAACGCATTGAGTTGTTAATGGATCCAAGGGACACATTAGAACTATATCAATCAAATAACAAAAATCTAAATTTAAATCCAAAACTATAATATTTTATTTTTCTTCTTTAGTTCGATAATAAATAAAAATCAAAAACATGAATCAAAATGACTTATTAGGACAGAAACCTTTGGTTTAGGCACATAATTAGGAATGGAATTCAAAGATAAACATGAAAGATTAAAATCACACTAAAGCAAAATAAAAAGTTTCAAAAAATTTCAACATAAATAAATTATTTTTCTTTCTTTTTCTTTTTCATTTTCTTTTCCCTTTTTTTCTTTTTCTTTCTTTCTTCTTTTCAAAATAGAGGCCATAAATATTTTGTCTTTTCACTTTGAAATTGGCCAAACAAAAGTAAACTTCTTTTGAGCATACATTTTTCAAAAAATTCTCCAATCAAATCACAAAAACAACCCTATCATAATCATGAAAATTTTTTTAATGAAACTCAAAAGACTCATGTGATTAGATTGGTTGGAACATTTTAGCTTTGGTGAAAATGAAATGATAAGTGGAGCTGTCAAATGGAATAGGAAAAAGACTCAAAAGAGGCTAACTAGGGAAAAACATTAGGTTGGCAAGAAGGTTCAAACAAAAACAAAAATGGCCTAAATCATTTTCATGCTTCTAAAATTTACCTAAAGCATTAGTTTTGAAAATTTTCAAAAAGCAAGTTCTAGACAATAAAAGAAGACTAATGAAATTATCTTGAAAATAAAAATAATAAGTATCTTGGATCGTTCACATCTACTACGCTAATCAAGAGTTGACATTACAGAAATTATCCAAAAATGAAAAGAAAAATAGTGGATGAAATATTTTTTGAAAGTAAAGAGAATAAAGAACGAAAAATCAAAATAGAAATGTGAGTTTTAGAAAAAAACGTTTCACATTAACATGCTACCGCGAATTAGAAACACAACAAAGCCAATATTTTACTTGTGAAACATAATTAGAAAGATTGGTTAGAAATATTATAATTAGCTAAGTTGTTCTAAGGAATATTGAGAAAAACAAAACAAAAATAAGGGGTACTATTGAAATACCAAAATCCGTTTAAACAAAACAAATAACATATATATATATTTTTTTATTTTGAAATATTCTCTTTTTTTGGATTTTTAAGATATTCACTTTTTTGGATTTTTAAGATATATATAAAAAATGTTTTGATTTTGATTTTTTTAAGGAAACAAAATAAACACAAGAGAAGAAGGAAATCCTCCCCCAAGCTTAAAATGGACATTGTCCTCAATGAAGAAAGGAGGGGAAGGAGAGAGAGAAAAATTAAAACGTAAATATAAGTACAGAATTAAAAACAGGTACTTCCCCGAATTTACGAATCGCGAAAGGTTGTTTGATGCCGCTCCCCCATGCTTGCGTTTTGGATCTTCATGAAATGTCTTCTTTGGACTTCGTGATGGATTCAGTAGCGTTGGAGCAGGAGATCGCAAAAGCTTCAGCTTGTCAGAGCCGTTCGGGACAAAAAGTGTAAAATAAAAAAAATAGAAAAATAACTTGAGTTGCCTCCCAAGAGCGCCCTTTGTTTAAAACGTCATTTGAGCTCGACGCAACAAAATAATATTGTCCAAAAGATTATTGTCCAAAATAATATTTAAAGTTTTTAACAAAAATAAAAAAGTCTTAAGCTAGTTAAAGTTCGGATCATGTAAAATAAAATTAATACAGTTTGGACTGGCATCACCATAGAAATAAAGTTTATGACGTTGACCATTCACTTTGAACTCACCCTTATCAGGGTGTGAAATTAAAATCGTGCCATACGGAAGTCTTCTTTAACAGTAAACGGCCCAGACCATTGTGATTTTTACTTGCCCGGAAATAAATGTAAACGTGAATTATATAAAAGAACTTGGTCACCCGGCTTGAAGTATTTTGGGTGCCTTAAGTGCTTGTCGTGAAAACGCTTCTTCCGCTCTTTATAAAATTTGTTATTTTTGTAAGCGTAAGAGCGGCACTCGTCGAGCTCGTTAATTTGAAATTTTCTAAGGTTGCCGACAGAGTGGTGATCGAAATTTAAAAACCTTAAGGCCCAAAAAGCGCAGTGTTCTAATTCTACAGGTAAATGACACGATTTTCCAAAGACCAACCGATATGGCGTACAGCCGGTGATGATTTTGTATGCTGTTCGGTAGGCCAATAGAACATCGTCTAATTTGGTTGACAAATCTTTTCTAGAGGTGGAAACAGTCTTTTCTAAAATTCCTTTAAGCTCTTTGTTCACTACTTCGACTTATTCGTTAGTTTGGGGGTGGTTGGCAATTGAAAGCTTATGCGTAACGACGTATTTAATAAGAATTTTTGAAAACTACGCGTTACAAAAAATCTGAAAACCTATCACTAACGATGGCTCGTGGCATACCGAATCGAGAAAATAATTTTTTCAAAAACGTAATTATGACTCGGGCGTCGTTAGTAGGAAGAGCTTGGGCTTCAGCCCACTACGAAACATAATCTACAGCAACTAAAATGAATTTATTCCCGAAGCTAGAAGGAAGGGGGCCAACAAAATCAATTCCCCAGAGGTAGAAAACTTCGCACTCAAGGAAATAATTTTGCGACATTTCATCTTTATTGGAAATATTTCCCGACCGTTGGCAACTATCACACCTACTCACAAAGGTTTGTGCATCTTTAAACAGGCTAGACCAGTAAAAACCCCCGCAAAGCACTTTGTGAGCGGTGCGAGCAGCTTGATAGTGACCACCAGTCGGTCCTTCATGCAAATTTTTTAAAATATCTAATCCTTTTTCAAAAGAGACGCATCTCCTTATCATTTGGTCCGCACAGACTCAGAAAAGATGCGGTTCCTCCCAAAAATAGTTCTTCAACTCAGAAAAGAATCTCTTCTTTTGTTGAGAGGAGAACGCTTTCGGAATGACACGAGCCACCAAATAGTTGGCTATATGTGCAAACCAAGGAGAGAGGGATGTGTTAATTAAAAGAAGCTTCTCATCGGGGAAGAAATCATTAAAAGATTTTTCATCTAATTTTTCTATATAAGGATTATCTAATCGTGAGAGATGGTCGGCGGCCAAATTCTTGGCACCTCGCTTATCACGTATTTCTACGTCAAACTCTTGGAGGAGTAAGAACCAGCGAATCAGGCGCGGGTTGGCATCCGTGTTTGCAAGAGGATACTTGAGGGCCGAGTGGTCCGTAAAAAATGATAATTTTGGAAAGCGTGATATATGAACGGAATTTATCAAAAGCGAAAAAACCAGCTAGGAGCTCTTTCTCGGTTGTGGTATAATTCTCTTGTGCTGATGTATGTGTTTTACTTGCATAATAGATGAGGTGAAAGTTTTTAGATATGCGTTGTCCTAGTACGGCTCCCACCGCAAAACTACTCGCATCGCACATAATTTCAAAGGGAAGGCCCCACACCGGAGCTCTCATAATAGGGGCATTAATTAACTTTTCTTTTATTGTTTCAAAGGCAGATAGACAAAGGTCATCAAAAATAAACGGGGTATCTTTTTCTAAAAGATGAGTAAGGTGTTTGGTGATTTTGGAGAAGTCTTTTATGAAGCGGCGGTAGAAGCCAGCGTACCCTATGAAACTTCTTATAGCTTTGACGTTCGTAGGCGGCAATAGCTTCTCGATAACTTCTATCTTAGCTATGTCTACCTCAATTCCTCTTGTACAAATCTTATGACCCAAAACTAACCCTTCCCTCACCATAAAATGACATTTTTCTCAATTTAGGGCAAAATTAGTTTCTTCGCATTTTTCTAAGACTTCTTCGAGGTTTTCTAAGTAACTATCAAAGGAATCACCGAACACGGAGAAATCATCCATAAACACCTCCATAATGCTTTCTACATACTTGTCTAAGATAGCGAGCATACATCGCTGGAATGTAGCTGACGCATTGTATAATCCAAACGACAATCTTTGGTAAGCAAAGGTGCCAAAGGGACAAGTAAACGTAGATTTCTCCTGGTCCTCGAGAGAGATGGGGATTTGAAAGTACCCCGAGAGACCATCAAGAAAATAGTATAAGCTATGGCTGGATAATCGCTCTAAAATTTGATCGATGAACGACAAGGGGAAGTGGTCCTTGCGGGTGGCTATGGTGGCTTCATACAATGTTTTGGAAATTCTTTCTTTTTCAAAAATAATGTCTTCATAGGCTTTTCCTTTATACAGAAAATTGAAAGGAGTGGAGCTAGTGGCCATGGTGGCTTCTTGTAGAGATTCATTTGGAAGAGTTGAAGAAAAACAAAAATCAAAAAATTTATTTTCATTTTTGGGAAGGCAGTAGGAAGATTCTTTACCTAAGGCATCTAAGAAAAAATAGGAGTCGTCATTCTCTAGGGTATTCTTCATTGAGGGTATTATAGAGAAGGTTACTTCATCATCGCCTACTCGTAGGAAGAGATTACCATTGCTTACGTCAATGATAGATCGGGAGGTGGCAAGGAAGGGTCGGCCAAGGATCAAGGTCACCTCGATGTCTTCTTCGATGTCCAATATGACGAAATCCACTAGGAAGATGAATTTGTCAACTTTAACTAAGACATCCTCCACGATTCCTAACAGGTATTTAACGGATCTATCAGTGAGCTGGATACTGATGCGTGTGGGGTTGAGCCTACCAATTCCTAACTTCTTGAATAACGAGAAGGGCATCAGGTTGATACTCTCACCTAAGTCGGCCAATGTGTGCTTGACAAAAAGATCACCAAAGACACACGGAATAGAAAAACAACCTGGGTCACTGATCTTCTTTGGTAAACTGTTTGTCAAGACCGCAGAGCACTCGACATTTAGTGTGACATGTGATAAGTTCTCTAACTTCTTTTTATTAGTCAGGAGGTTCTTAAGATAATTAGCATGTAACGCCACCATTTGTCCCATGGAATATAACAGTGGGTCTGGCTGGGGCCCCATGCCATATTTCACAGACAAACAGCGTAATTACGTATGAAAATCAAAATCTCAATCTACTCGTAGCCTAACTCAAAGCATTCTAGCGCAGCATTTTATTTACATGAACTCATCACAGCGAATGTCCACTAAATATATAAATTCCACATTTATATATCAATCAGGAAGGTATACAAATACACACGCTCATGGCCTTAAGGCCTTACAGGTTGCTCTTTACAAACATATACAATTTCATACATCGGTACGTAGGCCGGCCACACATGAAATCCAAACATTCTTCACACAGCCTTCAAGGGCCTTCGCAGCAAGCCTTTATTCTACTCAATTCAATTCAATTCACTAGCACCTGCAAATAATCATCCACCCCAAGAGAGGTAAACAAAATAAGGGTCAACATTAGCTGACCAATTATAGCGACCCTACCCCTTACCCGAGACAGTGGTTCCTTTCCTGTATGCATTGCCATCATACTACCAATCACAACCCTATCACAAATTCCGGTATCCACCTGACGCTCCGTGCACTCAGGGCACCCTATTGGTGTACCAGATATACCCGTCGTCCACCGCCGATTAGAGGTTTTTAACTTGTTGGTTAGCCAAGCCTAGTCCACCAATCCCGCAGGCTTGCGACATTCTGCCCATCCCACTCAGAGGTACTAACCTCACATCAAACATGAGCAGATCGACCCACCCTAATGGTTTAGCAAGCCAGGTTTATCTGTGTTCCCCAGGCATTACCACCAATCGACCTCCCATTCTAATACAGATCGACCCACCCTAGTAGAGTAGCAAGCCGGGTTAACCTCAGCTACCCAGGCATTGCCACCAAGTGACCCCTCAACTAATACAGATCAACCCACCCTAGTGGTGTAGCAAGCCGGGTTTAACTCGCGCTCCCCAGGCGTTGCTACCAATTGACCTCTCATGACAACTAGGAGTTTTTACAAAGCATCCAAGATTAACATCCATACATCCATACATCCATACAACAGAGGCTACATGCATATATATTACATAGCATCAAATCCATGGAGTCTTCTCCGGTTTACCCATAACCAGCACCAATCCAGACTAACCATCTAGATGGGCTTCACACAGCATGCCTATGTCTTATTATACACTTCCGGCTCTAGATGCAGACTCAACCAAGGAATCACTTACGATGTCCACCTCTTAGTGGAGGATTCCATGCATATGCATGAAGAAAGGACTTCAATGTCCAAGAAGGATATCGTTACCCATGAAGATTGCTTTGGAGACATGAACTAGCTGGATGGAACTCACCGCCTCGGCTTTGCCTTCATGAATTCAAACTCGGATCTTGCTTCCGCACTCCGCAGCTCCTCCAGCAGCTGGTTTCCCCTTTCCCTTCCTTGCTCCCTTGCCCTCCCTATCTCTCTCTTTGAGAATGAGAAGAATAAGAAGAATGGCTTGAATAAGCTTCTCCCTCCCCCCTCATTCTCGGTCTTATCTCAGCATGTAAGAGCTTGGGTCCTTGTATCCATGATAAGGGAATGAACGACCTTGATTTGCCCAAAAATAGGCTGAACACGGCCAGACACGCCCTGTGAGACTCTCGTATCACAGGCTGTGTCCCTTAAGCGGCACACAACCGACTCAAATCCAAACATTACAAGGCCGTATGACATGCCCATGTCATACCCTACACGTCTGTATCATGGTCGACATGCCCATGTCTGGCAGCCGTGTAATTCACCAAGCACAACATCAGCTCACCCGAGTGGGACACAACCATGGGAAATGCCCATGTCCTAAACCATGTACCCAAAGACACACTAGTGTCTCTCAACACACGTATGTCTGGCTAAATCCCACAAAGGACACGCCCTGTGATATGCCCATGTCACAGGCCGTGTACTCCCCTTACTTGCCGCTTGACCATTGTCGAGCGCAGTTCGTCGACCCGAGCACGACACGACCGTGTCCCATGCCGTGTCACCCAACCTGAACCCAACTTGGGCTTTGGGGTGTTACAATCCTCCCCTCCTTCAAAAAAATTTCATCCTGAAATTTGGCTCGACTACAGACATTCACTGAACCACTCGTGACATCATCAGCAATCGATTACACGAATAAAACGAGCCGGGTTGGAGCTCAGAGGCCGCATCTTGTCTCACCCCAAGGCATCACATAAAGAAAACATCACATGTAGGACATACACACATACATATCCCTCACAGGTGCACATCCATCCACTCACCATTTCATCAGCCAAAAACATCATATATACACCATGATCGCTCGACTACATAACCATCTCATTATTCATGCCTTATATACAACATTTAGTCATATTACCAAAGTACGACGGGGCACGATTCTATGATTACTTCTGCTCACTTGCATTATTTTGCATATTGCGTTTCATAGCCTCATGGAGTTCCAAATTAAACACACGAGGCTGAACTTAACCAATTGAGCTTTGCGGCTCTTGCACCTCCAAATTATGCAGTCGAGGTTGCGTCCGGGATGCAAATGACTCGGCCACTGCTTTGCCCTTTTCTTCATAAGACACACTTATTCTTTTCTCACTCCTTGACGGGGCATTCCAAAAATAATGGGCTATAAGTCCTTGCTTCCCATAGTTAAAACATGTACGTGTATCCACACGTCCTTGCCCATATGTTGCCCCCGAAGAGACAGTCGACGGAGTTGAGTCATCAGGTCTAAACCTTTTCTTATCTCGTCTCTTAAACTCCAACTGTTCTGACTACGGAACTTTAAATTCCGGCTTTGCCACCGCCAGGCTACTCTTCTCTTTTACCTGCTTCAAATCCTTCTCTAGCGCACGGGCTGTATCTACCAATGCTTGGAAGCCTTGGTTCACCGAACTCGGGAGTGCCAATCTTAACTCATCCCGTAGTCCCTCACAAAATCGATTCGTCTTCGGTGCCTCCTCAGCGAAAGTAGATCCCGCATAGCATCCCAGTCTGGTAAACTCATGAAGGTATGTATCAATATCAGTCTCACCCTGCACCAGACGCTGAAATTCGTTTTCCATCGTTATTCGCTGCGACATTGGCAAATACTTGGCTAGAAATAATTGTGAGAATTCATCAATTGAGACCTCCTATAATCCTCGACCTGCCAGTGATGCACTTCCACGTCATCCCACCACAGTCTCGCATCTCCCTCCAGTAGAAAAGTGGCTAAGGTCACTTTCTGCTCCTCCGCAGTCCTGATTGCAGTCAGGATCCTCTTCACTCTTGCAAGCCAATCCTCCGCCTGCGTTGGGGAAATCGCCCCACCAAATGTAGGTGGATGAAACTTCATAAACCTTTTCAACTGCTCATCCGTTGCTTGCTCGTCCACCACAACTTCAGTGCACTCTTGCCTCGCACCGGGCCGTACTGGCACCCCTGTAGGCCTTGCCTGCCTAGTAGGCTGTGCTTGTAAAACTGTGAGCACCATCTCATTCACCACACGTACGGTCTCCGCCGAGGGAGGTGCAGGCGCTTCAACTGGTGTCGCACTCTCGTCTAAATGATGGGGATCAGACTGCCCGGCACCACTCCTCGCCATCTATAAATATACAAAATGCCATTAATCGTCCATTTCATAATGGCAACTATACATTGACGTCACATTCACGCTCCTCACATGCATGTATAACATTCCTAGTGGCATTCGTGAGTTCCATTATGTTCGCCCTCCCAAAAATCTGAAACCTGGCTCGGATACCACTTTGTAACGCCACCATTCGTCCCATGGAATATAATAGTGGGTCCAGTCGGGGCCCCATGCCATATTTCACAGACAAACGACAGAATTACGTGTGGAAATCAAAATTTCATTCTACTCATAGCCTAACTCAAAGCATTCTAGCACAGCATTTTAGTTACATGAACTCATCACAGCGAATGTCAACTAAATATATAAATTTCACATTTATATATCAATCAGGAAGGTATACAAATACACACGCTCATAGCCTTAAGGCCTTACAGGTTGCTCTTTACAAACATATATAATTTCATACATCGGCACACAAGCCGGCAACACATGAAATCCAAACATTCTTCACACGACCTTCAAGGGCATTCACAATAAGCCTTAATTTCGCTCAATTCAATTCAATCCACCAGCACCTGCAAATAATCATCCACCCTAAGAACGGTAAACAAAGCAATGGTCAGTATTAGCTGACTAATTATAGCGACCCTACCCCTTACCCGGGGCAGTGGTTCCTTCCCTGTATGCATTGCCATCATACTACCAATCACAACCATGTCACAAACACTGGTATCCACCTGACGGTTCGTGCACTCAGGGCACCTTATTGGTGTACCAGATATACCCGTCGTCCACCACCGATCAGAGGTTTTTAACTTGTTGGTTGGCCTGTCCTAGTCCACCAATCCCGCTGGCTAGCGACATTCCGTCCATCCTACTCAGAGGTACTAACCTCACAACAAACAAGAGCAGATCGACCCACCCTAGTGGTGTAGCAAGCCGGGTTTATCTGTGCTCCCCAGGCATTACCACCAATCAATCTCCCATTCTAATACTGATTGACCCACCCCAGTGGATTAGCAAGCTGGGTTTAACTCGGCTCCACAGGCATTGTCACCAATCGACCCCTCAACTAATACAGATCAACCCAACCTAGTGGTGTAGCAAGCCGGGTTTAACTCGCGCTCCCCATGTGTTGCTACAAATTGACCTCTCACGACAACCAGGAGCTTTCGCAAAGCATCCAAGATCAACATCTATACATCCATACATCCATACATCCATACAATAAAGGCTACATGCATATATCTTACACTGCATCAAATCCACGGAGTGTTCTCCGGTTTACCCATAACCATCACCAATCCAGACTAACCGTCCAGATGGGCTTCACACAGCATGCTTATGTCGTACTACCCACTTCCAGCTCTAGATGCAGACTCAATCAAGGAATCACTTATGATGTCCACCTCTTGGTGGAAGATTTTATGCATATGCATAAAGAAAGGACTTCAATGTCCAAAAAGGAGATCGTTACTCTTGAAGATCGCTTTGGAGCCCTGAACTAGCCGGATGGAACTCACCGCCTCGACTTTACTTTCACGAATGCAAACTCGAATCTTGCTTCCGCACTCTGCAGCTCCTCCAGCAGCTGGTTTCCACTTTACCTTCCTTGCTCCCTTGCTCTCCCTTTTTCTCTCTCTTTGAGAATGAGAAGAAGAAGAAGAATGGATTGAATAAGTTTCTCCCCCCCCCCTCATTCTCTGTCTTATCTAAGCAGGGAAGATCCTGGGCCCTTGGATCCAGGATAAGGGAATGAACGACCATGCTTTGCCCAAACATAGGTTGAACACGGCCTGATACGCCCTGTGGCACGGCCGAGTCACAAGCCGTGTCCCTTAAGCGGCACACAACTGACTCAAATCCAAACAGTACACGACCGTGTGACACGCCCATATCACACCCTACACGCCCGTGTCATTGTCGACACGCCCGTATGTGACAGTCGTGTACTTCACCCAGCACAACATCAGCTCACCCGAGCGGGACACGGCTGTGGGACACGCCCGTGTCCCACGCCGTGTACCCCAAGACACACCCGTGTCTCTCAACACATGCACGCCTATCTAAATCGCGCAAACGATATATAACACCCATATCTGTCACATAGCATATAGCAGTAGGTCCGGCTAGTGCCCGACGTCATATACCACAGACAGACCGGGTGGTGACTTAATGAAATACCATCCAACTAATAACCAACATCCTACACAGAGTCATTCTAGCAGAAGCAATTAAATAGTTACAAATTTAGAACCCAGCCATAGGCAGGAATGTCCACTACTCAAACCATCAGGAATAAACGTACAATACACAAGTACAAATGGCCTTAAGGCCTTACAATTGTTTAGTCAAATAAAATATGTTTTCCATACCACGGCACGCAGGCCGGTCACACATGAATAAAACAGGTAAACACTCAAAATTTGGATTTCGAGGGCCGGCTCAGCAACTTGGGCTTTAGCCTACTATTTACCGCTTGGCTCCGCAGCACCTGCAAGCAACAATCCACTGCAATGGTGGCAAATAAAAGCAACGGTCAACTATGCTGGCCAAATTATAACGATTCCGCCCCCAAACTCGGGGCGGCGCTGCTCCTTTCCCTGCACTTTGCTAGCATAATCAAACAGTACAGTGTAAACACTTCATCACAGGCGTGGACATGCACGACCACACACCCCGTGCTCTCAGGGTACATTCTCGGTGAACCGGTCAATGTCACGTCAATTTAAGCCATAGACACCCCGGTCTCACCACCGCCACTTGGACGGCCAATCTTGCGAGCATTTTTGTCTTCCCGGCATGGGTCACGTCAATTTAAGCCATAGACCGCTGAAGACCCTCATCTATGCTAACGTCTCCCACCGAACGACATAGATCGGGTACGGTTCCGCCTGACCCGTTGCTCACATCGCAGCGTCAATTTAAGCCATATACACGGGTCAAACCTCCCCGAGTACCATTTCCATCACACACTTCACATAATCCGATTATGTTCAAGTTGGCTCCCAGGACACCATGATGACAGAATCACGCATCTGCCCAGTTTTCCGGGTGCACCTTGGAGTTAATCCCCAAGGCTCCCTGTTGCAATCTACCGCGTAGAAAACCCGAAAAACAAACATCTGCACGGAGTCTTCTCCGGCCATTTATGCAATGCAACATCACCGATCCAGACTAACTAGTCTGGGTAGGCTTCACACATCATGCCTATGTCCGTTCTCGATTACGGACTCTACATGTACACAACGGAGACTATTCATGTATACCCGAAGGAACGCCTCAAACTCACCGCAAACTCGCGAGAGTGGGCTATCTATGCAAAGGAAAAGAGGACTTCACATGTCCTAGGATGAGAATCAATACCCTTGCATTTTTCCTTGGCACCATGGAAATGTATGTTGATGAAAAGCACCGCAATCTCCTTGCCTACGGATCCAAAGTCGGCTCGCGATTTGGAGCTCCGAAGCTCCGTCGGTGACCGGATCTAGCCTCCTATCTTCTTCCTTGCTCTCCCCTCTCTCTAGACTTTAGAAAGAGAGTAAGTGAAAGAAATGAGGGATTTGAAACCCTATTCCCGGGTATATCCCAGCAGAAACAACCCCCAGCCGTCGGATCCAGAAATAAGGAAACGAACGGCCACGATCCGGAGCTGAAATGCAAAATCTGGGCCGAACACGGCCTGTGACACGCCCGTGTCCAAGTCCGTGTTCCCCATTCGCCGTCGAAACCGACACATCCCAAAAAGGACACGGGTTCTCGACACGCCTGTGTCTGGTTTGACACGTCCATGTCAACCAGTACACGGCCGTGTGGTTGGTCGTGTTCCTCCATCGACACAGCCCCAACACCAACCCGTGAAGGACACGGGTCTTGGACACGCCCGTGTCCCAAATGACATGCCCGTGTCTGCCTGACACGGCCCGTGTGCCGACCCCATATATCAACCACGCCACAACTCAGCTTCAACTCGAGAAGGACACGACCTGGGACACGCCCGTGTCTCAGGCCGTGTTCGCTGCTCGACGATCGTCGACTCCAAAATTTGTTGACCTCTCCGCCAGATCGTCGACCCGATCACGACACGCCTCTGGGACACGCCCGTGTCCCAGGCCGTGTGCCCCCTGCCAAATTCCAAACTTGGCGCAAAATGCCTCTCGTCGCTCTTTTGAGTTTCGAGGCATTACAACTCTCTCCCTCTTAAAAGACTTTCGTCCCCAAAATTACATAAAGGAAAGATAAACACAAAACTTAAACGGTACCTGAGTGGAATAACTCCGGGTACTCCTCAAGCATAGTCTACTCTCTCTCCCAAGAGAGCTCTTCCCGACCGCAATTGTCCCAATGGACTTTGACCATCCTGATCTCTTTGTTGCGTAGCCGCTTGACTTCCGAGTCCTCAATTTGAATGGGCTTGACCTTCATCGTCAACCCATTATCCACCGGCACTTGATCCACCACGATCACATGCGAAGGCTCTTGCACCGCCTTCCGTAGCACCGATATATGGAATATATCGTATAGACCACTAGGCTCCACTGATAGCTTCAACTGATACGCTGCTTCACCAATCTGCTCCAGAACCTCAAACGGTCCAAGGTACCTCGGGCTTAGCTTCTTCAAGCGCCGCACCCGCGAGACACCCTTGAACGGCTTGATCTTCAAGTACACCCAGTCGCCAACAGCGAACTCCACATTCCTATGCTTGGCATTATGGTACTTAGCTTGGCGGTCCTGAGCGATTAGCAACCTCTCACAAATCGTTTGAACCAATGACGTAGCATATTCCACCTCTTGGCACTTGTACAACTTTGACTCACCTGTTTCCAACCAAGACAACGGCGTGCGACATCTCCTACCATAAAGGGCCTCGAAGGGCATCATTTGTATGCTCGCTTGGTAGCTATTGTTGTACGGGAACTCCACCAAGTATAGGTGATTTTCACACTGCTTCCCGAAGTCCAAGACATACATGTGAAGCATGTCTTCCATTGTCCTATTGACCCTCTCGGTCTGCCCATCCATCTGCGGATGAAAGGCTGTGATGAAACCCAGCTTTGTTCCCAACATCTGCTGCACCAGCCTCCAATCATTGGACGTGAACCGCCCATCTCGGTCACTCACGATGCTGCGGGGCACACCATGAAGTCGCACAATATTATCCACATACAGCTTCGCCAGTTTCTCCACAAGCTCTTCCTTCCTATGCGGAATGAAGTGCTACACTTTCGTTAGACGATCTACGACCAGCCAAATGGCGTTGTTCCCCTTCTGCAATCTTGGCAACCCGTGCACAAAATCCATCGTAATGTCGTCGAACTTCCACTCCGGAATAGGCAAAGACTTCAAGAATCCTCTCGGCTTTTGGCACTCTGCCTTCACCAAGGCGCATGTTTGACACTTAGCCACGTAGAGTGCCACATCCTTCTTCAATCCTGGCCACCATAACAATTTCTTCACATCGCGGTACATCTTCGTGCTCCCCGGGTGAATCATGTACTTGGTATGATGTGTCTCGTACAACAATTCCACCCGCAAAGCGCCCACATTTGGGACGCACAGACGACCGTCTTTCCAATGCAATCCATCCACAACCTCATATTGGGAATTTGACCCATCCAAAGCCTCTATCATGAGTTGCTTCATGCTGCTATCCACATCCAAAGCTTGCCGAATCCGATCAGCCAGGTCATACTGAGCTTCCATCCAGTTCAATTGTGCTTCAGCACTCGATTGCTTGTCTACACAAGAGATCTCCAATGCCTCCAACTCCCGAACCAACCACTCGTCATGGACCGACAGCCAATTGACTTGAGCTGGGGCCCGACAACTCAACGCGTCCGCAACCGTATTGCCTTTCCCAGGCACATAATGGATCTTGAACGTGTAGTCACCAAGGAACTTCATCCATCTCCTCTGTTGCATGTTTAGATCTTTCTGATCCAACAAGTATTTCAGGCTCTTATGGTCGGTATAGATATCGACCTTCACTCCATACAAGTAGTGTCTCCACAACTTCAAAGCAAAAATCACGGCCACTAACTCCAAGTCATGGACCGGATAATTCCTCTCGTGCACTTTCAGCTGTCTCGAGCCATACACTATCATACTTCCGTGCTGCAGTAGTACACAACGCAAGCCACTGCCCAAAGCATCGCTATAGATCTCAGAACCTTCGGTCCCACTCGGCGAACTCAGTACAGGCGTCGTGGTCAACCGACTCTTCAACTCCTCAAAAGCTCGTGCGCACTCCGACATCCAAATGAACTTCTGCTCCTTCCTCGTCAAAGTAGTGAGGGGCAACACTATACGCGAGAAGTTCTCCACGAAGCGCCTGTAGTTGCCGGCAAGCTCCAGAAAACTCCTGACTTCCGCTACCGTAGAAAACATAGGCCACTCTCATATCGCAACAATCTTCGCCGGATCCACCGCAATACCCTCTCCACTCACTATATGACCGAGGAACGCCACTGAGGAAAACCAAAACTCGCATTTGGAGAACTTGGCGTACAGTTGATTCCTCCTCAGCGTCTCCAATACCAAATGCATATGCTTAAAGTGATCCTCCTCACTTTGCGAGTACACCAAAATATATTCGATGAAGACGATCACAAAATGGTCCAAGTACTCCCTGAAAGTCCTGTTCATCAAATCCATGAACACCGACGGTGCATTCGTCAGCCCAAACGGCATGACCGTAAACTCGTAATGCCCGTATCTCGTACTAAAAGCTGCTTTGGGCATATCACTCTCACTTATCCTCAACTAATAATATCCAGACTTGAGATCCAATTTTGAGTACACCGTCGACCCGACTAACTGATCAAAAAGATCATCAATCCTTGGGATCGGGTACTTGTTCTACTCTGTTCGATTGTTCAATTCTCGGTAATCAATACAAAGTCTCAATTTTCCGTCCTTCTTCTTCACAAAAAGGACCGGTGCGCTCCAAGGTGACGAACTTGGACGCACATAGCCTTGATCCAATAACTCTTGCAGTTGGAACTTCAGCTCCGTCATTTCCTTAAGCACTAGCCGATACGGAGATCGTGACACAGGTTTCACGCCTGACACAAGCTCAGTCGTGAAATCAATCTCCCGTTGAGGCGGGGCTCCAGGAAGTTCGCCAGGGAACAAATCAGGGTACTCAGATACCACTGAAATACCGTCCAACGTAGGCATGGGCTTTGTAACCTCCACTAGCGTAAAAAAATAGCTCTGCACCAGCACGAACCGCCTTCACCACCTGAAGAGCAGACATCAAAGTCTTGCTCGACCCTTTCAAGCCCGTAAAAGTCGTCTCACGACCTATTCCCAACTTGACTTCCTTGAGGCCGCAATTAATATAGGATTGCTGCTCCGAGAGCCAGTCCATGTCAAACTCCACCATTGGTAGCAACGACGCTTGCAAGTCGAATTCTTGACTCCCGATATGAATCTTAATGCCACAGATCCTATCTGCGCGCATCGAACATCCATCCGGAAACAACACATCCAGTTTATCCTTCGCCATCGCAGAAGGTACTCCGATGCGCGATATGAAACCTTCGGACAAAAAGGAGTGCGAAGCTCCCGTGTCAAAGAGTGCTCTTGGCAGATTCTCACAAATCAAAACAAATCCTATACAAGCAGTGGTAAGGTAACACGTGCATAACAAGTATTTCAAAATTAGCTTGCTATTAATTTAAACCGTAGCTGTCACCATATCCTCTTGCTTGATGGCCTCCTATTGGCCAAGATTATAAACTCTTGGTTGAGCTGGAACATAGTGGGACACGGTTAACTCCACCTCCTTGCCCTTCTCTTCATATGTTGCTCCCGGCTTCCTCTCGGACTTGGGACGTCCGCTCCAGCAGTCACGGGCAAAGTTGTTGAATTCTGTGAAGTGAAAGTGGGTGAATGGAAGGCTTGGGAAACCTATCCGCGCGGACTACGCGGACAGGGTTGGCGGACTGCTAGGTCGGCAGGGATGTTGCAGGCGGTTTGCTCTGTGGCGGCCTGGGCGGTCTGTTCGCGCGGACTACGCGGACAGCAGCAGCGGTCTGACAGGCCAGTGTATGCTCAGCAGGCGGTTGTCTCCCAGGAAGTAACCGGGCGGATAGGAATGCTATCCGCGGAGTCCGGCATGAAGCGGACTGAAGAACTGGAGCTCGGCAAACCGGTTTGGCAGTTGCCTTGGTCTTGCTCTGGTGCAGCGGGAAGCCGCGGAGACCGCCGGTCAGCGCGGACAGAAACTGGAGGTTGCCCGGTATGGCGGGCTAGATCTAGTGTCCGCCAGTAAGTGCGGACTGGCCCTTGTGGCCAGTGGACTGGACTTGGTGTGATCTGAACCAAGTCCAGGATGGCTCAGTCCGGGGAGATCGCGCAGTGGAGCGCGGGCTGGTTTCTCAGTCCGCCAAGCGTAGTAGAAGTGCTGTTGCCTTGTTTGCTAGCTTGGGGTAATGCGGACTGGAGAATTGCTTGTGCAGGAACGTGCGGACTGGAGCCAGAGTCCGCTGAGTCCGGTTTAGCCTTATGATGAGGTTATGGACTCAGGAGTTGCGGACTGGAGTCTGCTGTTAGCAGACTGGATTGGCGTGTCCGCTAAGTCCGGAGGTGCCTTGGCAATGAGGCAATGGACTTGGGATATGTGGACGGAAGCCGGGTGTCCGCTGAGTCCGGCAGGTGCCTTGATGGCGAGGCTGCGGGCTCGGGGTTTGCGGGCTGATGCCTTGTCGCAGAATGGCGGACACGGCTGTTGTGGAGTCCGGATGTGGTGGTCCTGGCTTGGCCTCTGGCGGCAAGGCGGGCTGGATATTGGAGTCCGGCCTTGGAGAAGCTGGGGCGGACTGGCTATCTGCACAGGAGCGGCGAACTGGAATGTGTGTCTGCGGGCTGGCGGACACACTAGTTCTTGCTGCGGGATATGGCGGTGATCATATCGGCTAGGGCGGTGACCATACTCATCACCGTGCCTATAAATAGGACCCATGTCACATCAGGAGTAACGGAACCTGGACCGAAGTAAGTGAACAGTAATTGAGCTCGAGTAAGTTGCTGCGGTCTGGACTTTGGTGTCCGCGCGGATAGAGAGTTGACCCGGTTGTGTTGTGCAGGTTGTGCGGATAGCGCTGGAAAGCCAGGACTTGGCTCTGATTGCGGTCAGGAATAGTGCGGACTCTGCGGTTAAGCAACAGGCGGTAAACAGCAGGTCGCGGATTGCGACTAGGCGGTCTTCTCTTTGGCAACTTGGTTCGGGGTTCGGGAAGTCGCCTGCTTCAGGCGGACTGTTCCATTCGGTGGCGCAGCTTGTGCGGTCTGGCGGCTAGGCGACCTCGCGGTCAGGCGGCCTGCAGATCGGCGGTGAAGAGCTGGCATTGGAAAGGGTGAGTCCGCGTGGCTTGGGTTGCGGTCTGGCGACCTGGCGGACTGAGCGGACTCCACAGCACTAGGTTGGCGGCTTGTTGATTGAGTCCGCGCGGCTTTGTGTTTTGTTCTTGTCTTTGTAACTGTCTCTGCTCTCCCGGTGTTGGGTTTTGGTGAAGCATGTCTCGCCATGTATGTCTCGCCTTGTAAAGAAGTTTGCTCTTGATCAATAAAGAAGCTTGTGCTGCATGTGTTGCTGGTTGTTACTGCTTTGTTGAGATAACCCCTGCTAACTCCACGATCCGGGAAAACTTTCAACATTATAAGTGGGCGTATCCTCCTCCGGTTTGTTGAGTTTTCAACAGGGTATCCAAGGGGGCATCTGCGGTTTGTTGAATTTTAACATGGTATCAGAGGGAGGTTGTTGGAGTGGTGAAGCAGTGCTCAATGGAAGTAGTTGCTCTTCTGTAGAGGAAACCAGTGGTAGAACCATAGCAGTGGAGGATGCAAGTTGTCTTGGAATTGATCTTCTTACATAGACGAACTGTGAACGGTGGAAGTCCTGTATGAAGAGCTTTCTTCTTGGCGAGGACCTTTGGGAGGTTGTATGCGGAGCAGGAAGACAAGAGGATACTGCTGGCAATGCTGAGGCGATGAGAGCTTGGAAGGAGGCAAATGCGAAAGCGGAGTCTATTCTCAAGCAGGTGATCTCATCGGAGCTCTTGGACCACATCAGTGGATGTCGGTCAGCTGCGGAGGTTTGGACTTCCCTTGATGGGTTGTTCAGGAAGGAGGTGAAGATTGCTGTGGAAGATGGTCCCTCTACTTCGTATCAGGAAGAAAGGAGTGTTTCTCCTAGGCGTGATAGGAAGAGGAAGGAAGGACCAAGGTGCTATAAATGCAAGCAGCAAGGTCATCTTCGGAAGGAGTGCAAGGTTGTCTTGCTCTCGGCGAATGTAGCTCATGTAGGGAGGAAGGAGAAGAACGTAGTTGGGATATCAACTAGTTCTGGAGTTGATCGGATGAATGCCAGTGATAGTGCAGGTATCTGGCATGAAAGACTGGGGCATGTAGGGATGGACAAGCTGAAAGCAATGGAGGAAAGAAGACTCGTAAGAGGCATGCCTAGATTGTCATCCTATGGCGATGGTCGGGGGTGTGCGGGATGTCAGGAAAGTGGAGCCTATCGCTTCATGGTTGACAAAGCACAATCCAGATGTAATGCACCATTGGCGGTTGTCCATTGTGCTCTGGTGGGACCGACCGTCACGGCCAGTCTTGGAGGCAGCAGGTTCATGCTGATATTGGTTGATGACTATTCTAGGTATGCTTGGTTATACTTTATGAAGAAGAAGTCCAACATGGTACGCTTGTTTATGGAGTTCAAGAAGCTTGTGGAAGGCCAGCTTGGCCGGAGGATCAAGGTGTTGAGGACAAGTATCGGTGGTGAGTTTGGCTCAACCGAGTTCTCACGCTTTTGCAGGAAGCAAGGGATCCGGATGGAGCTTTCTTGTGGACATACTTCACAACAGGATAGTATTGCAGCTCGGATGATCTGTTGGTTAACGGAGACCTGCAAGTGTTGGCTTCAGAGTAAAGGCGTTCCGAAGGCTCTTTGGGCGGAAGGAATTGCCTGTGCTGCTCATGTCATCAACCGGATGCCTCTTAGTCCGATCATAATGAAGACTCCTTATGAGCCGATGTTCGGAGTGAAGCCCTCAGTGAAACACCTTCGGGTGTTTGGATCTACCTGCTATATACACTCTCAGGGAGCTCTCAAGACAAAGCTAGTCTTTGTTGGGTATGATGAGCAGAGAAGAAGATGGAGGTGTATGGATCCTGCGACGAAGAAACTCATAGTGTCGAGAGACATTGTTTTCGATGAGTTGACGCCGTATTGGTGTAGCTCTTATGTGGAGCTAGAGATAAGCAGGTCAGATGGTGGGCTGAAGGAGGCTGCTGCTAAGGAAGTGGAGTTGCCTGAGTCACCAGGTGCTCCAGGTTGTTCTAGCTCCGGGGCAAAGGCGTCAGAGTCGGGAAGAAGGGGGAGCGATGCTCCAGGATCTTCTGGCTCGAAGGCGGAGGCTTCTGTTGAAATTTGTGAAGTGGAAGTGGGTGACGGGACAGGCCGCGCGGCCTGTGCGGACAGCTTTGGCGGACTGGGCGGACTGGGCGGACTGAGGTTGCGGCCTGGTGAAAAGTCTGGTGGAAGCCGGCTGTGTTCTGAGCGGGTTGTTGCATGGTGTCCGCGGTTTGGTGCGGCCTGGTATCTGCGGATAGAGAGGCTTGCGGACTGATGCATTGCTCAGAGGCCGCGGGTGCTAGCTTGCGCTGTTGGCGGGTTGGTTCGAGTTCGCGGATAGCTTGCGGACTGGAGTGTCCGCGGTTTTGGCTGTTGCGGACTGAGCCTAGAGCTTGGCTGAGGCCTTGTCAAGTTCTGGTGACACAGCAGGTGTTTGCTGTGGAGATCGTGGTTGGCAGACTGTGATTGGAGTCCGGCAGGAAGCTACTGCATTGGACAAGTGCGAGGAGCTCGCGGACTGGTTGCGGTCTGTGCTAGGGTGTTTGGCGGACGGGACTTTGTGTCCGCCATGCTCGCACTGGCCCTTGATGGTTTTGGACTTGGTCACACTTGGTGTCAAGTTCATGGTGTCCGCCGTATCCGCCAAGTCCGCTGTGACCGGGCGGACTGTTGCTGTTTGCCTTTGGTCGTGGACTTGTGGCGGATTGAGGTGTGAGTCTTGCGGACTGCCTCGGGTTGGTGCGGACTGCCATTGAAGAAGGTGCTGTCCTGAAGCAGTTGGAGCTTTGCGGGCTGGTGCCTTGTCCGCTTAGCTTGGGCGGACTGGAGAGGGTTCGTCATTGGTTGCCTTGCTCCTGGCGGTTTCCCTTGGTGACTGGCTAAGTCCTCGCGGACTGAGCGGACAGTCGTTTTGTGTTCGCGCGGGCTGGGGCGGTGTCGCTATCTCATGGGCGGTGACCACACTCCTCACCTGGCCTATAAATAGGACCCCCTGGCACATCTACAAATACTAGAAGTAACGTGAGTGAACAGTAATTTTGGTTGGGCGAGTGCTGCGGTCTGTGTTTTTCAGTCCGCACGGATTGTTTCAGGCTGACGGTTTGCTGTGTGCAGGTCGCGCGGATAACTTCAAGGAGCCAGGAGCTTGGCTGTGACTTCGGTCAGTGCTTGGAAGTGTGCGGTCTCTGCGGACTCAGCAGGAGGTCGCTCTGCGGCTTGTCAGTTCTGTTTCAACTTTCCCAGCTTCAATAACCTGTCCGCCGGCTTCAGGCGGGTAGGGGAGTTCCTCAGTTCGGGTTCAGCAGGAGGCGAATAACGGTCTGTCCGCGCGACCTCGCGGTCTCGGCGGACTCCGTGGTATTCGGCGGATTGCAGCATAGCTTGGGCGGTCTCGGCGGTCTCGGCGACCTCGCGGTCTCGGCGGACTGGAGTTCTGTCCGCCCGGCTTGTTTTTGGTTCTTTCTGTTTACAGCTGTAATACTAGCGAAATCATGTCTCGCTATGTATGCCTCGGATTGTAATGAAGTGAATGCATAATAAGATCTTCTTGTGCTTCCATTGTTTGTTGTTGGGTGCAACCTCTAGTCCTTGGGTTTCCGCGGTTCAGCGTGCGAACTGGGTAGTTCCGAAGATATTAATTTGGTGTTTGGGCTATCTTGCTGACCACGTTGAGAAAATTTAACATGGTATCAGAGCGAGGTTCCTGAGGTTGCGGAGGTTCAGTTGCGTGAGCGGAGGTCAGCCAGTGTTGTTACTCAGTGATTGAGTGGTGATCAACCTGTGTTGTTGCTCGGAGCTGCTGAAGGGTACCAACAGGTGATTGCAATGGAAGGAAGCTTAGCAAGAGGTCTGGGCATTGAACTCTTAACGCCGACTAACTATAAAAAGTGGAAGTCGTGCATGAAGAGTTATCTTCTAGGAGAGGAGCTGTGGGAAGTCGTCGGTGGAGACGACAGACAGGAAGTAACTGCTGCTTTCGGTACTGCTGAACAGGTGAGGCTCTGGAGAAGAACTAATGCTAAGGCAGAGTTCGTTCTGAAAAGAGCTGTCTCTCCGGAACTGTTTGATCACATCATTGGATGTGAGTCGGCTGCTGATATTTGGACGACCATTGATGAATTGTTCAATAGGAAGAATGTGGCGCGGCTTCAGTTCCTGGAGAATGAGTTGGCCAGGGCAACTCAGGGAGACCTTTCCATCTCCAGGTACTTCTTAAAGATGAAGAGCTTGTGTGCTGAGCTGTCGGCGCTGGATCCTGATGAGCCTATCTCTGAGGCAAAGATGAAAAGGCACATTTTCCGCGGCTTGCGGAAGGAGTATGTGGCCTTTGTTACGTCTGTTCAAGGGTGGGCTACTCAGCCGTCTCTGCTGGAGCTGGAGAATCTGCTTGCCTCGCAGGAGAGCTTAGCAAGGCAGATGGCTGGAGTGAATCTGAATCAGGAAGGCAGCGAGGCTCTCTTCTCAGGCAAGAAGAAGGGATGGGAAGGGAAGAAGAAGAAGAAGGTGCAGGCCGCTGTTGAGAAGGAGACTTCAACTTCATATCCGCCGGAGAGGAGCAACGCTCCTAAGGACTGGAAGAAGAATCTGAAGTGCTACCGGTGTCATCAGCGTGGGCACTTCAAGCGGGACTGCAAGGTCAAACTGCAGCCTGGGCATGCTGCGGGAAAGGAGGAAGCTTGCTCACGAAGTGAAGAAGCAGAATGGGGAGGAGCCTTCATGACGGGCACTTGTGTCCGGGCCTTATCTGCTGAGGACTTCAACAGCGAGTGGATCGTCGACTCCGGGTGTGGTCATCACCTCACCGGAGACAAGTCGAAGTTCACCTCCATGCAGGCTTACTCAGGTAATGAAGCTATTATCACTGCTGATAATACTGTTTATGCAGTAGAGAAGGAGGGGGTCGTGTCTTTGGGTAGTGATCAGGGGCCACTCACGTTAAGGAGTGTGTATCACGTGCCGGGCATGAAGAAGAACCTCTTCTCGGTGACCAACGCGGTGGACGCTGGGTATCACGTTCTGTTTGGGCCAACAGACGTGAGGTTCCTTCGCAACGTATCAGCGGTAAAGGCTGATGTTGCTCATGTTGGGAGGAGGGTGAAGAACTTGTTTGTTCTCTCCACCAGTGCCTATGTTGATAAGATGAGGGCCAATGATAGTGCGGCTATCTGGCATGAGAGGCTGGGGCATGTTGGCATGGACAAGCTGAAGGCAATGGCGAGTAGAAGTCTGGTGAGGGGGTTGCCGATGTTGTCCTCCTTTGGTGATGGGCAAGTTTGTGCGGGCTGTCAATACGGTAAGGCACATCGCCTTCCGTTTGATAAATCTCAAACAAGGAGCAAGAAACCATTGGAGTGTATTCATGGCGACCTGATGGGACCGACTGTTACCGCCAGCCTTGGTGGAAGCAAATACATGCTTGTCTTGGTTGATGACTACTCAAGGTATACTTGGGTGTACTTCTTAAAGGAGAAGTCGGATGCCTTCCGTTTGTTCGTGGAGTTCAAGGAGTTGGTAGAAGGCCGGCTTGGTTTGCGGATTAAGAAGTTTCGAACTGATAACGGGGGAGAGTTTGTCTCTTCCGAGTTTTCTAACTTCTGCAGGAAGCACGGGATCCAACGGGAGCTTACATGTGCTCACACTCCACAACAAAATGGGGTAGCGGAGCGGAAGATCCGTCATTTGACGGAAACCTGCAAATGCTGGCTGCATGCGAAAGATATCCCGAGGTCCTTTTGGGCGGAGGGAATGTCTTGTGCTGCATATGTTATCAACCGGATGCCACTCAGCCCTATCAACATGAAGACGCCCATTGAGCTGTTGCTAAAGGAGAAGCCGAGTGTTGGACACCTTCGGGTGTTCGGTTCAACTTGCTACGTGCATGTCCCGGATGCTTCACGGACAAAGCTGGATGCGAAGGCAAGGAAACTTGTCTTTGTTGGCTATGATGAGCGGAAGAAGGGATGGAAGTGCATGGACCCTGTGACGAAGAAGTTCGTGGTGTCAAGAGACGTTGTCTTTGACGAGCTGACGTCATATGGAGGTGGCTCGGTGGAGCCTACCGGAAGTAGCAAGGTTGAGGAAGCACCGGTGGAGGCTGCTGAAGGCTTGGAAGAGGAGCTTGCTGTTTCTCCAGCAGCTCCTGTTGCTTCGAACTCCGAGGCTGAGCCTTCTGGCTCAGGAAGCAGGGGGAGCACTGCTCAATGCTTGCCCCAGGTAGGAGTGGAGCCTGAAGAAGCAACGGAAGCCGTGAGCAAGGAGCCGTGTCTTCGGAGATCGAAGAGGATGGTTAAGCCACCGGCTCGGTACTGTGATGGGAATGCAGTGAGCTTTGTCTCCTGTTTCTTTGCAGGTCCTCTGGATGAGCGAGAGCCTGCAAGCTTCAACGAGGCCACTGGAGTGAAGGAGTGGGAAGGTGCCATGAAGGAAGAGATTGATGCTCTGAAGAAAAATGAAACCTGGGACCTTGTTCCCAAGGTTGATGGCATTACTCCGGTTACTTGCAAGTGGGTGTATAAGTTGAAGAAGAAGGCTGATGGGAGCATTGATCGGTTCAAGGCTCGCCTGGTCGCTAGAGGATTCTCACAGCAGTATGGAGAAGACTATGAGGAGACATTCAGTCCAGTTGCGAAGATGACGTCTGTAAGAGTGGTGATCGCCTTGGCTGCTAGCAAGGGATGGAGGTTGTGGCAACTCGATGTGAAGAATGCCTTTCTTTACGGAGAGATTGACAAGGACATCTTCATGGATCAGCCGCTTGGTTTCGTCTCTGAGAAGCATCCGGACTATGTCTGCAAACTCAGGAAGGCTCTCTATGGGTTGAAGCAAGCTCCTCGAGCGTGGTATGGGAAGATTGCAGAGTACCTGCAGTTCTGTGGATACCTGGCTTCTAACTCGGATTCTAGCTTGTTCGTCAAGAAGAAGGGAGAGCTAAGAGTCTTGGTCCTGCTGTATGTGGATGATATGATCATCACAGGGAACTCGGAGGAGGAAGTAGCAAGGCTCAGGGGAGAGCTTGCTATACGCTTCGAGATGAAAGACTTGGGAGAGTTGCATCACTTTCTTGGTCTGGAAGTGGAGAGGAAGGAGTGCGGGATTCTCATTAGCCAGAAAGGGTATGCTGATCGTATTGTGAAGCGGTTTGGCATGGGCGAAGGGAAGAAGTGCTCTACTCCACTGGAACCTGGGCTAAAGCTTCGACGAAATGAGGGAAGGGTGCTTAATGATCCCTTGGTGTTCAGGGCTCTTGTTGGGAGCTTGATTTATCTGACGATTACAAGGCCGGATATAGCTTATGCTGTTGGCCGAGTAAGTCGGTATATGGCTGAACCAAGGCAATCTCATCTAGTGGCGGCGAAGGGAATTCTGAAGTATGTCAAAGTGACTTCTGAGATGGGACTCCTCTATGGAAGGGATGCGGAGTTTGCATTGCTCGGGTACACGGATGCTGACTATGGCGGTGATTCGGATGATCGAAGGTCTACTTCAGGTTATGTGTTCACTTGCGGTTCAGCTAGCATCTCGTGGTGTAGCAAGAAGCAGGACTCGGTGTCGGTTTCAACCACGGAGGCGGAGTATAAGGCTTCGGCCTTGGCTGCTCGGGAAGCCGTTTGGTTGAGGAGACTCATAGAGGATGTTCATGAAGAAGTGCAAGGGCCTACTTTACTCCGGGGTGACAATGAGAGTGCTCTCAAACTGGTAAACAATCCAGTGTGTCACGCCAGGACCAAGCATATAGAGATTGATCACCACTTCATCAGGGAGAAGGTGTTGGAGGGGTCTCTGCTGGTCGGGCATGTTCGGAGTGAAGATAATCTTGCTGACATCTTCACGAAGCCGCTGTCGAAGGGGCCCTTTGAACGCTTGCGCAGCTTGCTGGGCTTGGTCACCACTTCTCACTTCAAGGGGGAGTGTTGAAATTTGTGAAGTGGAAGTGGGTGACGGGACAGGCCGCGCGGCCTGTGCGGACAGCTTTGGCGGACTGGGCGGACTGGGCGGACTGAGGTTGCGGCCTGGTGAAAAGTCTGGTGGAAGCCGGCTGTGTTCTGAGCGGGTTGTTGCATGGTGTCCGCGGTTTGGTGCGGCCTGGTATCTGCGGATAGAGAGGCTTGCGGACTGATGCATTGCTCAGAGGCCGCGGGTGCTAGCTTGCGCTGTTGGCGGGTTGGTTCGAGTTCGCGGATAGCTTGCGGACTGGAGTGTCCGCGGTTCTGGCTGTTGCGGACTGAGCCTAGAGCTTGGCTGAGGCCTTGTCAAGTTCTGGTGGCACAGCAGGTGTTTGCTGTGGAGATCGTGGTTGGCGGACTGTGATTGGAGTCCGGCAGGAAGCTACTGCATTGGACAAGTGCGAGGAGCTCGCGGACTGGTTGCGGTCTGTGCTAGGGTGTTTGGCGGACGGGACTTTGTGTCCGCCATGCTCGCACTGGCCCTTGATGGTTTTGGACTTGGTCACACTTGGTGTCAAGTTCATGGTGTCCGCCGTATCCGCCAAGTCCGCTGTGACCGGGCGGACTGTTGCTGTTTGCCTTTGGTCGTGGACTTGTGGCGGATTGAGGTGTGAGTCTTGCGGACTGCCTCGGGTTGGTGCGGACTGCCATTGAAGAAGGTGCTGTCCTGAAGCAGTTGGAGCTTTGCGGGCTGGTGCCTTGTCCGCTTAGCTTGGGCGGACTGGAGAGGGTTCGTCATTGGTTGCCTTGCTCCTGGCGGTTTCCCTTGGTGACTGGCTAAGTCCTCGCGGACTGAGCGGACAGTCGTTTTGTGTTCGCGCGGGCTGGGGCGGTGTCGCTATCTCATGGGCGGTGACCACACTCCTCACCTGGCCTATAAATAGGACCCCCTGGCACATCTACAAATACTAGAAGTAACGTGAGTGAACAGTAATTTTGGTTGGGCGAGTGCTGCGGTCTGTGTTTTTCAGTCCGCACGGATTGTTTCAGGCTGACGGTTTGCTGTGTGCAGGTCGCGCGGATAACTTCAAGGAGCCAGGAGCTTGGCTGTGACTTCGGTCAGTGCTTGGAAGTGTGCGGTCTCTGCGGACTCAGCAGGAGGTCGCTCTGCGGCTTGTCAGTTCTGTTTCAACTTTCCCAGCTTCAATAACCTGTCCGCTGGCTTCAGGCGGGTAGGGGAGTTCCTCAGTTCGGGTTCAGCAGGAGGCGAATAACGGTCTGTCCGCGCGACCTCGCGGTCTCGGCGGACTCCGTGGTATTCGGCGGATTGCAGCATAGCTTGGGCGGTCTCGGCGGTCTCGGCGACCTCGCGGTCTCGGCGGACTGGAGTTCTGTCCGCCCGGCTTGTTTTTGGTTCTTTCTGTTTACAGCTGTAATACTAGCGAAATCATGTCTCGCTATGTATGCCTCGGATTGTAATGAAGTGAATACATAATAAGATCTTCTTGTGCTTCCATTGTTTGTTGTTGGGTGCAACCTCTAGTCCTTGGGTTTCCGCGGTTCAGCGTGCGAACTGGGTAGTTCCGAAGATATTAATTTGGTGTTTGGGCTATCTTGCTGACCACGTTGAGAAAATTTAACAGCTTCCAGTTCAGGAAGCAAGGGGAGCGATGTTCCAGGCAGTTCTTGTTCAAGAGGGGAGTCTTCTGGTTCAGGTAGTAGGGGGAGCGTTGCTCCAGGTACTTTTGGTTCCAGTAAGGAGGCGTCTTGTTCAGGGAGCAAAGGGAGCATTGTTCCGGGTTTGCCCGGGAACGGAGCTGGTTCAATAGCAGCGGAGGTGGTTAGCCATGATCAGGTTCTTCGGAGATCGAAGAGGATCAGTAAGTCACCAGCTCGATATAGCGAAGGGAACATGGCGGACTTGGTCCCGTGTTTCCTTGTTAGCCCTCAGGTCGAGCAAGGTTCTTCTGGCTGTGATGACCCTACTAGAATCAAGGAGGTGTTTGACACCAAGGCTGATGAGGTGACCTCTCTCAGAGGTAACAAGGCTTGGGCTTTTGTGCCCAAGGAAGTTGGAGATACTCCTATGATGCATGAGTGGAGGTTAAAGCTGAAGAAGGCAGAGGGAAGCATGACTCCGTTTTGGAGATGCTGGAGGGCTCCCTCATGGTCCAAGATATGCGGGGCGAGGACTATGTCTTTGACATCTCTTCGTAGATGCTATCGGAAGGACCAGGTGCAAGGTTACGGGAGCTGCTGGAGTTATTCACCACTTCTCACTTCAAGGGGGAGTGTTGAATTTTGTGAAGTGAAAGTGGGTGAACGGAAGGCTTGGGAAACCTATCCGCGCGGACTACGCGGACAGGGTTGGCGGACTGCTAGGTCGGCAGGGATGTTGCAGGCGGTTTGCTCTGTGGCGGCCTGGGCGGTTTGTTCGTGCGGACTACGCGGACAGCAGCAGCGGTCTGACAGGCCAGTGTATGCTCAGCAGACGGTTGTCTCCCAGGAAGTAACCGGGCGGATAGGAATGCTATCCGCGGAGTCCGTCATGAAGCGAACTGAAGAACTGGAGCTCGGCAGACCGGTTTGGCAGTTGCCTTGGTCTTGCTCTGGTGCAGCGGGAAGCCGCGGAGACCGCCGGTCAGCGCGGACAGAAACTGGAGGTCGCCCGGTATGGCGGGCTAGATCCAGTGTCCGCCAGTAAGTGCGGACTGGCCCTTGTGGCCAGTGGACTGGACTTGGTGTGATCTGAACCAAGTCCAGGATGGCTCAGTCCGGGGAGATCGCGCAGTGGAGCGCGGGCTGGTTTCTCAGTCCGCCAAGCGTAGTAGAAGTGCTGTTGCCTTGTTTACTAGCTTGGGGTAATGCGGACTGGAGAATTGCTTGTGCAGGAGCGTGCGGACTGGAGCCAGAGTCCGCTGAGTCCGGTTTAGCCTTATGATGAGGTTATGGACTCAGGAGTTGCGGACTGGAGTCTGCTGTTAGCAGACTAGATTGGCGTGTCCGCTAAGTCCGGAGGTGCCTTGGCAATGAGGCAATGGATTTGGGATATGCGGACGGAAGCCGGGTGTCCGCTGAGTCCGGCAGGTGCCTTGATGGCGAGGTTGCGGGCTCGGGGTTTGCGGGCTGATGTCTTGTCCGCAGAATGGCAGACACGGCTGTTATGGAGTCCGGCTGTGGTGGTCCTGGCTTGGCCTCTGGCGGCAAGGCGGGCTGGATATTGGAGTCTGGCCTTGGAGAAGCTGGGGCGGACTGGCTATCTGCACAGGAGCGGCGAACTGGAATGTGTGTCCGTGGGCTAGAGGACACACTAGTTCTTGCTGCGGGATGTGGCGGTGATCCTATCGGCTAGGTCGGTGACCATACTCATCATCGTGCCTATAAATAGGACCCATGTCACATCAGGAGTAACGGAACCTGGACCGAAGTAAGTGAACAGTAATTGAGCTCGCGTAAGTTGCTGCGGTCTGGACTTTGGTGTCCGCGCGGATAGAGAGTTGACCCGGTTATGCTGTGCAGGTTGTGCAGATAGCGCTGGAAAGCCAGGACTTGGCTCTGATTGCGGTCAGGAACAGTGCGGACTCTGCGGTTAAGCAACAGGCGGTAAATAGCAGGTCGCGGATTGCGACTAGGCGGTCTTCTCTTTGGCAACTTGGTTCGGGGTTCGGGAAGTCGCCTGCTTCAGGCGGACTGTTCCATTCGGTGGCGCAGCTTGTGCGGTTTGGCGGCTAGGCGACCTCGCGGTCAGGCGGCCTGCAGATCTGTGGTGAAGAGCTGGCATTGGAAAGGGTGAGTCCGCGCGGCTTGGGTTGCGGTCTGGCGACCTGGCGGACTGAGCGGACTCCACAGCACTAGGTTGGCGGCTTGTTGATTGAGTCTGCGCGGCTTTGTGTTTTGTTCTTGTCTTTGTAATTGTCTCTGCTCTCCCGGTGTTGGGTTTTGGTGAAGCATGTCTCGCCATGTATGTCTCACCTTGTAAAGAAGTTTGCTCTTGATCAATAAAGAATCTTGTGCTGCATGTGTTGCTGGTTGTTACTGCTTTGTTGAGATAACCCCTGCTAACTCCACGATCCGGGAAAACTTTCAACATTATAAGTGGGCGTATCCTCCTCCGGTTTGTTGAGTTTTCAACAGGGTATCCAAGGGGGCGTCTGCGGTTTGTTGAATTTTAACAAAAGTGCCCCGGATTTCCACAAGTAAAGCATGCGCCCGGGGTTCGACCCATAGTCGGCCCAGAAGCACCAGAAGAAGGAGATGGACTCAAAGTCCTAGCCTTCTTAAAGAACTTACAGTACCCAGACTTTAAGGTAGTCGACACCTTGAACTCAGTCTTCTTATCACCAGAGCTTTTATTTGCTTGTACATTCTTCAAGTCTTTCTCCAAAGACCGGGCCGTGTTGACCAGGGTCAAGAAGCCCCGCGTCATCGGCCCCGAGAGCAGTAGCCTTAAGTCATCTCTTAGACCTTCGTAGAAACGGTTGGTCTTATGCTCCTCATTCGCGAACGTAGAGCTAGCATACCGACCCAATCGAGTAAACTCGTGGAGATACTCATCCACGCTACTCTCTCCTTGCACCAACCTTTGGAACTCATTCTCCAACGCTATCCTTTGCACCGAAGGGAGGTACCTTACCAAGAACAGTCTCGAGAACTCTTCCATCGATACGTTTGTAAGTTGTCCTCCTCTCAAGAGATGCAGCCCTAAACCCTCCCACCACAGCCTCGCATCCCCGTCCAACAGGAATGTAGCTATAGTGGTCATCTGCCACTCCTCCGTTTCAGTAGCTGTCAGGACTCTCTTCACTCGGGAAAGCCAGTCTTCAGCTTGATATGGGGTTCCCAACCCCGAGAACACAAGAGGATTAAATCTCATAACGTGCTTGAGCTGCCTATCAGTTGCTCTCCTCGGCACTAAAGGCTCCACCACTACCTGTTCCACTCTTCTTGGTTCATCCCTTTGGAGCGGTACCTGCTCTATCATAGGAGCGGACTGCTGCATTTGCCTTGCAGGTTGTGCATTGATCATGGAAAACACTGCTTCGACAACCAATCATATGGTTTCAGCCGAGGGAGGTGTTGCAGGAGCATCATTCGGTGCGCTACTAGCCTCAGAAACTGGGCATTCTGACGGCCCTGCACCGCTTCTCGTCACCTATAGTTGTACAAAACACCGTTAAGCGACCAAACAAAATTACAAAAAGAAATTATAGGAACACGCAGGTTCCTCAAACACGTGTTTTTTCATTCCTAAGTGGACATTCATGGGTTCTTTTGATGTTATAACGATGACGCACACACATATGCTCACCACCCCTTAAAAAGAATTCGCCCACGAATTCATTTTAAGCCTGACCGAAACTAGTAGTCTGATACCAAATTATAACACCCCCTATCCATCGCATAGCATATAGCAATAGGTCCGGCCGGGGCCCGACGCCATATACCACAGACAGACCGGGTGGTTACTCAATGGAATACCATCCAACTAATAACCAACGTCCTACACAGAGTCATTCTAGCGGAAGCAATTAAATAGTTACAAATTTAGAACCCAGCCATAGGCATGAATGTTCACTACTCAAACCATCAGGAATGAACGTACAATACACAAGTACAAATGGCCTTAAGGCCTTACAATTGTTTACTCAAATAAAATGTGTCTTCCATACCACGGCACGCAGGCCGGTCACACATGAATAAAACAGGTAAACACTCAAAATTTGGCCTTCGAGGGCCGGCTCAGCAACTTGGGCTTTAGCCCGCTATTTACCGCTCGACTCCGCAGCACCTGCAAGCAACAATCCACCATAACGGTGGCAAACAAAAGCAACAGTCAGCTATTCTGACCAAATTATAACGATCCCGCCCCCAAACTCGGGGCGCTGATGCTCCTTTTCCTGTACTTTGTTAGCATAATCAAACAGTATAGTGTAAACACTTCATTACAGACGTGGACACGTATGGCCACACACTTCGTGCTCTCAGGGCACATTCTTGGTGAACCGGTCAATGTCACGTCAATTTAAGCCATAGACATCCCGGTCTCACCACCGCCACTTGGACAGCAAATCTTGCGAGCATTTTTGTCTTCCCGGCATGGGTCATGTAAATTTAAGCCATAGACTGTCGAAGACCCTCATCTATGCCAACGGCTCCCACAAAACGACATAGAGCGTGTACGGTTCCTCCTGACCCGTTTCCCACATTGCAACGTCAATTTAAGCCATATGTGCGGGTCAAACCTCCCCGAGTCCTGTTTCCATCACACACTTCACATAACCCGGTTATGTTCAAGTTGGCTCCCAGGCCACCATGTTGGCAGAATCACGCATCAGCACAGTTTTCCGGGTACACCTTGGAGTTAATCCCCAAGGCTCCCTGTTGTAATCTACCGTGTAGAAAACCTGAAAAATAAACATCCGCACGGAGTCTTCTCCGACCATTTATGCAATGCAACATCACCGATCCAGACCAACTTGTCTGGGTAGGCTTCACAAATCATGCATATGTCCGTTCTCGATTACGGACTCTACATGTACACAACGAGGACTATTCATGTCTACCCGAAGGAATGCCTCAAACTCACCGCAAACTCGCGAGAGCGGGCTTCCTATGCAAAGAAAAAGAGGAGTTCACATGTCCTAGAATGAGAATCATTATCCTAGCATTTTTCCTTCGCGCCATGGAAATGTATGCGGATGAAACACACCACCATTTCCTTGCCTCCGTAGATCCGAAGTCGGCTCGCGATTTGGAGCTCCGAAGCTCCGCCGGTGACCGGATCTAGCCTCATTTCTTCTTCCTTGCTCTCCCCTCTCTATACTTTAGAAAGAGACTAAGTGAAAGAAATGAGGGATTTGAAACCCTATTCCCGAGTATATCCCAGCAGGAACAACCCCCAGCCGTCGGATCCCGAAATAAGGAAACGAACAACCACGATCCGGAGCTGAAATGAAAAATCTGGGCCGAACATGGCCTGTGACACGCCCGTGTCCAGGGTCGTTTCCCCATTCGCCTTCGAAACCGACGCGTCCCGAGAAGGACACAGGTTCTCGACATGCCTGTGTCCGGTATGACACGCCCATGTCAACCAGTACACGGCCATGTGGTTGGGCGTGTTCCTCCATCGACACAGCCCCAACACCAACCCGTGAAGGACACGGGTCTTGGACACGCCCGTGTACCAAATGACACGCCCGTGTCTACCTGACACGGCCTGTATGCTGACCCCGTGTATCAACCACGCCACAACCCAGCTTCAACCCGAGAAGGACACGACCTGGGAGACGCCCGTGTCTCAGGCCGTGTTCGATGCTTGATGATCATCGACTCCAAAATTCGTCGACCTCTCCGCCAGATCGTCAATCCTAGCATGACACGCCGCTGGGACACGCCCGTGTCCCAGGCCGTGTGCCCCCTGCCAAATTCCAAACTTGGCTCAAAATGCCTCTCGTCGCTCTTTTGAGTTTCGGGGCGTTACACGATACGCCCTGTGACACGCCCGTGTCATAGGCCGTGTACTCCCCTTGCTTGCCGCTCGATGATTATCGAGCGCAGTTCATCGACCCGAGCATGACACGCCATGGGACACGCCCGTGTCCCAGGCCGTGTCACCCAACCTGAACCCAACTTGGGCTTTGGGGTATTACATAGCGTACTTCGGCATTTGGGAGATTGCTTCGTGGAGGGGTAGATTTATGTGGATTTGCTTAAATATTTCTAGAAAGTTGGAGTATTGTTCATCCTGACGTTGCTTGTTAAGTTCAGAAGGGGTATGGTGGAGTTGGATTATTTTAAAAAATGGGTGGTGGAGTGAGATCTTTTTCTTCAACAGAGAGAGGGGTGATAACTTCTTCTTCAGTAGAGGGCGAAATGAAAAAAAATTTCTCGACGGAGGGTTGATTTTATAGAATGGGGCGGAGCTTTGATTTTTAAAAATGGAGGTGAGCTTGCCTCGGGCTCTTCGCTAACCATACCAGAAACTTGCTTCCCACTCCGAAGAGTTATAGCTTTCACTTGCTCTCTCGGGTTGGGTTCGGTGTTGGCAGGAAGAGACCCGGCGGGTCGCTCAGAAATAATTTTTGAGAGTTGTCCTACTTGATTCTCTAAACTTTTAATGGTCCCGGTTAGGGTTCTTATAGTAGCGTCATTAACATTCATATGAAAAGCGTTTCATAATTTTCCAAACTTGGAGGTTTTGGAAAATTTTGAGGAGGTGGTGGTGGTGCAGAAAAATCATTTTGTGGTGGCAGGCGCATTGCGTTCGAGGGATTACACCATGAAAAGATCGGGTGGTTCCGTAAAGCGGGATTATAACTATTCGGAAAAGCAAAGCCCGAATCGTGAATACTAGCAGCAGAAAAATTATGAAAAGCGTTTCTCGACATATTATTAACATAATCCAATTGTTCGGGGGCAGGAGTTGCAGATTCCCATACCTGAGGGGCGAAGGCAGCAGTCATCTTCGTTATCTTTTTACTTAAAATATCCACCTGTAGAGCTAGCTGGGAGACATTGTCCACTTCAAATATACTTGCAGGTTTGTTTGGTCGGGACCTAGGCACATTCTACTGATATGTGTTCATGGTCATGTCCTCAAAAAGCTCAAGAGCTGCTTCCGGGGTTTTGTGGTTTAAGGTACCACCGGAAGCTGCGTCTATCATTTGCTTTGTGCTTTGATTTAGCCCGTTATAAAACGTCTGCACTTGTAACCATATATGCAGCGCGTGATGGGGGCATCGTCTTAAGAGTTCTTTAAATCTTTCCCAGTTTTCATACAAAGTTTCAGAATCTATTTGTACAAAGGCAGAAATATCGTTACTAAGTTTTGCAGTTTTAGCTGGCGGAAAATACTTCGTCAAAAATTTTTCAATTAGTTGATCCAAGGTGGTGATGCTGTTTTTTGGTAGAATGTTTAGCCATTGCTTAGCCTTGGTTCTTAGGGAGAAAGGGAAGAGTCTTAGCCTAATAACATCATTTGTAACACCATTGATTTTAAAGGTGTCATAAATCTCATGAAAGTTAGCTATATGCGCGTTCGGATCTTCATCTTGAAGTCCGTCATATTGCACATACTGCTGCACCATTTGAATTATGTTAGGCTTAAGTTCAAAATTATTATTATCTATAGCAGAGCGAACTATGCTTGATTCTGTACCCTCTAGATTCGGTCGTGCATAATAGGACATAGGCCTATGCACGGCTTCCTTTACATGAGGTTCTTCCATTCTTAGGGTAGAAAATGAGTCAGAATCCTCAACTGGTATTTGGAGAGTATGACATTGAAATCGAGATCTTCTCCGAAGAGTATGCTCAATTTCGTGATACAAGTCCAAAGTAACAGACGGATTCCCACGAGTCATGCACTAAAAGAAGAGAAGATGAAGAGAGAGAAATAAATAAACTAGACAAGAGTTACTAAATTTTTTTGAAATAGATTTTTTTTTATGTTTTAGCTCCCGAACTTCCCAAGGGATACCCGATGAAAGGTTCGCAAGGTACTAGACAAGATAGTGGCATTTAAAGCCACATTGCCCTTTTTGAGAGAGTTAAGTGGTGTAGAAAAATTGTGATGTGGGTTTCTATTAAAAGCGGTAATATTTTTTTGAATTTTTAATTTTTGAGAAAGAGGATGAGAAAGAGAAGTGATAAAAGTAATAGGTTCGTGCTTTCAAATTATCAACAAAAGTTGCTCCCCGGCAACGGCGGCAAAAACTTGATGTGAAAAATTTTCTCAAAGAGAATAAAGCCGAACTAGCAATCCAACGAGGCTAGTATACCTATCGAATTGTAGCCAGGGGACACAAGTGTCACATAAAAATCCGAGAACTGTTGAGTAATCTTACTCACACAAAAACTATTATCTTATAGAGAGATTGTTTTAGGTTTTAAGAGAAAGCTAAATGCGATTAAGAAAAGAAATATTGCGCTAAAAAGAGAACTACTTGCATTCAAATAGAGAGCTACTAAAATCGATTACAACGATGGGTTGAACAATGATAAAGAAAATCACTCGATCGAGAATCACCTCGGCTAAAGTTGATCAAAAACATGCGATAATAAACTCTAACTTAATAAGGCAAAGGACCTTGACCGTGGAGGTTCCAAAAGCATGAACACACTTCTCTCGAAGTCGTGACCACCTGAATTTAGGAAGGTCCGACCGAACTCTCGTCCAAATCGGAGGCCTAAAGCTCGCTTTACGTTGTGAACCCCACTATTGTATTTCACTCCAATCCAGTAGATTTAACGTCTGCCTCTCTCGAGGGGTGCGTGCAACTCTCTTTACTCTTGAGCGTTCACTCCAAACTACGAGCCTCTCGGCTAACTAAGAGTGGAAACAAAGATGGAAAATATACATCGATAATATATATCTCCAAACATGATTAATCAAGAGTAAATGAAAGGTCTAAGACTTAGAAAGAAAGAGCAAAATAGAGCTTCATAACTTAATCAACTCGAAGATCGGATCATCAATATCAAGTACAAGGAGGATTAGTTACTCATGGTGAAGTGGAGGGAGAGAGATGAGTAGAAGTGCATGGAAACAAAAATATAGACAAGAAAAATTAAACAGATCTTATATTAAATCAAACAGAGAGCTACATTTGAAATATAAAAAGTTATAATTGCAAGAAATGAAAAACTAAGCAGCACTAAAACTAAAACTGAAATTAAACTACTCTATTACAAAAAACTGAAATCAAAATAAACAGAGAAGTTAAAATAAAAAACAAGAGAGAGGGAGAACAATAAGGGAGAAACGAAAATGGCAGCACATCCCCTCTTCCAAAGTTTCTGTCTGTTTTTCTCAAGGGCCGGGGCACTATTTATAGAGCTTTCTTGGGTTGGTCACGCCCCCATGTCACGCCCTGGGAGGGCGTGTCAGATGGGCGTGACTGGTACGGGGTCAGGCCGTTGTACGAGTTCTCGCGGGAAATGATGATTGAAATGGTACAGGTTGACGTGCATTTATGGCGGCAGCAGACTTTTGTGAAAAAGGCTGGACACGTCCTCCGCAGCAGGTAAGCTCGACGAACTGGAGGAGGGAGCTTGACGAAATCAGTGGAGAAGGAGGGAGAGCTCGACGAAATTGAAGAAAAGAGATGGCTGAGGGGAGCTCGACGATCGTCGAACGCAGAAGGCGAGGTCGACGAACTGGGAGAAGTTCGTCCAACGCAGAAAGAAGGCGTAGTTCGACGAAATGACTGAGAGAAACGTCGAACTGAGAAGAGAAGGAGGAGCTCGACGAAATCAGAGGAGTTCGTCGAACGCAGAAAGTGAGTTTGACGAAATGGCTGAAGACGAGTTCGACGGATGGAGAGAAGAGAAGGTGGACGAGAGATCGACGAAATGAGCTCGACGAACTGGTTGAAGGCTGAGTTCGATGAGATGGCTGAAGGCTAAGGTCGATGATCTGGCTGAAGGCTGAGGTCGACGAATTGTGATGAGATCGACGAAATCTGGGCTGAATGCTGAGCTCGACGATCAGGCTGAGCTCGACAAAATGAGCTCGACGAATTGTGCTAAGATCAACGAAATCTGTGATGAAGGCTGAGCTCGACGATTTGGTTGAGCTCGACGAACTTATCTCGACAAAATGTGCTGAGATCGATGAAATCTGGGTCGAAGGCTGAGCTCGACGATCTAGCTGAGCTCGACGAACTTAGCTCGACAAAATGAACTCGACGAAATGAGCTCGACGAAATGGCTTCTGGCAGCACTCTTCCTCGGGATCAGGCTACACGCCCGGTGACACGCACAGGGAGGGCGTGTCGGGTCATTTTGGCCGAAAATTGAGAAAATCTGCAAAAGGAAGAGATAACATTAGTGGTATTAAAATATATACAAAATGTGGTCAAAATAAAGCTTTACAAACATGATTTCTATATTAAAACTAATAATTACCCCAGTAGTTTAAACTACAAAATGTATTATCAACAAGCGACTAGCAAAGAAGCCGCGCAAATAAGAAGAAAAAGAAGAGCAAGAGTCTGCCCGGTCAAGGTGACAACACACCAGCGGCAAGGAAAAAGTCGCGACCAAAAGGCAAAACCCGCAATAGAGAATAAAAACCGCATGAACACAACAAGTCACAAAAAAAGCACGGTTAGCAAGGAAAGCCGGGCGAACAAAAAAACACAGAAGGAAGCAAGTCGCAAGCACAACGAGAAGGAAGGGAGGGAAGGGAAAGAAATCAGACAAATCAGAAGAAACCGGACGAAGCCATTAGAAGAGGCCGCACGGTTAAACAAACAAACCGCGATCGTTTTGAAGCAGAGGATAACCTGTCTCTGATACCATGTGGAAAATGAACAAAGAGCTAAATAACCGCAAACTTTATTGTGCCAAAAAAGTAATCATTACATAGGTATGCCCTCTTATTTATAAAATCGGGGGAGATAAGAGAATACAACAACTGATGTGGCACTAAAAACAAATCGGACGGCCTACGCGGTTTGACACGGTTTGACACGGTCAAACTACCCACTATACAACAACTAATAAAACAATAAGCGGCAACTAGGAAAGTCACCTAACTGCTCCAGGGAAGACCGCTGACACATGCCGCCAGACCACGACTGCGGGTTACCACCAGACCACAGTTGCGGCTACCCTCCAGATCGCAGCTGCTTCAAGCTATCGAACTGCAACCGTGGGTTGCCACTAGACTGCAGTTGTGGTTAACCACCTGTCCACTGCTGCGGCTTCAACCAGACCACTGTGGCTTCAACCAGACCGTTGCGGCTATTATCTGCCAGATTGTTGCGGCTTTATACAGACCGCTGTGGCTAACCTCCAGACCGCCATTGTTGCTGTCCACCTGACCACAGGCCGAGGTTTATGACCAGACCGCTAGGTTGCTGGAACAATCAGATCGTTGCAGTTAGACTCCAGTCCGCTCGGTCTCTTCAATCTGCAACAGTTTACAATGGCGGGTGAGGGTCGAAAGTACCTATTCGCTACGCATGCCACTAGCAATTGCAAGTGTGACAACTCAACCTGGCGATGGGATGGAAGATGAAGTGCGGGCGCTCTACAAATTACAAACACCACAATAAAATTCACAAACATGAATTTATAGAAATAACAAATTAGGGTTTTGTGAGCATCATCCATTCAACAAGTGTGAAATAGAAACACTACAACTGGGAGGAATGCGAGAATTACAAGCAAAGAATGGAAACTCATCGAAGATTCTCGGCCAGAATAAAACGGTCATCAATCCTTGTCCACACTCAGTCCACGACTGCCGTCTGGGGTAGAGAAGGGCTATCACTTCCTTCCAATTGAACCATCTTCTCCGCCAATTGCCTCTGTTAACGTACCTAGCAAGAGAACTCCATGGTTATGATGAAAGATACCTCGAAATGAAGCTTTGGGTTGGGCGATGATGGTGGAGACCGAAGAGGAAGCCCTGGCTTTAGATTGGCAGGAAGAAATAGGTCAGAGCTCTTCTTGATGGTGGGTGGCGATGGAGGGGGAAAGCGGGCGATTCCGAGCCTTACGACTCGAAAACTTGTGTGAACCACAATTAGTGCAATTCCTACAACTTATATAATAGAAAGTCAGAAATTAAAGCACCCACGGTCAAACTCACGACCGTGCATGAATTGTGCATTATTGACAACACGGGATGACGCATCATGAAAGAAGAAGCAAACCGTGTGATTTTGCTCATGCAAAATATGAACGATAACATATGCGGCATTGCACACCCCAACGGACCTAGAAAGTGCACTTGGAGAATGAACAGGGATCAAACAAAATATGAACGATAACAGATCAAAAGTGTAGCGCACATTCGTGTAAACTAGCCCGGATGAGTCTTAAAACACCTATATAAATCGGACTCATCAATCATACAAAATGAAACAAAATCCGAGCCCAAAAAGGAGAGGAAAGAAACCCTGGGCGTCCCTCTCGAAAATCCTGGCGAAGACGAAGAAGATGAGAAACAAGGGCTGTCATAGGAAGAATCTGCTAGCCTGAAGAAGGGGGTATACTGGATGTTGCGGCTTAGGGGTGGAGAGGTTTCTACTACCGGCCAGAGGAGGAGAATCTGCCGACTAGAGGAGGACTTACTGCCAACGTCATGAGGAAGAGGAGCCAACCTAAGAAGAAATTGATGGGGTTAAGAGACGGGACGTGCAGCACACATGAAAATAAAAAAGACGGCGCAAAAGCGGAGATGGAATCTTCCGGGAGACTAGAGCAGGAGATGAAAACCGGGATGAAATTTATTAATTAGGAGAGTGGGCCGCTTGGGTTATGAAGGAAAAAATAGGAATCCCTAATATCCGTTTACAAAATTGTCACTTCATTTTAATTAAATCAAATTATACTCTTTTGTTTTAAATCTTATTTTGGAGTTGTTATCGTTGAAATGGGATCTTTGTCTTAAGAAGAGTTCAAATCTAGGGGGGTAATATGCACCTACTACTATTGTGCCTGAATTCTCAACTGGTGGCTAATAAATATGGAACAAACCCTGAGCTGCAACGAGGAGGTCCCTCCATACACTCAAAAGATCACAGAGAGCTTCCCCTTCCAAACCAAATGCTGAGTCGGGAACCTTGGAGGGCACTTGAGAGCACTCAACCTATCCACCCAAAAACTACGGTGAACAGCGAGCTGGAGCTATCAACCAGTCCACCCAAAAACAACGGTGAACAGGGAGCTAGAGCTCTCCACCTATCCACCCAAAAATCATGGCGAACAGGGAGCTGGATCTCTCACTAACCAAAACTTGCCGGGGAAGAGGAAAACCAAGAAGAGGTCCTCTCCAAAGGTGCCCTTGGGGGAAGGGGGTCTATTTATAGTTTTGTAGGTGTGGTCTCCCAATAGCGAGATCCCGCATTTTGATTACTGTTACATACAACCCAAAGTTGTCTGCCAATAATGAAACTCTATTTTTTGGAAAGGCTATTGATAGTCAAAATCAGAACACTAAGAAATGATGGGGGGGGGGGGGGGGGGTACCCTCATAGTCGGCGAGTCGGCGGGCCTCGACCTATTCTCCTAGGTGTCGAGTGCCTGCTGGAGCCGGGCACTCGCCACTCTCATGGGTAGAGAGTGCCCAATGGAGTGGGGCACTTGCCACTTGCCTCTCACAAATGGATAAAAACGGCTCCCTGACTCCACTTGCCCGCGAATTCCTACTCGATAGCAGTGAATGCTTGATGAAGATGGGCACCACCTCCTTGCCTTTGGGCTGACCCAGTCCACTCGACAAATACGGGGTTGCACACAATTCTCGCTCTTTGCGAGACCTATCTCAAGCTCAGAAAGACAGTTCAACCCCATTGTTATTTGGCGAGTGGGGGATAAAAGGAATCTTTTGGTGGGCCCCCACCCAAGCTTATAAATACTGCGTGGGATGTCGCCCTTAAGACCCCCTCCCTTTTTCTTCTTTCCAGCCCATCAAAACCCTCGTGCTCTTCAACGCCATTCTAATCTCGTAGCTTGCTCTCGTACGTCTGGCTGCCAAGAAGGAGAAGAACAAGGCAGCCACAGCCAACCTGATGGCCATTGCTATAGAGCACTCATCTCGAACCGTGGTGAAGAGGTCGGAGGATCGGACGCTTAATAAGTCGAGGGCCGATCCCTCCAGAGGGAGGTCAGGCTCGCCAAAGCTCCTTCACCTCGTATCCATCCACGAGACTGTCTCCTCATCCCCAGTATTTACTTCTGAAACTTTGCTATTGTTAACTTGGAATTTATGGAGCAAAAGCGAGCTTGTGCAGCATATTTTTGTAGTCTAATGTTCCTGCCAGGATCATGGAGCGCCAAGCGGGCGAGGTATAGGGGACGTCTGCGAGTCAAAGCAAGCCAGAAACTCACGCACAGATCCCTGGTTGGTATTCTTATTCCTGATTCTGCTCGCGCCCTAGGGCGAGCTCCCCTCTAAACCTCCTCGTGTTTGCGCAGTGCCTCCCTTCATTGATGTTACTTCGACTCCCGTGCTGATTAGATCTCCAAACCATGATCTTAGACAATACCTCGCCAAGGACTTGATGACTCAGGCGAGTGGGGGTGCTGGAAGCTCAGTGTAGCGCGTCCAATCCCCCCGCAATCCTGTCATCCCGTGAATGGGGTCGGTGAAGTCACTAACGCTACCCCTCAGTGACCCCTTCGGTGACCAACCAAGCCTTCCTTTGCACCGCCCGGGTAAGGAGGGCGAGACCTCCCTGAGTAAGTAATCAACACATACTGGCAATTCTGATCACACCAGTCTGTAAAGATTTCCTGTTATTTTTTAACAGATGTGACTGACATCTAGATATGTGCCAATCTCGATGCCACCGTGACGTATTTAACACCAACCTCTCCTAACATGATCTGAGGTTTCCTCGGCGAGCTGGTATCCTTCGCCGAGCTGACTGAGTGGCTGGCGATCATTCCGCGGAAGCATGGAATCATGCTTCACGAGATATAAGATGAATGAGCTGAACCAGCAAACTACGGCTTTCCTCACCTTCTCAATCTATAACTGTGAGTGGAAACATCAGAGCGTGAGTGCTCCTCATTCACAAGTGTGATGCATAGACTACATAGAGGGAACACAACCTCTCTGTAGGTGAATCTGAAGAAGATGGAAGAATGCTATCACACACTCCACCACGATGTCACCGTTGTTCGCGAGGAAGTCACCCAGAGGGGAGGCACATAAGAGAGGATGCGAGGGTAGGGTTTGTAGAAGTGGATACTATACTAACTCAGCGAGAGAGAACATATCGAGTTATACTTATTTATTTATCTTCTTTTATGATCTGCGAGAATAATCTGAACAATGCATGTTTATTTATAATTCTGTAAGAACTTATCCTTCTTTAGTATAAGCTTTGTTTATTTTGTTGCGAGTGCACGATCTGCGATGTTAAGCGGACTTTACTTTTACGAATGAATGTGTAAACACCGTGGCCAACGAGTGAGACAAAATAGAGTGTGTCGTGGGGGTATCATGCGAGTACATGGGCGGAGAGTGGGTTCACGCCATCTGGATTAACCCATTCCCCCCGGCTTCTATAAATACTACCCCTGACCCAGTCCTCACCTATCATCATAACTGCTCCTCCCCCACTTTTCTTCATGAATTCTCTAGAACTCACTCCCTGTGCTCGCAAGATGGGTGGTGTTAGCGAAGGCACAGAGGAGCGTCAGAATTGCACGACTCACTTCTTGGACTGTTGCTTTCCCGATGGCCTGGTCTCAGAGGATGAGATACCAAAAATAATTCCCACGTACGTGCCAGCGGGATTATATGCATGCATACCTAAGGAATGCGAGCCCATTAATTTCATAAAGGAGGATGAACTCTCCATCCCTCTTGCTCACTTTTAGATGAGAATTTTCCTCCCACTATGGCAGGAGGTGAGACAATTTCTCAAGTACTTCGGGTTGGTGTCCTAGCAGGTCTCTCATAATGCGACCTCCATATTGGTGGCCTTCGTGTGCTACCTGCACAAGGAGCGGATATGGTTCAACTTGATGGTCTTTGATGCAGTGACCCAGAGACGACCTGCTCTGTCGACCAGGCCTCGTACCTGGCCTAGCCAGAGGCCTACGTCCGGCGGCCCACTGCCGGGCTGCAGCCCAACCACCCCACCCATGACCGTACCTATTCTCAGCGCGGCGGGATGTTGAGGAAAGTTCTCGAACCCAGCCCCCTTGATAAAGAGCTTTCCTAACAGCTCCCATCACCAACTGAGCTGCACCTGCTCTCATGACTTTCCCTCTCCTCTTGAGATATCTCAGCATATTACTGCCCTTGGATTTTTGCAGGTGAACGCCAAGTTCCTGCAAAACCACTGTACACGGGAAACAGTAGGGTGGACCTTGCCCTTGCACTCGCTCAGTCTGCCGCCGCAGCCTATGCTGAAGACTTGGGAGCATTCGCCACTGACAGTGGTAAGAAAAAAAGAGGCGAGAACATGAGGGATGGACCGACCTGGGATCATCGTCCGGTGGGCCCCCGAATCGCCAAAAATCACGGGCTTCCAAGAAAACCACTCCAACCAGCGAGCCAGATCCCCCGACAAAATCCGCTCCTGCGAGTGAGCTAACCCCTCTGACAATAATGAAGTAAGGAGGCAACAAGTTGGGGGCGGAGAGTTAGCGACCCCCGACTCCTATCCCAACTTCGGTCTAGGGCAAAAGCCCCGAGATGGTTACGGGTAGCCTCTGCTTACCTGGGATGAGCACTTGCATCGAGTCTCTCTCTGCTCTCCTTTCCTCTAAGAGAGAATCAGGGCATGTCGGCTAGGACGCCTACTCCCTCAGCTTCGGGTTGTATGGTCGCCAAGATGTCGAAGAGTACAACAGTTAACCTTGAAAGAGCTCGCCTACGAGAGATCGCAGACTCACCTACGTGCCAGTGAGCTCGTGCATATAGTCGTGCGGAGGGGTATTAGCTTCCACAAGAAGTTTAACGGCGCCGAGACTGCTAGAGACTTATACAAGGAAAAGGTCCTCGACCTTGCGCCTCGAGCTGATAGAGCGCCTTATCACCAAGCACTATGGTGACGTGGTAAGTCTCCTTATTTTGTCTTCGTTTTCCATTCTCTTAGGGTTTATTTCAATTTAACACTCTGTAGGATCCTGATAATGCCGAGTGCCTTAGATCACGCATCAGCAACTTGGAGGGGAGCTCGTGACGACCAAGATGGACCTTGCAAAGGCCCGCATAGAGAAGACTCCCGCCATGCCCGAGGAATCCACCTCTAGTGCGTTCAACCTTCTTTACTTCATGCCATAGGAAGTGGAAAACACCCACAAGTTACTGATTACGCAGACCATGGAGTTGACCCTGAACATACTGCGCAACCTTGATGCTCTGTGGGATGACTGGATGGAGCAGCAGGTGAAGGACCTCATCCCAGATTTCTACCCGCATGCGGCGAGTTCGGAATCCTCGGGATGAGGCTACTCCCCTTCGAAAAATGACGAGACAGAACTCTTATCCAAGGACCCACCCGTGAGCTAAGAGGCCTGTTTTATATTTTATTTTTTATTATTGTAATGGTGTACTCGCCCAACATTTTTGTGATTAGTAAAGAATCATCCTTTCTCTTATGTCTATCTCATACATTGCATGGCTTTTCATCGTACAACTTTCCCTTTTAATTCGTAGTTTGGTGCTTGTTCTTTATATTCACCCAACAAGCTAAGACACCTACCCCCTTCTCTTCTAGCTCACGGGAACTGAGCCCTATGATTATTGTGAGGTTTAAGTTCCCGCGCAGCCGACGCTTTTCTCCTGCACTCGTGTGAAAGGGGCGGTGCTCACGACAAGAGTGAGTAGGGTCCAAACTTCTTCTCCAGTTATCCCATATTTTTAACTCTTTTTGAGAGGGTTAAGCACCCTATTGGTTTGTCAAAACATAGCTCTTGCCGACATAATTACAAACCCATTCCCGATGCCTATCCTGCGTATTATAGCCCATCCCGGGGTCCTATCGACATATATTTTATCTTAACCTCTCTCCGATCGACATGCCTACCCTGCCCCGCCCCCCTTTTACAATGCCGCATCCGGTGGCGGAGCTACCGGGGCCTGACCGACGCCCCAGAGCCGACGGTTTCGTCGGAGTCCTACGACCCGGGGGCCTGACCCGCCCCCCGACGGGTTCCGAACCCTCCGGGGTTGTCCGGCGACCGGCGGGCAGGGCCACCGCCGACAGTGGCCTTGCCCGTGAGAGCCAGATTTGGCTCTAATGGGCAGGGCCACCGCCGACGGTGGCCCTGCCCGCCGGTTGCCGGACAACCCCCGGAGGGTTCGCCGGAGTCCAGCGAACCCGTCGGGGGGGCGCCGGTCAGTACGACGGCAGCTCCGCCATCGGCGGCATTGGAAAGGGGGGAGGGCGGGGATGGGTTTAAAATATCGAGATTTTTGGCTCGGGCTCGGGATTCAGGAGAGAGGAAGAAGAGGGACTTTTTGGGAGAAGTTTATTTGCAGTACAAATCTGATCGATCCGACGGCCCAATTTTTTTGAATGAATTTTAAATTCATGGTTATTTACAGACCACACTATTTCTTTTTGAAATTGTGTGTGTGTGTGTGTGTGTGTGTGTGTGTGTGTGTATATATATATATATATATATATATATATATATATATATATATATATATATATATATATATATATATATATATATATATATATATATATCGCAGGCATGGGTCTCCGGCCCGATGAGTACGCGCCACAGTATCTGGCCGCCGACGGCGGACTTCGCCCGCCGCGGACGGCCGTGCCTGCAACATATACATATGAGTACTCAAAATGACCGTAAAAAAATATCAATCGCGATTACAATTTTTATTTTGTAAAAAAATGTATGTTTTGACGTACAATAATTAATTTCTATCTCTCTCTCTTCTCTTTTTTTTCTCTCTCATACTTTATATTAATCCACTTGCCTCTCTCTCCCTCTTGCTCTCTCTCTCTCTCTCACTTGGTCTCCCTCTCGTTCTCTCTCTTCTTTTATATTAATCCTCTTGCCTCTCTCTCTCCCTCTTGCTCTCTCTCTCTCTCACTTGGTCTCTCTCTTCCCCTCTCTCTTCTTTTATATATAAAAAAGGTGCCCCCCTCTCTCTTTCTCTCTCTCTCTCTCATCCTTCACAGAGAGTAGGTGTAGGAGGCCTATAAGTTTTTTTGTTTAATGTTAAAAAGATCGGACGGTAGTTGATTTATCAAGCCAGAGATCGACGGTGGATTAAATTTTGAACTCATGAACTTCATACTTCTATTATAGTAGTAAATATATATATATATATATATATATATATATATATATATATATATATATATATATATATATATATATATATATATATATATATATATATATATATATAGGGGGCGTATACTGTGCGGGCAAACATTAGCTGCGGGCGTACGAGCAAGCAATTTTGGGGGTCAAGATGATCCCAAATCAAAACGTGATCAACACGAAAGTTGCAGATCTTGGCGAGACGAACAACTTTCATGTTGACCACCGTTTGATATGGAGCCGTATTGTACCTCGATTTGGGCCCCGAAATCGGAGGCGGCGGAACTGCTACAGTAAACCGTTCCGCCGCCCCCGAATTTCGGGGCCCAAATCGAGTACCAAGACGGCTCCATATCAAAAGGTGGTCAACATAAAAGTTGTTTGGCTTGCCGAGATCTACAACTTTGGTGTTGATCACGTTTCAATTTGGGATCATCTTGACCACCAAAATGACTTGCCCGTACAGCCCGTATATTATACATGCCCGTATAATATATATATTCTCTCTCTCTCTCTGTATATATATATATATATATATATATATATATATATATATATATATATATATATATATAGCAAGACAGAGAGACAATCACAGATTATCTACAATTGAATCTCTTCCAATATCAGTCGATTGGTTTGATAGTTGTTGAATCTGATAAGAGAATTAATACTTCTTCTTCTCAAGAGAAGTTGCAACAGATTTAGAGAAAAAGTTTGGAAGATCATCTGAAGATTGAGTTCATAATCTTAATTATTTTGATATTCAGAGATTCATCAGAACTTCCATAGATCATCATTAATTGTTTTCAAAAATTTGAAGAGAGGACACTAAGAGAAGAATCATCTTAACTAAAATCTTCTCTTAATTTTCTTTTTGCATTTAAGAAAAAGTGTTTTAAGAATCCCTCTGTAAAGGATATAATGAGAGGTTTTTAGAGTCTCCTTGAGAAAAGACTCAGATTGTAATTGGCTCAAGATCTCCTTATCAAAAGATTTGTTGTGGTTCTAAGTGTCTCTTGATCAAAAGACTGAGACACTGTGATAATGAATTGCTACCAAGGGGATAGAAAAGTGGATGTACCCAGATTGAGGGGAACTACTATAATTCTTGTGTCTTTTATGATTTTACTTTTATTTCTTATTCTGTGCTACTTTCATGTGATCTTAATTAACTGCATCTAATTCTGGTTTACAGTTTATGTAAATGCAAATTTTGTGGATTAATCAAAGTATTTGAAAGTAATTTAAATCTCTATTCACCCCCTCTAGAGAAAACTCTTAGGAATATAACGATTAAACTCTTATTTGCATTAGCATCAAAGGGAGGTTGATCATCAATAGGTTAGTCTATGGAAGATTAATCTATAAAAGGTTAACACCTTGAACAAAAGATCATTTCAATTGCAACAATAAATTCAAATTTTTATTTACAAAAATGACTTTAAATACTTTCAAAGGATTTGTATCTACTAGGTCACCAGTCTGTAATATTGATAAGTTTACACTCTGGGAAGCCAAAATTAGATTATATATTAACTGTAATGATAAGGCAATTTCTGAATCAATCTTGACAGGACCACTAATGCTATATAGAAGGGATGTAGATGGCAATATAACTGCAGAATCAGTACCAAGAAATGAATGGACTGATGTGGAGAAGTGAGTTAAAGATTATGATGCAAAAGCTTTTAATATCTTAGTTTCTACCATGTCAGATGACATATTTTAAATGGTTGTAGAATGTATCTCAGCAAAAGAGATATGGGAATCACTATCAAGGATTGTTGATGGAAGTACAGATGAGAGAATTGATAGAAGATCACTTCTAATATCTCACTATGAAAATTTCTAGAAGAAATCTGATTAATTTGTAGCAGAGATGTATGACAGATTCAGTATAATAATTAAAGAGTTAAAAGGACTAAATAAGGGCATATCTCTCATAGAAATTAATAATAAGTACTCATGCACTTTCTTAGTACATGGGATTCCAGAATTTGGGCTATTAAAGAAGAAAAGAGTTAAAAGGAAATTACTACAGCTGCTTTGCTTGGAAAATTGAAATCTTATGAGAAATTATTGAAAAGTAGAGAAGAAACTGAAGTTAAAGAGAATAGCTTATCATCTAGAGAAAAATCAATTGCATTTGAAGTTACTGATGATGAACCATCTGTTATCTAAAATGAAATATTCAACCTTCTGGCAAGAAGATTTAGAAAATGGATTAAATCAGAAGGTTCAAGAAGAAGAGACAAAAGTATGGGAAAACCAAAATTTGACAAGTCTCACAAAAGGAGATAATTTGTTTTACTTGCAAAAAACATAGACATATATCAACAGAATGTCCAGAACAACAAAAAGAAATATCAAGCTCAAAGGATCAAAAGAAGAAATATCTGAATAAGAAGGATAAGAGAAAGGGATAAAGTTTTTTTGCTGAAACCTAGAGTGATACAAGCTCTGAATCTAGTTCTTCATCAGTTAACAAAGAGGAAAAATTTGTCGAAGAATATTTTCTCATGGCTCTAGAGACAGAATCTAATCATGATTCAATTAAGCTACCAGATTATTTTCATGATATAGACTTTACTTTTGATGATTTTAAGATATGTTTTAAAGAATTTTGTATAGATCAAATAGAATATGAAAAGGAAATCAAATCATTAAGGCAAAATTGAAAATATTTGAAGACTGTCCTGATAATATTAAGCAAATAGAACAAGAAAATCATTTAGAAGTTGAGATAAATAATTTGTAGGAATAGATTAGAAAGTTAACAGAAGAAAATTCTTCATTGAAAGAAGAACTATCAAAGGCAAAATTCTTTGAAGAATCCTTGAATGGAAGGAGTATTCAGCTTAAGAATATTACTGAAAACCTTAAGAAAAGGTTTAATCACTTGGGCTTAGGAGCAAATCCTAACAGGATGGTAGCAATAGATAACAAACTTGCTTGAAAAAATCTTGAAATATTCATTAAAGCAAAGGAATTACCATTTATAATAGTACATAATAACTATTCAAATTTCAATAAAGATAATAGAAAGTTAAAAGGACGAAGTGTTGCAAATAAACAATCAATGATAGATAAGAAATAGAAATCAGTAGTTTCAATAAATCAGGAATGCGCGTCGATTTCATATCAACACAACTCAGTGAAACATCGACATCAAATTGAGGCTTTCTAAATGTTGTGTCGACTTCAAATCGACGCATATCCCATGAGATAAATTATTTTTATCAGAATTTGTTTTGAAAATGAGTTTGTCATGATTGTTTTATCAAAGGTCATATAACTGGAAGTTGTTTATTTAATAGAATAACTCTCTGTTATCCTAAGAGATATTATTAAAGTCCTTCAAATACTTTCATTGCTCCCTATAATGGAAAAAAGAAGTAAAGAGTCCAAGGTAACCTAGATCCCAACTAATGTTTAAATTCATGTGCAGGAAAAAAACTGTCCATCCACAAATCTGCAGTGGTATCCGGACAGTGGTTGTTCTAGGCATTTGACTGGACAAAGAGATATGTTGATAAATTTCATGGCTAAAAATGGTCCCATGATAGTATTTGGTGATTCCAATTATGGTCAGACCAAAGTTTATGGTATGCTCAAAATTGGGGATATCACCATTAATAAAGTAGCTCATGTTGAAGGACTTCAACATAATCTTATTAGCATTAGTCAACTTTGTGATGGTGAATACAAAATTGTTTTCACTAATAATCATTACCAAATAGTAAATTCTAGAACAAATGACATTGTCCTAACTAGATATAAAAAGGTAATATATATGTTGTTTACTTTGACTCTACTAACAGTGAATTATGTTTATTCAATACCAAAATAGACAGGAATAAGCTGTGGCATACAATGCTTAGCCATGTAAATCATAGAACCATAGCAAAGCTTACAAAGAATGAGTTAGTAAGAGGATTACCAAAAAGTAAGTATAGAAAAGTCAATCCGTATAGAGCTTGTCATCTAGGTAAACATGTGATATTCTAATTCAAACTAATTGGTAGGAATGAATCCCCAAGAATTTATACCTACTACATATGAATTTATTTAGTCAGCTTACCACTTAAAGTTTAGGAGGTAAGTCTTATACATTTGTTATTGTAGATGATTTCTCAAGGCTCAGCTGGGTGTTATTTTTAAAAGCAAAGTCTAAAACCTTCTCAACTTTCAAAAGATTTATTAAACAGATTCAATCTGAATTTGATACAAAAGTGTCTTTTATTAGAAGTGATAATGACACAGAGTTTAAAAATTAGTTGATCTGTAAAATCTGTGAAGATGAGGGGATAAGGCAATGTTTTTAAGCTCCGAAAACTACTCAACAAAATGGAGTTATTGAAAGGAAAAATAGAACACTCGTTTAAGTTGGAAGAACATTATTAATAGAGTCTAAGTTGAATAGGTCCTTTTGCACTAAATCTGTGAACACTACTAATCAAGTTCTTAATAGAAGTCTTATTCACAAGACCAAACTAAAGACACCTTATGAACCTTTCAAAGGTAAGCCTCCTAAGGTTTCTTACTTCATAATATTTGGCCGTGTCTGTTATATGTTTAATAATAAAAAAAGTTACCTAGCCAAATTTGGTAAGAAAGCTGATGTTGGAATATTTTTAGGATATTCCACACTAGATATGTAAGAAGGCAACTATCAATCTTGAGGGATCATCCCTCTTCTCATGTCATTGGCAATGTAAATCAAGGGGTAAAGACTAGAAGGCAACTATCAATTGGATAAATGTTGTAGTGCTTATTATCTCAATTTGAACCCAATAAAATTAAGGAAGCTGATACAGATCCACACTAGATTATAGATATGTAAGAAGAGCTTGCATAATTTAAAAGAAATAAAGTGTGGTAAATAGTGGAGAGACCAAAGAATTGTCTAGTTATTGGAACTAAATGGGTTTTTAGGAATAAATTGGATACAAATGGAGTGATTGTGAGAAATATTTCTAGACTGGTTGCTCAAGAATATAGACAAGAGGAAGGAATTGACTACAATTAGACATTTCCACCAGTAACAAGGCTAGAAGTAATCAGACTATTTCTAGCCTATGCAGCTTATAAAAGGATTAAAGTTTATCAAAAAGATGTCAAGAGTACCTTTCTTAATGTATTCCTACAAGAAGGAGTTTATGTAAAACAACCTATATTTTTTGTCAATCCAACTCTTCACTCTTATGTTTATAAATTAAATAAAGCACTTTGTGGTCTAAAGAAATCTCCAAGAGCCTGGTGTGAGACATTATCCACATTTCTCTTAGATCACTCATTCATAAGAGGAAAGGTGGATAAACACTTTTCAATAAAACACAAAAGGAAAAAGCTACTTATTTTCCAGATTTATGTGGTTGATAATATATTTGGGTCAATATACTCTGGATTAGGAAAAAAGTTTGCTAACTTAATGCAATCAGAGTTTGAAATGAGTAGCATGAGAGTGTTATCCTTTTTCCTTGGTTTACAATTAAAATAAAGTAATGAAGGTATCTTCATTTCCCAATCAAAATACACCAAGGAATTGATTAGAAAATTTTGCATGGAAACTGCCACTATTATGAAAACTCCCATGGCTGTTAATGTTGTTTTAGATAATGATGTATGTGGTAATTCTGTAGACCAGAAAATATATAGAGCAATCATTGACTCACTTCTTTAATTAACGACAAGCAGGCCTGATATAATGTTTGCTACAGGTGTCTGTGCAAGGTTTCAGATTTATCCCAAAGATTCACATCTTAGTTATGTAAAAAGAATCTTAAGATATCTTAAGGGTACACCTAAAATGGGATTGTGGTATCCAACAGAATTAGAATTTGGATTATATGGTTATTCAAATTCTAATTTTGCAGGATGTAGATTAGATAAAAAATACATTGTTGATTACTGCTCATTATATCTTGTTTTAATAAGAAGTAGACATCAGTCTCCACTTCTACAACTGAAGCAGAATATATCGCTGATGTAAGCTGTTGTTCACATATTTTATGGATGTAGAATAAATTACTTGATTATAACTTAATTTTTTCAAATTTCACAATATTCTATGATAGTTCAAGTGCTATCTCAATTGCAGTAAATCCTGTCTGGCACAACAGGAAAAAGTATATAGAGGTAAGACATCACTTTCTCAAAGAAGAGGTTGAAAATGGTAAAATTTCCCTAGAATATGTGAATTATAAAAATCAGAAGGCATATATTTTCACTAAGCCCCTTCATGAAACAAAGCACAACTACCTTATCAATGCTTTGGGTATTCTAGATAAAGCTTAGTAATCTTAAATGTCTTAATTTTAACTATAAATATTTTGGGAAAACGTGCATCAGACTTAAAGTTTTTAAGTCTACACTCGACGTAACATCGAATAGAAATCGACGGAACGTTAAATTCTATTCGATGTAACGTCTAAGAGTCGATGCTTACGAATAATATTGGATCCATATTATGTAACGTTGGTTTCATTCAATGCGTGTGTCTATTATCATACATATATATATGTCGAAAAGAAATTGATGCTACATTGACTAATAAAATTATTTATGGCCTAGTTTCTCGACATATCGTCTATTTCTCTCCAAACTCTTCATCTTCCCGCTTTATTTTCTTTCTACATTTTCTCTCCATCCTCTCTTATACTTTTCCAAGTATTTCAATGGCAACCAAGAAAAATTCAGCATTTAATATTGATCTTGAATAATTTGCAACTGTAGGAGATTCATTCAAATGAATTTTACATTTATTTATAGGTGCTGGTTTAAATAAGAAAATCTCTACTACATGTTTATTATATTCTATGGAATTAACTGAGTTCATTAGTTCAGTTACAATAGATAAAGATGGCACAATGATAAGGCAGATAAATGGATCATAGATTAGTATAACTATGGAACTTATACAAAAAACATTTGATCTGCCATTAGTAGAAGGAGATACTAAACTAACTGAAGAATAAATTAAGGAAGCTCTGATAAAGATGAATTTCTTTATGGACAAACCAATTCATTTAAAAAAGAAAATTTTTTTAGAAGAATATGAGTTTCTTGCTAATATAGTAAGAAAGGTGCTGATGTGCAAGATATTAGCACATGATGCTGTTCTCAAAGCTCAACTGCATTTGATGGGAATTCTAGTTTTGAGAAAGAAGATTAATTGGAGTAAGTGTATTCTGCGTATTATAGGTCATAAGTACAGCCATAAGGATAATCTATATATAGCCTTTATGAGTCAGATATTAAAACTGCACTACCCTACTTTGTCCAAATCAAAAGGAGTAAATATGCTACCTGAAAAGAGACACATTATTGCTTTGTTCTCAAAGAAAACTAGACAAATACTAAAACCTAGGAAAGTAGTTTCTCCACCATCCTCACCATTAATAGATAAGACAGTTCCAACAATAGAAATATCTATACCTGATGATTCTCATGAATTATTAATTCCCGCAATTACAACAGAGCTTCCATCACAAAACATTATTCTAGAGTTAAGTTTAGATCGAAATATCAACATTGAATTTCCAAATATAAATACAAATACAGTTATGAAATATTTTAATGATCAAATTTCTCCTGAACATAGTCATACTGTAACATCAACATCACAAACATTGGATATTAACAAAATAGTTCTTCCAGCCATACAACAAACAACCGCTTCATTGACATCTCTTATAGATGAGCATGCTTCAAATTAAAAATTCTCTGTTGAAAATATGCTTAATCAGATTTTTGAGGTGTAAACTTCTATAAAAAATATATAGAATAAACTGGTCTCCACAGAAGTAACAAGATCTTTCTTAACCTTCTTAGCTCATAAGGTTCCGAAGGGGGAGATATCTGAGGAAGACTAGTACATGGAACCATTAGAGGAAGACGAGTCTCTCCTTAGGAAGACTCACACAATTCATTTATCTAAAGAAATAGAAGAACAAATAGCTTAAAATTAACCTACTCAAATAGAAATAGAACAAAAAATGCTCAAGTTATTCATTATTCTAATGCATTAGTTATAACGCCTCCACTCGTCACATGGAATATAACGGTGGGTCCGGCTGGGGCCCCACGCCATACTTCATAGACAAGTGGTGAAATTACGTGTGGAAATCAAAATTTACTCGTATCGTAACTCAAAACATTCTAGCGCAGCATTTTATGTTAGATAAACTTAGCTCAATGAATGTCCACTAATATATAAACTCCACATTTATATATCAAAATCAAGAATGTCTACAACACACACACACATACATGGCCTTAAGGCCTTACATGTTCCTCTTTAAAAACATGTACAATTTCATACATCGGCACGCAGGCCGGCCACACATGAAATCCAAACACGCTTTTTTCGCACGGCCTTCAAGGTCCTTTAGCCACAAGCCTCCATTCCGCTCAAATCAATCCAATCATCAGCACCTGCAATTACATATACACCCAAGAGCGGCAAACAAAGTAACGGTCAGCATTAGCTGACCAATTATAACGACCCTACCCCTTACCCCTTACCCGGGGCAGTGGTTCCTTCCCTGTATGCATTGCCATCACAAGCTATAAATCTACAAATCACAACCACATCACAAATGCCGGTACCCACTAGACGCTCTATGCACTCAAGGCACCTTATTGGTGTACTGGATGTCCCAGTCGTACACCGCCGATCAGAGGTTCTTCACTTGTTGGTTGGGCGGTTCAATCCTAGTCCCCCAATCCCGCGGGCTGGCGACATTCCTCCATACCTCTCAGAGGTACTACCTCACAACATCCACAAACATAACCAGAGTAGATCGACCCACCCTAGTGGTGTAGCAAGCCAGTTTTATCGATGCTCCCCAAGCATTACCACCAATCGACCCCTCAACATATTCCTGATCGACCCACCCTTGTGGTGTAGCAAGCCGGGTTTAACTCGGCTCCCCAGGCATTGCCACCAATCGACCCCTCATCTATCTAAATCAACCCACCTTAGTGGTTGTTGAAGTATTAGACCGGGCGGCTTAGCGGTCTGTTCCAGCGGTTTGTTGACCGAGCGGCTTAGCGGTCTGTTCCAGCTGTTTGTAGACCGGGCGGTCTGGCGGTCTCTCTCTACGGCTTGTTCTATCCTGCTGGTGTTGCCGAGCGGTTATCCCATCTGTCAAACCGCGCGGCCTGATCGGTCTCCACTATTCTAGCCGCTCAGCCTGTAAATGTTTAGTCCCACATTGTTTGTAGACTCTCTTCCTTATCTCCTCCATTCTATATAAGGGAGGCCATACCTTTGTAAATGATATCTTTTTTGGATAATAAAATTTCATTATTCAAAAGTTTATTCGCTTGTTCTCGTCTTTTCGCTTCTTGTCTCTACTTTCTAACATGGTATCAGAGGACACGGTCCTTTCCTCCTGATTCTGTGCGCCCTCTGTTGTTCGCGACTTCTTTTTCGGCATTCTGCGACTTGTTTCGCGGCTTGCCCTCTCTTCTATCCGCGCGGCCTGTTCCTATCCGCGCGGCTTGTCGTTTGTCCGCCGACCTGTTCGCGCGGCTTGCTCCTGCTTGGTTCTCTTCTCCTACTTCTCTTTTTTCGCGGCGACCTGTTTGGTTGTCGCCGCGCCTCTTGTTCTTGCCTCTCCGACTTCCTAGTCGCTGCGTTCTGTCTCTGTCCGCGTGTGTTGTTTCTCTCCACGCGGTTTGCTGCTGTGATCTGCCTGACCGTGCGGGTTGTTCCTTTCTCCCCGCATCTTGGTCGCGGTCGCCAGCTCTTCTCGTCTTTTCTGTTCGCTCGGGCTTCTCAGTTCGTGCGACTTCTTCCCCGTCGTGCCTTTGCCTGCCTTCTTGCCGCTGCTGTGATCTGCCTGACCGTGCGGGTTGTCTCTTTCTTACCCGCATCTTGGTCACGGTCACCTGCTCTTCTCCTCCTCTTCTGTTCGCTCGGCCTTTTCCGTCCGCGCGACTTCTTCCCCGCAGTGCCTCTTTCTAGCCGCTACTGTTCGCGCGGCTTCCTCTGTTTTTCTAACCGCCTCTGTTCGTGCGGCTTCTTCTGCTTCCGGGTTCTATGACTACCTCCGCCTCTTCTCGGCCGTCTGCCTCTGTGGCCACGACGTCAGGTAGTGCCCACGTCGTTACCCAAGGTAAATGGCTGATTGACTCCGGTGCCACCAATCATATGACGGGCAATCCCCATTGCTTCTCCCGTCTTGAGACCCATGACCGCTTACCCCCGGTTCGTGTGGCGGATGGTTCCCCGTCCCCGGTTCATGGGACGGGCATGGTTCAACTCACTCCATCGCTTTGCTTGGAGGATACCCTCTATGTCCCGAAGTTCCCGTGCAACTTGTTATCCGTTACTACTTTATGCCGGCAACTTCAGTGCTCTGTTTTATTCACTCCCACTACTTGTTCTTTTCAGGACCCGAGGACCCAGCGGACGATTGCTACTGGGACTGAGAGCGGCGGCCTCTACTTTCTCGATGATGTTTCCGCTCTTTCTGCCTACTCCTCCTCCACAGATCTCCTTCAGTGGCATCTTCGTCTTGGACATCCTCCTCCTCGGCTTATTCGTCAGCTTCTGCCCCACTTACCTCCTACCGGTTCTCCGCTCAACTGTGATGCCTGTCAGCTTGGCAAACATCATCGCTCCTCCTTCCCTCCGAAGCAAGGCCGTGGCTCCTCTCGCATTTTTGAGCTTATTCATTCTGATGTATGGGGTCCTGCTCCTACCCTTACTGTTGGTCGGGGCAGTTCCTATTTTGTTACTTTTATCGATGATTTTACTCGCTGTACCTGGGTGTATCTCTTAAAAGATCGCTCTGAACTATTTTCTGTTTGGCAATCTTTCTACTATATGATTCGGACTCAATTTGCTATTTCCATTAAAATCTTACGTTCTGATAATGCAAAGGAGTATCTAAATCATGAGTTCTCCACGTTCTTTCACGAACATGGCCTCCTTCATCAAACATCTTGTGTTTACACCTCCCAACAGAATGGGGTGGCGGAGCGTAAAAACCGTCACCTGCTTGATGTTGCGCGTACTCTCATGACGCAGATGCACGTCCCTCGCTCCTACTGGGGCTACGCTGTGCTCCTCGCTTGCTATCTCATTAATCGCCTTCCCTCCACGGTCCTCCACGGGAAGACTCCCTTCTCCCTTCTCTATCCCCACCAAGAACCTTTTCCTCTTCCTCTCCGTGTCTTTGGCTGTACGGCCTTCGTTCACGCTCCCTCCGCTACCCGCGACAAGCTTTCCCCCCGTTCCACCAAGTGTGTCTTTTTGGGTTACTCTACCACCCAAAAAGGCTATTGCTGCTTCGATCCCCTTCTCCGCAAGCAGTTTGTCTCCGCCGATGTGACCTTTTTTGAGAATGCTTCCTATTTCTCTCCTTCCTCCTCTCTTCCTTCTCTTCCTTCTGATGTCTCCGTTCCTTCCACACCTCTCGACGTTTTCCCACCTTCGTCTCCTCCTCCTCTCACTCCTTCCCAGTCCGTCTCCCCACCCACCCCTCCACCCTCCTCTCCGCTGCCGTCTCTCTCTAGTCCCGGGCCAGCCTTCTCCGCCACGGACGCTCCGGTCGCTGACGCTCCCGTCGCCGCCGCTCCCGATGATCTGGATGTTCCCATTGCCCTTCGCAAAGGGGTGCGGGCGTGTACTCAACACCCGCTCACGGCTGTTGTTTCTTATGATCAGCTTTCTCCTTCTCGCAGGTGTTTTGCCTTGGCTATCTCTGCCACTTCTACTCCCCGTACCTACCAGGAGGCTCTCGCTCTCCCTCATTGGAAGTCTGCCATGGATGAGGAGATGGCTACTCTTACTGAACGGGGTACCTGGACCCTGGTTCCTCCTCCCGTGGGCACTGATGTGGTTGGCTGTCGGTGGGTCTTTGTTGTGAAGTTTCGCCCCGACGGCACTGTGGATCGCTACAAAGCCCGGCTGGTGGCCAAGGGCTTTACTCAGACTTATGGCGTTGATTACTTCGATACCTTCTCTCCAGTTGCTCGCCTCAGCACCATCCGGGTTCTCTTTTCTGTGGCTATTAACCGGGCTTGGGCTGTTTCTCAGCTGGATGTGAAGAATGCCTTTCTCTATGGCGATCTTCAGGAGGACGTCTATATGGAGCAACCTCCTGGGTATGTTGCTCAGGGGGAGACACGTGTCTGTCATTTGAAGAAGGCCATTTATGGCCTCAAGCAGAGCCCTCGGGCATGGTTCGAAAAGTTCAGTGGTATTGTGGCAACCATCGGTTTTCAAAGGAGTTCGGCCGATCACTCCTTATTCATTCGCAAAACGGCCTCGGGACTGGTGGTTTTGGCCGTATATGTGGATGATATTCTCCTTACTGGTGATGACCGAGATGGGGTGGACTTGACGAAGAAGCACCTCCGCCAGCACTTGGTCACGAAGGATATGGGCTCCCCAAAATACTTTTTGGGGATAGAGATCTCTCGGAAACCTGACTCCTTGGTCCTCTCTCAACGGAAGTATGCCCTTGATCTTCTTCGAGAAACAGGCTTGACAGGTGCCAAACCAGCTCATCTTCCCATGGCTGTTGGAGAAGACAAGACGTGGACGGATGAATCGCCTCCTCTATCTGATGTGACACGGTACAGACGTTTGGTAGGCAAACTCATCTATCTCACGGTGACTAGACCCGACATCGCCTACGCTGTAGGAAAGGTCAGTCAGTTTATGCAAGCTCCCAGGGAGTGTCATCTTCAGTCCGCCCTGAAGATTTTAGAGTATATCAAAGCAGCACCGGGCAGAGGGTTACTCTTCCAGAAGAATGGCCATCTGAGAGTTGAGGCCTACTCAGACTCAAGTTATGCGGATGACAAAGGCGATCGTAAATCCACGTCAGGTTTCTGTACCTTTGTTGGAGGTAATCTCGTAAGTTGGAAAAGCAAGAAACAGTCGGTTGTTTCCAGATCCAGTGCCGAAGCAGAATACCGGAGTATGGCGTCAACTACGTGTGAGTTAAAATGGTTGCGGGCTCTCATGCTTGACCTGGGCGAGGTATATGATTGTCCTCTCCCTATGTTCTGTGACAACAAGGCCGCTATACACATATCCAGAAATCCGGTCTTCCATGAGAGAACGAAGCATATAGAGGTTGACTGTCACTTCATTCGGGAGGAGATTTTGAAGAAACAGATTTGTACTCCTTTTGTCACCTCTGACAAGGAGTTGGCCGATATCTTCACCAAGCCGGTTTCTACTTCCTTCTTCCGCATTTGTGACAAGCTGGGCATGATTGATATCTATGCTCCAGCTTGAGGGGGAGTGTTGAAGTATTAGACCGGGCGGCTTAGCGGTCTGTTCCAGCGGTTTGTTGACCGAGCGGCTTAGCGGTCTGTTCCAGCTGTTTGTAGACCGGGCGGTCTGGCGGTCTCTCTCTACGGCTTGTTCTATCCTGCTGGTGTTGCCGAGCGGTTATCCCATCTGTCAAACCGCGCGGCCTGATCGGTCTCCACTATTCTAGCCGCTCAGCCTGTAAATGTTTAGTCCCACATTGTTTGTAGACTCTCTTCCTTATCTCCTCCATTCTATATAAGGGAGGTCATACCTTTGTAAATGATATCTTTTTTGGATAATAAAATTTCATTATTCAAAAGTTTATTCGCTTGTTCTCGTCTTTTCGCTTCTTGTCTCTACTTTCTAACAGTGGTGTAGCAGGCCGGGTTTATCCCGCGCTCCCCAGGCGTGCTACCAATTGACATCTCATCACAACCAGGAGCTTACTCAAAGTATCAGACATCCATAAGCAACATCCATACATACATCCATACATCCATCCAACAAAGCATAACCTTTCATATCATCAAATTCACGGAGTCTTCTCCGGTTTACCCATAATCATCACCAATCAAGACTATCCGTCCAAATGGGCTTCACACAGCATGCATATGCCGTACTCCACATTTCCGGCTCTAGATGTAGACTTAACCGAAGAATCACTTACGATATCCACCTCTTGGTGGAGGATTCCATGCATATGCATAAAGAAAGGACTTCGATGTCCAAGAAGGAGATCGTTACCCTTGAAGATCGCTTAGGAGCCATGACCTAGCTGGACGGAAATCACCGCCTCGACCTTGCCTTCACAAATCTGATCTCGGATCTTTGCTCCGCACTCCGCAGCTCCTCCATCAGCTAGCTTTCTCCTTCCTCCTTTCCTTCCCTTGACCTCTCTATTTCTCTCTCTTAAGAGAAGAAGAAGACTGAAAATAAGGAAATAATTCCTCATTCTCGGCCTTATATCCACAGGTAAGAAGCCCGACCCTTGGATCCAGGATAAGGAAAAACGAACGGCTCAGATTTATCAAAAAATAGGCTGAACACGGTCTGACACATCCTGTGACATGCCCGTATCACAGGCTATGTCACCTAAGCGGTAGGCAACCGACTCAAATCCAACCAGTACACGGCCATATGACATGCCCATGTCACACCCTACATGCCCGTGTCATGCCCGACACGCCCGTGTCGAGTAGTCGTGTACTTAACACATCAAAATCTTCACTTCACCCGAGCGAGAAATGGCCATGGGACACGCCCATGTCCCAATCCATGTACCCCAGGACACACCCGTGTCCACCAGTACACGCAGTCCTGCATGAACCCTCAAAGGACACGCCCTGCAACACGCCCGTGTCACCAGCCGTGTACCCTTCCCTCGACGATCGTCGAACAAAATTCGTCGACCACACACCCAACTCCTCAACCCGAGCACGACATGCCCTGGGACACGCTCGTGTCCCAGGCCATGTCACCCAATCCTGAACCCAAAGTGGGCTTTGGGGTATTACAACCCTCCCCTCCTTCAAAAAATTTCGTCCCCAAAATTTGACACAGCGACCACCAGCAACATAACCACTCACGTTGCACCATACACACCCGCACACTCAACTAAGGCGAGCCGGGTTAGAGCTCAGAGGCGTACCCCAAGGCATCGCATAAACCAAACAACACATGCAGTACATACACACACACATATCTCCTCAGGTGCACAACCATCCACAATTTTTTTGAATGCAATAGATCCAACAAAACACATCATATATATAGCCACCATGATTGATCGATCACACACATAACACCAAATTTGCACCAATATTTACATAACATATAACATCTATGTACACAACCATCTCCTTATTTGTTCTTTAGATACACTAGTAAGTACATCATCAAGTGATGCGGGTCACTTTTCTATGTTTCCTTCCGCTCAGCCACCTGATTAAGCACTCGAGGCGTCATATTAAACACTCGAGGCTGAATTTCCCCAATTGAACTTTGCAGCTCTTGCACTTCCAAGTTATGCAGTCAAGGTTGCGTCCGGGATACAGATGACTAGGCCACTGCTTTACCGTTTTCTTCATAAGACGCACCTGTCTTTTTCTCACTCCCTGAAGGGGCACTCCAACAAAATTTAGCAATATGTCCTTGCTTCCCGCAATTATAACATGTTTGTGTATCAGCACGTCCCTGCCCATAGGTTTCCCCTGAAGAGACAGTCGACGGAGCTGATTTCGCAGGCCTAAACCTTTTCTTCTCTCGTCCTCTAAACTCTGATTGCTCCGCCTGTGACACTTTGAATTCCGGCTTCTCCACTGCCAATCTCTTCTTCTCTTGTACCCGCTTCAAATCCTTCTCCAACACACGGGCTGTATCTACCAACGCTTGGAAGCCTTGGTTCACCGAACTCGGGAGTACCAATCTCAACTCATCCCGCAGTCCCTCATAAAAACGATTCGTATTTCGCGCTTCCTCCGCAAAGGTAGACCCCGCATATCTCCCAAGTATGGTAAACTCATGCAGGTACGTAGCAATATCAGTCTCACTCTGCACCAAACATTGAAACTTGTTCTCCATCGTAATCAGCTGCGACACTGACAAATACTTGGCTAAAAACAATCTGGAGAATTCATCAATTGAGACTTCCTCTAATCCGCGACCTGCCAAGTGATGCACTTCCACGTCATCCCACCATAATCTCGCATCTCCTTCTAGCAAAAAAGTGGTTAAGGTCACTTTATGCTCCTCCGCCGTCCTGATTGTAGTCGGGATCCTCTTCACTCTAGCAAGCTAATCTTCCGCCTGCGTTGGGGAAATCACCCCACCAAACGTAGGTGGATGAAATTCCATAAATCTTTTTAATGACTCATCCATTGCTTGCTCGTCCACCACAACTTCAGCGCGCTCCTGCCTTGCATCAGGCCGTACTGGCACCCCTACAGGACTTGCCTTCCCAGTAGGCTGTGCCTGTAACACTGCAAGCACCGTCTCCATCACCATCCATATGGTCTCCGCTGAGGGAGGCCTAGGCGCTTCAACAGGTGTTACACTCTCATCGGACCGCTAGGGCTCAGACTGCCCAGCACCACTCCTCGCCATCTATCAATCAATGTACAAAACACCATTAATCATTCAGTTCATAATGGCAAGTATACATTGATGCACATTCCTAATGGACATTCGTGACTTCAATTATATTTTTCTCTTCCAAACAATCTCAACATGGCTCTAATACCACTTTGTAATGCCTCCACTCGTCACATGGAATATAATGATGTGTCCGGCCGGGGCCCCACGCCATACTTCACACACAAGCAGCGGAATTACGTGTGGAAATCAAAATCTACTCGTACCCTAACTCAAAACATTATAGCACAACATTTTATGTTAGATAAACTCAGCTCAATGAATGCCCACTAATATATAAACTCCACATTTATATATCAAAATCAGGAATGTCTACAACACACACACAAACATGGCCTGAAGGCCTTACAGGTTCCTCTTTACAAACATATACAATTTCATACATCGGCACGCAGGCCGGCCACACATGAAATCCAAACACGCTTTCTTCGCATGAACTTCAAGGGCCTTTAGCCGCAAGCCTCCATTTCACTCAAATCAATTCAATCATCAGCACCTGTAATTAGATATCCACCCAAGAGCGGCAAACAAAGTAACGGTCTACATTAGCTGACCAATTGTAACGACCCTACCCCTTACCCGGGACAGTGGTTCCTTCCTTGTATACATTGTCATCACAAGCTATCAATCTACCAATAACAACCACATCACAAATGCCGATATCCGCCAGACGCTCCGTGCACTTAGGGCACCTTATTGGTGTACCGGATGTCCCAGTCATACATCGTCGATCAAAGATTCTTCACTTGTTGGTTGGGCGGTTCAATCCAAGTCCACCAATCCCGCGGGTTGGCGACATTCCCTCCATACCACTCAAGGTACTACCTCACAACATCCACAAACATAACCAGAGCAGATCGACCCTCCCTAGTGGTGTAGCAAGCCGGGTTTATCGATGCTCCCCAAGCATTACCACCAATCGACCCCTCAACCTATTCCTGATCGACCCACCCTTGTGGTGTAGCAAGCCGGGTTTAAATCGGCTCCCCAGGCGTTGCCACCAATCGACCCCTCATCTATCCAAATCAAACCACCTTAGTGGTGTAGCAGGCCGGGTTTATCCCGCGCTCCCCAGGCGTGCTACCAATTGACCTCTCATCACAACCAGGAGCTTACTCAAAGCATCCATACATCCATAAGCAACATCCATACATACATCCATACATCCATCCAACAAAGCATAACCTTTCATATCATCAAATTCATGGAGTCTTCTCAGGTTTACCCATAATCATCACCAATCCAGACTATCTGTCCAGTTGGGCTTCACACAGCATGCCTATGCTGTACTCAACATTTTCGGCTCTAGATGCAGACTCAACTAAGGAATCACTTATGATATGCACCTCTTGGTGGAGGATTCCATGTATATGCATAAATAAAGGACTTCGATGTGCAAGAAGGAGATCGTTACCCTTGAAGATCTCTTCACAGCCATGACATAGCCGGACGAAAATCAACGCCTCGACCTTGCCTTCATGAATCCGATCTCGGATCTTCGCTCTGCACTCCGCAGCTCCTACATCAGCTAGCTTTCTCCTTCCTCCTTTCCTTCCCTTGCCCTCTCTCTTTCTCTCTCTTAAGAGAATAAGAAGAATGAAAATTAGGGAATAATTCCTCATTCTCGGCCTTATATCCACAGGGAAGAAGCTTGGCCCTTGGATCTAGGATAAGGAAAACGAACGGCTCAGATTTGCCCAAAAATAGGCTGAACATGGCCTGACACACCCTGTGACATGCCCGTGTCACAGGCCGTGTCACTTAAGCGGTAGGCAATCGACTCAAATCCAACCAGTACATGGTCGTGTGATACGCCCGTGTGACACCCTACACGCCCGTGTCATGCCCAACACGCCCGTGTCCAGTAGCCGTGTACTTCACACAGCATATTCTCCACTTCACCCGAGCGGGACACGGCCATGGGACATGCCCGTGTCCTAAGCCATGTACCCCAGGACACACCTGTGTCCACCAGTACACGTAGTCCCACCTGAACCTGCAAAGGACACGCCCTGTGACACGCCCATGTCACAGGCCGTGTACCTTGCACTCGACGATCGTCGACCAAAATTCGTCGACCACAAACCAACTCCTCAACCTGAGCATGACATGCCCTGGGACACGCCCGTGTCCCAGGCCGTGTCACCCAATCTTGAACCCAAAGTGGGCTTTGCGGTGTTACATTAGTACATGGGGAGTCAATGAAAGAAAATCTAGCTGATATTCTTTTGATTGCTAGAGAATTTGTGGATGATGTTGTGACAACTTATGAGGAATTCCAAAATTCATCTGTTAAAAAGTTCAATATGGATGTACAAGTTTTCACTAGAAAAAGAAAAAATCCTTCTTAGATAAATATATTTTGAAGGTAAAAAATTTTATGGATATTGCTTGTATCTTTAAGAAATTTTATGGAAATCTCAAATATTCAGTTGCCTTATATCTATGTACCTTATCATTCTTATCTATTATGAGTGCACGCTCAGTCAAAACTTTGTATAATTTATTGTTGCACATTTGTAAAAGAACTTTTGAAGTTTTGTAAAATTTGTTAAGTTAAATAGGGGGAGATTGTTTGGAAAAACCCATATGATTTAGCTTAACACATTTTGTTTACTAATTTTACATCCTAAGTCTATTACCCATATTATATAGTGAGGGTAATTTGGTCTTAGAAGCCCTAAGGTATCAGTGATATAAAGGATATATATACGAGGCATATTTAATTGAAGAGAAAAATCAAGAATTGCCAACATGCGTCAAATATATCTCAACGGAATGTCGACTGGAATTCGACATTACTTTGAATTAAAGTCAGAGTAACTTAATTTGGATAAGTCGACGTCACATTAGGATTAAATCAGCACAAGCTTCAACATGATATCGATGAAATGCCGACTACAGAGATTTTCATACAAATAGTTAGAAATCGGTGTTGCTTCAGCAAGAACTCGACGTTACGTTGATTGGATTTCTTAACAGAATTTGTTTTGTGGCTTCAATCTGAATTATATCAAGACGAAGTTTACATAACAGATTCTTGGAGACGTTAGAGGACGTCTATCTATATATATATGATGACATACAAAAACTAGCAAGAAAGAGACAATCAAAGATTATCAATCATCAACAACAGACGGTCAATAAAATCATATCAGATCATGAGAAGATTGAATTCAACGGAGAAAGCTTGGAAGATTATCATCTTTAATTGAATATCCTCCAGTATCAGTTGATTAGTTTCATATTTGCTTAATCTGATAAGAGAAATAGTACATCATCTTTTCAAGAGAAAGTTTCAGCAAATTCAGAGAAAAAGTTTGTAAGATCGTCTGGAGATTGGGCTCATAATTTTTGTTATTTTGATATTTACAGATTCATCAGAAGTTACAGAGATCATCATTAATTGTCCTCAAAAATCTAAAGAAAGGACATTACAAGAAGAATCTTCTTAACTCAAATATTATCTTAATTTTCTTTTTTACATTTAAGAAAAAGAGTTTTAAGAATCCCTATACAAATGATTCAATGAGAGATTCTAAGAGCCTCCTTAAGAAAAGACTCAAATTGTAATTGATTCAAGATCTCCTTATCAAAAGATCTGGTGTGGTTCACTGATCAAAAGGCTCAGACACTGTGATAGTAAATTCCTACCAAGGGGTAGAAGAATGTATGTACCCAGATTGAGGGGAAACCACTATGATCCTTGTGTTTTCTGTTATTTTTCTTTTATTTTTTATTCTATGTTGTTGTGCTATGATTTTAATTAACTGTATATGATTCTGGTTTACAGTTATGTAAATGTTGGGTACTATATCCACATTTACCCAGATTTGATGAAGTCACCTTGAACTAAAATGAATTAGGTTGTACTTGATGCTTTGTTTGAGTTATGTGGTTGCATGATTCCAATGGGAAGTGTAGACCAATGTCAGTCTACAATGGGTCACCAAACATAGGACCATGCAATGTAATCCCTCATTGTATGATCCAAAGTGTTGACCCATGTGTAGCCTCTCTATTGGGATACACTTCATTTTCAAGCACTTGGACTATGAGAATAGAGTTGGATGCTGATTTCATCAAAGAAGAAAGAATTTCCACCTTGAAAAATTTTCTAAGTATTCTACTCGTGTAGGTCATTAACTACTCGAGTAGATTACTTGCTTTTTACTCGAGTCAGAATTCCTATACTCGAGTAGATCATTCTTCTTACTCGAGTAGTACAGATTTCAACCTCCAAGTTTTTCTAAGTAAAACACTCGAGTGAGTATATCTATACTCGAGTAGTTATAGATTCTGACTCGTGTAACTGTTTTCTATCTCAAGAGTAAATTTTCTATATACTCGAGTAGTATAAGTTACATACTCGAGTAGTTCACTTAATACTCGAATAGTTCAAGCTTCATACTCGAGTAAACTAAATTTCTCTTCTCCTAAATATTTTTTGTCATTTACTCGAGTAAGTTCTTTCCATATACTCGAGTAGACTATATCCTCTCGAGTAGTTTAGTCTGACTACTCGAGTAGCTCATTTTCCAGTGTTCAAAAAGTTTTCTAAGTCCTTTCACTCGAGTAGTTCGTCAAAACCACTCGAGTAGTTTTTCTTACGTACTCGAGTAGTACAACTTGTACTCGAGTAGTTCAACTCCTCTTCCCGTGAAACTTTTCTACATACTCGAGTCGATCTTCTAAGTACTCGAGTAGTTGATTATATGTACTCGAGTAGTTGTCATCAACCTACTCGAGTGGCCATGAATTATATACCCGAGTAACATTCCTTTACTTACTCGAGTAGTCCTTTACCTACTCGAGTAGTTATATACCTACTCGTGTATATCACCACCTTTTCTCCGAAATTCTTCTAAGTCCATAATTGACAGATTTTCAAATCCCGTGACATGATTGGTCCACGTGTATATAATTAAGTCTGATTATGACCGTTATTCAAAATCTTATATAAGTTCCTGTCTAATCGACAAACCCTAACAACAACAAGCTTTCAAGATAAAAAATTATTGAGAAATTTCTGTAGCCGTTTCTCTCTCTAAGTCGCTGTTTCCTCTCTCTTTCTCTTCACGGAAAGAAAGCCGCAGTCGCCACTGTTTTTCTCCAGCAAGGGTTTCGATTTTCAGAGCAGTCAGACTGAAGAAGTTTTACAGATCGAGATAGTTTCTCAACTGCTCATCCTCTTCCAGATCGTGTAAGACAAAGAAAAATCCAGATCTGTTGCCGAGATTTTCTTCATCTTTCTGAAAGTGCCGCAAAGCTTACAAGAAGAAGATCCTGGTTGCTTGCCTGCAGATCTGGCAGAGAAATCATTGTTTGTATTTTCTAAAACAATTTTCATTCTTGTAGGAGAGGTTTTCTCCGAGTGTAGGAGTTTTTAACTCCAAGTTTGTAGGAAGTTTTGCCTTCCAAGTTGTAGATCCAGTTGGTTGGATTGAGATTGTATGAACTTTATTCCGAGGGTAGGATTGATTTTCAATCCAAGATAGTGGAGTAGCCGAGCCTAGTATATTGCTAGATCGGTGAGGGAAAGTGGATGTACCCAAGATCGGGGAACCACTATAAATCTTGTCTCATCTGTGATAATTTGGTAGATAGATCTGTGCTTTGTTCTGAGATTTTTTTATTCCGCAAAAGATGCAAAACTCACTTATTCACCCCCTCTAGGTGATTTAGGTTGACAACTATTATCTTTCAATTTGTATCAGAGGGAGATTGATCGTTAAAAGGTTAACACCTTGATCAGATCCTTCAATAGTTGTCATTTGAGATCTACCTACCATGGACAAGGCAAAAGATTTTGCCAAGCTTCTCCTATGCAACAAGAACAACTTTCCAATGTGGAAAGAAAGAATTAAATTCTTCATGGAGGGTGTGGATCCAAGGATCTTCATGATTGTTGAAGAAGGTCCTTATAACCCTATGACTATCTCCACTATAGATCCTACCAAGAAGGTTTCAAAGAAGCTGATGGATTTAGACAAGGACGAGATTGCACTTGTCTCACTTGACAAGAAAGCTAAAAACATTATAGCAAGTGCAGTCGATGACTCAATGCTGCAGAACTTAATCCACTGCCAATTTACAAAGGAGATGTGGCAGTCCTTGGTTACCTTGATGGAAGGTACAGAATAAGTTAGGGATGATCGGAGATCCCTCCTCAATCAGAAGTATGAAGCCTTCCGACAGGAAAGCAAAGAGATCATTGCTGATACCTTTGAGAACTTTTTAAAGATAGTGAATGGCTTAAGAGTCTATGGAAGAGTATTCACTAACGGAGAACTGAATGACAAGTTCCTGAGATCCCTGACCAAAGAATGGGGCAACATGGTCTGTGCCATCAGGGAGTTTGGGAAGCTGGCTGAGACGGACCCACAAAATCTCTTCGGGAAGCTTATGTCATATGTGATTCAACTCAACACCAGGAAAGCTGAAGAAGAGAAGAGCAGGTCTGCTCTCAAAGAAAAGTCTGTTGCTCTAAAGGCAGACACCTCTAGAAAGACAAAGGCTGCCTCCCCTGCTCCAGCTCCAGAAATTAGTGAAGAAGAAGAAACTTCAGAGCCAAGTACCTCAGGCTCTGAGCTATCAGAAGGAGAGTTCTCACTACTCTCACGTCAGTTCAAGAAATTCTTGAACAAAAAGAAGCAATGGAAAGGAAAGGATGCCTCATATAGAAGATCAAGACACGATGGTGATCGACAAAGAAAAGGCTCAAGTAGCCATGACAGGTATTCCTCTAAATAGAACAAATATGTTTCAACTGACATTATTTACTATTGTTGTAATAAGACAGGATACGACATCGCCGACTGCCCTCATAAGAAGAAGGAGGGTGGTAGAAGAGAAGAAAAGAAATCCTCGTACAACAAAAAGAGGAAAGAGAAGAGCCTGATAGCCAAAAAGAGCAAGACTCTTAGTGACTCCGACTCATCTGAGTCGAGTGAAGAAGAAGAAGCTTATTTTGGGATTATGGCTCAAACAGATGATGATCAAGAGCCCCAGTTCACTGGGAAGGTAAACTCTCATACCCCTCTTTCAGATTCTGAAGTCTCCGAACATGATTGTGAGGATAGCTCCTCTGACGATGAGTCAGAACTAATGGCCCAGCACAAGGAGTTAATCATGGCTTACGACAAATGTCGTCGAGTCGTGAAGACTCGGGCTAAAGAGATCAAATCTCTGAAAGCCGAAGAGAGCATCTTGAGAGAGAAAGTCGCAAATACTGACTCCCTCGAAGAAAACTTTAATAATGCTATTGAAGAATATAATAAGGCTCTCGAGCACCTTGACCTCAAAGAGAAAATCATCAAGGAACTGGAGGGACAACTTGCCGCTGAAAAGAAACTTGTTGAAAGTTTCTCGAAGCCCAAGACGGTTCTTCCATTCATTGCTGAATTCTCAGCCAAGGCCAATGGTGTCGGATTAGGCAATGAAGAAGCTCCTAGTAAATCCTCTAGGAGAAATAAGTCTCAACAGAAGAATAAGGCCGCTAAAAAGGCCTTAGCCAAAGAGAAGGGGAAAGCCCCTCAAGATCAGACCACGTTCAAGAAGGTTATATTTCATTCAAATGAGTTTGATTTTGACTCATCCTACGGGCACTTTGCTAGGCCTACCTATGTAGAGACAAAGTCCCGCTATCAAGGGTGGACTCACCCCAGAAACTTCGGTGAAAGTGTCTTTAAGACACCTTATGAAGAAGTTATTCTTAAGAGCTATGACCCTTTCAATCATGGTCATAACTTCAAGAAGGCACCAAATCCAAAGCCCGTTGTGGAAAGGCCTCCTAAGGCGAAGAAGACATGTGATTATCATTATAACGAAGCTTCCTCCTCCAAGAATGCTGACCCTGCTAGACCAAAACTCCAAAAGGTCAAGCAGGAGATCATGAGGCAAAGGTACAACAAATTTGACTGTTGGTGCTGTGGCAAGGTTGGTCACTTCGCCATTGACTGCTGGTTCAATCCCAGAAACGCTGTAACTCCTCATGTCAGCAATATGAGAAAGACCGCTCATAATGCTAACACTCGTAGGGGGAGTTCACTAACCCGAGACCAAGGACCCAAACATGTTTGGGTTCCTGAGGCAAATTGATTATGATTGCAGGAATGTCCAAAGGCCAACAAAATGCCAATCTGGTATTTGGACAGCGGATGCTCTCGGCATATGACCGGGACTAGAAGCCTTATTCAGAACTTTACTCCAGTTGTGAACGGACCAAAGGTCATCTTTGGAGGTTCAGACCGAGGAATTACAAGATGCTATGGTATGATTACGAACGGTAATGTATCCTTCTCATAAGCATAAGCTAACTCTGGGATAAAGGATACATAGTTGAATTCCATGCTGATAAGTGCCTGATAAAATCCGTTGACAATATGGAAACGATTCTATCCGGCACTCGAAGCGGGAATATTTTCTGTTTAAATTTCATTTGTATAGATTCCTCTACACCAGTGTGCTTTTTAGCAAAAGAGAGTGCGTCTCTTGGTGACCAATGGCACAAGAGACTAGCACATATTAATTTCAAAACTATTAATAAATTATTTTCAATGAACTTAGTACGTGATGCCCCAAATGTCATGTGCGTCAAAGATAGACCTTGTCATGTATGCGTAAAAGGCAAGCAACAAGGGCTACCTTTAAAAGCATTATTGGCAAAAACTCTAATAGATGTCTCCATCTATTACATATGGACTTTTTTGGTCCACTACAAATTAGAAGTTTGGGAGATAAGGATTATACGCTAGTAATTGTTGATGACTACTCGCGCTTTGCATGGGTGTTATTTCTGAAACACAAGTCAGATACCTTCGAGATCTTTACTAATTTTGTCAGGCAAATCCAGAATGAACAGAACTGCTCCATAGTCAAAATTAGAAGTGACAACAGAATAGAGTTCAAATCTGGGGCCATGACAGAATTCTGTGAAAGCTTAGGTATCTTTCATGAGTTTTCCTCTCCTCGTACTCCATAATAGAACGGAGTGGCTGAGAGATGGAACAAAACACTCATAGAGGCCTGCAGGACAATGTTGAGTGATGCTTCACTTCCGGAGTACTTCTGGGCTGAAGCCGTCAACACTGCATGCCACGTGCAAAATCGAGCACTCATAAACAAAAACCACGATAAGACACCTTACGAACGTCTAAAGGGCAGGAAGCCAACCATTCATACGTTAGAATCTTTGGTTGTAAATGCTTTGTACTTAACAATGGTAAGTATCATACCACCAAGTTCAGCAAAAAGAGCTTTGATGGTATTTTTGTAGGTTATAGTAGCCATAGTAAGGCATATAGAATATTTAATAGAAAAACCCTGGTGGTGGAAGAATCGATACATGTTGTATTTGATGAGACGAGCTTGCCGCAAAGAAATCCGTCTAGTGTGCGCATTGAAGATGCAGGTGCAAAGCTAGATGAAATCAACCTGAAATAGCCCAATGAGGAAAAAGACGAAAAATTCTTCAAGGTCACCACTCCAACCCCTATTGGGGAGGTAGATGATCAAAATGAAGAGATCATCCAAGTTGAAGAAGTCACTCCGGTGATTGGAGATAATCCAGATGCAAGAACGTTAGAGCTCAGACATCTGACGGATCACCCCATGGACCAGATCATAGGAGATCCTCGGGACGATGTCAGAACTCGAAGAGGTACAACTAATGAGAATTTATATTTGAGTTTTCTCTCACAGGCTGAACCGAAGAAGTTTGAGGAAGCAAACTCAGATGCATTGTGGATACTACTATGAAAGAAGAACTAAATCAGTTCAAGCGTTGCAATGTATGGAAACTTGTTCCAAGACCCAAAGGAAAGAACGTCATTGGAACAAAATGGGTCTACAGGAAAAAGATGGATGAAGACGGAACGATCATAAAGAACAAGGCCAGACTTATCGCATAAAGGCTATCGTCAAGAAGAAGGAATCGACTTCGACCAGACATATACTCCAGTGGGAAGGCTGGAGGCAATAAGGTTGTTCCTAGCATATGCCGCATTCAAAGGCTTCAATGTCTATCAGATGGACGTGAAGTCTGCCTTCCTAAATGGTAACATAAAGGAGAAAGTGTATGTGGAACAACCTTCAGGTTTCGTTGATCCTAACTTTTCTAATTATGTCTATCTCCTGCACAAGGCCCTATATGGTCTGAAACAAGCTCCTAGAGCTTGGTATGAGATGATGTCTAGCTTTCTACTTGAGAACAAGTTCACAAGGGGAAAGATAGACAAGACATTATTTCTTAGGGAAATAAAGGGCAAGATTTTGTTAGTGCAAATCTATGTCGACGACATTATTTTTGCCTCTACAGACGACAACCTTTGCAAAAAGTTCTCAAAACTTATGCAAGGGAAGTTTGAAATGAGCAGTATGGGCGAGCTGAAGTATTTCTTAGGGCTTCAGGTGAAACAATCTGAAGATGAAATTTTCATCTCGCAGACCAAGTTCACCAAAGAGCTGATTAAGAAATTCGGAATGGAGAACACAACCTCTATGAGGACTCCAATGGGCTCAACTATGTCTCTGGACAAGGATGAAAAAGGGAAACCTTTTGATGAAACCAAGAATAGAAGCATAATTGGATCCTTGCTCTACCTTACTGCCAGTAGACCCGACATAATGTTTTCAACATGTGTCTGTGCTAGATTTCAGGTGAACTTTAAGGAATCTCACTACGCTGCTGTAAAGCAGATTTTGAGATACCTTAAAGGTACACCAAATCTTGGCTTATGGTACCCAAGAAGTAATGACAGCGAACTAATTGGTTTTTCAGATGCAGATTTTGCAGGAAGCAAAGATGACAGGAAAAGCAACTCCGGGACTTACCAATTCTTTGGAAGAAGGCTAATCTCCTAGAGTAGTAAGAAGCAGAACTGTGACGCAATCTCAACGGCCGAGTTAGAGTACATCTCTGCAGGCAGTTGTTGTGCACAGTTACTCTGGATAAAGATTCAATTTGAGGATTACAACATGAAGTTCAAGAATGTCCCATTATTTTGCGACTCTTCCAGCGCAATTGCAATAGCCAACAATCCAGCCTCGCACAGCCAGACAAAGCATATCGAGCTAAGGTATCATTTCATCCGGGAGCATGTAGAGCATGGGGACATAAATCTCCAATATGTCTCCACAGACAGGCACGTCGCAGATATTTTCACGAAGCTGCTGGATGAGACCAAGTTCTCACTCTTCAAAACGGAACTTGGGATGCTCAACAAAGAAGATTAGAGAAGTTTGGATTTCAAGAAAGCAAAAAAAAATAAAGGGTTAGTCAAAATTTGGCATTTCAAAAATTTTTGATCTTTCTGACTCGAGATAGACTTGACCTACTCGAGTAATCAAAGGACCTACTCGAGTAACTTATATAGACCTACTCGAGTAACTCCCGATCTACTCGAGTACATCTTTTATCTCTTGTGTATGTGCCTCCTTGGTTTTCAAATTTTCTTAGACGCCAACCAAGGCTTATGCCGCCTTTTGTTTATGGTTTAAATTAATTCCTTCTCGATTAACTAAACTTAAACCTAGGTTTTATGAATACTAATTTCTGAAAATCTCTCTACACGCAATCATTTCACTCTCTCGTGTACCCGGCTGTCGTTTCGTCTTCCTTCATGAAGTTGTAGAGCCGCATCATCTTCCTCTCTTCCCATCAAGCAAGAATCATGGTCGCCTCCTCCAAGATCGGCGTGGGATCGGAACTAGTTGCCGCAGGGATTGCAGAACTGTCGGATGATTTCCACAATTTGTTGATTCTACTAGACACCACAGGGATATCTTTCATCCTGCAAGAACCGTTCCTAATCCTTTTCCCTGAAGTAGCAGAATTCTTCAAGAATCTCAAAGTCAAACGGAATGGACAACTTCTGAAATCCAAAGTGAAAGGTATGATAATCAAACTCACCAAGACTACCGTCTCTCAACTTCTCAGATTACCGATAGTGGACGAAGAGGACGACCTAGATGAAGACGATTTTGACGGAACATGCCTATTCTGTGGTATTCCAGCTGAATCTCAGTACATCAAACGCTCAGATATGAATGCAGAGGGCAAATTTCTTGTTGATGTCATCGGGAAAATCTTGCTCTGCAAGACTAATTCTATAAGAGATATTCCTCTGTACTTCTTTGATATTATGCAAGATATATTCTGCCGCAAACAGTTCCAATTTGGGTTGATGATTCTTGACAAAATCAAGGACAGTGTTAAAGCCCCCAGTTTTTCCAGGATCATCTCTCTCCTCCTCCATGAGTTAAATCCTCAGCTATTCAACTTCTCCAAAGGGACCTCTCTTCACCATATGAAGAAGGTCTCAATTCAGTCCATTAAAAGATGGGAGTTAAAACTGAAGAATGCTGCCCAAGCCGCTAAGGTTCCAGAAGTTCCAGCATTAGCGAACAGGACTCCATCTTCCTCTCCTCATCATGTGGCCAGCTCCTCTGGTGCACCAAGTGAGGGGGAGCCTGCTCCATCTCTTTCACACAGATTACCTTCATCTCAACAAGGATTCCCCTCTTCTCCTGCTCCATCTACCTCTTCCCTACCTAAAACTCCACCTACACCGCCATCAGATCAGCAACCTCAAGAAGATCTACTCTCCTCTAAAGCTGCAATTAATGCCATGATAGCTGAGCAGACCTCAGAAGCTCCTCCCTTTCCACAATCAGCACAATCTCCAGTACCATCTCCTCTAAAATCTCTTGTTGCTCCTCCAGAATAGGTAGAAATAATTCTCCTCTCTAATGAAAACTCTCCAGCTCCAAATCTTACTTCTACTCAACCCCAGGCAGAGAGTATTCTTATCTTCTATGAGCCCTCTCCAGAACCTGCTGAGGCTCCTCTCAGGAATCTAAATTTCTCCATCCCCACTGTACTTGATGAAGGGGCTGGTCTGATTCCTACCTCCAGATCCCAAAGCTTAGTCCTCATTGCAGAGATACCCCTCTGGACTGCTCCTCCTCTTCCAACCCCATCAGCTGCTCCTTCAACTGCTGTTGCTACTGCCTCACCAGATTTGCTGTCTCAGATATTCATCCTACTGCAAGACCAAAAGAATTACTTTAACACTTATCTAGCTGTTGTCACTGCCAAAATCATTGCTCTGGAAGCTGAAATGAGCTGGGGATTTGCAGAAATCCGGCATAATACTGACAAGCTCAAATACTTGTTTCAACTTGGTGGAAAAGCCCTAGACCACACTATAACTAGTGTTGGAGAAGTTATGGAATAGGGTGTCACCCTTGCAAGTAATCAGATTGAACTGGACAAAAGGGCTGAGGCAACTAAGATGAAGATATGTGAAGAAGTTGGTCTCTTTAAAGAAGCTGCTATTGGGAAACTATCCGTGGAAGTCAGAAAGGGGGTGGGATTAGTAAAAGAATATCTAGAAAAATCTGCTGCTCTCCAACAGGAACTATGGGAAACTCATGTGCAGAAAATTAAGGCTGAAGTGTTAGCCCAGATACAGACTGTCAAGTTCCATACTTATGACACTGCTGTCTGGATGCATAATCAAATCCTACCTAAATTTACTACAGACCCAAATATCATTCCCCATCACTTGAATCCTCTAGCTATAGATGCCTCTGCACCAGCTGCTCCTCTATAACCTACTTTCTCTCCAAGGCCTGGAGACTTAGTTTCTCCTCCAGAGTCATATACTCAAGGCTGGGAAGAAGATCTTGCTGATATTTTCCTTCATGCTCCTCCAGAGATCCAAACCTCCAAAAAGAAGAGAAAATATGGTGAAGGTCCTTTTGCTAGTAGATCAATTCCTGTTCCTGCTGCTAAAAAAATGATCTGCTACTGTTTATGCTGAAGTCTGGTCTCCCACTTCCAAATCCTTGATTCTGGATACTCTAAAACTGGTATTGGACTTTGATGAGAACTGGAACCTGCACTATAGCTCCCAGGAATGGGATTATATGAGAAATCCTTGACCAAGAGAAGCATTTATGACAGAGAGTATGGAAGGAATAATCCTGCTGCTCCTCCTAGGCCTCCCAGATATTATCCTAAGCCATTCAGCTACCAAATGAGACAACAAGAAAAGTTGGACAAGCAACAGAACCTAGGCTGAATATCAAGTACTATTGAGAGTGTGAAATGAATGACTGTAGAATTGAAAATTTTGGATATTCTTATTTATATAATTCTAAGTTTTTGCTCTCATTATCTTTTTCATAGTTTCTTACTTACTTGAACACATTTTTCTACTTAGCACTTTTTATGTCTATAATTCACCTTAGTGTAAAGGGTTCTGACTTCAACAAATAGGGGGAGATTGTTGGGTACTATATCCATATTAACCCAGATTTGATGAAGTCACCCTGGAACTAAGATGAATTAGGTTGTATTTGATGCTTTGTTTGAGTTATGTGGTTGTAGGATTCCAATGGGAAGTGTAGACCAATATCAGTCTACAATGGGTCACCAAACACAGGACCATGCAATGTAATCCCTCATTATATGATCCAAAGTGTTGACCCATGTGTAGCCTCTCTATTGGGATACACTTCATTTTCAAGCACTTGAACTATGAGAATAGAGTTGGATGCTGATTTCACCAAAGAAGAAATAATTTCCACCTTGAAAATTTTTCTAAGTATTCTACTCGTGTAGGTCATTAACTACTCGAGTAGATTACTTGCTTTTTACTCGAGTCAGAATTCCTATACTCGAGTAGATCATTCTTCTTACTCGAGTAGTACAGATTTCACCCTCCAAGTTTTTCTAAGTAAAACACTCGAGTGAGTATATATATACAAGAGTAGTTATAGATTCTGACTCGTGTAACTATTTTCTATCTCAAGAGTAAATTTTCTATATACTCGAGTAGTATAAGTTATATACTTTAGTAGTTCACTTACTACTCGAGTAGTTCAAGCTTCATACTCGAGTAAACTAAATTTCTCTTCTCCTAAAAATTTTCTGTCATTTACTCGAGTAAGTGCTTTCCATATACTCGAGTAGACTATATCCTCTCGAGTAGTTCAGTCTGACTACTCGAGTAGCTTATTTTCCAGTGTTCAGAAATTTTTCTAAGTCTTTTCACTCGAGTAGTTCGTCAAAACCACTCGAGTAGTTTTTCTTACATACTCGAGTAGTACAACTTGTACTCGAGTAGTTCAACTCCTCTTCCCGTGAAACTTTTCTACATACTCGAGTAGATCTTCTAAGTACTCGAGTAGTTGATTATATGCACTCGAGTAGTTGTCATCAACCTACTCGAGTAGCCATGAATTATATACCCGAGTAATATTCTTTTACTTACTCGAGTAGTCCTTTACCTACTCGAGTAGCTATATACCTACTCGTCTATATCCCCACCTTTTCTTCGAAATTCTTCTAAGTCCATAATTGACAGATTTTCAAATCCCGTGACATGATTAGTGCACGTGTATATCATTAAGTCTGATTATGACCGTTATTCAAAATCTTATATAAGGTCCTGTCTAATCGACAAACCCTAACAGCAACAAGCTTTCAAGATCAAAAATTATTGAGAAATTTCTGCATCCATTTCTCTCTCCAAGTCGTTGTTTCCACTCTCTCTCTTCACGGAAAGAAAGACGTCGCCACCGCTATTTTTCTCCGACAAGGGTTTCGATTTTCAGAGGAATCAGACTGAAGAAGTTTTACAGATCGAGATCGTTTCTCAACTACTCATCCTCTTCCCGATCGTGTAAGACAATGAAGAATCCAGATCTGTAGCCGAGATTTTCTTCATCTTTCTGAAAGTGCTGCAAAGCTTACAAGAAGAAGATCCTGGTTGCTTGCCTGCAGATCTGACAGAGGAATCATTGTTTGTATATTTTAAAACAATTTTCATTCTTGTAGGAGAAGTTTTCTCCGAGTGTAGGAGTTTTCAACTCCGAGTTTGTAAGAAGTTTTGCCTTCCAATTTGTTGATCAAGTTGGTTGGATTGAAATTGTAGGAACTTTGTTCCGAGGGTAGGATTGATTTTCAATCCGAGATAGTGGAGTAGCCAAGCCTAGTATATTGCTAGATCGGTGAGGGAAAGTGGGTGTACCCAAGATCGGGGAACCACTATAAATCTTGTCTCGTCTGTGATAATTTGGTAGATAGATCTGTGCTTTGTTCTGAGATTTTTTTATTCCGCAAAAGACGCACAACTCACCTATTCACCCCCTCTAGGTGATTTAGGTTGACAACTATTATCTTTCAGTAAATGCAAATTTTGTAGATTAATCAAAGTATTTGAAAATAATTTAAATCTGAATTCACCCCCTGTTGGAACACCCTATTACTAATTTGGGTCAGGATCACTATGTCTCTAGGAAACAAATGTTTGACCTCCTTTATAGCTCAAAAGGTTAATTAGAATTGAGTCTAAGGGTTAGAAGTCTAGGTTTGGAAGCTGCCCTCAAGACCAGGATTTTTTGTTTGGAGACTAAGTCATATCGTCGAGCTCAGCCCGACGATTCGTCGAACTCCGATCGACGATCGTCTAGCTCAACTTCGACAGATCGTCGAACTCCATTCGACGATCGCTGAGCTCAACTTCATCATATCGTCGAACTCCATTCGACGATCGGTGAGCTCAGTTCGACGATCTTGACTCAGCTTTGGATCTCTATCTCTGAGCTCAGTTCGACGATATTTGAGCTCAGATCGACGATATTTTGCTGCTGTATTAGTCCATATCGCTGAGCTCAGTCCAACGATAGCAGAGCTCAGTTCGACATTTTCAGATAACTTCAAGGATGTTTCTAGATTCAAATTCAAATCAGTTAAGGAGTTATTCTGCAATTAATTCTGAAGATTTCCTAGCCATTTTCATTCATTTCTGGACCAAGTTTCAATTGATTTTCAAGGAATATTTCTATGGACTTTCCTCCAGAAGAGATTTTGCAATTAAGGATGCCATTAATGCAGACCAACGGCTATTCTTCTCAGAGAATGTCTTTCCATTCAGTATCAGAGAATAAAAGACAAGAATTTTTGAATCTCTAACATAGACACACAGATTACAGAGATACATAGACAGACATCAGTATTCTTCAGAACAAGAACAAAATATACTGTCTCAAAGAATTCTCAAGAACACTCATCCAAGGAGATCAACTTTTTCTGAAATCTTCAGATCTCTCTAGTTTTCAAGTGTTCAAGGCCAACATATTTCAAGACTCCAGACATTCAACATTTCAGCTGTTGCTGAAATCATCTTTTGCTGGAGTTCAACTTTTGAAGGCCTATCACCCTACAGCAAAGCTTCTTTTCCTGAAGATCTCAAGGACTCAGGGGGAGGCTTTGACACCATCAATCCACATAGTCTTCTCAGCTGATCTGAGAAAGAGAAGTCTGCCATCACTCTCTCACCCTCATCTCTGTAAAGGGTTTCTAAAACTCCCTTCAAAAGTTTGAGTTTGGTTTTTGAGCACCTTGTCAAAAGCTCATTGGTGGCAAGACACCTGATCAAAAAATCTGATTTGGTTTTTGAGCACCTTATCAAAAGCTCATTGGTTCCCATGACACCTGATCAACTCATCCTGTAGTGGATTCCTACCTAGGGTGGTAGAAGAGTGGATGTACCCAAGTTTAGGGGAACCACTATATTTCCTTGTGTCTTCTGATTTTGCTTGTCTTTATTTTTGTTTCTGGCCTTGATTATTCTGTGTTTAGTTTTTGATTAGTTTAGTTCTTTCATTAGATTTTTAATTGCTTCCCTGCTCACTCACATTACAAGCATTGTTGTAAAAAGTTTTTAAACACCATATACTCTATTCACCCCCCCCTCTAGAGTATATCAGATCTAGCTGCACTTTCAATTGGTATCAGAGGGAGGTTGGTTAAACATACCACACCTTGGTGGTTGCACAGGCTAACACCTGAACCCAAAGATCCTTAGTTAGATCTGCTTTTCTTTTGTAGTTTATTATTAAATTTTGTTTTCACAAATCATGGCCCAAAACAAAGATTATGCTAGCACCAGACCTCCAGTGTGCAATCTATCCAAGTTTGTACTTTGGAAAGCAAGGATCAGACTGTACATGAATTCTATTGACGAAGATATTTTTAACTCTATTTTGACAGTGTGTCCAAGACCTCCAGAGAACTCAAATATAAATGCTGTTCCACCTCCATCAGGAACAGATGCTGACATCAAGAGATGGAAGGTAGCTGATGCCAAGGCTATGAACATCTTAGCCCAGACAATGTCTGATGACATATTTCAAAAGGTAGCTGAATGTAATTCAGCAAAGGAAGTTTGGGACAAACTCTCTGAAATAGTGTCAGGCTCAGCTGATGAGAGAAAAGACAAGAGATCCCACCTCATATCTCAATATGAGAATTTCAAGAAGGGAGAAACTGAGTCAGTGGGAGATATGTACAACAGGCTCAGTATAATTGTTAGTGAACTCAGGACATTGGACAAAGAGATCTCACTAACTGAACTTAATGACAAAATTCTAATGTGCTTTCCCAGCACTTGGGATTCAAGAATCTGGCCAATTAAGGATGCCAGAAGTTTGAATGAGATCACCACTGAAGCTCTATTGGGTAAGCTCAAATCTTATGAGCTACTTATCAAAAATAGGGAAGAAGAACAGAAGGCTGCCTCACCAGCCACAAGAAAAGAGAAGACCATAGCCTTCAAGTCAACTGAAGATCAGCCTGAAGACAAAGTCACATGCAATGATGAACTGCTCAGTCTGTTGGCCAAAAGATTTTACAAGATGGCCAGAAAGGACTTCAGAAGGAGATCATACAAGGAGCATGATAAGCCAAGGTATGATAAGTCCATTAATAATAATAAAGAAATTGTTTGCTTTGGTTGCAGGAAACCAGGGCACATAGTTCCTGACTGTCCAGAAAACTAAAACAAGGACGGAAGGGACAAGAAAGAAAGAAGAAAGGAGAAAGACTCCAAGAGGAATGGCAATGGCAAACCCTCATCAAGCAAAAACAAACATACAATAAAGGGGTTTGTTGCTGAATCCTGGAGTGAGACTGAAGAGGAGTCAGATGCCTCTTCCAGCTCCAGTGATGATGAAGATGATGCAGAAGAAAAAGAGTTCTGCATGATGGCAATCAATGCCTCACAACACAATTCAGAAGAAGAGGAGTCAGAGTCAGACTCAGAGCTCAACCTGAAGAAGATCAGGTAATTGGTTCTTTTGATTTTAATTCTGAGGACTTTAAATCTGAATTTAAAGCATTGTGTTTAGATCTGCTAAAATCTGAGAAAGAAATTATCTCTCTCAGAAATCATTTATCTGAACATAATACTTTAAAATCAGAAAACCTCAAACTCTCTCAGGAGTTGGAGTGCTGTAGGGAGCAGATAGCTTCACTGAAAAGTGAGCTGTCTGAGGCCAAGAAACTTGAAGAATCCCTTAATGGGAGAAGCATCAAGCTGATGGACATCACAAGCACAGTGAACTCCAGATTTAATAGTACACTGGGCTTGGTGCTTCATCCAGCCAACCCATAGTTCTAACAACTCCATTCAAATTCATTTCTGACAAAGGAAAGGGAGTTGTAGAGGTAGCTAGGAAAAATTCTGATCTTCCCCAGAAAACTAAGTCCCAGCAGAAATCGTCGAACGAAGGTCGACGATCGCCAAACGGAGATCGACGATTGCCGAACGCAGATCGATGATCTCAGGCAAAATCGTCGAACTCAGGTCGACGATCTCAAGTACCTGAACTCAGCCATAGTCGACCGTCGAACGGAGCTCGACGATCTGACCAAAGATCGTCGAACGCAGCTCCAAGATCGTCGAACAGAGGTCAGAGCTCTGGAAACTTTTTCAAAGGCAAATCAAAATTCAATCCTAAGGGTCCTTCATCCCAAATCTTTAACCCTTATACTGAATGGATTATACCTTCAAGGAGATATCATCCAGAAGGATATACGAGTCAACCTGGGATGTCTTTTATTTCAGAATTTAAAGGTTATCAACCTAGGCCCAAGGTAAACATGGTCAAAAACAAATGAATTGTCTTATGTGCAGGTGAAGACCTATCCAACATCTAACCAGCAATGGTACTTGGATAGTGGGTGCTCTAAGCATATGACAGGGAACAAGGACAACCTCACTTCCTTTAGAGCCAAGCTTGGACCCAAAGTTATCTTTGGTGATTCAAACTTTGGACAGACTAAAGGATATGGTGCAGTCCAGATTGGATCAGTAACTTTCAAGAAGGTAGCTTATGTGGAAGGACTGAAGCACAACTTAATAAGCATCAGTCAGCTGTGTGATTAAGGCTACCAGGTGACCTTCAGCAAAGCTTTATTGAAAATCAAGTCAGAGGACAACACAACTATGTTGACAGGTAAAAGGAAAGGTAACATCTATCTAGTAGATTTTCTTTCAACTGATGTAGATATTTGCCTGTTTAATTCTGTCTGTAGACCAAATATCTTATGCCATAAGAGACTAGGACACCTAAACCTTAGAATTATTGCTAGGTTATCCAAGGACAACCTTGTTAGAGGACTATCTTCTGGCCCCTACAAGAAGGAAGGACTCTGCAGGGCTTGTCAATTAGGCAAGCAAACTAAAAACAGCTTTAAGTCACTTAATAAGAGTGATTCACCTAGGATATTGTATCTGTTACACATGGATCTTTTTGGACCCATCACAGTACAAAGCCTAGGAGGGAAATCCTACACTTTAGTAGTTGTAGATGACTTCTCTAGATTCACTTAGGTGTTCTTTCTAAGGAAGAAGTCTGATAACTTTAAGTGTCTGACAGAGTTTCTCAAATATATACAGATTGAGTTCAATACACACATTGCCCTGATCAGAAGTGATCATGGGACAGAGTTTGATTCTCTTCTTATGCAAGAGTTCTGTCAGAGTGAAGGGATCAGGCATACTTTCTCAGCTCCTAGAACTCCTCAACAAAATGGGGTAGCTGAAAGGAAAAATAGAACCCTTATTGAATCTGCCACTACATTGTTGTCAGATGCTCATCTACCTCTATCCTTTTGGGCAGAGGCAGTGAACACCTCCAACTATGTGCTGAATAGAAGTTTGATACATAAACTAAAGGAAAAGACTCCCTATGAATTACTCAAAGGGAAGAAACCTAAAGTTGATTATTTTAGAGTCTTTGGATGTATTTGCTATATACATAATAATGACAAGAAATATTTAGCAAAATTTCAAGCTAAAGCTGATGAAGGAGTATTTCTGGGATACTCCATGATCAGCAAGGCTTATAGGGTTTATAATAAATCATCTTTAAAAATTGAGGAATCTGTTCATATATCATTTGATGAATCTAACATGTCTTTCAAGGAGAAGATCCCTTCTACCATAGAACCTTTGCAGGAACATTCTCTAGTTGAAGACTTGAACAAGTTACAGGTTACTCAAGGGGATGAAAGCATTGAAGATGAAGAAAATGCTCAACATATTGAAGAACAACTTGAAGAGCCAGTTGTTGTACCACAAGAGGAAACAACAACACAGGTTGGTGAACAATCAACACCCCCTGTTGATTTAGTAACATCAAGAGACCATCCAATTTCCCAAATAATTGGAGACATCTCAGCTGGTGTGCAAACCAGAAATCAGGTCAACCAAAACCTGTTGCACACCTGCTTCCTATCTCAAATTGAACCTCAGTCCATTCAGGATGCAGAGCAAGATCCACACTGGATCATTGCAACGCAAGAGGAGTTGCATCAATTTGAAAGGAACAAAGTGTGGGAACTAGTGCCAAAGCCTAAGGATCACTCCATTGTTTGAACAAAATGGGTATTCAGAAACAAACTGGATGATCAAGGAGTAATTGTAAGAAACAAGGCAAGGCTAGTTGCTCAGGGATATTCTCAAGAAGAAGGAATAGACTACGACCAGACTTTTGCACCTGTTGCAAGATTAGAAGCCATCAGAATATTTTTAGCTTATGCAGCACATAAAGGCTTCAAGGTATATTAGATGGATGTCAAAAGTGCATTTCTAAATGGAGACATCAAAGAGGAAGTATATGTCAGACAACCTCCAAGTTTTATCTCTCCAACTTATCCTGATTATGTTTTTAGATTGAACAAAGCATTATATGGTCTCAAGCAAGCTCCTAGAGCATGGTAGAGTACACCAAACCAAACTCTTTTCATTAGAACCCATAAGTCTCATACCCTACTAGTACAGATTTATGTAGACGATATTATTTTTGGTTCTACTGACTCCAAATTATGCAGAAGGTTTTCCAACCTAATGCATTCTAAATTTGAGATGAGTAGCATGGGTGAGCTATCCTTTTTCCTAGGATTGCAAGTCAAGCAACATGCTGAAGGCATCTTTATTTCTCAAACCAAATATGCAAATGAACTGGTTAAGAAATTTGGCATGTCTGAAGCATCTTGTATGAAAACACCCATGCCTACTAATGCTGTATTGGATGCTGATGAACATGGGAAACCTGCTGATCAGACAACATATAGAGCAATGATTGGCTCTTTACTGTATCTTACAGCTAGTAGACTAGATATAATGTTTGCTACATGTATATGTGCTAGGTTCCAAGTAAGCCCTAGAGAGTCACACCTAACACTAGTAAAGTGGATTCTTAGGTATGTTAAAAGTTGTCCAAATCTAGGTCTCTGGTATCCAAAAGATTCAGCATTTAATTTAACTGGATTTTCTGATGCTGATTATGCTGGATGCAGAATTGACAGGAAAAGCACCAGTGGAAACTTGTCAGTTCCTTGGTGACAGGCTTGTCTCTTGGTTTTGTAAGAAACAAACTTCTGTGTCAACTTCAACTGCTGAAGCTGAATATATGGCTGCAGGCAGTTGTTGTTCACAAATCTTGTGGATTCAAAACCAACTCCTAGACTATGGCTACAACTTAGAGAAGTCTAAAATCTTTTGTGATAACACCAGTGCTATTTCTATAGCTCAAAATCCAGTCCTCCATAGTAGGACAAAACACATAGAGATTAGACATCATTTCTTAAGGGATAATGTTGAAAAGAATAAAATTGAACTACAATATATCCCAACTGATTTACAAAGGGGAGATATTTTCATGAAGCCCTTGGATGAAAAGAAACACACCTTCTTCCTAAATCAGTTAGGAATGTTAGATGGAGGAAGTCTTAAATAATATCCAAGATTTTGAAAGCTTAAAAATTGACCAAGACTAGGCAAACATCCTGATTTTTCTTAGTGTCTAGAGTTTTTCTGATCTCTGAACTGCGCTCGACGATTTTCCCCCAGATCGTCGAACGGAGATCGACGATATCTGAAATCGTCGACCTGAGTTCAGCGTTTCTCAGATAGTATGAACTATCTCTTCCGGTCAACGATCGTCGAACGACGCTCGACGATTTTGTTCTCTGAACGATCGTCGAACAGAGCTCGACGCTCTCCAATATCGTCGAACGGAGATCGACGATGTTGAAGTCTCTTCAGATTCCTTTAGAAGCCTCGATCGTCGAACTGAGTTCAACGATCTTTCCAATTCTGCGTCAAACCATAATATAAAATTCATTTTTCACCGTCATTCTCCTTTGCGCTTTCGATTTCTCTGCAAGAACTTTCTTTCCCTCCAAACAGTTCTGCACTTGGTCGTTTTGTTTGTTGAATTTTTGCAGGTACCCATGGATGTGTCTGTTGCTGTTCTCGCCTCCATGAAGTTTGATGCTGGATTCGACATCGACATGGAATTCTTCAGCACAACCGACCAGGCTTTTCAGGATATCTTGGGGTTATTCAAAGAGCAGAACCTTACAGCAATCATGACTACAAGGATCAAGCTTGCATCTGATGAGATTAAGGAATGGGTCTACACTGCCCACAATCAAGACAACTCCACCATTGTTGGGTCAATATCTGGCACACAGGTACCTCTAACCCCAGCAATTTTATCCGAGGTTTTTGAGTTGAGAAATGGTGAAGATACTGCTGACTTGTCTGGAGAAGAGTATATTGAATTGCTTGCCAGAATGGGTCATTCTGAGGCCAACCCTAGCAAGCTCTTGAAAAAGAACCTTTCTGTCGAATACAGATTCCTGGCAGATGTAGTTGGGAAAGTGCTACTGGCTAAGCACTCTGCTCATGATATAATCTCAAGGTATCAGCTCTGCCTAATGGGAGCCCTTGTAGACAGGAAGAATTTGAATTGGGGAGAAGTCTTCTTTGACCTTATCAAGAAGAAGATAAACAAAAGTTTTGTAAACTTTGGAAGAATTATAGGGGTGTTTCTGCAGCATAGGTGCCCTGCTTTGCTGGTCTCTTCTGGAATCCATATCAATGCATCCAAGAGACTGTCTTGTGCCCTGTTTGGTAAATGGGACAGACAAATCATCAAGGCCAGTTGGCCCTCGTCCAGCACTCCTTCAGGCACAAGGACTCTCAGAGTCACTTCCCCACAGGTCTCTGCCCCTGCAAATGACCTGCCTGCTGATGTTGCTCCTCCTCCTCCTCTAATTCCCTCTCTTCCCATACCATCTACCATTCCAACTCCATCCACCATCATCATCTCCAACCCCTCTCCAACATCTACACCATCTCCAGTACCTACCATTCCACTCACAGAAGAACAATTCCATCCCTTATTCTCCTACCCTCAACTAGATTCCACTTCATCACCCTCCCATCCTTCCTTCACCCTCATTGATGATTCCTTTATGGATGACTCTCCATCCTCTCCTCCTGAGCTACCCTCATCCTCAACTTCCTATCAAGATCTTCTGCAACAAATCATTGACCAACCCACATTCACCCCATCTATCTCCATCCCACTGTCCTCCATATCCACCTTACCCACACCTCAGCCATCTCTTCCCCCATTCACCAGCTCTCCACTACCATCACCAATAGCTCCTCCTCCATCTTCTATCTCTGCTCCAGTCACCCTTGAGCAAGTAGACATTCAAGCCCTTGCTGATAGGTTGTATGAATTGCTAGCCCCCAGGCTCTCTCTTCTTTTGGAGACCTCCTTGGCTCCATTACACCTGTCAGTGGCAGCTCTCTCTGTCAGGCTCTCATCTCTATTCCCTCAGGCAGCCCCTACAGCAGTGTGCCTTGATCCAGCCTTGTCTGAATCTAGGCAGGGGGAGATGCCCTATGAAGTGAGTCTTCCTGCTGCTGTTGTTGCTGCTGTTTCTGTGAGCCTGTCTGCTGCTGCCTCTTCAGCTCCTATTCTTGCTACTGCTGCTGCTGTGTCTCAAGAACAAATTCCTCCTACTGCAGTCTTTGCAATAGACCTCAGGTCTTTGCTTTCAAACTTTGATCAGTTATATTTTAGATGTCTGCCAGAGCCAGTTGCTATCCAGCCCCCAGAGGATCTATCCAAGGCACTTGTGCCATTCTCTTGCTGTGACCCCAGTATCATCACCTCTTTTGTTCACTCAGTATATGCTGCTGCTTCTTCTGATGAAAGCATTGTTGTTGCTTCTGATGTTGTTGCCTCTACTGCTGTTGAAAATTTTGATACTGCTGCTGATATTTCTGTTACTGCTGATGAACCAATTTCCAAGGAAATCCTTATGATAGAGGCACCTGAGTTTGAGCCTTCTGCATTTTCTGATGATATTTCTACTATTGATGTTGCTGTGAGTGAAACTATTGCTGCTGCTGATATTTCTGTTACTGCTGATGAACCAATTTCCAAGGAAATCCTTATGACAGAGGCACCTGAGTTTGAGCCTTCTGCATTTTCTGATGATATTTCTACTGTTGATGTTGCTGTGAGTGAAACTATTGCTGCTACTGTTACTTCTCCAGAAACTATTGTTTCTATTGTTGTCACTTCTCCTGAACCTGCAATATCTGCTACTGTTGTTACTGCTTCTACTTCAATTGCAACACCTTCTGTATCTGCTGCTGTCACTGTTGTTACTGCTTCAACCTCTACTACTACACCCTATGTTGCCTCATCTGCTTCTATACAGCTCAAGAAGGATTTGATGAAGAAAATTGATGCCCTGTATGATGACCAGAGTTCTGAAAGTGATGAGTACAGAACAGACTCTGATGATTCGTCGGCTACCATTGCCAGGAAAAGAAAGGCAAGGAGAAAAGCCATGAAGAGAGTACCTCCTGCCAAGGTCAAAGATAACAATGATATTCCATACTACATTCTTCATGATTGCCCTATCACTGAGCACTGGATGCAGTACTCTTAGAATCAACTGAAGGCAATGAAAAAGAAAAGGAAATATGAAAAGGGTTCCTCACAATTCCAACACTCTCATCCTCCTCCACCACCTCCTCCTGATGCAGGTGTAGGTGGAAGTTCTGCAGCTCAACCCCCTGCCAGAAGTTAGGCCCCCTATCAGCCTCATGCTAGATCTTACCATAGGGGAAGCCAATCCAGGGATTCTCAATCTAGGAGAGGAGGATACAGAGGCAACCAAAGAGATTTCCAGGTCTACTCCAAAGGATACTCAAGGCAACACCTATACTCTAGGGGAGGACAAATTTCTTCTGACACCATATCTGGTCCTTTTCCCTATAAATTAAGGGAAACTATGTCTTCCAGGCCTCCTCAGGACAATCCTTCTAACAGATATGAGCCACCAGTACCTTTTGAGGACCCTGAGAACAATCCAGCTGCTTGGACTGCAAGGATGAAAGAACTTCCTGCACTGGATCAGATCAAAAAAGCTAAAGAGCAAGGAAGAGATTCCTCTAATATCTCAACAATGTCTGAACAGAGACAGAAAGAGCTAGAAAGATATGCATCAAGCAAATTTTTTGATTCTGACAGGTATATGGAACTGCATCCTGAAGCTGTGGTTCCCAGGCCTAAACAACAAACATCTTTAGGTGCAGCAGATGATACCAGATCAAAGAAAGAAGCCCTCAATCCCAACAGAGAAATCAAACTTGTTAAGGGCGAGGAAAAGAAATGATAATGTAAGGTAACAATCTCTGTGATTTCTGTTTATTATCTGGGATGATATATATATATATCTCTGTGGTTCTGCTTGTCCAACTTTTCTTTTTGTCTTTTTGTATTGCTGCTTGTATGTTGTTAATTAAATTTTTCCAAAGTCTGTAAATAGTAATCCTAACCCAAATAGGGGGAGATTGTTGGAACACCCTATTACTAATTTGGGTCAGGATCACTATGCCTCTAGGAAACAAATGTTTGACCTCCTGTATAGCTCAAAAGGTCAATTAGAATTGAGTCTAAGGGTTAGAAGTCTAGGTTTGGAAGCTGCCCTCAAGACCCGGATTTTCTGTTTGGAGACTAAGTCATATCATCGAGCTCAGCACGACGATTCGTCGAACTCCGATCGACGATCGTCTAGCTCAACTTCGACAGATCGTCGAACTCCATTCGACGATCGCTGAGCTTAACTTCATCATATCGTCGAACTCCATTCGACGATCGGTGAGCTCAGTTCGACGATCTTGACTCAGCTTTCGATCTCTATCTCTGAGCTCAGTTTGACGATCTTTGAGCTCAGATCGATGATATTTTGCTGCTGTATTAGTCCATATCGCTGAGCTCAGTCCGACGATAGCAGAGCTCAGTTCGACGTTTTCAGATAACTTCAAGGATGTTTCTAGATTCAAATTCAAATCAGTTAAGGAGTTATTCTGCAATTAATTCTGAAGATTTCCTAGCCATTTTCATTCATTTTTGGACCAAGTTTCAAGGGATTTTCAAGGAATATTTCTATGGACTTTCCTCCAGAAGAGATTTTGCAATTAAGGATGTCATTAATGCAGACCAATGGCTATTCTTCTCAGAGAATGTCTTTCCATTCAGTACCAGAGAATAAAAGACAAGAATTTTTGAATCTCTAACATAGACACACAGATTACAGAGATACATAGACAGACATCAGTATTCTTCAGAACAAGAACAAAATATACTGTCTCAAAGAATTCTCAAGAACACTCATCCAAGGAGATCAACTTTTTCTGAAATCTTCAGATCTCTCTAGTTTTCAAGTGTTCAAGGCCAACATATTTCAAGACTTCAGACATTCAACATTTCAGCTGTTGCTGAAATCATCTTTTGCTGGAGTTCAACTTTTGAAGGCCTATCACCCTACAATAAAGCTTCTTTTCCTGAAGATCTTAAGGACTCAGGGGGAGCTTTGACACCATCAATCAACATAGTCTTCTCAGCTGATCTGAGAAAGAGAAGATTGTCATCACTCTCTCACCCTCATCTCTGTAAAGGGTTTCTCAAACTCCCTTCAAAAGTTTGAGTTTGGTTTTTGAGCACCTTGTCAAAAGCTCATTGGTGGCAAGACACCTGATCAAAAAATCTGATTTGGTTTTTGAGCATCTTATCAAAAGCTCATTGGTGCCCAGGACACCTGATCAACTCATCCTGCAGTGGATTCCTACCTAGGGTGGTAGAAGAGTGGATGTACCCAAGTTTAGGGGAACCACTATATTTTCTTGTGTCTTTTGGTTTTGCTTGTCTATATTTTTGTTTCTGGCCTTGATTATTCTGGGATTAGTTTTTGATTAGTTTAGTTCTTTCATTAGATTTTTAATTGCTTCCCTGCTCACTCACATTACAACCATTGTTGTAAAAAGTTTTTAAACACCATATACTCTATTCACCCCCCCTCTAGAGTATATCAGATCTAGCTACACTTTCACCCCCCCCCCTCTAGATAAAACTTTGAGGAATATAGTAACTAAACTCTTATTTTGGACTTGATCTTATCTCAACCTCTTACCTGAGCGGCCTGCCCACCCTACATTTTTGTTATAGCCCGGTCTACGGGTCCCATTGAGGATATTCTAGTTCGAACTTGATCTTACCTCAACCTCTTACCTGAGCAACCTTCCTGCACTATCGGCTTGTGAGAGCCCGATCAACGGGGTCCCATCAAGGGTGTTCTGGTCCGTACTTGATCTTATCTCAACCACTTACCCGAGAAACCTTCTTGCCCTTCCAGCTTGTGAAAGCCCGGTCAACGGGATGTCATCGAGGGCATATATCCTAGTTCGGACTTGATCTTATCTCAACCTCTTACTAAAGCGACCTACCTGCCATGTCGGCTTGTGAGAGCTTGATCAGTGGGGTACTTTCGAGGGTATTCAGGTTCAAACTTAATTTATCTCAACCTCTTACCCGAGCAACCTGCCTTCCCCGCGGACTTATGAGAGCACGGTCAGCGGGGTCCCATCAAGGTATTCTAGTTTGGACTTGATCTTCTTTCAACCTCTTACCCGAGAGACCTTCCTGCCTTGCCGGCTTGTGAGAACCCGGTCAGCGTGGTCCAATTGAGGATATGCTAACAGGGTAGATTGACCACTCATAGAGGCAGGTTAAAATATTGGTTTTGAGCCTCGAGAAGGTTCTGCTGACCAGACTCCCACTAGCTGGCATGGTAGGTTGACCTCTTAAAAAGGTAGGTTGAACTGTTAGTTTGGTGCCCCGAGAAGGTTTCCCTGACTGGGTCCCCATTAGCCGACAAGGCAGGTTGACCTCTCAGAGAGGCGGGTTGAAATGTTAGTTCTGAATCTTGAGAAGGTTCTACTGACTGAGCGCCCACTAGCCGGCAGGGCAAGTTGACCTCTCAGAGAGGCAACTTGAAGTGTTGGTTCAAAGCCCCAAGAAGGTTCCACTAACCAGTATCTTACTAGTCGATATGGCAGGTTGACCTCTTAGAGAGGTGGATTTAAGTTTTGATTTCGAGCCCCGAGCAGGTTCTGCTGAATAGGATGCCATTAGCCAGTAGGGCAGGTTGACCTCTCAGAGAGGCAGGTTGAAATGTTGGTTCAGAGCCCCAGGAAGGTTCCACTGACCAGGCTCCCACTAGCCGGCAGAGCAGGTTGACCTATCGGAGAGATGGGTTGAAATGCTAGTTCAAAGTCCTGAGAAGGTTCCTCTAACTGGGCTCCCACTAGCCGGAAGTGCATGTTGACCTATCAGAGAGGCAAGTTGAAATGTCAGTTTAGAGCCCCGAGAATGTTCCGCTGACCAGGCTCCCATTAGCCGGCAGGGCAGGTTGACCTTGGCAGGTTGAAAAAGGTTTTTTTGGGAAGAAGTCCCTGAGCAGATCCCACTGACTAGGCTCTCACTAGATGGTAGGGAAGGTTGAGCTCTCAGGTGGTAGGTTGAGGGACAAGTAGGCTTAGTAAGAAAAGGCCCTTATAAAGTTTCCTCCACTTCCAGTTGAGTTGGGCTCTTGGGAGGTATTGGGTTTCCTTCACCCCCAGTTGAGCTAGGCTCCTGGGAGGAGTTGAACTTCCTCCATCTCCTGTTAAGGTTTGGATTTTGGAGGATATTGAGATCTTGAGTGGAACGTTTCCCAGTGCCCATCTCTTTGAACCACGAGTTATACATTGTTTTTTCCAACCTCGCTTCGAGCTCAAAAAAGGTGGATTATTTATAACCCAAAATTCATCTAGATTAGAAATGACCAAGGATGGTGTTAGGTAAAACTCTTATGATTTAGCTTAACAAATTATGTTTAGTGATTTTACATCCTAGTTCTATTACACATATTGTTTATTGAGGGTAATTTGGTCTTAGAAATCTTAGTGTGTCAGGATATAAAGGTTATATATACAAGGCATACTGAATTGAAGAGAAAAATCATGAATTGATAACATGCGTCGGCTAGATCTCGACACAACATCGACTAGAATTCAATGTTACTTTGAATTAAAATCAGAGCAACTTAATTGGGATAAGTTGATGACACTTAAGGATTAAATCAATATAAGCTTCGACATGATAATGATGGAATGTCAACTACAAAGATTTTAATACAGATGGTCAAAAATCGATGTTACTTTGACAAGAACTCGATGTTACGTCAACTGAATTTCTTAACATAATTTGTTTTATGGCTTCAATTTTAATTAAATCTAGAAGAGATTTACATAACAGATTCTTGGAGACGTTAGAGGATGTCGATCTATATATATATATATATATATATAATGAGATACAAAAAACACAAGACAATAATAGATTATCAATCATCAACAACAAATAATGAAGAAATACATATCAGATCGTAAGAAGATTGAATTCGATAGAGAAAGCTTGGAAGGTCAAAATCTGCAATTGAATATCTTCAAGTATCAGTCAATTGGTTTGATAGTTGCTGAATCTAATAAGAGAATTAATACTTCTTCTCAAAAGGAGGTTGCGATAGATTCAGAGAAAATTTTTGAAAGATCATCTGGAGATTGGGATCAAATCTTTGTTATGTTGATATTCAGATATTCATCAGAAGTTCTAGAGTTCATCATTAATTGTACTCAGAAATTTGAATAGAGAACACTAAGAGAAGAATCATCTTAACTCAATTCTTCTCTTAATTTTCTTTTTTACATTTGAGAAAAAGAGTTTTAAGAATCCCTCTGCAAAAGATTCAGTGAAAGGTTCTAAGAATCTCCTTGAGAAAAGACTCTGATTTTAATTAGTTCAAGATCTCCTTATCAAAAGATCGGTATGGTTCTAAGAGTCTCCTTATCAAATAACTCAGACATTATGAAAGTGAATTCCTACCAAGGGGGTAGAAGAGTGTTGAGGGGGAACCAATATAATCGTTATGTTCTCTATGATTTTACTTTTATTTCTTTTTTTGTGCTATTGTGATATGATTTTAATTGCATCTAATTGTGGATTATAGTTTATGTAAATACAAATTTTATGAATTAATCAAAATATTTAAAAATAATTTAAAACTCTATTCATCATCACCTCGTCTAGAGAAAAATCTGAGGAATATATCAACTAAACTACTATTTTAATTGGTATCAAAGGGAGGTTGACCATCAATATGCTAATTTATAAAAGATTAATCTATAAAAGGTTAACACCTTAATCAAAAGATCATTTTAGTTGCGAGAATAAATTCAAATTTTTATTTACAAAAATTGGTTTAAATACTTTCAAAGGATTAGCATCTACTAGGCCACTGGTTTGTAATCTTAATAGGTTTACACTCTGGAAAGCTAGAATTAGATTGTATATGAACTCTATTGTTGTGGGTAATTTTGAATCAATCTTGACAGGACCACCAATGTCATATAGAAGGGATGCAGATGGCAATATAACTATAGAACCTATACGAAGAAATGAATGGATTGATGCAGAGAAAGGATTTAAAGATTTTGATGCAAAAGATATGAATACCTTAGTCTCTACCTTGTCAGATGACATATTTCAAAAGGTTGTAGATGTCTATCAGCAAAAGATATATGGGAATCACTCTCAAGGATTATTGATGAAGTGCAGATGAGAGAAATGAAAGAATATCACTTCTAATCTCTTACTATGAAAATTTCCAGAAGAAATTTGTTGAATCTATAGGAGAGATGTATGACAAATTTAGTATGATAATTAAATAGTTGAAAGTACTAAAAAAGGACATATCTCTCTCAAATATTAATGATAAGTTACTAATATGCTTTCCTAGTACATGCGATTCTAGAATTTGGGCTATTAGAGAAGCAATGTGTCACAAGGAAATCACTATATATGGTTTGCTTGGGAAATTGATATCATATGAGTAATTATTGAAAAGTAGAGTAGAAACTGGAGCTAAAGAGAATAACTTATCATCTAGAGCAAAAATCAGTTACATTCAAAGTTATTGAAGATGAATCATCTGTTACAGAAAATGAAATGTTCAATCTTCTGGCAACAAGCCTAGCCAATGAAATGTTCTACATAAACCTCTTCTTGAAGTACTCCATTCAGAAATGCACTTTTGACATCCATTTGGTAGACCTTGAATCTCTTGTGAGCTGCATAGGAAAGGAAAATCCTAATGGCCTCTAACCTTGCAACAGGGGCAAAGGTTTGATCATAGTCTATTCCTTCCTCTTGTTTATAGCCTTGAGCAACAAGCCTAGCCTTGTTCCTCACTATGTTGCCTTGAGCATCCAACTTGTTACTGTAGACCCATTTGGTTCCAATAACTAGGTAGTTATGGGGTCTTGCAACCAAATCCCAAACTCTACATCTCTCAAACTGATTTAGTTCCTCTTGCATTGCAATGATCCAGTGGGGATCTTGCTCTGCTTCATGAATGGTGAGAGGTTCAATTTGAGAGAGAAAACTGGCATGCATCAAGTCTTGGTTGAGTTGATGCCTTGTCTGTACACCTACTGAGATGTCTCTAATCACTTGAGATCTGGGGTGATCTCTAATTGTGACAAGATCAGTTGGTGGAGTTGGTTGAGTAACAACTTCTGTATTTAATTCCTCTTGGGGAATAGTACCATCTATTGAAGGAAGTTCAACCACTTCCTCTTGAATGTCTTCTTCACTTTCTTCAGCAACCTGTGGCGTAGGATGGTTTGGTACCTCTTGGGTAAGGTTTAGTCCATCCATAGACTCACACAGTTGTGGAACCTGCAAGATACTATTGGTAGAAATCTCTTTCTCCTTGTATGACATGTTAGCTTCATCAAAAGATACATCAATAGATTCTTCAATTTTGAGAGTAGATTTATTAAAAACCCTATAGGCCTTGCTTACTTGGGAATATCCTAGAAAAATCCCTTCTTCAGCCTTGGCCTCAAACTTTCTAATCTATCTCTTATTATTTGTGTGAATATAACAAATGCAACCAAAAACTTTAAAATATGTGATTTTAGGTTTCTTCCCTTTAAGTAATTCATAGGGGGTCTTGTTCTTCAGTTTATGTATAAGGCTTCTATTCAGGACATAATTAGCAGTGTTTACAGCTTCTGCCCAAAAGGATAGAGGCATGTAAGCATCTGCCAATAATGTGCCTGCAGATTCAATGAGTGTCCTATTTTTCCTTTCAGCAACCTCATTTTGCTGGGGAGTTCTTGGAGCTGAGAAGCACTGCCTGATACCTTCCTTCTCACAGAACTCATGCATAAGAAGAGACTCAAATTCTATGTCATGATCACTTCTGATCAATGCAACATGAGTAGAGAACTCAATCTGTATGGTCCTGAGAAAGTCTGTAAGAACCTTGAATGTATCTGACTTAGCTCTCAGAAAGGCTACCCAACTGAATCTAGAGAAGTCATCAACAATCACCAAAGTATAGGACTTACCTCCTAGGTTTTGTACTACAATGGGTCCAAATAGATCCACATGAAGCAAATACAATATCCTAGGTGAATCACTTTTATTAATGGATTTAAAGCTAGTTTTGGTTTGCTTGCCTAATTGACAAGCCCTGCATAGGCTTTCCTTCTTGTAGGGGCCAGAAGGTAAACCTCTAACAAGATTGTCTTTAGATAGCCTAGATATGTTCTTAAGATTTATATGTCCTAGTCTTTTATGTCATAATTCATTTTGATTACTAGTGATATTAAGTAAACAAACATCAGTTTGGGCAGAGATAAAATCTACTAAATATATGTTACCTTGTCTAAGTCCAATTAAAACTGTTTTGTTTTTATTATCAATGATAGAACAGGAAGCAGAGTTAAAATGTACCTGATAACCTTCATCACATAATTGACTTATGGATATAAGGTTATGTTTGAGTCCTCTTACATAGGTTACTTTCTTGAAAGTTACTGCTCCAATCTTCACTGTCCCATATCCTTCTGATTGACCACTATTGGAATCTCCAAAAATCACCTTTGGTCCTAGCTTGGGCTTGTAGTTGGATAGATTGCCCTTGCTGTCTGTCATGTGTTTGGAGCAACCACTGTCCAAGTACCATGTCTGACTTACCCTTGGACAGCTCTTCACATGTACCTGCAAAGAAAAGCAAAACTCAATTGTTCTTGACCCAGGTTACCCTGGGTCCTTGATTTGGTTGGAATGAAAAACTAGATATGACTGATAAAGCAGGTTGTGATTTATACCCTAAGGGGTGATATTGCCTAGGTGGAATTACCCAATCAGCTACTTGATTAAATGTCTTATTAGTTGGCTTACGATTTCTGCAAGAGAAATGATTTGAGTTTGGTCTTTCTGGGTTCGACGAATTGTTGTACGTTTGTCGACCAGAGTTCGACGAATAGGGATGAGATCGTCGACCTCTGCTCAAAGAATGACAATAGTCATTGTCTGTGCCCTAAGTTCATCGACATCTGCTCGACGAACCATACACAGTTCGTCGATCGCAGTTAGATGAATTATTATATCTGAAGTTTGCGTTCATCGTTCGTTGATCTGGGTTCGACGAACTGGCCACATTTCGTCGATCTGAGTTTGACGAATGCTGCTAAACTTGGTTTTTATTACTTGTTTTCTGATTTCTATTTCTCTTGTCTATGGGTTTTGGATTGTTTTCAGACAATGATTTGTTCATAATCTTTTCCTTTCCCTTAGTAGAGATAAATTTGATGGGAGTTGAAAGAATATTTTTCTTTATTATGGGGGGTAAACTTGATGAGGCACCCAAGCCCAGCTTGCCATTTAATCTAGCATTCACTGTGTTTGTGATGTCCATCAGCTTGAGGCTTCTCCCATTGAGATATTGCTTAAGTTGTTTAGCCTCACATAATTTAGATTTTAATTTAATTATTTGTTCATTTGCTAGGGTCAATTGGTCTGTTAGCTTAATGTTTTCTGAATTAACTGATTCTAGACTTCCTAACCTCTCTCTAAGAGTCTTTATTTCTTTTTCTGAGTTGATTAAGTCTAAGCACATGGATTTGAATTCAACTTTAAATGAATCAAAACTAAAGTCAAAGCTAGAGATAACCTGATCTGCCTCTGAGTCTGAGGCAGCTTCATCTTCTGATTCTTCTTCTAATCCAGAATTGCCCCTGGAGGCATCAATTGTCATAAGGCACACCTCCTTGGATCTAGCTTCTTCCTCTTCTTCACTTGAGCTGGAGTAAGATGTTTCTTCTTCAGTGTTACTCCAAGTCTCAGCAATAAAGCCCTTATCTTTCTTCTTATATTTGCTGGAAGAGGGTCTGCTGCTGTGCTTTCTTCTGGAGTCTCTTTCTTTGTTCTTGTCCTTCTTTTGATTTTCTGGACATTCTGAAATGTAGTGTCCAGGCTTTCTGCACCCAAAGCACACAACCTCCTTGGTTGGTGTCTTGTCATACTTTGGCTTATCATCCTATCTGGATGATTTTCTTCTAAAATCCTTCCTTGCCATCTTGTAGAACCTTTTGGCAAAGAGGCTCATGAGTTCTTCATTTGAGGTTGATGTCTCACTTTCTTCTGATGCTTTGAAGGCTATGTTGTGCTCCTTTCTAATTGGAGATATTGCCTTCTGTTCTGATGCTTCTCTTGATTTGATCAGCTGCTCATAGGATTTCAATTTGCCTAAGAGAGACTCAGTTGAGATCTCATTGAGGCTCCTGGCTTCTTTGATTGGCCAGATTCTGGAATCCCAAGAGCTAGGGAAACACATCAGAATCTTATCAATCACCTCTGTCACGGTGATGTCCTTGTCCAATATTTTGAGCTCATTGATGATGGTGCTCAATCTGTTGTACATTTCTGCCACTGATTCAGTCTCATCCTTTTTAAAGTTCTTATACAGGGATATGAGATTGGATCTTCTGCCCTTTCTTTCATCTGCAAAGCCAGCTACCATTTAGTTAAGGGAGTCCCAAATGGCTTTAGCTGAGGTGCACTCAGCCACCTTCTGGAATATGTCATCTGGCATAGTCTGGGCTAAGATATTCATTGCCTTAGCATCAACCATCTTGGCTTTCTTGTAGGCATCATTGTTTTCTGGAGAAGGCACTGCAGTCATGTTGGTTGAAGTGCTGGTAGAAGCTGCAGGTGCTGGAGGTACACCTGTCAAAATAACAGAAAAGATATCCTCATCAATAGAGTTCTTGTATAATCTGATTCTTGCCTTCCAGATGGCAAACTTGTTAAGATTGCACACTGGAGGTCTGATGCTTGCATAGTCTTTGTTTTGGGCCATGTCTGTGAAAAAATAAATCTAATAACAAACTTAAAATAAACAGATCTAACTAGATGGATCTTTGGGTTCAGGTGTTAGCCTGTGCAACCAATAAGGTATGATATTTTAACCAACCTCCCTCTGATACCAATTGAAAGAGCAGGTTAGATCTGATATACTCTTGAGGAGGGGGGGGTGAATAGAGTATGGTGCTCACTAAAAATGTTTTACAACTTTTGTTGTATTCCTAAGTGAACAGGGAAGCAAATAAAATAAAGAAAGCACAGAACTTATCTAATCATAGAGCAATCACAGAACACAACCAGAAAATAAAAGAAAAGAGCAACCAGACGACACAAGAATTTTATAGTGGTTCCCCAACCTGGGTACATCCACTCTTCTACCACCCTGGTAGGAATCCACTCAGGTTTTTGATCAGGTGTCTGACACCAATGAGCTTTTGTTCAGGTGCTCAAAAACCAAACCTCAAGTCTTTTGGAAGGAGACTTGCAGCCAGAATAATTTTGAATGGATTTAAAACCCTGTACAGGAATTCGAAAGAAAGTGATGAGGTCTTCTCTTTCTCAATGACAGCTGAGAAGACTTGTGGATTGATGGTGGCAGATTTTGCTCCCCCTGAGATCTTGAATTAATCAGGAAAGCTGGAGCACTGCTTCAGGGTGATAGGTCTTCAATGACCTAGAATGCCTGGACCAGAGATGCTTCAGGAACTTCTTCTGACAGATAAAGTTTTGTTGTCCTTTGAAGTTATCCTGAGAGTTAGCAGATGAAGAAGACTCTTGATAGTGATGTGGTGTTCTTCATCTTCTCGAAAAAGTTCTATGGTTGAGGCTGATTGCAGTCAAGAACTTTTTTTACTTTTTAAATGATTATTCTTCTGTGCAATCTAAGTGTCTGTCTATGTTGCTTGCTGTACTGACAATCTGTTCTTGTTGATTGTTTTTCTCTCTGTGTATGTCTCTATCTGGCTGAGGAACATTCAAAATTTTGAATGTCGAGCAATAATTGCAGTCGGCCTTGGAAAGAATCAGCAATCAATGACTTTCCTAACTGTCTCATGGAAAAATGGCATATAATCGTCCATAGTCAATGCGCGTTCCAACAGTAACATTCCGAGAAGATCTGGCATTAATAACTCTGGATTCATCACCAAGAAACGGGATGGGAAACTTGAAGAAAACCTAGTCTGGATTCGTCGAACGAAGAACACAATTCGTCGAGCTGCACTTGTGTTCATCGAGCTAAGCTTGAGTTCGTCGAGCTGAGCTTGAGTTCGTCGAGCTGAGCTTGAGAGAGTTTATCGACCAGACAATCTTCAATCGTCACACAGACAGTCTTCATTCGTCGAGCTGAGAATCAAATTCGTCGAGCTGAGAAGCTTACTTCGTCGACCTGAGAAATTGACAACTTGAGGTCCAAGTTCGTCGAGCTCAGAATATAATTCGTCGACCGAAGCTTGAAGCTGGACTTAGAAAAATTTGAAGTTCTCCTGACTTTATCTTGAAGTAGAAACTGAGTCTTCGTCGAACAAAGAACACAGATCGTCGAGCTCAGCACTAAGAATTGTCTCACGATCGTCGAGCGCAGAACTCCTTTCGTCGAGCTGAGTTCGACGAACGTCGAACTCACTTTACTTAAAATTGAAATCCTCTAAGTCTGAAATCTCTGATGGTCTTGATGGTAGCTGGTCCTTCTAAAGTTGAACCTAAGGACTTGACCTAGACTCTAGGACAGAACTTGACCATGGTTATACATATTGTGTCACATCCTATGTTAGTGAACCTAGCCCAAATCAACTAGGGATCCAACATATAGGATGGCGGTAACGAAATCAAGTTAAGTGGCACTGGTGCTTTATAACCATGCATGATCTCGTTTGGTGACAAGCCATTGGACCTATTTTTGGAATTATTATATGCTAACTGAGCATGAGGAAGGATAAGGTCCCATGTACCCTTGTGGTCTCCCACAAGGAATCGTAACAAACTACCTAAACTTCTGTTTACCACTTCTGTTTGCCCATCCGTCTGTGGATGGTAGGCCGAAGAAAACAAAAGTTTTGTGCCCATAATCTTCTACAAGGTCTTCCAAAAATAACTAGTAAATTTCACATCTCTATCGGTCACTATCGATTTCGGAACGCACCGATATCCAACGACTTCCTTAAAATATTACTTAGCAACGTGTGACGCGTCGTTGGTTTTACTACACGCAATAAAATAAGCCATTTTGGAAAACCGATCTACTACTACCAGAATAGAATCATGTCGTCTAAACGTGACAGGCAGGCCTAGGATAAAATCCATGCTAATGTCTTCCCAGGGAATGGAAGGGATCGGAAGAGGGGTGTAAAGTCCCGCATTAGTTTTGTTGCACTTGGCTAATTGGCACGCCCGACAACTTCCCATGATTTTATTCACCATTGACTTAAGACTGCGCCAATAAAACTTGTCTTCTACTAGAGCAATGGTCTTGTCACGGCCAAAGTGTCCACCCATCCCACCACTATGCAATTCCCACACGATGAAGTGGCGTAGGGACGAACGTGGAATACATAGCCTTGAGTGATTGAATAGGTAACAGTCACGAATATAAAAGGACGAAATGGTCATGGGCGAGTTGTCTTGAGTGGATAAATAGATTTCCTTGAAATCCGGGCAATGGACGTACTCATCCTTAATTCTATCAAACCCAATCACCTTTAATTCTAGCGTAGATAGTAATAAGGATACACGACTAAGAGCGTCAGCTACGCGGTTGAGAGTTCCCTTAAGGTGTTTTATGATAAATGTCTATTCTTAAAGATAGGAGACCCACTTGGCATGTCTGGGGCTCACTTTATTTTGTGAGTTGATGAATCGCAAAGCTTCACGATCGGATAAAATAACAAATTCTTTAGGAAGTAAATAATGCTGCCAATGTTGGAGGCACCTAATAACCGCATAGAACTCTCGATCATAGTTGGAATAATTTAATATTGGCCCCACGAGTTTCTCACTGAAATATCCTATTGGGTGACCATCCTGACTCAATACACCACCAACACCAACTCCAGACGCATCACAAGATAACTCAAAAACCTTAGTAAAATCCGGTAATCTCAATAGGGGAGCTTCCGACATGCGTGTTTTAATGATTTGGAACGCTTTAGAGGCCGGTTTTGTCCAAGTAAAATCACCCTTTTTCATGCACTCGGTAATGGGGGCCATGATACTACTAAAGTCTCTAATAAATCGGCGATAAAATGTAGCTAGACCGTGAAAACTCCGAACATCCCGAATATTGGCGGGCTCCGGCCAGTCCTTAATGGCCTGGACCTTCTTCGGGTCTATATGTATGCCTTCCAAACTTACGATATAACCAAGGAACTCTACTGACGACACGTGAAAAGTACACTTTTTAATGTTAACGAATAATTTTTCCGATCTCAACGTGGTAAGGATAATCTTCAAATGTGCCTCATGATCACTCGTAGAAGTGCTAAAAACTAGAATATCATCAAAATACACTACGATGAAGTTTCCCATATATGGTTGGAAGAAGTGAGTCATCATCCTAGAAAATGTGCTCGGGGCATTGGAGATCCCAAATGGCATGACTAACCACTCGTAGAGCCCTTCCTTGGATTTAAAAGTCGTCTTCCACTCAACACCTTCCCCAATTTGGATCTGATGGTAGCCACTTCTAAGATCCAATTTCGAGAAAATCATGGCACCCACTAACATGTCCAATAAATCGTCCAAGCGAGGGATGAGAAAGCGATATTTAACAATAATTTTATTAATGGCTCTACTATCCATACACATCCTCCAAGAGTCGTCTTTCTTGGGAGCAAGTAAGGCGGGTACGACACATGGGCTCTTACTAAGACGGATGAACCCCTTTTGCAATAAATCTGAATTTTGGGTTTGTAATTCTAAGTGTGCAGAGGGATTTAACCTATAGTGAGGAAGGTTGGGCAAAGAGGAACTCGGGATGAAATCTATCGTATGTTGGATGTCCCGCATGGGATGTAACTCAGACGGTAGCTCATCCGGATACACATCCTTAAACTCATCTAAGAGCTTTTTCAACGCTGGTGGCAAACTCTCAAATGACGGTGCATCTTCCTTAGCCTGCAAACAAACTAATGCATATATGACTCCATCCATAAAGGAGTCACGAGCAAATTCCTTCTTGCCTATCAAACTTAACGCTTTCTTTTCGACCGGGACAACTGTATCTTAGAGGGAACTGAAGGATCATTAGGCGGAGTGGGTTTTGAAATTATGGTCTTGCCATTAAATTTAAATTCATAAGTGTTAGCTCGACCAAAGTGGCTAACGTCATGATCATAAAGCCATGGATGACCTAATAAAATGTGACAAGCATCCATAGGGATGACGTCGCACCAAATCTTTTCTGAATAAGCCTTGATGGTAAGGGGTACCAAACAACGCTTCGATACCGGGAGGGGTGACTTATCTACCCATGCCACCTTATAAGGGTGAGGGTGCGACTCAGTAACTAAAGACATTCGGGTCACCGTAGCTTCGGAAATGACGTTCATACAACTACCACTATCTATGATCAACCTACACCATTTCTCTCCACTCTTAAAATGCAACGAAAATATATTTGTCCTATTCCAGTCATCTAACGCACGTGGAGTCGCCAGAATACACCGCATGACCATCATATGATGCTCGTCCTCCATATCACTAGGCACTCCTTGTGACTCGCTATCGTCTCCCGCCTCGTAGATAAGGTTATCGGACTCACAGGTGGAATCCAATAGGGCTAAGGGCTCTGGCTTAGTCGAACATTCACTAGCATAGTGACCCTGAATCTCGCACGCAAAGCAAGTGGCATTCGTTTTGTTTACTCTTCCTACAGGCACTCTTTTGCCCGTTGGGTTTCTAATATTCCTGGCCGTCACTACTATGGATTTCGAGTCCGTGGACCGAAACTTGCCCTTATCCTTAACGGTAGTGGTGGGAGGCGGTCCTAAGATGGACTTTCCTTTCTGATACGAACGAGACTTATTCTTAAAAATGTTGTGCTTTTTGATATCTAGTGCAACATTGAAAGTAGTGTTTAGGTCGGTGTGACCATAACACAACAGCTTACCCTGGATGTCGGGGTTTAACCCCTTGCGAAACTGAGAAAGGGTGATTTCAGGCATCTCTCTTACACCGCACCTAACCATCATGTCCTTGAGAAGACACATGTATTCCGAGACTGACCGACTCCGTTGCTTAAGGGTGGCCAAATCATCAAACATCTGCGTTCGATGGTACGACGGGACGTACTGGTCCGTCAATATGGCCTTCATTCATGCCCAACCAATAAGTAAGTTACCATTGTCAGCCCTCAGACGACGTTTCTCATTTAACCAAAAAATCTTGGCTCTACTTAGCAACTTCATTTGCGCCACTCGCACCTTATCCGCTTCTGTCAAATTGTGCCACTCAAAGTAGCATTCGATTTCCATCACGCAGTCCAGGAAGACTTGAGGTTCACCCATTCCATCATAAGATGGGGGCTTGACCCCGACGGCTCTAGTAATGTCAAACTCATACGGTGCACGTGGGGCTCGCTCGTTGTTTTGGTTATTATTCCCTTCATTAAGCGGATTGGCGGCTTGATTTTGGGGAGCCGCTCGATTCAGTCTTAATTGAAGAAGAATCTCCCTAATCTGCGTCAACTGATCGTTGAACTCCTGACGGAGTTCCTCAATCGCTGCGGGAATGTGAACCGCTTCCCGCTCGCCCGCCATTTGGGAGGAAGATGAGGAATATTCAGTGCTCAATCTAATGCCCATGCAGAAAGAAAAAAAATTGACTCAACGACACAACACAAACGGAATTGTTCCCATTAATGGCTAGAGTAAATTTATTTTTTATGTTTTCTTACTGGAAATAAAAAGAAGATTAGTAAATGTTTTTTTGAATTTTGCTGAAAAATAAGAAATCTAGGTCGCTATTGGCAGACCAGCAAAATTTGTTTTTTGAATTTTTTGACTCAAAAATGAACAAGAAAAGTGCGTGTCGACGTGCAAGAACCAGGGGATGGTGCCAATTAAGAAATTGATGTGAACCTGGCACTGATACCAAATTGATGAAGGCCAAAGCCTTGACGCCAGGAGATCTACGGATTAACACGTTTTGTCACTCTACGATTCGAATTTCCACTCCCACAAATTACCACACCACGCACACTCCGCGCAATATTATCACGTTAACGCAAACGTACGAGTAGCCAAACCGCTTAGGATTGGATAGAGGCGATAGGCCAATATCCTTTCCGGCTAAAAGGACCCACCCGGTCCGAGCGAGCGAAGGTTGTACCAAAAGAGATCTACCAAAAGTATGATCCGAGAAAAGGTATATCTCTCCCAACAAAAAGTTACGAGATTCGCCAAACCTTTGCGGAAATTATTTTCAATTAAGATGAACACAAACAATCGAAGAAAACCATGAAAATTCAACGATTCTAAATCCATTGCCAAGAACATCCACCTCAAAATTATCTAGGGAAGGAATCACACAAAGGTAGAGATTTGTGTTACCCCAACCGGAATAGATGATTCCAGTTATCTCACTTGAGTCGCCCTTCCACGGTTCCGCCGGAGTTGTGTCGGATGGAGAGGAAAACTCATCCTCCTTCGTCGTGTCACGCCTTGGCCGACATTCACGAGAGCTTGTCACAAGCACCTTGATCTAGCCACCTAGAGAGAAAAGGTGGTTGAATTCTTCCTTGATGGGGAAGGGGTGGTCGGTTGTGTTTGTGGGAGGGTGGTCGGCTATGGATGAGAGGGCGAGGAGGCTAGGGGGTTGGCGGCTTGGAAGGAGAAGGGTTGGGTGGTCGAGAGAATGAGGGAGGGAGTGGAGGTTGGCCGCTAAGAAGAGGGAGAAGGCTAGGGTTGGGAGGGGGGCCAAAATTAGAATAGGAGGGAGAGGGGGAAGATTCCTTTGGATGTAGAATTTCACTTTCTAATTCAACTTTAAATGAAAATAAACACATCATGGCCTTATATAGGCTTACATCCAAGAGTTTGGCTACATGCAGCCCAAATATAAAAATAACACGCACACCATAGTTTTAAACAATAGATGAAATAAACAAGCTCATAAAATAGCAAATAAATTAAAATAAAATTTAAGTTGCAGTCTTGCGCTGAGGGCGAAGATTGTAGCGTCGCTCCACTAGATCATCGCGTCGCCGCAAGTCTTTGATTGGAGGTGGGGAAAAATGTTCCAGATGCAGGCTGTCGCCGTCTTCATCATGTTGGGGGCCGTCGTCTCCATCAGTATCAATAGATAATAAACCTGCTTGGAAAAATCATGTAACATTCATTAAATCAAAGGAAGTACCAAGTACAATAGTGCATAATAACTATTCAAATTTCAATAATGATAAGAGAAAGTTTAAAAGAAAAAGCATTGCAAATAAAAACCAATGATTGATAAGAAACAGATATCTGTAGTTTCCATGAATTAGGAAAATGTGTTGATTTCATATCAAAGTAACTCTTATGAAACAATGAGATCAAATTGTCGCTTTCTAAATGTTGTGTCGACTTCAACTCGACGCATATCCCGTGAGAGAAATTATTTATAGCCGAATTTTTTTTGAAGATGATGTTTATCATGATTGTTTTATCAAAGGTCATGTACCTTGAAGCTGATGGTTCAATAGACCAACACTCTTTTATCCTAAGGGATATTATGAAAGGCCTTCATATACTTTCATTAGTCCCTATAATGGAAAAAGAAGTAATTGTTGGGAACATTGCCCTTTAATGTTCCCTGGATTTGAAGAGGTAACACCATCAATACTAAGAGCATAAATATATTTGATGCATGCTCTAAGTTCAATATGTGCAGGATGTTCTTTGTCACAATGATTAGACAGGTTGTCTAAGTGACAGTGATAGATGTACACAAGGAAGAATACTGGGAAGACAAAAAATTGTCATACTACACAGGCGTTGAGTGAAGGCAGTTCACTCAATGCCAGATGTCAACAAGGGCTGAGTAAAGCATAGACAGTCAAAGCCTGACTATTGACAAAGTAGAATTTTGGTTAAGTCCAATGGCATTGAGTGAAGGCAGATCACTCAACGCCAATTGTTAAGAAGCGCTGAGTAAAGCATAGACAGTCAAAGCTTCAGTATTGGAAAAGAAGAAATCTGACTAAGTCTAGAAGCGTCGAGTGAGGATAGCTCACTCAACGCCTTAAGAAATAAGCATCAAGTAACGCTCTATGCTGCCAAAGCAAGAGAAACTAAGAAGAAATCTGGCAAAGTCCAGAAGCATTGAGTCAAGCCAATTCACTTAATGCAATGCTCGAAAAGTGTCAACAAAACAAACTTCAGTCAAATCCTCAGTAGATGTAGATAGAAAATCTATCTAAGTCCAAATGCATTGAGTGAGGACAGTTCACTCAACTCCAGCTCAATAAAAAAATCAACTAAGTACAGAAGCGTTGAGTAAAGACAATTCACTCAATGCCTAAATAAGAAAGCGTCAACAGAATAGGGTGATGTCAAAGCTTAAGAAGAAGTGGACCGAAAATCTATCTAAGTCCAGAAGCATTGAGTGAAGGCAGTTCACTCAACGCCAGCTCAACAAGAAATTCTACTAAGTATAGAAGCACTGTGTGAAGGCTGTTCACTCAACGCCTCATCAAGATGACTGGAAAGTCAAGTATGCGTTGAGTGATGTAGGCTCACTCAACACCTATCAGCAGAAAGTTTGTCGAAGGACAGAAGAATTGAGTGAATGTCGTTCACTCAATGCTTCCTCAATAGAGATATTGGCTAAGTCCAAATTCATTGAGTGATGACTAATCACTTGACACCTAATGGTACAAAAAAATGGCTAAGTGTTTTGGCCCTTAGTGAAGGCTATTCACTCAATGCCTGCGATGAATCTTCTGTTTTTGACCAAGTCCACAGGCGATGGAGACAACAAAAATTCAAATATTGTGGGAAGTCTATAACACATGACAAATGGTGCCGCAGGCATACTGTACTACATTTACTAATAAAGCTAAGTTGAAGCCAACAATTATTACTGGTCCTGAAGCTCAAGGAGACGTTGTACGACGGAAGATAAAAAGTGACAAATCAGAAAAGATAAAATTTGTTTGGAAAAGCTCTAGACTTCGTCTTCTACCTCTCTACATTGTTGTAGAGCCGGAAGAACAAGTTCTAGCTGATCTGGAAGTTGAAGGAAGGTAGTTGTTGCCATTCTCAACTTCAGCAACAAGATCAAAGAAACATCTCTGAGGAAGAAGAAGCAGCCAAGGTTAACCCTAGCTGCAGTAGATCTGTTGATACAAGTTTGTTGTTGCCATTCTCTCCTGCAACAACAAGTTCAGAGAAACTCTTTGAGAAAGAAGGGGAAGCAAGGGCTAACCCTAGTTGCAGCCACTTCACAGTTCAAGTTGATATTTCCTGAAGAACATTTTTCTGGAGCAATGAAGAAGAAAATTTCTAGACTGAGCTACTTTAGTTCAGAAGAAGGAAGACAGAAAATCTCTCTGGTGTCTATTCTACATCAACACACTTTACTCTTCCTGTAAGATCTTTTGGATCTAAGTGTAAGCCTATTTTATAATGGATGAGGTAGGATCCCTGTGTGGATCTGAGGTAGGGCATGCGAGCATGAAACTATTAAATTAGTCTGAGGTAGGTGATCTTTGGATCACTGAGCTGCAGGAGCAAAGCTTGCTCTGAGTTGTAGGGTCTTCTGCCTGAGGTAGATCTTAGAGGAGACTGAGAGATCCTAAGGGATCTGTGTTGTAAGCTCTTTGGAGCCGAGTTTGGAGAGGTGTCTTGTCTAACACACTATTAGAAAGGTGGGAGGGACATTGGATGTACCCATAATCTGTGAAACCACTATAAAATTCCTGGGTGCTGTGTGTGATTGTCTTGAAAGCTAAATAACCTTAAATCACAGCTCAACTAAAATACGAAAAGTTTTAAAAAGGCCTAGAACCTATTCACCCCCTCTAGGTGTTAGCTACTCTTGAAATTAAAGACTTTCAAGTGGTATCAGAGGGAGGTTACTCAAAAAGGACCTAACAGTCTGATTGATCTCCATGAGTAGCATAAGTATATTCTTATGGGTTCAGGAGAGAACCATTAGGAGCTGGGTTCCATAAAGCTTCCAATCTACAGGAAGCAAAGCTTTGGGATCTAGAAGGAGAGAGTCAGGCTTTTCATGGAAGCATCTGACCGAAGGATTTTTATAACAGTTCAAGAGGGACCTTTCATCCCCATGAAGGTCTCAGTTTTGGATGCAACTGTCCAGACACCTAATAAGTATTCAGAGATGACCAAGGATGAGGTCATATTGGCTATAATGGACAAGAGGGCACAAAACATAATTTTTAGTGCCAATGATGACTCAACTTTTCAGAACCTGTCCACTGCAGAACTTCTAAGGAAATGTGGGACACTTTGGCGGTCTACATGAAAGGGACTGAGGAGGTCAGGGATGACAGAAAATACCTACTCAACCAAGAGTATGAGGCTTTTAGGAAGAACAAGAAGGATAACATATCTGAATGCTATGAGAAATTCTTTAGAATTGTGAATGAGTTGAGGACCTATGGGAGGGCCTTCCGCTATTATGAGCTCAATGATAAGTTCCTCATGTCTCTAACTAAAGACTGGGACACAAAGATCTGTGCCATCAGAGAAGTGGCAAAGTTCGCTGATACTCCACATCACACACTGTTTGGGAAGCTGCTCTCCTATGAGATGCAGCTATCCGCTAGGAAGGAGGAAGAGACCATCAGCAGATCTAATGCCAAGTAAAAGACTGTGGCCTTCAAAGCTGAGGGCACCAAGAAGAGCAAGGAGAGGATTGCCTCTCCTCCAAGGAGGCCTACAGAATCAAACAGATCAGAGCTAAGCACATTAGGCAGCAGCATGTATGATGAAGATTTTGCTGCCTTCTCTAGGTAGTTTTAGAAGATGATGAAGAGGAAGCAGTGGAGGAGCAGACCTTCCTCCTCCTCTCATCATAATAATGACCACTACAAAGCTGAGAAGAAAAACTCCAAGGGAGACATGTATGAATCTAAACATAGTAAACATGTTTCTTCTAAAGTTGTTTGCTATTGCTGCAGCAAGCCAGGAAATGTCATAGCTAATTGTCTTGTAAAGAGAATGGAGATTGGTGAGAAGAAGCATCACCATCTCAAGGGCAAGTAGGAAAAGAACTTCCTAGCCAAGATTGAAAAGAGCTGGAGTCAGAGTGACTCATCTTCTTCAGAGTCAAAAGAAGAAGAGGCATATATAAGGATGATTGATATTGAAGAAGAGAAAGACTATCCTGCTAATAGGATAAGCATCAAGGCACCTATATCATATTCAAACAGTGACGCAGAGGAGGATGATGAAAATGAAGATGCCAACATGTGTTATGGGCTGATGGCCATGTCAGATGAAGAATTCTGCCAGGATCAGCCTGGTCCAAATAAGGTATACTCTATATCTAGCTCCTCTTCTGACTCAGATTAGGAGACTAGTCCAAATTTTGATGCATCATCATCCTGTGATGAAGATGGGTTAGAATCTGAAGAAGATGTCAATAAATTGATTGATAAATATGGTGCCCTTCTGGATGCTTTGAAAAGAAGCAAGAAGTTTGCAAAGAAGCAAGCTGAGGAGATTACCTCCCTTCAGCTAGCTGCTTCTCTGTAGGCTGAGACAACATCCTTATTGGATCAGAAGACAAGGGAAGTCAGCCAATTAAAGATCATAACACTCATCCAGATTAGGACCATTAACTACAAGAACAGTCTCATTTGTGATTTTGAAGAAAAGCTCCAAAGGGAGAGAAGGATTGTGGCTTGTTTCTCTAAACCTAAGTCAATGTTACCCTTGATAGACTGCTTTTCCTCTCAAAAGGGTAAGAAGAGGTTGAGATTCAAAGGAAACACTAGAGTTGCCCTTCCCAAAGGGAATGATAAAGTTCAAATTCAGCCCCTAGCATCTAAGCCTCACATCCCTTTTAAGAAGGTGATGTTACCTTCAAACAGGTATGACCAAGAAAGCATCAATGCTCACTGGATGAATGGTAGATCCATAAATTTGAAAAAATGCTCACAACTATGGTGGAAGATATAATAAGGGGATCGGTGCCTTTAAGGCTCCCCATGAGGAAATTCAAATGGACCATCATGGACCATTTGTATTGAGTGCACCAACCCCCACACTCAAGAATAAGACAGTGGACTTTTCTCAGGATCTCCCAGTTCACACTCAGACCAAGGGCAAGTCTGTCAGCAAGGCAGACTTGGGCATTTCTAAGGCCATCGATAGTATTTCTTCTACAAAGAAGACCACTGTTGGTAGATCTCAAGAAAAACCAAGTTCTTCTACTGGCAGACTCACCTTCAATCAGATTGTGGCTGAGAGAAATAAGAAGGATGATGCTCTTCCTTCTATACAGTCAACAACTAACCAAACTTTCAGACTTGCTCAGAAAAGAAGATATAATATTCATGAGTGTTGTTGTTGTGGTAAAGTGAGACATTTTACCTTAGATTGTTGACACAATCCTACTGTGCCCAGACTAAGTGGTAGTCTTCTTGTCAGAAAATCCGCATGAAGATAAGTTCATTTTCAGGCTAACCAGAACCTAGGACCCAATAAAAGTTGGGGTTCTGAGGTAAATTGAATTATGTTTTGTGGGATATTCCAAGTCCCCATACCCTCATATGGTATTTGGATAATGGATATTACAGACACATGACTGGAACAAGTAGTAACCTGAAGGAGTATACTCCGGTGAAGGATGGATCCAAAGTAATCTTCGGTGGGTCAGACAGATGAGTCACCAAAGGCTATGGTATGATCACTAATGGAATAATCACCATCTCAAAAGTGGTTTATGTTGAAGTCTTCAAACACAACCTGATAAGCATAAGCCAACTCTATGATATTGGCTATATCATTGTATTCCACAAGGATGAGTGCCAAATTAAGAGGTCAAGTGACCCAGAGCTCATCTTGATAGGCACTAGGAGTGGAAATGTGTATTGTTTAAACTTTTTATGTTTAGGTCAAGAATCCCCTATATGTCTAGTAGCAAATGAGAAAGTCTCATATTGTGTACATTGGCATAAGAGACTAGATCATTTGAACTATAAGACCATTAGTAAGCTCTTCAGTGAAGAGTTAGTAAGGAATGATCCTAAGATGAAATGCACCAAGGAGGGCATTTGCTCTGCATGCCAAAAGGGCAAGCAGACCAAAGCTTCCTTCAAGAGCATTAGGACCAAAGACAATGTGAGGTACCCATACTTCCTGCTATGGAATTGGTTGGTCCTATGCTAGTTTATAGTCTAGTTAGGAAAGTATATACCCTTGTGGTTGTTGATGACTTCTCTAGGTTTTCTTGGGTTTTCTTTCTTAAGAAAAATTATGAAACCCTTGATATCTTCAAGACTTTTGTCAAAGAAATTCAGAATGAATTGGACAATACTGTGGTCAAAATCAGAAGTGACCATGAGACTGAATTTCAGTCTGAAGGCTTGACAAGATTCTGTGAAGAGCAAGGGATTCATTAAGAATTTTCTTCTCCAAGAATATCCCAGCTGTAACACCCCCATCCGTCACATGGGATATACTAGAAGGTCCGGCCAAGGCCCCACGCCATATTCCACGGACAGTTAGTAGAGTTACATATTAATAGTAAATTACTATGATATAATTTCGAATCCCAACACGGAGCATTCTAGCATGAAGGCTTTTAAATAAGTTGGAAGAACCCATCACAAAACATGAATGTCCATTAGAGGTCAAAACAAGAATGAAGGTGCAAAAACACAAAGAAGGTCTTGGCCTTAAGGCCTTATAATATTCAACTCTAATTAAAGTATTTTACAGACTTCGACACGCAGGCCGGCCACACATGAACATAGTAAAGGAAAACACTTTGATTTGCCCTTCAAGGTCCAACACAGCAATAAGGGCCTTAGCCCGCTACTTGCAACTTAGCTCACCTATTCCTGCACAAGAACAATCCACTGAACGGTGACAAAAGAAAGCAACGGTCAGCTAAAGTTGACCAATTTATAAATACCCCACCCCTTACTCGGGGTGGCGGTGCTCCTTCCCTGCAATATATTAACAAAACCAAAGATAACAATGAATGTGCAATCTAAGCACACTTCACCATAGGCATAAGAACGAACGGCCCCACACCCCGTGCTCTCAGGGCACATTCTCAGTGGCCAGACAAAAGCTAGGGACTCACCACCGTCCACAAGACAACAAGATACATGAGCATTTTGGTAGTATTTACGACCTGCGAAGGCCTAAGACCCGTAACTATGGCAGCAATTGGTAACACTACCCACAAACGCTCAACGTAACTACTGGGTAGGTTCGGCCTTTTCTCGTTGCTCACGTCGCCGGGCACAAAAATCCACGACGTGGGTCGGCCACCCCCTTCGAATTTCTCTAGACTATACATAACCACGTTAGGGTATACGGATGGCTCTTAGGCCACCAAGCTGGGCTCTCAAAGACTCAGACCCACAATACAGGCCCCAGGTCTCCACGACATAGGCCTCAAACAAAGCTCTTAAGGAGCTACTGCAGGCGGTGGCATCACCGCCGCATGGTACCTGGTAGAAATGCCATTCTACCCAGTTTTTCAGGTGCCCTTTGGAGTGAGTCCCCAAAGTTCCCTGCTGCAATCTACCGCGTAGAAACCTAGAAAACAAATAACACAGAGTCTTCTCCAGCCATAAAGCTGGCTGATACTCCACCTGACACACTATTTGGGAAGCTGCTCTCCTATGAGATGCAGCTATCTTCCAGGAAGGAGGCGGAGATATCAACAAATCCCAATCTAAGGAAAAGTCTTTAGCATTTAGGGCTGAGAGCACCAAAAAGAGCAAGGAGAGTATTGCCTCTCCTCCAAGGAGGCCTGCTGATTCAGACAGCACAGGGCCTAGCTCATCAGACAACAGCTTGTCTGATGAAGATTTTACTGCCTTCTCTAGGCAGTTTCAAAAGTTGATGAAGAGCAAGTAGTGGAGGAGCAGAACTTCCTCCTCCTCTCATCACAGGAAGAACCACTCCAAGGGAGACAGGTATGACCCTAAACCTAGTAAACATGTTTCCTCTAAAGTGGTTTGTTATTGATACAACAAACCTGGGCATGTAACTACTGACTACCCAGACAAGAGAAGAGAGTATGGTGAGAAAAAGGTCCACCATGTAACACCCCGAAGTTCTGGGTCATTTTGGGCTAATTTGGGTTCAGGCATGGGTGACCCGGCCTGGGACACGGGCGTGTCCCAGGGCGTGTCAGGCCTGGGTTATGTCGAGTCGTGAGGTCGACGAATTTTGCTCGACGATCGTCGAGTGTCGAGTGAGGACACGGCCTGTGACACGGGCGTGTCACAGGGCATGTCAGTGGTCGTCGAACTCAGCTCGACCCCTTGAGCCAGGGTGTGTTTGCGGGACACGGGTGTGTACAGGTGCACATGGCCGGGAACACGGGCGTGTGCCAGACCGTGTGAATTCTCGGGTTGTTTTGGGATTTTTTTCCTTGATGCACACGGCCTCAGACACGGGCGTGTCTGAGGGCATATCGTGGACACGGCACGTGACACGGGCGTGTCACACAGTCGTGTATTGGCTGGATTGAGTCGGTTGACTGCCGCTTAGAGGGACACAGCATGTGACACGTGCGTATCACAGGGCGTGTCAGGCCGTGTTCAAGCTTTTCTGGCCAAATCTGAGTCGTTTGTTTCCCTCTTCCTGGATCCAGTGGTTGGGCTTTGTCCAGGTATTGTGAAGGCCGAGAGAAAGGGGATATACTTCTCTTTTCTTCTTCTTCTTCATTTTATTCCAAGAAAGGGAGGAAGAAAGGCCTAAGGCAAGAGGGAAGGGAGGAGACGACCAGCTGCTGTAGGAGCTGCGGAGTGCGGAGCGAAGATCCAAGAGCAGATTCGTGAAGGCAGAGCCGAGGCGGTGATTTCCATCCGGCTACTTCATGGCACCGAAGCGATCTTCAAGGGTAACGATCTCCTTCTCGGACATCGAAGTCCTTTCTTTATGCATGTGCTTGGAATCCTCCACCAAGAGGTGGATCGCGGAAGTGATTCCTTTGTTGAGTCTACATCTAGAGCCGGAAATATGGAGTACGGCATAGGCATGCTGTGTGAAGCCCATCTGGACCGGTAGTCTGGATTGGTGATGTTCATGGGTAAACCGGAGAAGACTCCGTGTCTTTGATGATATGTAAATGGATTTCTATTGTGATGAATGTATGGCTGTGATGTTGAATGTGAGGAGGCTTTGGCAAAGCTCCTGGTTATGAAATGATCAATTGGTAGCACGCCTGGGGAGCTCGAGATAAACCCGGCCTGTTACACCACTAGGGTGGGTTGATCTAGTTAGGTAGTGATCGATTGGTGGCAATGCTTGGGGAGCCGAGTTAAACCCGGCTTGCTGCACCACATGGGTTGGTCGATCGGAATAGGAGGGGGGTCGATGGGTAGTCATGCCTGGGGAGCTTGGATAAACCCGGCCTGCTACACCGCATGGTGTGGGTCGATCTACTCTGGTTGTTTATGGATGCTGAGAGGTTGTACCTCTGAGTGGTTTGGGCGGGATGTCGCCAGTTTGCGAGACTGGTGGATTAGGTCCGGTCAACCAACAAGTTAACACCTCGGATCGGCGATGTATGACTGGTGGATTCCGGTACACCAAGAAGGTGCCCTGAGTGCACGGAACGTCTGGTGGATTCCAGCATTTGTGATGTGATGTGTTTGCTAGCGGGATAAAGAGAATGATAGACATATGATACATGATGATGCTTGATGATGCGTAATGATAGATGATGGCACTATATGCAGGGAAGGAACCACTACCCCGGATAGGGGGTAGGGTCGTTATAATGGGTCAGCCAAATGCTGACCATTACTTTGTTTTGCCGCTTTTTGGTGGATGTCTCATTGCAGGTGCTACGGCTTGAAATGAATAAGTGGAATGACTAGCTTGCTGCTGTTGGCCCTTGAAGGCCATGTGAAGAGCTGTGTTTGGATTTCATGTGTGGCCGGTCTGCGTGCCGATGTACGAAATTATTGATGTGTAAAAGAGGAACCTATAAGGCCATAAGGCCAGGGTATGTGGGTTGTATACATTCCTGGTGTTGGTATATATATAAATGTGGTATTTATGTATTGGTGGACATTCTGGTTTGAGTTCATGCTATCATAAAAATGCTGCGCTAGAATGAATGAGTTAAGGATACGCATAGATTTTGATTTCCACAAGTAATTCCTTCGCTTGTCTGTGATATATGGCATGGGGCCCCGACCGGACCCACCGTTATATGCCATGTGACGGGTGGGGGCGTTACAAAGTGGTATTAGAGCCAGGTTTAGATTGTTTGGGAGGAGAGAACATAATTGAACTCATGAATGTCCACTAGGAATGTATGTCATGCACATGATGTGCGTGAGTGTGTAGTCAATGTAGCCGTACCGTTATGATTGAAAGTATTCATGGTGTTCTGTACATTGATAGGTGGCGAGGGATGGAGCTGGGCCGTCTGAGCCCCAGCGGTCTGATGAGAGTGTAGCACCCATGGAAGCGCCTATGCCTCCCTCGGCAGAGGCCATACGGGTGGTAACGGAGACAGTGCTTGCAGTGTTACAGGCACAACCAACTGGACAGGCAAGGCCTGGTGCAAGGCAAGAGCATGCTGCAGTAGTGGTGGAAGCGCAAGCAAGTGATGACTCATTGACACGTTTTATGCACTTTCATCCACCTACGTTTGGTGGAGCGCTTTCACCAACGCAGGCAGAAGATTGGTTGGCAAGGGTAAAAAGGATCCTAACCGCAATCAGGACGGTAGAGGAGCAGAAAGTGACGTTGGCCACTTTTCTGTTGGAAGGCGATGCACGATTGTGGTGGGATGAAATTGAAGTGCATCACTTGGCAGGTAGAGGTTTAACGGAAGTTTCAATGGATGAATTCTCCCGAATATTTTTAGCCAAGTATGTGCCAGTGTCGCAGCGGATTGCGATGGAAAATGAGTTTCTCCGTTTGGTGCAGGGTGAGCGAGATATTGATACCTACCTGCATGAGTTTACAAGATTGGGGAGATATGAGGGATCTACCTTTGTGGAGGAAGCGCGAAAGACAAATCGGTTTTATGAAGGATTATGGGATGAATTGAGGTTGGCACTCCCGAGTTCGGTGAGCCAAGGCTTCCAAGCATTGGTCGATACAGCCCGTGCTTTGAAGAAGGATATGAAACGAGTACAAGACAATAAGCGACTGGCAGTGGAAAAGACAGAGTTTAAAGTGCCGCAATCGGATCAAGTGGAGTTTCGATGACGAGAGAAGAAAAGATTTAGGCCGGTGGAATCAGCTCCGTCGAATGTTTCTTCGGGGGCGACTTATGGGCCAGGACGTATTGATACACGTATATGCTATAAATGTGGGCAGCAAGGACACATCACAAAATTCTGTTGGAATGCCCCTCCAGGGAGTGAGAAAAAGACAGGTGCGTCATATGAAGAAAAGGGTAAAGCAGTGGCTGAATCATCTGCACCCCGGACGCAACCTCGCTTTCATGCTATGGAAGTGCAAGAGCCGCAAAGCTTAGTTGGTGAAATTCAGCCTTGGGTGTTTAATTTGTCTCTTAATCGCGAATTTCAAAATCGGGAGGCTGAGCGGAAGTGAAGTGTGATGTGAATCACTTCGATGCTATGACTGAAGATTAACTTGTTGAATTGTCCAGTGCTGTGTATGCAACCTATGTGTATAAAAGATGGTGCACATATCTGTCAAAACTTTGGTGCACTTGCAATCATGATGTCTTGTGTTGATGTGTTTTGTGGCTAAATGTGCACAAGTGGACGTTAGGAATGTTTGTATGTGCTGTATGTTTGTTCGTATGTGCGATGGCTTGGAATACGGCACGCAAATGTGCATAAGCAATTGTTTTAGGTTGGCTGAATTGGTGTCAAATTTCGAGGACGAAATTATTTGAAGGAGGGGAGGATTGTAACACCCCGAAGTTCTAGGTCATTTTGGGCTAATTTGGGTTCAGGCATGGGTGACACGTCCTGGGATACGGGCGTGTCCCAGGGCGTGTCAGGCCTGGGTTGTGTCGAGTCGTGAGGTCGACGAATTTTGCTCGACGATCGTCGAGTGTCGAGTGTCAAGTGAGAACACGGCCTGTGACACGGGCGTGTCACAGGGCGTGTCAGTGGTCGTCGAACTCAGCTCGACGTCTTTAGCCAGGGCGTGTTTGCGGGACACGGGTGTGTCCAGGTGCACATGGCCAGGAACACGGGCGTGTGTCCAGGCCGTGTGAAGTCTCGGGTTGTTTTGGGATTATTTGTTTTGATGCAGACGGCCTCAGACACGGGCGTGTCTGAGGGCGTGTCGTGGACACGGCACGTGACACGGGCGTGTCACACGGTCGTGTATTGGCTGGATTGAGTCGGTTGATTGCCACTTAGAGGGACACGGCCTGTGACACGGGCGTGTCACAGGGCGTGTCAGGGCGTGTTCAAGCTTTTCTGGCCAAATCTGATCCGTTTGTTTCCCTCTTCCTGGATCCAGTGGTTGGGCTTTGTCCAGGTATTGTGAAGGCCGAGAGAAAGGGGATATACTCCTCTTTTCTTCTTCTTCTACTTCATTTTATTCCAAGAAAGGGAGGAAGAAAGGCCTAAGGCAAGAGGTAAGGGAGGAGACGACCAGCTGCTGTAGGAGTTGCGGAGTGCGGAGCGAAGATCCGAGAGCGGATTCGTGAAGGCAGAGCCGAGGCGGTGATTTCCATCCGGCAACTTCATGGCACCGAAGCGATCTTCAAGGGTAACGATCTCCTTCTCGGACATCGAAGTCCTTTCTTTATGCATGTGCTTGGAATCCTCCACCAAAAGGTGGATCGCGGAAGTGATTCCTTTGTTAAGTCTGCATCTAGAGCCGAAAATATGGAGTACGGCATAGACATGCTGTGTGAAGCCCATCTGGACCAGTAGTCTGGATTGGTGATGTTCATGGGTAAACCAGAGAAGACTCTGTGGCTTTGATGATATGTAAATGGATTTCTATTGTGATGAATGTATGGCTGTGATGCTGAATGTGAGGAGGCTTTGGCAAAGCTCCTGGTTATGAAATGATCAATTGGTAGCACGCCTAGGGAGCTCGAGATAAACCCGGCCTGTTACACCACTAGGGTGGGTTGATCTAGTTAGGTAGTGATCGATTGGTGGCAAAGCTTGGGGAGCCGAGTTAAACCCGGCTTGCTGCACCACATGGGTGGGTCGATCGGAATAGGAGGGGGGTCGATGGGTAGTCATGCCTGGGGAGCTTGGATAAACCCGGCCTGCTACACCACATAGTGTGGGTCGATCTACTCTGGTTGTTTATGGATGCTGAGAGGTTGTACCTCTGAGTGGTTTGGGTGGGATGTCACCAGCTTGCGAGACTGGTGGACTAGGTCCGGTCAACCAACAAGTTAACACCTCGGATCGGCGGTATACGACTGGTGGATTCCGGTACGCCAAGAAGGTGCCCTGAGTGCACGGAACGTCTGGTGGATTCCAGCGTTTGTGATGTGATGTGTTTGCTAGCGAGATAAAGAGAATGATAGACATATGATACATGATGATGCTTGATGATGCATAATGATAGATGATGGCACTGTATGCAGGGAAGGAACCACAACCCCGGGTAGGAGGTAGGGTCGTTATAAGGGGTCAGCCAAATGCTGACCATTACTTTGTTTTGCCGCTTTTTGGTGGATGTCTCATTGCACGTGCTGCGGCTTGAAATGAATAAGTGGAATGGCTAGCTTGCTGCTGTTGGCCCTTGAAGGCCATGCGAAGAGCTGTGTTTGGATTTCATGTGTGGCCGGCCTGCGTGCCGATGTACGAAATCATTGATGTGTAAAAGAGGAACCTGTAAGGACATAAGGCCAGGGTGTGTGGGTTGTATACATTCCTGGTGTTGGTATATATATAAATGTGGTATTTATGTATTGGTGGACATTCTGGTTTGAGTTCATGCTAACATAAAAATGCTGCGCTATAATGAATGAGTTAAGGATACTCATAGATTTTGATTTCCACAAGTAATTCCTTCGCTTGTCTGTGATATATGGCATGGGGCCCCGGCCGGACCCACCGTTATATGCCATGTGACGGGTGGGGGCGTTACACACCAGCACAAGGGAAAGAAGGAAAAGTCCTTCATTGCAAAGAAGGATAAGAGTTGGAGTCAGTCTAACTCAGCATCTTCTGAGTCTGAATAAGAAAAAGCCTACATAGGGCTTTTTGCTGCTGAAGAAGAAGCTGAAGACTATCCTGCTGTCAGGATAGGTATCAGGGCCCCTCTATCACATTCAGATAGTGACTCGGAGGAGGATGATGAGGATGAAGATGAGAATAGCTGTTATGGGTTGATGGCCATGTCTGATGAAGAATCCAGCCAGGATCAGCCTAGTCTAGGAAAGGTATTCTCTTTATCCAGCTCATCTTCAGAATCAGATTATGAGACTAGTTCAAATTCTGATTCATCTTCATCCCATGATGAATATGGGTTAGAGTCTGAGGAAGATAGCGATCAATTTATTAACAAGTATGGTTCTCTTTTTGGATGTTTTTAAAAGGAGCAAGAATATTGGGTCCATTGCTTACAATATCCCAGATTTGTAGAAGTCAAACAAGTCAATGGTATACACATAGTTGTATTTGATGTATGTTTAAAGTTCAAGCATATAGGTTGGACAGGTATCCCAAGTGGTTGTGATAGGTGGTCACGAGGCAGAGGAGTGGAGAGACAGAAATCTATCTAAGTCCACAGGCATTGAGTGAAGTCAGTTCACTCAATGCCAGATATCAAAGAAGGATGCTGGAATGACTAACAACCCCTAAGTCCACAGGCGTTGAGTGAATCCAGTTCACTCAACGCTAGATGCCAAAATGCACTGAGTAAGGTGTGGACAGTAAAAGCCCAGCAGTTTGCAAGACAGAAATGCGGTTAAGTCCACAGGCATTGAGTGAAGGCAGTTCACTCAATGCCATATAAAAAGAGGCGTCGAGTGTAGCTGGGTGTGTCAAAGCTTCAGCAATGGCAAACAGAAAATCGATTAAGTCTAGAGGCATTGAGTGAGGACAGCTCACTCAAATCCATATGAACAAAATCATCGAGTAAAGACCAGTCAATGCCTTTGCCTCCCACTAGTGTTGAGTGAAGCCAGTTCACTCAACGCCATACAATAAAAAGCACTGAGGAAATACTGAGCAGTCGAAGCTTAAGAAGAAGGAAGATAGAAAAGTGGTTATGTCCACATGCATTGAGTGATGTCAACTCATTCAACGCCATAAAACTAGAAGCGTTGAATCAAGCTACTTCTATCAAAGCCACAAATAACCTGTCAAAGAAATATGGCTCAGTCCAGAAGTGTTGAGTGAAGCCAGTTCACTCAACGCTATGCTAATTCTATCAAAGCTAGAGAAGAAGGAGACAAAAAAATTAACCAAGTCCAAATGCGTTGAGTGAGGTCAGCTCACTCAACGCCCAAAGAGGAAAGTGTCGACAGAGTTATGGTCAGTCAAAGCTTAATGAAGCTAGGCAGAAAAAATCTATCTAAATCCAGAGGCGCTGAGTGGTGTCAGTTCATTCAACGCACTCAACTCCTAAACAAGGCAGAAGAATTTTCTATGTCCAGAGGCATTGAGTGAAGCTAGTTTACTCAATGCACTCAACGCCTAAGCAAGACAGAAGAATTGGCTAAGTCTTGAGGTGTTGAGTGAATCAGTTCACTCAACGCACTCAACACAGGAAATGAATCTGAAAATGTGGCTAAGTTTATAGATGTTGACTTCAGCAAAAGTCAACCTAAGTCAACAGAATTCAAATTCATTGCGGGAAAGCTGGAATTCACCACTAATGGCGTCGGGGCCTGCAGTATGATCAAATCGATAAAAGGAAGGCTGTAAATCAGCAATTAAAGCTGAGCCCACAAGTCAAGAGAGTCGTTGGGCTGCGGATGATAAAAGGAATGGATCAACACCATCATCAACAAGGTCAAGAAGGTAGCTATTGAGATCAACACCGTCAACAACAAGTTCAGAGGTATTTCTCTGAGAGAAATGCAGCCAAGGCCAACTCCTGCTATAGTTATTTCACAACCCAAGCTGAGCATATCTTGAAGACTATTTTCTGGAGCTATGAAGAAAGAATCTTGTCTAATCTTTCTCATAACAGAAGGAGGGAGACACAGAGATCATCTCTCTGTTATCTAAATCAACAAAAACAAATTCATCTCTCTTTGTAGGATATTTCTAGATCTAAGTTGTAAGCCTATTTATAAAGGCCGAGTGTAAGATCTTATATAGATCTGAGTGGTAGGATTTAAGTGTGAATCTGAGTTGTAAGATCCTTTGGATCCAAGGTAGGGCTATCCACCTAGCCTGAGTGGTAAGGCCTTTTAGCCTGAGGTAGGTGATCTTTTGATCACTGAGTTGTAGGGCTTTGTGCCTGAGCTGTACGTCTTGGAGGAGACTGAGTGGTCCTACGAGATCGTGTTGTAATCTCTTAGGAGTCGAGTTTTGGAGAAGGGGCCTTATCTAACAAGTTGTTATAAAGGTGAGGGACAGTGGACGTACCCATAATCTGAGGAACCACTATAAATATTGTGTGTGTTTTTGTGGATTGTCTTGAAAGTAAGCTAACCTAGCAAACTCATAACACACCAAGTTAAAGAAAATCTTAAACAACTAGAAAACCTATTCACCCCCCCAAGGTGTTTAGCTACCTTGGAATTAAAGACTTTCATTTTGTATCAGAGGGAGGTTGCTTAAGAAAGACTTAACAGTCTGAGTAGATCTCCAAGGGTAGCAGTCAGAGCATACTTATGAGTTCAAGAGAGAACCATAAGGAGCTTGGTTCCATGAAGCTTCATGTTGGGTACATTGGAAATATGTACCTGATTTGAAGAAGCCTCACCCTACTCAATGATATACATCAAGGTGTATTTGATGTGTTTTTGAGTTGATGTGTGCAGGTTAAGTAATTGCAGGGAAAGCTTAAAAGTTTCTAAGTCCATGTGTCGACACCTAGAAGAAAAGTGTCGACACTTAAGAATACTTGTGTCGACACCCAGAGAAGCTGTGTCGACACTTGGAGTCATTGTGTCGACACCATGAATACAGAGTCGACACCAGAAGCAAATTGTCGACACATACAGGCAGTGTCGACACACAATGAAGAATTATCTAAAGAATCAGTGTCGACACTTAGAAGCAGTGTCGACACGCAGAGGAACTTTGTCGACATCAAAAGTGTCGACACCAGGAGGCTGTGTCGACACTCAGCAAACTTCAACAAAGTTTATGTACAAGTGTCGACACAAAGGAGATGTGTTGACACTCAGCCAAAGTCTCAACACATGAAGAATGTGTCGACACAAAGGAGATGTGTCGACACAAAGGAGATGTGTCACACTCAGCAAAAGCTTCAACACAGAAGGCATGTGTCGACACAAAGAAGATGTGTCGACACTTAGCAAGTTTCAACACAAGAAGATGTGTCGACACAAAGGAGTTGTGTCGACACTTAGCAGAAATCAACTAAGTAACAAAGAAGAAGGACTTGTGTCGACACACAGGATCAGTGTCGACATATTCTGAAGAAGCAGTGTCGAGAAGTAATTTTTACAACACAAGGAGTTGTGTCGACACCTTGAAGGCTAGTGTCGACACTTAGTCTACTTGTGTCGACACTTACTCCATTTGTGTCGACACTTAAAGACTATCTGTCTCGACACTTTCAGACAGTTACAGAGAATTCAAGAAGTGACTGGATGACTTGACAGCTGCCATTCCAGCCGGTCTACTGCAACTGTCAGAGCTGTCAGAAGATCGTTAGAAACCGGATCAGCCGGTCACCATAAAGAAAGCCTATATAAAGGCTTATTAATTCAATAGAAGAAAGTGTATTGGATTCATTGAAGATCTAACAACACTAAAAGAAGAAGACCTTCAAGTGAAGATCTAAGAAGTTGGAGAGAGAGAGCTCCTTCTAAGAAGACAGCTGTTGAACCAGGCTCTGAAGAAAGTTTCAGATTGAGATCTGATTCTTAAGTCAGCAGTGATTGAGGATCATCTGCATAGAGTTTCAACCCTACTGTGTTCTAATTCAAGAAGCTTTGAAGAAAGCCAAGGGAGGTTGATCTCAGCAAAGTTCTTCCAAGAACTCATCAAGAAACCAGTCAACTCTTCTCTCTCATTCTGAGTTGAGGGTATATACTTTGTAATTTTAATTTCTTATAGGATCCTAAGGGATCTGAGTTGTAAGCCTGAAATTATAAAGGCTGAGTGGTAGGGCTTGTGTGCCTGAGTGTAGGAGATTCATTTCTCTGAGTGTAGTCCTTATTGAGGGCTGAGTGTAGGCCTTGTTGAAGGCTGATTGTAGGTCTTTGTGAAGACTGAGTGCTAGGGCTGTGTGCCTGAGTTGTAGGAGTGGGATCACTCTAAGTTATAGGAACCTGTTTGGGGTTCTGAGCTGTAAGATCTGAGGATCTGAGGAGTAGTGGAGAAGTTTGGCCGAATCTAGTACACTACTAGATAGGCGAAGGGGGAAAGTGGATGTACCTAGACCTTGTGGAACCACTATAAAAACTGTGTGTACTCTGTGTGTGACTGATTCTGTGTTTGTTGTTTAAAGTTCTGTGAATTCTGTGATTAATTCTGCCTAAAAGTTTAAAAAGATTAAGGTCACCTATTCACCCCCCCCCCCTCTAGGTGATTAGGTACAATTTCTTTCAAGTGGTATCAGAGCCAGGTTACTCAAAAAGGACATAACTGTCTGAGTACAAGATCATGTAGGCAGTATCAGCATAATCAAGAATCAAGAAAATGAGTTCAACTGAGAATCACAAAGAGCTAGGATCCATGAAGTTGCCAATCTGCGGAAAGGAGATCTTTGGCATTTGAAAAGAAAGGGTTAGACTTTTTATGGAAGCCTCTGACCCTAGAATTTATATCACAGTCAAAGAAGGGCCATATGTGCCAATGAAAGTATCTGTCCTGGATGCAAATCAAAGAACTCCTAAGGACTATTCAGAGATGACTAAAGATGAGATTATTCTGGCCACTATGGACAAGAGGGCCCAGAATATTATAGTAAGTGCAATAGATGATGCAACATTTCAGAATTTGATTCACTGTAAAACTTCTAAAGAAATGTGGGATACACTGATAGTCTATATGGAAGGATCTGAAGAGGTAAGACAAGACAAGAAGTCTTTATTGAATCAAGAGTATGAAAGCTTCAGACAAGGCAAGTCTGATAGCATAACTGAGTGCTACAAGAAATTCTATAGGACTTTCAATGAGTTGATGTCTTATGGAAGAGAATTCAGCAACTATGAATTGAATGATAAGTTCTTGAGATCCCTGACTAAGGACTGGGATACCAAGATTTGTGCCATAAGGTAAATGGCCAAATTAGCTGACATTCCTCCTCCAACATTGTTTGGAAAACTGTTATCATATGGGATGCAGCTAATGGTAAGGAAGGAGGAAGAAACGACTTCCAGAGTTGAGCACAAAGAAAGAGCTGTGGCTTTCAAGACAGAAGCCACTAGGAAATATAAAAGTAAGTCTCCATCTCCACCTTCAAAAGTTGCTGAGACTGAGACATATGAGTCAGAAAGCAAGAATTCTGAAAGCAGTGAGAGTGATGAAGATTTTGCAGCTTTCACTAGACATTTTCAGAAGTTTCTTAAGAAGAAACAGTGGAGGTTTAAGCCATCCACTTCACAGAAGTCATTAAAGAATGAAAGAAGAAAGTCCAGGCAAAGTAAAACTACATCCTCAAAGATAGTTTGCTATTGTTGTAACAGATAGGGACATGTTGTTGTTGACTGTCCAGAGAAGAGGAAAGAGTCAACTGATAAGAAGAAGACTCAAATCAAGGGCAAAAAGGAAAGGTCCTTTGTTGCTAAGAAGGACAAAAGTCTGTCTGATATATCATCTTCAGAATTAGATTCAGAAGCTGAAGCTTATATAAGACTGTTTGCTGAAGAAGAGGAAGATGAGTTCATATAATTAATGAACTCAATATATGAGCATGAGGACAATCAGTGCCAGGGACTGATGGCCTTATCAGAAGGAGACAAAATCCAGGATCAGCCTGGACCAAGTCAGGTACAAAATTGTTCTGTTAGTTCAATTTCTAGTACTGAGTCAGATTCAGATACATCAGCATCAAGTGATGTTAGTGGATCTGAATCTGAAGGAGATATTCATCAGTTGATTGATGAATATAGAGTAGTGTTGCAAGCTTTGAAGAAAATCAAATCCTTGGCTAAAAGTCAGGCTAAGGAGATTGCTAGTCTTAAAGTTGCTGCAACAAATTTTGACAAGTTGCTTAATCAGAAATTAAATGAAATAGCCAGACTGAAGCGCATTACTATTATTCAGATGGGGACTATAACATTTAAAAATGATCAAATTAGAAATCTGGAGATTAGTCTTCAGAAAGAGATAGATATTGTAGCAAGTTTCTCTAAACAAAAATCTGTTCTACCTTTGATAGATGAGTTTGTACCTCACAAGGGTAAAACTGGATTGGGGTTTACTAAACCTGTCAGGACAGTACAGTCCAAGTCTAAGGGCAAAGCCCCAGCACTCAACAAGAAGCCTGCTGAAGATAAAACAGCCAGGATTGTACCTAAACAAAGGTACAACAGATTTGAGTGCTGGTGTTGTGGCAAGGTAGGCCACTTTGCCATAGACTGCTGGCATAATTCAAATGCCAAGGTGAGTAGCAAACTGCCTGCTAGAAAAGCTACAGGTAGTTTTGTTAAGAGTAAGACTAACTTGCACCAAGGACCCAAGAAGTTTTTGGGTTCTAAGGTAAAGTAATCTGTTTTGCAGGTAAGTCCAAGTGACCATGCCCCAATGTGGCACTTGGACAGTGGATGTTCCAGGCACATGACTGGAACTAGGGGATTGCTAAAGGACTATACACCAGTAAAGGATGGTCCTAAAGTCACCTTTGGTGGTTCTGAAAAAGGAATCATCAAAGGCTTTTGTAATATTTCTAGCAATCTTATTACAATTACTCAAGTGGCTTATATTAAAGGTTTGAAACACAACCTCATTAGTATAAGTCAGCTGAGTGATTTAGGATACGACATCTCTTTTATCAAAGATGGTTGTCATATCAGGAGGTCAAATGATCAAAAGATCATTCTGACAGGTTATAGGAAGAGAAATGTCTATTGTCTAGACATTATGTGTGAGAACAATGTTTCTCTTGTGTGTCTTTTAGCTGATGAGAAAGTCTCTCATTGTGTCAAATGGCACAAGAGGCTAGCCCATCTTAACTATAAGACAATTGGTCAACTCTATAGTAAAGAGTTAGTGAGGAATGGTCCTCAGGCTAAGTGTATTAAGAATGGGATATGCTCAGCTTGTCAAAAGGACAAGCAGACTAGATCCACCTTTAATAGCATTGAGAACAAAGATGTTGTGAGGTGCTTATACCTCTTGCATATGGATCTTTTTGATCCTATGCTAGTTCACAGCCTAGGTAGGAAGGTCTACACATTTGTGGTTGTAGATGACTACTCAAGGTTTTCCTGGGTGTTCTTCCTTAGACAGAAATCTGAAACTCCAAGTATCTTATACAGCTTTGTTAAATAAATTCAGAATGAATTGGACAATATAGTGGTCAAAATCAGAAGTGACCATGGTACTGAATTTCAGTCTGACAGTATGACAAAACTGTGTGAAGAATTTGGAATTTTTCAGGAATTTTCTTCACCATGAACACCTCAGCAAAATGACATTGCTGAAAGGAAAAATAGAACCTTAATTGAGGCTGGTAGAACCCTATTAAGTGACACATCTCTCCCTGAATATTTCTGGGCTAAGGCAGTAAACACTGCATGTCATGTAATTAATAGGGCTACTATCACCAAGAGCCACAATAAGACCCCCTATGAGATTGTGAAAGGCAGAAAACCAAATCTATCATATTTCAGGATCTTTGGTTGTAAATGTTATATACTTAACAATGGTAAGTCTTACTTAACCAAGTTTGCTGCCAAATCCCAAGAGGGGATCTTTGTTGGGTACAACAACAACAGTAAGGCTTATAAGCTCTACAACTTGACTACTCAAGTTGTAGAAGAGTCTGTTCATGTAGTTTTTGATGAAGTCAGATTCATTAACAATGAATTGCCTAGTAGTGTTTGCAGCTCCACAGGTGTGACTGAGCAGATGGACAAGCTTACTATTGAAGAAGGTTCTACGGCAAGTCAGTAAGTAGATGATAGTGACTGTTGTCCAGGGGAGTACTTGATACTCCTGATGCTGAAGAAGACCAAGGAGTGCAGTAAGTTGAAGAAGCTGAATGAGTACAACCTGAAGACAGGCTACCACCAGCAAATAGGCATCTAAAAGATCATCCAACCAATCAAATTATTGGTTATCTCAGACAAGGGGTACAAACAAGGAGCAGGAATCTAAGTTCAGTACTCTACTCCAGCTTTCTATCCCAAGTAGAGCCAAAGAAATTTGAAGAAGCCATCCTAGACCCTCATTGGATTGAGGCTATGCAAGAGGAGCTGAACTAGTTCAAAAGATGCAATGTCTGGGAGCTAGTTCCTAAACCAAAAGACCACAACATTACTGGAACCAAGTGGATCTTTAGGAACAAGTTGGATGAACATGGAGTGATTATAAAGAACAAAGCAAGACTGGTTGCAAAAGGATATAGGCAGGAAGAAGGTATTGACTTTGATCATACCTTTGCTCCAGTAGCCAGATTGGAGGCAATAAGGATGTTCTTGGCCTATGCAACCTATCAAGGGTTTAAAGTATACCAAATGGATGTTAAGTCAGCCTTTCTAAATGGAAATCTGAAGGAAGAAGTCTATGTAGAACAGCCATCAGATTTTGTTGATTCTACTAAACCTAACTATGTTTATAGGCTTAGGAAGGCTTTATATGGGTTAAAACAAGCCCCTAGGGCTTGGTATGAAACCCTGTCTAGTTTCCTCATTGAGAATAAATTCACAAGGGGGAAAATAGACAAGACTCTATTCCTTAGGGAATCCAGAGGCAAGATCATCTTAGTCCAAATATATGTAGATGACATCATATTTGGGTCTACAGAAAGTAGTCTTTGCAGGAAGTTTGCAAAACTAATGCAAGGACAATTTGAAATGAGCAGTATGGGGGAACTTAAGTTCTTCTTGGGTCTCCAAGTTAGACAGACTGAGGATGGTTTATCCATATGCCAGTCTAAGTTCACCCTACAATTGATAAGGAAGTATGGTATGGAATCATCCACTACCATGAAAACACCTATGGGGTCAACAATGTCTTTATGCAAAGATGATGCAGGGAAACCTGTAGATGAAACCTTGTATAGAGGGATAGTTGGCTCCCTACTTTATTTGACTGCAAGTAGACCAGATATCATGTATGCTACATTTGTCTGTGCTAGGTACCAAGCTTGCCCTAAAGAATCTCATTTGATAGCAGTCAAAAGAATTCTGAGATATCTTAAGGGAACTCCTTATCTAGGCCTTTGGTACCCTAGGAATGGAGAGTTTGAACTGACAGGTTATTCAGATGCAGATTTTGCAGGCTGCAAGGAAGATAGGAAAAGTACAACTGGAACCTGTCAATTCCTAGGTGGAAGGCTGATATCATGGAGTAGCAAGAAACAAACAAGTGTGTCTATCTCCACATCAGAATCAGAGTATGTTGCTGCAGGAAGTTGTTGTGCTCAACTTCTATGGATTCAACATCAGCTACAAGATTATGGTATACAAGTAAGTAGAACACCTTTATTTTGTGATTCTACTAGTGCTATTTCTATTGCAAATAATCCTATCTCCCATAGTAGGACTAAGCACATAGAAATAAAATACCATTTTCTAAAAGAACATGAGGAAAAAGGAGATATTTCACTAGAATATATTAATACAGATAATCAGCTAGCTGACATGTATACTAAGCCTTTAGATGAAACCAAATTCAATAAATTCAAAATTGAATTAGGGATGATAAACTTAGAATAGTTTACAAAAATTGGCTAAGTAAAAAGGTGTCGACACATGGAGTTGTCTGTGTCGACACATAGAAGATGGTGTCGACATTTCAGAGAAATGGTGTCGACACATCTAGGAAGTCTGTGTCGACATTTCAGAGAATTAGTGTCGACACATGCAGTGTAGGTGTCGACACATCCAAGGTGGTGTCGACACTTAGGATTTACTCAACATTAGTCTGGTAAAGTCTCGACTAAGTGTCGAGCTAAGCGGTGTCGGCACATAAACAAGTGTCGACACATATATTCTGTCGACTATACTTGTGTCGACACATAGTTGTCGAGACATTATAAGTGAGTGTCGACACTTTTCAACAGTGTCGACACAATTTAAGTATTTTGACGCGCCCTTTCATCTTCGATTCTAGAAAGGTATAAATAGGTTTTCGTCATTGTTTGTCGACACGCTCACCAAAGTTTCGAGACCGAACTTGTGTGTCGACATCTCCAGTAATGGCGCCCAAGCTAGAAGAGAATGTGAATGAAGGATATGAACTCGTGCGACACGCATTTTATGACGTGGAACCTAAGATCAAAGGCGTGATAACACTAATAGAAGAGACTTGGTTAGAATTTCTTATATCAGAACCGATCAAGATATGGAAGAAGGAAGTCCTCCAATTTCTGAATGGAGAAACACTAGATGAATCAGGACTCAAGATTAAGTCAAGAGTTCACGGGGCAAAGGTGAAGGTCTCTCCTAAAAGTCTAAGAAAAGTTCTTCAACTACCAAGGACAAAGGAAGAGGAAGATGTGTCGACTTCTAAGACAAGGGAGGCACTAACATGGTGTGGACTTGATTCTAACCTGAAGATAGGATCTGTATTCAACAGAAAAGGAATGAACATGCAAGGGAAATTCTTGTCTGAAATAATTGGCAAAGTCATCCTGAGCAAGCCTGGAGGCCATGACAGAATTTCAGCTCATATGTTTAGTCTAATGACAAGGATAATATTCAAACTGAATACTGATTGGACTGTAGTTATGTTTGATAAGATAAAATAAAGCATGAAGAAACCCAATTTGGCTAGAATACTGAGTCTATACCTAGCTGGTAGTATACCAGAAGTGATGAATCAAGCAGCTGGATCTAAGATTAACCACTTGAGGAGAATGGATTTGAGAATCTTCTCTAGGTGGGATAGAGTACTGACCAAAGAACTGCCATCTCCAGTAAAGGACACACCTCAGAAAAAGAAGAAGAAGACTGCCCATGTGGCTCAAGAATCCTCAAGCAGCTCTGAAGAGCAAGTTGTTTTTACTCCTGATGAGGAAGAAACTAGAAATGCTGGACAATCTCCAGCTAGACAAGAAGATACACAGAGGCGGGGGAGCTACCCTCAGCAAGCCCAATTCACCTGGATTCACACCAGGGGGAGCCTTTACTTGTGGAAGAGCCAACTCCACTAGAGAGTGAACAAGCTATACAAACCATACTAGAGGTAATAACTGACATTAATCAATTAGATTTCCCTATTGATGATGAAGTTTTGTCTGATTCATTACCTAATGTTCATCAGCAAACACAGATACACCCTCAACCACAAGATGTTGTTATGGAGGATACATCTGTTGCAGATAAAGTTATTGATGAGATAAGAGTTTCTCCAGCTCATACTCAACAGGAATTTACATTAGAGGAGCTATTCCCTGATCTTCTACAGACTGATCTTGAGAAAGAAATAACTGCTGTTGAGGGGGAGAAGGTCCATACTGAGGGGGAGCAAGTGGAGAATACAGAGAAAACTGCTACACAAGAGGCTGAGAAGCCAAAGGATGCTGAGGAACTACCAAGGCCTGAGAAGGATTCACATCCAAGTCCTAAGGACAGAGTGAATATTGATAGCACATCTGCATCAGAAGATGAAGAGGCTGTTAGAGCCAAGAAGAGGAAGTTTTGGGTATTCAAAATAAGAAGCCAGACTTACAAAAAGGCTTTACAAATAATTGCACCACAGCCTGCACCATCTACTGATTTCAGTTCACTGATGGTGGCTTTACAAATTAAGCTGGATGAGCAAAGACAAGCTCTGGAAAAATATGTAGATGAAGGGCATAAGTCACTGCAGTTTGATCTGGCCCAAGACATTAAGTCAATCAGATTTGAAGTGAACCTGAATAAGAAAAAAATGACTGACTGCTTCCATAAGGGAGGAAATGCAGTAGTCTATCTGGCCACACATCTAGAAAAAAATAAAGAAAAAACTTGATGAGCTAGAAGTGAAGCAAGGCTATGTTCTGGAAAATCAGATAAGGATGAATGATAATCTCACTGCTTCACATAATGCAATAGTAACTGAAATGAAGAATCTAGCTACTGCACAGACTACAGCAAGTGCTACTGCCAAGGCTGAATTTTACAAACAATTACAAGAGAGCCTAACTGCTGTTAAGACTGCCATTGAAGACTCTCAGAAGGCAATTACTGACAAGCTCCAAAGGTTAAAACCCTTCTATAAAGATGGAGTCAACTATCTGAATGCCCAGATTAGGTTCCAGAAAGATGATCTTAGGGATCACATTGAGAGAGAAGTCATAAAGGGGGAGAGGGTATTAGTCAAGGCAGGCTCTGATCATGCCAAGTGGATTTCAAATTCCATCAGAGCCACCCTTGGATATCCACCCTTATGTTATGATGGCAATGTTGCAAAGTCTGGAATTAATCCTGCATATCTTGGAGGAGAGCAAGCTGAAGTATCTCAAGTGATATACCCTCCACCAGACTTTGATATGGTACATCAAGAGATACAGTCAATGTATAGTCCTCCTGATGGAAATCAAAATGTCATCATTGAGAAAGTAGTTCAGCCAGTGCTAGAGGCAATACTCAAAGAGCAAGAGGCCTTATTAAAGGAACAAGAAGCTCAGTTGTCTAAGAAAAGATTCAGAGAGCAAGCTGAGTTAAGGCCTGATTTTGAACAATGGAGCCCCACCTCCAGGAATATCATTTTGACTGCTTGGAAGGCTGCTAAAGATAATATTCTGGATAGAGGCAAATGGTACTCTGAACAAGAGTGGAGGAAACATGACAACAGGCAAGAGGCTGTTGTTCAATATAGAAGAAAGGCTAAGATGGGAAAGCTACCTCCTACTGTATAGGAGCCTAGCAAGTACTTCCCAAAGCCTTATCATTATTTTGAAAGGCAGAAGATCAAGGCTGAAGAGCAGAAAAAGATAGATCTTAAAGGGAAGAAGCCTGCTGATGACAAAGATGCTCAAGTTCAAGTAAAGATTCAATCTGGAAAGGGCATAGTTATCAAGGAACCTGAGCTGCCTTAGGATAGAAATTTTACTTAAGTTTACTATGTGTAATCAGTTGCATTCAACTTTCTGTAAACTTTTGAATAATGAAAATGTTGAAATTGTTAGAATAATGTGATATGTGTTAAATCTATTACATTACTGTTCTGAGATATTTGTGTATACATGTTTTGTTTATACATGTTTATGTACTTACCCTGTCATTTAATATTGTTTTACATCATACTGTGAATTTGTTATGTATGGTGAATATCATTGACTAACGGTTATGACTTCTCCAAATAGGGGGAGATTGTTGGGTACATTGGAAATATATACCTGATTTGAAGAAGCCTCACCCTACTCAATGATATACATCAAGGTGTATTTGATGTGTTTTTGAGTTGATGTATGCAGGTTAAGTAATTGTAGGGAAAGCTTAAAAGTTTCTAAGTCCATGTGTCGACACTAGAAGAAAAGTGTCGACACTTAAGAAGACTTGTGTCGACACCCAGAGAAGCTGTGTCGACACTTGAAGTCATTGTGTCGACACCATGAATGTAGAGTCGACACCAGAAGCAAAGTGTCGACACATACAGGCAGTGTCGACACACAATGAAGAATTGTCTAAAGAATCAGTGTCGACACTTAGAAGCAGTGTCGACACCCAGAGGAACTTTGTCGACATCAAAAGTGTCGACACCAGGAGGCTGTGTCGACACTCAACAAACTTCAACAAAGTTTAAGTACAAGTGTCGACACAAAGGAGATGTGTCGACACTCATCCAAAGTCTCAACACATGAAGAATGTGTCGACACAAAGGAGATTTGTCGACACTCAGCAAAAGCTTCAACACAGAAGGCATGTGTCGATACAAAGAAGATGTGTCGACACTTAGCAAGTTTCAACACAAGAAGATGTATCGACACAAAGGAGTTGTGTCGACACTTAGCAGAAATCAACTAAGTAACAAAGAAGAAGGACTTGTGTCGACACACAGGATCAGTGTCGACACATTCTGAAGAAGTAGTGTCGAGAAGTAATTTCTACAACACAAGGAGTTGTGTCAACACCTTGAAGGCTAGTGTCGACACTTAGTCTACTTGTGTCGACACTTAGTCCATTTGTGTCGACACTTAAAGACTATCTGTCTCGACACTTTCAGACAGTTACAGAGAATTCAAGAAGTGACTGGATGACTTGACAGCTGCCATTCCAGCCGGTCTACTGCAACTGTCAGAGCTGTCAGAAGATCGTTAGAAACCGGATCAGCCGGTCACAATAAAGAAAGCCTATATAAAGGCTTATTACTTCAACAGAAGAAAGTGTATTGGATTCATTGAAGATCTAACAACACTAAAAGAAGAAGACCTTCAAGTGAAGATCTAAGAAGTTGGAGAGAGAGAGCTCCTTCTAAGAAGACAGCTGTTGAACCAGGCTGTGAAGAAAGTTTCAGATTGAGATCTGATTCTTAAGTCAGCAGTGATTGAAGATCATCTGCATAGAGTTTCAACCCTACTGTGTTCTAATTCAAGAAGCTTTGAAGAAAGCCATGGGAGGTTGATCTCAGCAAAGTTCTTCCAAGAACTCATCAAGAAACCAGTCAACTCTTCTCTCTCATTCTGAGTTGAGGGTATATACTTTATAATTTTAATTTCTTGTAGGATCCTAAGGGATCTGAGTTGTAAGCCTGAAATTATAAAGGCTGAGTGGTAGGGCCTGTGTGCCTGAGTGTAGGAGATTCATTTCTCTTAGTGTAGGCCTTGTTGAGGGCTGAGTGTAGGCCTTGTTGAAGGCTGAGTGTAGGTCTTTGTGAAGACTGAGTGGTAGGGCTGTGTGCCTGAGTTGTAGGAGTGGGATCACTCCGAGTTGTAGGAACCTGTTTGGGATTCTGAGTTGTAAGATCTGAGGATCTGAGGAGTAGTGGAGAAGTTTGGCTGAATCTAGTACACTACTAGATAGGAGAAGGGGGAAAGTGGATGTACCCAGACCTTGGGGAACCACTATAAAAACTGTGTCTACTATGTGTGTGACTGATTCTGTGTTTGTTGTTTAAAGTTCTGTGAATTCTGTGATTAATTCTGCCTAAAAGTTTAAAAAGATTAAGGTCACCTATTCACCCCCCCCCCTCTAGGTGATTAGGTACAATTTCTTTCACTTCCTATCTGTAGAAAGGAATGCTTTGGAATCTAGAAGGAGAGGGTTAAGCTGTTCATGGAAGCATCTGACTCAAGGATCTTTATTGCAGTCAAAGTGGGTCCTTTCATCCCTATGAAAGTCTCAACTCTAGATATTCATTTCTAGACACCTAAGAGATATTCAGAGATGGCCAAGGATGAGGTCATTCGTTCCACCTTGGACAAGAGAGCCCAGAATATCATAGTCAGTGATGTGGATGATTCTATATTTTAGAACCTGGTTCACTTCAAGATATCCAAGGAGATGTGGGACACTTTTGTGGTCTACATGGAGAGCATAGGAGAAGTCACAGATGACATGAAGTCCATGCTCAACCAAGAGTATGAGTCTTTCAGGAAGTCCAAGGAAGAGGGTATAGCTAGCTGCTATGAAAGATTCTTTAAAATAATAAATGAGCTAAGGACCTATGGCCGGGTCTTTAGCAATTATGAACTTAATGACGAGTTTCTAAGGTATCAAACTAGAGACTGGGACAACAAGATTTGTGTCATTAGGGAGGTGGCAAAGCTGGCTAATACTCCACCACCAACTCTATTTGGGAAGGTACTATCTTATGAAATGCAGCTGACTGCCAGGAAAGAGGAGGAGAAAAATAATAGATCACGGATCAGGGAGAATGCTATGGCTCTCAAGGCAGAGAGCTCAAAGAGGAGCAAGGAGAGGATTGTCTCTCCTCCAAGAAGGCCAACTGAGTCAGACTGCTCAGAACTAAGCACATCAGACTACAATATGTTTGATGAGGAATTTGCTGCCTTCTTTAAGCAATTTCGAAACCTGATGAAGAGGAATGGGTGGAGGAGCATAACTTCCTCCTCCTCCCGTCATAGTAAGGACCACTACAAAACTGAGAATAAACACTCCAAGGAGGACATGTATGACTCTAAACCTAGTAAACCTATTTCTTCTAAAGTTGTGTGTTACTGTTGCAGCAAGCCAGGGATTATTATAGCCGACTGCCCAGTCAAGAGAAAGGAAGCCGGGGAGAAGAAGGTTCACCAGCACAAGGGAAAGAAGGAGAAGTCATTCATTGTAAAGAAAGAGAAGAGCTGGACTGACTCATCTTCATCAGAGTCTGAAGATGAAGAAGAAGAAGCCTCCTAAGGCTAGTTGTTGTTGAGGCAGAAAAAGCTTAAGATTATCCTGCTGCCAGGATAGGGATCAAGGCCCCTTTGTCACAGTCAGACAGTGACTCAGAGGAGGATGAAAGAGATGAAGATAACTTTAGCTGTTATGGGTTGATGGCAAGGTCTGATGAGGAATCCTTCCAGGATCAGCCTGGTCCAGCTAAGGTACACTCTCTATCCAGTTCATCATCTGAGTCAGAATATGAAACTGGTCCCAATTCAGAAGTATCTTCATCCAAGGATGAAGGTGACTCTGAATCTGAGAAAGATATCAATCAACTGATTGAGAAGCACGGTGAACTTCTGAATGCTTTGAAGGAAAGCAAGAAGCTGGCCAAAAAGCAGGCTGAGGAGATTATCTCCCTCTAGCTTGTTTCTTTCCTACAGTCTGAGTCGGCAATCTTGCTGGAAAAGAAAATTAGGGAAGTTAGCCAACTGAATAACATCACAGCCAATTCAGATTGGCACCATTAAATACAAGAATAGTCTCATTAGGGATCTGGAAGAGAAACTCCAAAGAGAGAAGAGGATTGTGGCTCGTTACTCTAAGCCCAATTCTATGTTGCCCATTATTGACTCCTTCTCCTCTCAGAAAAATAAGAGGGGCATAGGTTTTAAGGGAAACAGAAGGGCTTCCCCCTTTAAAGGAAAAGGAAAAGCTCTAGTTCAGCCACTCATTACCTTTGAAAGGATAATACTCCCTTCTAATAGGTATGACCAGGACTCCATGTATGGTCACTGGAAGAATGAGAATTCTTCCTAGAAGAATACAAGTGTACCTTCCAATGGAAGAAGAAGAGGAATGGGGATTAGTGCCTTCAAGACAGCCCATGAAGAAATTCAAATGGCCAATCATGGACCATTTGTCTTTGGTGCATCAACCCCCACTCTCAAGAATGTGGCTACAACCAAAGTTCAGGGCCATCCAGCAAAGACTCTGGCCATGGATCAGTCTATCAGCAAGCCATATTTGGCTATTTCGAATAATATCAAGAGAATGACTTCTGCAAAAAAGACTGTTGCTGATAGCATTCAGAGTAGGACAAATAACTCTACTAGAAGACTTACCTTTAGTTAGATACTAACTGAAAGGAACCTGAAGAAAAGTGTTGTTGTCCCTTCTATACAAAGAACTGCTGTCAGCACAACTACAAGACCAGCTCAGAAAAGAATGTATAACATTCATGAGTGCTGGTGTTGTGGCAAAGTGGGCCACTATGCCACAGATTTCTGGCATAATACCAGTGTGGCTAGAGCAACTGTTAGTCTACCAGTTAGAAAAGTTGTTGGGAGATAAGTCCTTTTTCAAACTAACATGCACTAATGTCCCAATACAAATTGGGGTCCTTAGGTAAAATAAACATGTCTTGCAGGTTAGTCCAAGTGCGCATACCCTATATGGTACTTGGACAGTGGATGTTCCAAGCACATAACTAGAACAAGGAGCAACTTGAAGGAGTACACTCCAGTGAAGGATGGACCCAAAGTGATCTTTGGTGGTTCATAAAGAGGCGTGACCAAAGGTTATGGTAAGATCACAAATGGCATAGTCACTATCACAAAAGTAGCTTATGTGGATGGGTTGCAACACAACCTGATAAGCATAAGCCAACTCTATGATCTTGGTTATGATACTGTATTCCACAGGGATGAGTGCCATATTAAGAGGTTGAGTGACCAAAAGGTCATCTTGAAAGGCACTAGGAGTGGTGAAAGACTTGATTTCTAGACACCTAGAGGGGGGTGAATAGGTTCTAATTTTTCCTTCAAAATTTTAGGCAAATAGCAAATTCCAACTCAGCACAGAAACAATGCAAGCCACAGAATAATGAACACAACACAGCATACACCAGATTTATAGTGGTTCCCAAAGGTCTGGGTACATCCACTTTCCCCCTTCGTCTATCTAGAAGTGTACTAGATTCGGCCTAACTTCCTTCTTTCTTCTCAGATCCACAGATCTTACAGGTCAGAACCAAGAATGGTTCATACAACTCAGATTTATACAAGTCCTACCTAAGATTCTTCCTCAAGAACCCTACCTCAGGCCTCAGCCATACCTCAGCCTATGTCACTAGGCTTACAACTCAGAGTGAAACACCACTCCTACAACTCAGGCAAAAGCCCTACCTCAGCCTTTATAATTACAGGCTTACAACTCAGATCTTACAACAGATCCTACCAGAAATTGTTTGATTAAGAGATACAAAAATTTCACCAGATGAATCTCTTCACCGGTGTGCTTCTTGATTAGTTCTTGAATAGTCTGATCTTCAGATCCAACCTGACTTAGCCATTTCAAAGCTTCTTGATAGAACAAAATAAGGTTGATCTTCACTTGATGTAGAAGTTGATCTTCAGATAGCTTTCTCCTTGAATTCAGAATGTGATCTGAATCTTCCTTGCAGACTGATCTGAATCTGCCTTCATAAGGGTTTTCCCTTTTCTTGTTGTAGAAAACTCTCTCTAAAGGATTCACTTCTTAGTGTTGTATGTTCTCTTTTCTTTTCTTTTTTTCTCATCTCTTTTGTTGTATCGAACTAGTACTTTATATAGAGTTTCCTCCTGATTACCAGCTGATCCGGTTTGTAACAGTATTCTAACAGTTCTGACAAAGGTGTCAGACAGGTTGGTTATGTCAGCTGATTCTTCAAAGACTTTATAACTCAGCATGAACCACTCAGCAAACTGCTTCACATGTGTTGACACAAATGGACTAAGTGTCGACACAAATCTTGATGATGTCGACACAACACTCCATGTGTCGACATAGTCATTCTTCTGGTACTCTACACGGCATTTGTTTAAATGTGTCGACACAAGCCCTCTGTGTCGACATAATTCTGCTTCCATTGTCGACATGACTCCTGGGTGTCGACACGGCTTCTGCTTTCAGTGTCGACATAGCTCCTGGGTGTCGACACAGCTTCTGCTTTTAGTGTCGACATAACTCCTAGGTGTCGACACAGCTTCTACTTTCAGTGTCGACATAATTCCTAGGTGTCGACACAGCTTCTGCTTTCAGTGTTGACATAATTCCTTGGTGTCGACACAGCTTCTTCTTTAGGCGTCGACATGATTCTTCACAAGTGTCGACACTTGTACTTAGAAAATTTTCTCCCAATGCTTAAACCTGCACAATGAAACTCAAATATACATCAAGTACAAATTGATGTAAATCATTGATTAAGATGAGGCTTCTCCAAATTTGGTACATATAAACAGTGTACCCAACAATCTCCCTCTATTTGGAGAAGTCATAACCTTTAGTTAAAGATATACATCACTCGTAATAATAAAACACATAAAAAATAGATGTACATGCATTTCACTGCAGGGTAACATATAAACATTGTAAACAACTAAAATGGATACTGAAACTGATTTCATTCACTTAGAGAGAAATGGTAAGTTTACACAGTTTTCTTTAGAACAAAATCCAAAAGATTACATTCTTCTATACATATGCCTAACTATCCTATAATTAATTAGGCTCCTTAATAACAATGCCTTTTCCTGATTTGATCTGAGTCTGCACAATAGGTTCAACATCATCAGCATGTTGTTTTCCTTTCAGATCCTTCTTTTTCTATTCTTCAGCCCTTATCCTTTGTCTTTCAAAATGATGAAAAGTATTTGGGAAGTACTTGTTAGGCTCCAGAGTATTAGTAGGTAACTTCTCAGCTTTTGTTTTTCTTCTGTATTGAAGAATGGCTTCCTGTCTGGCTTGATACTTGTTCCACTCTTGCTCAGTATACCATTTACCCCTTTCATGGGTCCTGTCCTTCACAGCTTTCCAGGCAGTCAATATAATGTTCCTGGAAGTAGGGCTCCATTGCTCAAAATCAGGATTCAGCTCAGCCTGTTCTCTAAACCTTTTCTTGGAAAGTTGTGCATCCTTCTGAGCTTCCTTGGTAGCCACTACATTTCCACTTTTTCAATAATAATATTTTTAGCCTCCTGTAGAGGGTTGTACATTGACTGAACTTCTTGGTGAACCATGTCAAAATCAGTTGGAGGGAAAATGACTTGAGCAACTTCAGGTTGATCTCCCTCAATATAGGCAGGTTGCACTCCAGACTCAGCAACATTGTCATCATCACACAAGGGGGGATATCCAAGAGTTGCTCTGATGCTATTTGATATCCATTTAGCATGATCTGAGCTGGCTTTGACTAACACCCTCTCCCCCTTTATGACTTCTCTTTCAATATGATCTCTCAGATCATCCTTCTGAAATCTGACTTGATTAACAAGATAATCTGTGCCTTCCTTGTAATAATTCCTGAACTTCTGCAAGAAATCAGAAATATCCTTGTGAGATTTTGTAAAAGTGTCCTGAATAGTAGCAAGATCTTCTTTGATCTGCTTGGATACTTCAGCTTTGAGAGCAGTGGTTAGATTATCAATCTTGGTAAGAATGGAAAAGTGTGACTCTTGGAAGTTATGATTCATCCTGATTTGATTCTCAAGAACATATCCTTGCTTAACTGCAATGTCATCCACTTTAGTAGTGAGTTATTGTTGTTGCTTTTCCAAGTATACCACAGCATTTCCTCCCTTGTGGAAGCAATCTGTTATTTCTTTCTTATTTTGATTTACTTCAAACCTGATTGATTTGATATCTTGAGCCAGATTGAATTGCAAATCTTTATATATATCATCCACATACCTTTCCAAAGACTGTCTTTGCTCATCTAATTTCACTTGTAATTGGACCAGTAGGGAACTGAAATCCATGCTTTGAGCAGTTGGTGGTGTGACTATTTGTAAGGCCTTTTTATAGCCTGAGCTCAGTTTTCTTAAGTCAGCTAACTTCCTTTTCTTAGCCATTGAGGCTTCTTCATCATCAGAAGATTCTGAGGAACTTTGTATAGTTACTGGTTCTTTTTCAGTTGGGGCTTGCTGGGATATCTCCCCCTCAGTCTCTGCTGTTGGATGTGCAGGGAATAGCTCATCCATAGTTACCTCTTACTGTAGCTGAACAGGAGGAATAAAATTTGTTTGGAAAACAGATGGTTCTCCCTGGACATCCAGATCTTTGTCCAGGTCATTCTCTATAAAGGAAATATTCATTTGAATATTTTGTGCAGTATCTTGTAGCTTCTCAGCTTGTTCTTCTTTCTCAGCATTTAGCAGTTCTTCATTGTTAATTTATGACAATATTGCCATAATAGTATCAGCAGTATGCTCACTTTCTAGAGCAGCTTCAGTAATACCTCCCCCTTGGGAAGGCAGCTAAAGTTGTACTGTATCTTGTACTGCTGGTTCAGGATTTTCTCCCCGTAGAGTGGAGACTACCTATTGCTCTAAAAGCATACTGCTCTCCACTTGATCCTGTGCTGCCATTTGCGTCTTGTCTTCATCTGAACTGAAGACTACTTCTTCTTCAGAATCATTGGAGGATTCTGCTTGTGGAATAACCTTTTTCTGCTGTTTATTTTTCTTAACATCTTTCTGTGGAGTAGATACTTCCTTTGTCAAAACTCTATCCCATCTAGATAGAATTCTCATATCCATCCTACTCATGTGTTTGATTTTGGTTCCTCGAAGTTGGTTCAAAACATCTGGTATTGTAGCAGATAGATATAGACTCAAAATTCTTCCCAGATTTGGTTTCTTTATTCCTTCTTGAAGCTTATCAAAAACTATTGATGTCCGGTCTGTTTTTATGGTGAAAATAATCCTTGTCATCAAATTAAACATGTGGACTGAAATTCTATCATGTCCACCCGTCTTACAAAGAATTACCTTCCCAACTACTTCAGACAGAAACTTTCCTTGGGAATTCATCCCTTTCCGGGCAATAGATGATCCAAAATTGATATTAGGATTTAACCCGCACCAACTTAATGCCTCTTTAGTTCTGGATGGAACAATTTCTTCATCATCCATAATCATGGGAAGTTGGAGTGATTTCCTGATAGTCTTTAGCATTTGTCTAACTCGTGAATCCTGAACTGTGACTTTGATCTTCTTCCCTTCTAGCTCCATAGTAGCAGATGAATAGAATTCCATGACTTCCTTTTTCCAAATTTTTGTTGGTTCTGAGACCAAGAATTCTAATCCATTATCAAAAATTAGGGTAATGACACCCTGGATTTCTTGTGAAGCTGTTGTGAATCCTCCACGAACCAGCTCATATCCTTCATTCACCTTATCATCTTGGTGAGGCGCCATTGTCGAGAGAGATGGAAGAGAAAAGAATAGAAGGTCTTTTTCGACATAAGGTGCGGATCCTAGATTTCTGAAAGCGTAGTCAACCAAATTTTGGCTTGACCTATTTATAGTGTTAGTGTAAAGGGCAGGTCAAACGATGAGCCATAGTCGACCAAATTTTACGTGTGTAAACATAAATAACCTAGGTCTCGACAAAACTTAGGTTTAGTCAACATGTCAAGATGTCGACATATATGTGTCAAAGTCAACACGGGCTGGTCATATCTTAACATAGTTGTGTCAACATCAACTTTTGTGTGTCGACATGAAAAATCCTTTAGATATAAGGTCTCGACAAGGTTGTGTCGACACCTATTCTTTTGTTGACACAGATACTATTTTTGTGTCGACACATCCTTATTCTTTGTTGACATAACATACTGAGTGTGTCGACACAATTGTGCTTGTGTCGACACAAACATTGTACTTAGACAAATTTCTTATGAAATTCTGTACTTACATATTCTTCTTAGGGAAGCTTGTGCTAACCTATTCTAGGTTCAACATACCTAATTCAATTTTGAAATAATTGTATTTAATTTCTTCTAGAGGTTTTGTAAATATATCAGTTATTTGATTATTTGTATTCACAAACTCTAGACTAATATCTTCCTTCTCAACATGTTCTCTGATGAAATGAAACTTAATTTCTACATGCTTGGTTCTACTGTGAGATACAGGATTCTTAGCAATAGAAATAGCACTGGTAAAATCACAAAACATTAGAATTCTACTTACCTTGATGTCATAATCTTCTAGTTGGTGCTTTATCCACAACAACTGTGCACATCAACTACCTACAACTATATACTCAGACTCAGTTGTTGATATAGCTACACTTGTTTGCTTCTTATTACACCATGATACCAGCCTTCCTCCAAGAAATTGACAGGTTCCTGTTGTACTCTTCCTATCTTCTTTGCATCCTGCAAAGTCTGCATCTGAGAAACCTGTTAGTAAGAAATCTCTATTCTTTGGGTACCAAAGGCCTAGATTAGGTGTGCCCTTAAGATATCTCAAAATTCTTTAAACTACAGTATAATGAGATTCCATTGGACAAGCTTGGTACCTAGCACAGACACATGTTGCATACATGATGTCAGGTCTACTAGCAGTCAAATAAAGTAGGGAGCCAATTATCCCTCTATACAAAGACTCATCAACAGGTCTCCATGTCTTATCTTTGCCTATAGGCATACTTGTTCCCATAGGAGTTTTCATGGTGGAGGCTAAGTCCATACCATATTTCTTAATCAACTCCTTGGTGAACTTAGACTGAGAAATGTACAATCCATCATCAGTCTGTCTAACTTGAAGTCCCAAAAAGAACTTCAGTTCACCCATACTACTCATCTCAAACTTCCCTTGCATAAGTTTAGCAAACTTCCTACAAAGGTTGTTTTCAGTTGAACCAAATATAATGTCATCAGCATATATCTGGACTAGGATTATCTTACCTTTAGATTCCCTAAAGAATAGAGTTTCATCTATCTTTCCTCTAGAGAACTTATTCTCAATGAGAAAAGCAGACAAGGTTTCATACCAAGCCCTTGGGGCTTGTTTTAAACCATATAGAGCTTTCCTAAGCCTATATACATAATCAGGATAATAAGGGTCTACAAAACCTGAGGGTTGTTTAACATAGACTTCCTCTTTTAAGTCACCATTCAAGAATGCTGACTTTACATCCATTTGATATACCTTAAACCCTTGATAGGCATCATATGCTAAGAACAATCTTATAGCCTCCAACCTTGCCATTGGGGAAAAAGTTTGATCAAAGTCAATCCCTTTCTCTTGCCTGTAACCTTTTGCTACCAATCTGGCCTTGTTCTTAATTATAGTGTCATTCTCATTAAGTTTGTTTCTGTAGATCCACTTCGTTCCTATGATGTTGTGATCCTTTGGTTTATGAACCAGTTCCCATACCTTACACCTTTTGAATTGAGTCAGCTCTTCATGCATAGCATCAATCTAGTTTGTGTCTAGCATTGCTTCTTCAAACTTTCTGGGTTATATTTGTGACAAGAAGCTATAACATAAAACTGTGTTCATACTTTTGCTTCTTGTAAGAACACCTTGATTTGCATCACCAATAATTTGGTGTGCAGGATGATCCTTCAAGTGTCTTCTTGCTGGAGGAAATCTGTCAACCTCATGGACTTCTTCATTTTCTACAACTTGATGCTCCTCATTGTCTTCTTCATTCAGTGAGTCTTGTTCTCCCCCGGGACAGCAAGCATCGTTTTCTTCATTCAGCCTAGCTGGTACCTCTTTATTGATGGTCAGCTTGTCCAGCCTGTCTGTTAGACCTGTAGAACTAACTGAAGAACTATACAATTCACTGTTAATCAACTTAGATTCATCAAATACAACATGGACAGATTCCTCTACAACTTGAGTAGTTAAGTTGTAGATTCTATATGACCTACTATTATTGTTGTACGTAACAAATATCCCTTCTAGGAATTTGGCAGCAAACTTTGTTTGGTAGTGTTTTCCATTAACTAAAATAAAACATATACTACCAAAGATTATAAAGTAGGAAATGTTTGGTTTTCTGCCTTTCAAAATCTGATAGGGGGTCATCTTATGTTTCTTATTGATGGAGGCTCTATTGAGAACATGACATGCAATATTTACTGCCTCTGCCCAGAAGTACTCAGGGAGAGTGGTGTCACTAAGTAGTGTTCTACTTGCCTCAATTAGAGTCCTATTCTTTCTTTCAGCAACTCCATTTTGCTGAGGAGTTCTAGGTGAGGAGAATTCCTGATGAATCACAAATTCATCACAGAACTTTGTCGTACATTCGGACTGAAATTCAGTTCCATGATAACTTATGATTTTGACCACAGAACTGTTATATTCATTCTGAATTTGTCTAACAAAAGTCTAGAAAACAGTTGGGGTTTCATATTTCTGCCTCAAGAAGAAAACCCATGTGTATCTAGAATAGTCATCCATAATAACTAATGGGTATATTTTCCTACCAAGACTGTGAACTGGCATAGGACCAAACAAATCCCTATGCAATAGATATAAACATCTCATTGAATCTTTGATATCAAGTGCATGGAAAGAGGACTTTATCTGTTTGCCCTTTTGGCAAGCAGAACACACACCCTCTTTAATGCACTTGACTTGAGGACCATTCCTCACTAACCCCATGCTAAACAGTTGTCCTATTGACTTATAGTTCAGATGGGCAAGCCTCTTGTGCCATTTGACACATAGTGAAGCTTTTTCTCCTGCAACTAGACAAATGGGTGAGTTGTCAAACTCACAATCTAGGTTAAGACAATATACATTCCCTTTCCTAGTGCCAGTCAAAATAATCTCTTGATTACTTGACCTTCTTATTTGGCACTCCCCTTTGAGAAAGGAGACATCATAACCTAGATCACTAAGTTGACTTATGCTGATCAGGTTATGTTTTAGACCCTTCGCATAAGCTACTTTAGTGATAGTAATTGAATCACTAAAAATGTTACAAAATCCTTTGATAATTCCTTTTTTTGATCCACCAAAGATTACTTTGGGCCCATTCTCTATGGGTACATAGTCCCTCAACATTCTCTTTGTTCTAGTCATGTGTCTGGAACATCCACTATCTAAGTACCATATAGGGGTATGGTCACTTGGATTCACCTGCATTAAATACAGAATCACTAACCCTTAGAACCCAAATTATTATTGGGTCCTAGGTCATTGTTAGGTTGAAATGCTGCAGCTATTTTGACAGGTAAACTACTCTTGATTTTAACACTTGTGTTGAACCAACAATCCCTGGCAAAATGGTCCACTTTGCCACAACACCAACACTCAAACCTATTATACCTTATCTTAGGTACAGACTTTACTACTTTGTTGTCAGCAGTTCTGTTGAGTGTAGGTGTTGGAGCAGTAAACCCCAAGACATCCTCTTGAACCTGATGGGCTTGCCTATAGTGTGATCTATGGGCATTTGCGCCCTTGCCCATGAGATCTTCATCCTCACAGTGACCATGAGTACTATCATGATCATATCTATTTGTTGGTTACATCACTTTCCTAAAGAAAATAGGGGGCTTAGAAGCTAGTGGTTGAGCTGGGGCCTTACCTTTTCTATAAAAATTGGTGGCCCTAGTTCTACCCTTGAAACCTAAACTAGTCTTCCCTTTATGAGAAATGAAATTATCTATTAAGGGCAAGACTGATTTTGGTTTAGAGAATTTAGCCACTAACTCTCTTTCTTGCTGAAGTTTTGCCTCTAGTTTCTTGATGTGATTTTCCTTGAAAGAGATTGTGCCCATCTGAATAACAGTAATATTTTTCAGTTTGCCAATCTCCTTCAGTTTTGAATCTATCAACATGGCTGAATCGGATGCAGCTTGCTTTAGAGACTCAATCTCCTTGGCCTGCTCCTTGATAAGAAACTTGCTCCTCTTCAGAGCTTGCAGTAACCCACCATACTCATTAATGAGTTGATGCACATCCCCCTCTGATTCAGAACCATCCACATCTCTTGATGCAGAAGTTTCTGAATCTGATGCAGTGCAGTAATCTGAAGCTGTGGGAGAACTGTATACCTTACTAGGACCAGGCTGATCCTGGCACTGATCATTTTCTGATAGAGCCATCAGCCCTCTATAGCAATAATTTTCTACTCCATTTATGGAGTCCAGCATTTGTAGAAATTCTAGTTCCCTAGAATCCTCTTCTGTTGAGATTAGCCCAACATATGCTTCTGCATTATCTTCATCTCCTGATCCTAAAGATGAAGATTTTGTCCAACTCTTCTACTTCTGAGCAACAAGGGATTTCTCCTTCTTGCCTTTCACTTGATGCTTCTTCTTATCTTTAGATTCAGTCCTCTTGTCTGGACAATCAGCTATGACATGTCCAGGCTTGTTGCAACAATAACACACAATCTTGGTATTAATTTGTTTACTAGGTTTTGATGCATACCTGTCCTCCTTGGGAGTCTTCTTTTTCTTGTAATACTCATCCTTAGAAAAAGATGTTGATGGCTTGGTTCTCCATTTCTTCTTTTTCACGAACCTTTGGAATTGCCTTGTAAAGGCAGCAAAGTCCTCATTAGAGGTGTGGCTATCTGATGTGCTGTTGTCAAGATTTTAGTCTTCAGCCTTAGCACTCCTTCTGGGTAGAGAAGAAGACCTTTTCCAACCCTTTCTTGTGCCTTCAGCCTTGAAGGCAACATACCTTTCTTTGTATTTAGGCCTATTATTTTTCTCCTCCTTTTTTCTAGCAGTGAGCTGCATTTCATATGATAGCAGCTTTCCAAATAAAGTGGGTGGAGGTGTATCAGCAAGCTTGGCCACTTCTCTAATGGCACATATCTTTGTGTCCCAGTCCTTTGTTAGTGACCTGAGAAACTTGTCATTCAATTCATATGTGCTGAAGACTCTTCCATAGGTCATCAGCTCATTGACAATCCTGAAGAACTTCTTGTAACATTCAGCTATGTTGTCAGTCTTGGCTTGTCTAAAGCTCTCATACACTTTATTCAGCATAGATTTTCTGTCCTCTCTGACTTCTTTTGTTCCCTCCATGTAAACAATCAGGGTCTCCCACATTTTCTTGGAGGTTTTATAGTGCACTAGATTCTGAAATGTGGCATCATCTATAGCACTTACTATAATGTTTTGAGCTTTTTTGTCTAATGTTGCCAGGATGATCTCATCCTTAGTCATTTCTGAATAGCTCTTAGGGGTTTTAACATTTGCATCCAGAACTGATACCTTCATTGGAATGAAGGGACCCTCTTATACTATAATGTAGATTCTTGGATCAGATGCTTCCATAAACAACCTGACCCTTTCCTTCCATATGCCAAAACATTCTTTCCTACAGATAGGCAGTTTCATAGATCCAAATTTCTTCTGATTCTCTATTGAACCCATTTTTGAAATTTGTTATTTGCCTTGGAGTTCTAATCAGACTGTTAGGTCAATCTTTGAGTAACCTCCCTCTGATACCACATGAAAGACTTGATTTATAGACACCTAGAGGGGGGAGGGTGAATAGGTTCTAATTTTTCCTTCAAAATTTTAGGCAAATAGCAAATTTTAACTCAGCACCGAAACAATGCAAGCCACAGAATAATGAACACAGCACAACATACACCAGATTTATAGTGGTTCCCCAAGGTCTGGGTACATCCACTTTCCCCCTTCGCCTATCTAGTAGTGTACTAGATTCGGCTTAACTTCCTTCTTTCTTCTCAAATCCGCATATCTTACAGCTCAGAACCAAGAATGGTTCCTACAACTCAGACTTATACAAGTCCTACCTCAGATTCTTCCCCAAGAACCCCACCTCAGGCCTCAGCCCTACCTCAGCCTATGTCGCTAGGCTTACAACTCAGAGTGAAACCCCACTCCTACAACTCAGGCAAAAGTCCTACCTCAGCCTTTATAATTACAGGCTTACAACTCAGATCTTACAACAGATCCTACTAGAAATTGTTTGATTAAGAGATATAGAAATTTCACCAGATGAATCTCCTCACCATTGTGCTTCTTGATCAGTTCTTGAATAGTCTGATCTTCAGATCCAACTTGACTTAGACATTTCAAAGCTTCTTGATAGAACAAAATAAGGTTGATCTTCACTTGATGTAGAAGTTGATCTTCATATAGCTTTATCCTTGAATTTTGAATGTGATCTGAATCTTCCTTGCAGACTGATCTGAATCTGCCTTCATATGGGCTTCCCCTTTTCTTGTTGTAGAAAACTCTCTCTGAAGGATTCACTTCTTAGTGTTGTATGTTCTCTTTTCTTTTCTTTTTTTCTCATCTCTTTTGTTGTATCGAACCACTCCTTTATATAGAGTTTCCTCCTGATTACCGGCTGATCTGGTTTGTAACACTATTCTGACAGTTCTAACAAAGGTGTCAGACCGTTTAGTTATGTCAGCTGATTCTTCAAAGACTTTCCAACTCAGCATGAACCACTCAGCAAACTGCTTCACATGTGTCGACATAAATGGACTAAGTGTCGACACAAATCTTGATGATGTCGACACAACACTCAATGTGTCGACATAGTCATTCTTTTGGTACTCGATACAGCATCTATTTAAATGTGTCGACACAAGCTCTCTGTGTCGACATAATTCTGCTTCCATTGTCGACATGACTCCTGGGTGTCGACACAGCTTCTGCTTTCAGCGTCGACATAGCTCCTGGGTGTCGACACAGCTTCTGCTTTTAGTGTCGACATAGCTCCTAGGTGTCGACACAACTTCTGCTTTCAGTGTCGACATAATTCCTGGGTGTCGACACAGCTTCTGCTTTCAGTGTCGACATAATTCCTGGGTGTCGACACAGCTTCTTCTTTAGGTGTCGACATGATTCTTCACAAGTGTCGACACTTGTACTTAGAAAATTTTCTCCCAATGCTTAAACCTGCACAATGAAACTCAAATATACATCAAATACAAATTGATGTAATTCATTGATTAAGATGAGGCTTCTCCAAATCTGGTACATATAAACAGTGTACCCAACAAGTGGGAATGTTATTGTTTACATTTCCTGTGTTTAGATATAGACTCTCCTATATGCCTAGTTTTAAATGAGAAAGTCTCATACTGTGTTTAATGACATAAGAGACTAGCTCATTTGAACTATAAGACAATTGACAAGCTCTTTACTGAAGAGCTAGTTAGGAATGGTCCTAAAATGAAATGCACCAATGATGGCATTTACTCTACATGCCAAAAGGGCAAGCAGACCAAAGCTTCTTTCAAGAGCATTGGGATCAAATACTCTGTGAGGTGTTTATACCTCTTCAAGATATTTGTCAAGTAAATTCAGAATGAATTGGACAGTACTGTTGTCAAAAATAGGAGTGACCATGGGACCTAATTTCAGTCTGATAGCATGACAAGGTTCTGTGAAGAGCAAGGGATTCACCAAGAATTTTCTTCTGCAAGAACACCCCAGCAAAATGGGATTGCTGAGAGAAGAATAGGACTCTCATAGAGGTTGGAAGGACCCTGTTGAGTGACACATCTCTCCCAGAATATTTCTGGGCTGAGGCAGTAAATACTACAGGTCATGTCCTTAACAAAGCCTCATCACCAAGAGCCACAATAAGACTATCGATGAGATCTTGAAGGGCAGAAAACCAAACCTGGGCTATCTTAGGATTTTTGGTAGCAAGTGTTATGTGCTTCATAATGGGAAGTCCTATGTGACTAAGTTTGTTGTCAAGTCCTATGATGGGATTTTTGTTGGGTACACCAATCATAGTAAGTCCTATAGGATCAACAACTTGGAAAGTCAAGTTTTAGAAGTGTCTGTTAATGTAATTTTTATGAGTCAACTATAATTAATAGTGAGCTGCCAAGCTCCTCTTCTATTACTGCAGGTATAGAGATATTGATGGAGAAGCTAACCATCAAGGAAGCTGCTCCAATTATCCAATATGGAGTGTATATTACAGAGGAAGTACCAGGCACTAATGACGTCGATGAAGGTCAGCAAGATACATACATTGAAGCATAGGATTTTGAAGCAAGATTTCCTCCAACTGTCAGGCATCTAAGGGATCATCCAAGAAATTTGATTATTGGTGATGCTAGCCAAGGAGTGGTGACCTGAAGAAAAAGTATCAACATAGCACTATACTCAAGCTTCCTATCACAAGTAGAGTCCAAAAGATTTGAAGAGGCCAACATAGATTAGTTCTGGATTGTAAGAGGAACTGAACCAGTTTAAGAGTTGTAAGGTCTAGAAGTTGGTTCCCAGACCACAAGGTCATAATTTTATTAGAGTCAAGTGGATTTACATGAATAAACTTGATGAAAATGACATTATAATCAAGAACAAAGCTAAGCTGGTAGATAAGGGGTACATACAAGAAGAAGGTATTGACTTTGATCAAACCTTTACCCCTGTAGCAAGATTGGAAGCCATCAGACTATTCCTTGCATATGCTACACACAAGGGATTCAAAGTCTGCCAGATGGATATAAAGTCAGCCTTTTTGAATGGTGACTTAAAGTTAGAGGTTTATGTTGAACAACCTCCAGGTTTTGTTATTCCTAACTCACCTAATTCTATTTATAGGCTTAGAAAAGCTTTATATGGGTTGAAGAAAGCCCCTAGAGCATGGTATGAGATATTGTTTAGCTTTCTTATTGAGAACAAATTCTCAAGGGGGAAGATAGACACGACCATATTCCTAAGAGAATCTAAGGGCAAGATCATCATAGTCCAGATTTATGTAGATGACATAATATTTGGATCTACTAATGACAACCTTTGTAGGAAGTGTGCTAAATTTATGTAAGGGAAGTTTGTGATGAGTAGTATGGGTGAGCTTAAGTTCTTCTTAGGCTTCCAAGTAAGACAGACTTAAGATGGATTATCCATATCCTAATTTAAGTTCACTAGGGAGTTGATCAAAAAATTGGTATGGAGAATGCCTCCATCATGAAAACTCTCATGGGGCCAAGTATGCCTATAGGCAAAGATGAGGCAGGGAAACCTGTTGATGAAACTTTATATAGAGGAATAATTGGCTCCCTTCTATATCTTACTGCAAGTAGGCCAGACATCATGTATGTTACATGTGTTTGTACTAGGCATCAGACTAGCCCTAAAGAATCCCACTACTCTGTTACTAAGAGGATTTTGAGGTATCTTAAGGGCACACCAAATCTTGGCCCATGGTACCATAGAAATAGGGATTTTGAACTAACAGGTTATTCAGATGTAGATTTTGCAGGCTGCAAAGAGGACAGGAAAAGCACTTCAGTCACTTGTTAGTTCTTGGGAGGAAGACTAGTGTATTGGAGCTACAAGAAACAAACAAGTATTGCAATTTTAACTGTTGAGTTAGAATTTATAGCTGTTGGGAGCTACTGTGCACAGTTACTGTGGACCCAACATCAGCTCTAGGATTATAACCTCCAGATAAGTAGAAGTCCTTTTTATTATGATTCTACTAGTGCAATCTCAATTGCTAGGGATCATATCTATCATAGCAAGAATAAGCACATTGAGATCAGATATCATTTCATTAGGGAGCATGTGGAATGTGAGAATATCAGTCGTGAGTTTGACCCTACAAATAAGCAAGTGGCTGACATCTTCACTAAGCCACTAGATGAAGCAAAGTTCAATACCTTCAAGTTTGAGTTGGGTATGTTGAACTTGGTCTGGCTTTAACTTCTCCTCATGTTGTTTTTGTTGAAGGTTGTACAACTTCTTGCATGTTGAAAATGCATTCAGTGGTATCAAGCTTTCCCAGTGGTTCAAGAGTCTATCAAAAAGGATGATAAAAGATGCTCTAGTTTAGGGTGAGCAAGTTCGTCTTCCTGTAGAGAACAAGAAGATGCTACAGTTGATTATCTGAAATCAAAAAAGGGAGAGAAGATAATCAGAGGCCAGCACCCCCCCCTCCGCCGACTATTTTACAGAAGTCAACAAGGGGGAGAAGGAAGTGATCAAGTAAATGATCAAGGCTATGTAGCAAAATACGGGGAGCAGAAAGTCGTAATGATAACAATGCAGGCAAGGTAAATGTGGAGGTAATTGGGAAGAAGGAAATGATCAAGCATCAAGCAGCAAAACTAGGGGAGCTGCAAGTGATCATCATCACCTTGCAAGCAAGGAAAGTGTTGTAACCTATAACTTGATACTCTTGTTCTCTTGTTATAAGTTTTCCAATATATTATTTTATCTGCTGTATATGTTAGTGCATATCATTGATTAAGAATCTTGTTTAAGGGTTTTTCTTCTTCAAATAGGGGGAAATTGTTAGGTCCATTGCTCACAATGTCCCAGATTTATAGAAGTCAAACAAGTCAATGTTATACACATAGTTGTATTTGATGTATGTTTAAGTTCATGCATGTAGGTTAGACAAGTATTCCAAGTGGTTGTGATGGTTTGTCATAAGGTTGAGGAGTGGAGAGACAGAAATCTCTCTAAGTCTACAAGCATTGAGTGAAGCCAGTTCACTCAACGCCAGTTGTCAAAGAAGGATGTTGGAAAGGCTGAAAATCTCCTAAGTCCACAGTCTTTGAGTGAAGCCAGCTCACTCAATGTCAGATGATAAAAAGCAGAGTAAGGTATGGACAGTCAAAGCCAAGCTATTTGCAAGACAGAAATGCGGTTAAGTCCACAGGCATTGAGTGAAGGCAGTTCACTCAACGCCATATAACAAGAGGCGACGAGTGTAGCTGAGTCTGTCAAAGCTTTAGCAGTGGAAAGCAGAAAATTAACTAAGACCAGAGGCATTGAGTGAGGACAACTCACTCAACACTAAATGAGCAGAATCGTCGAGTAGAGACCAGTCAGTCAAATCCTTTGCCTTGATAGTGAAGAAAAGGGACTAAGTCCACAGGCATTGAGTGAAGTCAGTTCACTCAATGCCATAAAATAAAAAGTGCTGAGGAAAGACTGAGCAGTCAAAGCTTAAGAAGAAGGAAGATAGAAAAGTGGCTTATTACACAGGTGTTGAGTGATGTCAACACACTCAACATCATACAGCCAGAAGCGTTGAATCAAGCTACTACAGTCAAAGCCACAGAGAACCTATCAAATAAATATGTCTTAGTACAGAAGCATTGAGAGAAGCCAGTTCACTCAACGCCATGCTAATTCTATCAAAGCCAAAGAAGAAGGAGACAAAAAATTAACTAAGTACAGATGCGTTGAGTGAGGTCAGCTCACTTAGCGCCCAAAGAGGAAAGCATCACCAAATCTATGGTCAGTCAAATCTTAATGAAGATTGACAGAAAAATCTGTCTAAGTCCAGAGGCACTTAGTGAAATCAGTTCACTCAATGCACTCAACGTCTAAGCAAGGCAGAAGAATTGTCTAAGTCTAGAGGCATTGAGTGAAGCCAGTTCACTCAACGCACTCAACGCACTCAATGCTTAAGCAAGGTAGAAGAATTGGCTAAGTCCAGAGGCATTAAGTGAAGCCAGTTCACTCAACGCACTCAACGCACTCAACGCATAGATTGAATCTGAAAATTTGGCTAAGCCCACAGATGTTGACATCAGCAAAAATCAACCTAAGTCAACGGAATTCAAATTTATTGCGGGAAAGCTGAAATTCACCACTAATGGCATTGGGGCTTGCGGCATGATTTGTTTTGTAAAAGGGAGGCTATAAATCAGCAAGTAAAGCTGGGCCCATAGGTCAAGAGAGCCATTGGACGATGGATGATAAAAGGAATGAGATTGGTAGAGAAGAGGATATCTTTTAGGGTGTGTCTTTTTGAAAAGCACCGTAAATTCTTCTTCTTCCTCGCCATTATTGCAGTGCACGAAGCAAAAGTTAAAAATTGACTGATCCAAAAGTTCAAGAAGATATCCGTTGAGATAAACACCATCAACAGCAAGGTCAGAGATATTTCTCTAAGTGAAAAGCAGTCAAGACCAACCCCTGTTGCAGTTACTTCACAGCCCAAGCAGATCATATCCCGAAGACTATTTTCTGGATCTGTGAAGAAGGAATCTGGTCTGACCTTTCTCAAAATAGAAGGAGGGAGATACAGATATTATCTCTCTGTTGTCTCAATCAACATCAACAAACTCATCTCTATTTGTAGTGTAACAACCCCATCCGTTCATATGGTATATTCTAGAAGGTCCGCCCAGGGCCCCACAGTATATACCATAAAACAGGCGGTGAAGGTACAGGATGATACCAGAGTAGCGCATCGCACCTATCACAAAGCATTCTAGCGGAAGCCTAGACTACAACTTGAACTCCTCATGAATGCCCAAATATAAAACGCCACATTTTATACGATATAGGAATGTCTTACAACAAGTAAAAAGAGTTGGCCTTATGGCCTTACATGGCTGTCACACAGTGGCCTAAACAGATTGGCACACAGGCCGACTACAATAAAAGAAAACACACAACATTTCCAAATAGCATTTGAGGGCTAGCAGTAGTAGCAGCAACAGCAGCAACCTCTATGCGTCCCGCTCGGCTCTCCAGCACCTGTACAGGGACAATCCACCCAATGGTGGAAAACAAAAGCAACGGTCAGCGTTCAGCTGACCAAATTATAACGACCCTACCCCTTTTCTCGGGGCAGCGGTAATCTTCCCTGCAGGCATATCATATCACAGTATGGCAATCTATCTCATCAAAATGTGCTTTCACGCACACAAGCCATCACAACCGTTCGCCACCCGGCCTAACGGTCCGTGCACTCAGGGCACATTCTTGGTGTTCTGGCAAAGCTCTTGCCCACCACCGTATAAGGGTCACAACCCAATGGTAACTCTCTTGAGCATTTACTCCATGGCGTGCAGCCGGAGTTTTATAGTCTTAGTGAACCGGGATGGCCCGTAGCCCCCCGTTGTATCACGACGCGCAGGCCTAAGACTCTTGCTATGCGCTCCAACAGACCGCACTTTCTGGTCTCACGTCGGACGGACATAACGCAGGTCGGATCCTCCACCCCCATTGCTCAAATCGCCTTGCCTTCTCCGAGTACAGCGTACTCATGGCTATATCAAAGGCACGGGTAGGTCTCACCGATCCTGTTCTGGCATTCAAGCCTGGGAATAATTCGTACACCCACTCTCTCACAACAACAGCGGGTCGTTCCTGGGCACACCAGTACTTCCTGTTACTCGCTTCACAGGTGGACACCGCAAAATCACAAATGTTAGGGGTCTTTCCTGGCTACCATGCCAGTACTTCCTGTTACTCGCTTCACAGGTGGACACCCTACTATATCAAGCATCACAAAAGGGCCTTTCCTAGTCACACCAGTAATTCATGTGCCTCAATCACAGGTCGGACCCAAAAATATAACACGGCTATTTTCCTGGGCTACCACTCCAGTACTTCCTGCTACTCCTTTTTGCAGGCATAACCCGTTGACTCCTTAAACTACACGTTTATCACGGAGTCTTCTCCGGTTCGTATGCAACATCATCAATCCAGACCAACCTGTCCAGATGGGCTTCACACAGCATGCCTATTCCGTACTCCATTTCCGGATCTATATGACAACAAAGGGGATTTCATGAATCCACCCAAAGACTCCCAAAATCAGCCACCTCTTGGTGGGGGAATCACAAATATATGCCAAAAGGAAGCCTTCACATGGCTAGGAAGAAACGTCGTTACCTTGACGACCGCTTCAGTGCCATGAACTCAAAGCTATCTTGAAAGACTTACAAGAGTTTTTCCTCCGCAACGCCAGCTTCGGATCTCTTGTCGGTAAACCGCAGCACCACCAGCAGCAGCCATTCCCCTTCTTCCTCCTTCTTTCTCTCTCTCTTTCTCTCTTTTGAAGAAAGATAAAGGCTAAGTAAAATGAGAATATGTTCTCATGTTTCGGCCTTTTGGAAAAGAAGAAAGAATCTCGGCCTTTGGATCCAGGCTGAAGGAATGGACGGCCACAAAAATGCCAGAAAGGCTAAATTTGACATGACACGGCCTGTGACACGCCCGTGTCTCAGGCAGTGTGCCTCAAGCGGTGGTCAACCGACTTATCCAAACCAGTGACACGCCCATGGGACACGCCCGTGTCATGGGCCGTGTCACCCAAAAATTTCCTGCTGAGAAAAATGGGTTGTTACAATCCTCCCCTCCTACAAGAAATTTCGTCCTCGAAATTCAGACACTGGAAGGCAATCAGTAACCAGCAAGAAAAATGTTATAACATGCAAATTTTTATGTTACAACATACTCTCTACAGATTACAAAACAGCTCGGGGAACTCTTCTCGCATGGTTTGCTCTCGCTCCCAGGTCAGTTCTTCATGGCTGCAGTTGTCCCACCGGACTTTCAACATGGCGACTGTCTTGTTCCGCAACTGTTTCTCGGCGCGATCTTCGATCTGAATGGGTCTAACTCTCGTTGTTAGCCCATACTCCACCGGCACACGATCATCCGCGATCACTTGAGCTGGATCTTTCACGGCCTTCCGAAGCACCGAGATGTGAAATATATCATGTAATCCACCCAAGTCTGCTGACAGAGCTAGCCGATAAGCCGCTTTGCCAACTCGCTCAACCACTTCAAAAGGACCCAAATATCTTGGACTCAACTTTTTCAATCGTCGAATCCTGGAGACACCTTTGAATGGCTTGATCTTCAAGTAGACCCAATCGCCAACCGCACATTCCACGTTCCGGTGCTTGGCGTTGTAGTACTTCGCTTGTCGATCTTGAGCAATAAACAATCTCTCTCGAATCATCCATATGGTTGCGTTTGCTTCATCAACCTCATTTGGTTTAAAAATCCGAGCTTCGCCCGCTTCTACCCAAGCCAAGGGAGTACGACACTTCCTTCCATATAGAGCTTCATATGGTGTCATCCCAATGCTCGCCTGGTAGCTGTTATTATCTGCAAACTCTACCATATAGAGATGATCTTCCCATCTCTTTCTGAAATCAAGGGCGCACATTCGGAGCATGTCCTCCATTGTTCTGTTAGTACGTTCAGTTTGGCCATCTGTTTGGGGATGAAAGGTCGTACTGAAAGTCAATTTCGTGCCCAACAGTCGGTGAACTAGCCTCCAATCATTTGACGTGAATTGCCCATCTCGATCACGTACGATGCTCCGAGGAACACCGTGAAGCCGCACAATCTGGTCAACATATAACTTTGCCAAACTTTCAACTGAATCATCCCGTCTGTTCAGGAGAAAATGTGCTACTTTCGTTAGCCGGTCCACAATTACCCAAATGGAATCATTTCGTCGCTGCGATCTTGGCAAGTCGTGCACAAAATCCATGGAAATATCATCCAATTTCCACTCTGGGATTTGCAGTGACTTCAAATAACTGCCCGGCTTTTGGCATTCCGCCTTCACCATTGCATATGTTTGACATTTGGATACATAAAGGGCAACATCTTTCTTGAGCCCTGGCCACCAGAAAAGCTTCTTCATATCGCTGAACATCTTCGTGCTCCCGGGGTGAATGGAATACTTTGTATAATGCGCTGCATACATCAGTTCTTCCCTCAATTTCCCCACATTCGGGACCCACAAATGGCCCTCTTTTCGCAAAAGACCGTCATTCCAGGTGAATTTTCCCTCTGGCCCTTCATCCACATAGTGTAAGAGATCTTCATCCAACTTCGTTGCCCGTCGAACTCGGTCTACAAGGTCACATTGCACCTCAGTCCAGTTCAAACATACCGTGGTAGTGGAATTCTTGTCAACACAATAGATCTCGAATGCTTCCAATTCCTGGATCAGACGTTCCTTATGCCTTTGTAACCAATTCGCTCTAGTCGGAACCCGTCGACTCAAGACATCCGCGACAACATTCCCCTTCCCGGGCGTATAGTGAATCTCAAAAGTGTAGTCCCCAAGGAACTCCAACCACCTTCGTTGTCGCATATTCAAATCTTTCTGCTCCAATAGGTACTTTAGGCTCTTATGATCTGTATAGATCTCCACCTTCACTCCATAAAGATAGTGTCGCCACAACTTGAGTGCAAAAATCACCGCCGCTAGTTCCAAGTCATGGACGAAATAATTTCGCTCGTGCACCTTTAGCTGGCGTGAGCCATAAGCAATAACCTTTCCATTTTGCAGAAGAACGCAGCCTAAGCCGCTCCCTAAGGCATCACTATAAATCACAAATCCGTCGGTCCCACTTGGCGAAGACAACACCGGCGCCGTGGTCAACCGACTCTTCAGCTCTTCAAAAGCTCGTGCGCACTCTGGCATCCAAACGAACCTCTGATCTTGTCGCGTCAATGTGGTTAGCGGTAAAGCAATCCGCAAGAAGTTTTCCACACATCTTCTATAGTAGCCCGCAAGTCCAAGGAAACTCCTCACCTCGGCCACGGAAGACAACATTGGCCACTCCTGTATGGCCCTTATCTTTGTGGGATCCACTGCAATGCCCGCTCCACTCACCACATGGCCCCGAAATGCCACTAACGATAGCCAAAACTCACACTTCGAGAACTTGGCATAGAGCTAATTTTTGCCTCAACGTGTTCAACACCAACCGCAAGTGAATCTCATGCTCAGCTTTTGACTTCGAGTACACCAGGATGTCATCAATGAACACGATCACAAACAGATCCAGGTACTCGCGAAAAATACGGTGCATCAGATCCATAAACACCGAGGGCGCATTGCACAGTCCAAATGGCATGACTGTGAACTCATAGTGCCCATAACGCGTTCCAAATGCGGTTTTGGGAATGTCACCTTCCCGAATTCTTAACTGGTAATAACCAGACTTCAGGTCCAACTTCGAATAGACGGTCGAGCCTACCAGCTGAGCGAATAATTCATCAATCCGAGGTATCGGATATGTATTCTTCTCGGTCAGCTTCTGCAGTTCACGGTAATCAATACACAACCGCAACCCACCGTCTTTCTTCTTTACAAAAAGCACAGCCGCGCTCCAAGGTGACATACTTGGGTGTATATCACCTTGCTCCAACAACTCCTGTAATTGGACCTTCAACTCAGCCATCTCTTTTGGCGCGACGCGGTATGGCGAGCGGGCCACAGGTTTCGCACCTGGCACCAACTCAATCATGAAGTCAATCTCCCACTGGGGTGGTCGCCCAGGGAGATCCGTGGGAAACACATTTGTAAATGCCGCCACAATCGGAACCTCGCACATACTGGCCTTAGGCTCAACAGCCTGAATCAGTGCGAAGTAACACTCCGCACCCTTCCGAACAGCTTTGACTACCTGGAGTGCAGACATCAATGTCCCTCCTACTCCTCGCATACCTGCGAACTTTGTCTCCTGTTCGGTAGTCTGGCCCAACGTGATTTCTTTGGACTGGCAATCAATCATGGCATGCTACTCCGCAAGCCAATCCATCCCAAAAATCACGTCAAATTCCGATATTGGCGAAACAAATGCAGTTAAACGGAAATCCCGACTTCCTAACTGAACCGCCACATCGCAAGCTTGATCCGCAAGCATCCAACAGCCGCTCGGCAACACCACTCTGACGCTATCTGTCTTTGCACGACTGGGTATCCCAAGCCACGCTATAAACTCGTTAGACAGAAAAGAATACAAAGCATCCTTCATAAACAGTGCTTGTATCATCGCAAACCCTGTGGTGCACCTAACACATGCAAACAACATACACAAGATGCAAACAAAAGCAAGCAAGACGATTATCGTAGACGTCGACGACTCTTGCCAAGTTTGGGCACACATGTCCCCATGGTAGAAAACATCAACAATCTACAGCTCTCATAGACACACGTTGATCCCACACATCCATATCTTATAAACGCCATCATAGCATTTTCATCCAAAACGGCTTACTGTACATCGAACATGCATAAGCCGCCATTATTTATGTACATGAGGAGCCTCATTATTTATATACATCAGTATGTCGACATTTCTTGCCTGCTACGAGCCAACGCGGCAATCTCGGGCATTATGTCCTACTTTCCCACATGAATAGCACTTGTACTGCTTCTTTGGCTGCTGAACACCATCCCCACATTCACGAGCGAGGTGTCCTACCAGACCACACGCATAACAAGTACGCTTCTCGGTTCTTTGCCTCTTACGGTGAGCCGACTTCCCAACCCTTGGAGTGCGCACTTTCCTAGACACAGGAATCTGTTGGGCTCTCCTCAAGTCCATTTCCAACAGTCTCGCTGCCTCCACCAGTGGTTGGAAGCCCAAAAACTTAGGACCCATCAACAAGAAACGGAGTTCCTGACGTAGCCCATCATAAAACCGATTGATCTTCATCCCCTCGGTTTCAAACATAAACTCAGGTTGTTGTCTCATTACAACAAATGCATGAAAATAGTCTGCAACCGTGTCCTCTCCTTGGCTCAAACACACATTCACCGACGAAGCTGAGGCACTTCCCCTTGCCGTCTGCTCAAGTTCACGACCCGGCATGGAACGCATCACCGGCTCAGAGGGTTAAACCTGTCCCTCATGGTAAGCCTTGAGCGTTGCAAAAACCATATCGACAATCAGTCGAGCCGTTTCTATCGATGAAGGAGAGGTTGGTACCACAGTTGATGTCATGCTTCCCATCGAGTGTTGGGGTTCCTGCTGCCAAGCCATCGCACTCGTCGCCTACATACGGAAAATTACACAAGTAAGCAACAAGATAGGAACACGCAGGTTTCTCAAACACAAAAATTTGCATTCCTATCCTGGACATTCAGGAGTTCATTCGTAGACTTTGGTTTGCACAAACACGGGCTCGCCACCCCACAAAAGAAGTCGACCACGACTTCGAGAGGGAAAGACCAAGACAACCGATACCAAAAATGTAACAACCCCATCCGTTCATATGGTATATTCTAGAAGGTCCGGCCGGGGCCCCACAGTATATACCACAAAACAGGCGGTGAAGGTACAGGATGATACCAGAGTAGGTACAGGATGAACTCATCATGAATGCCCAAATATAAAACGCCACATTTTATACGATATAGGAATGTCTTACAACAAGTAAAAAGAGTTGGTCTTATGGCCTTACATGGCTGTTACACAGTGCCCTAAACAGATTGGCGCGCAGGCCGGCCATAATAAAAGAAAACACACAACATTTCCAAATAGCCTTCGAGGGCTAGCAGTAGTAGCAGCAACAGCAGCAACAACAGTAACCTCTATGCGTCCCGCTCGGCTCTCCAGCACCTGTACAGGGACAATCCACCCAACGGTGGCAAACAAAAGGAATGGTCAGCATTCAGCTGACCAAATTATAACGACCCTACCCCTTTTCTCGGGGCAGCGGTAATCTTCCCTGCAGGCATATCATATCACAGTATGGCAATCTATCTCATCAAAATGTGCTTTCACGCACACAAGCCATCACAACCGTTCGCCACCCGGCCTAACGGTCCGTGCACTCAGGGCACATTCTTGGTGTTCTGGCAAAGCTCTTGCCCACCACCGTATCAGGGTCACAACCCAACGGTAACTCTCTTGAGCATTTACTCCATGGCGTGCAGCCGGAGTTTTATAGTCTTAGTGAACCGGGATGGCCCGTAGCCCCCCGTTGTATCACGGCGCGCAGGCCTAAGATTCTTGCTATGCGCTCCAACAGACCGCACTTTCTGGTCTCACGTCGGACGGACATAACGCAGGTCGGATCCTCCACCCCCCGTTGCTCAAATCGCCTTGCCTTCTCCGAGTACAGCGTACTCATGGCTATATCAAAGGCGCGGGTAGGTCTCATTGATCCTGTTCTGGCATTCAATCCTGGGCATAATTCGTACACCCATTCTCTCACAACAACAACGGGTCTTTCCTGGGCACACCAGTAATTCCTGGCTACCATGCCAGTACTTCCTGTTACTCGCTTCACAGGTGGACACCCTGCGATATCAAGCATCACAAAAGGGCCTTTCCTGGTCATACCAGTACTTCCTGTGCCTCAATCACAGGTTGGACCCAAAAACATAACACGGCTATTTTCCTGGGCTACCACTCCAGTACTTCCTGCTAGTCCTTTTCGAAGGCATAACCCGTTGACTCCTTAAACTACACGTTTATCACGGAGTCTTCTCCGGTTCATATGCAACATCACCAATACAGACCAACCTGTCCAGATGGGCTTCACACAGCATGCCTATTCCGTACTCCATTTCCGGATCTATATGCCAACAAAGGGGATTTCATGAATCCACCCAAAGACTCCCAAAATCAGCCACCTCTTGGTGGGAGAATCACAAATATATGCCAAAAGGAAGCCTTCGCATGGCTAGGAATAAATGTCATTACCCTTGACGACTGCTTCGGTGCCATGAACTCAAAGCTATCTTGAAAGACTCACAAGAGCTTTTCCTCCGCAACGCCGGCTTCGGATCTCTTGTCGGTAAACCGCAGCACCAGCACCAGCAGCCCTTCCCCTTCTTCCTCCTTCTTTCTCTCTCTCTTTCTCTCTTTTGAAGAAAGATAAAGGCTAAGTAAAATGAGAATATGTTCTCATGTTTCGGCCTTTTGGAAAAGAAGAAAGAAGCTCAGCCTTTGGATCCAGGCTGAAGGAATGGACGGCCACAAAAATGCCAGAAAAGCTAAATTTGACATGACACGGCCTGTGACACGCCCGTGTCCCAGGCCGTGTGCCTCAAGCGGTGGTCAACCGACTTATCCAAACCAGTGACACGCCCATGGGACACGCCCGTGTCATGGGCCGTGTCACCAAACACGCCTTAATACACGCCCTTATCTGTGGCCGTGTGCATTGGCGAAAATAATCCCAAAACATCCCAAGACTTCACACGGCATGTGACATGCCCGTGTCCAAGGCCGTGTGCCCAGACACGGCATGAAGACACGCCCTGTCGAAATCCTTCGTCGGGCTGAGTTCGTCGACCCAAATTGACATGCCCTGTGACAGGCCAGTGTCACAGGCCGTGTGCAACTTCTCGACACTCGACGACCACATCTCGACACTCGATGATCATCGAGCAAAATTCCTCGAGCACATGACACGGCTTTGGACACGTCCGTGTCCTTGGCCATGTGCCTCCTCTCGACACATCGTCGAGCGAAAATCGTCGACACGGCCTCGACACGGCCTCAACACGCCCTGCGACATGCCCGTATCGCAGGCCGTGTCTGCTGTTCGATGACCGTTGACCCCAAATTTCATCGACCTCGCGGCCAAATCGTCGATCCCAGCTTGACACGCCCTGGGACATGCCCGTGTCCCAGGCCGTGTCACCTAAAAATTGTCTGCTGAGAAAAATGGGCTGTTACATGTAGGATCTTTCTAGATCTGAGTTGTAACCCTATTTATATAAGCCGATTATAGGATCTTGTATAGATCTGAGTGGTAAGATTCAAGTATTAATCTGAGTTGTAGTATCCTTTAGATCTGAGGTAGGGCTATCCTCCTAACCTGAGTGGTAGGGATTTTTGGCCTGAGATAGGTGATCTTTTGATCACTGAGTTGTAGGGCTTTGTTCCCGAGCTGTAGGTCTTGGAGGAGACTGAGTGGTCCTGCGGGATCGTATTGTAAGCTCTTAGGAGCCGAGTTTTGGAGAAGGGGCCTTGTCTAACAAGTTGTTAGAAAGGTGAGGAATAGTGGACATACCCATAATCTGGGAAACCACTATAAATATTGTGTGTGCTTTTGTGGATTTTCTTAAAAGCATGCTAACCTAGCTAACTCACAACACATCAAGTTAAAGAAAATCTTAAAAGATTAGAAAACATATTCACCCCCCGCCCCTTCTAGTTGTTTAGCTATTTTGGAATTAAAGACTTTCAAATAAGTTGGCCAAAAATCAAGCTGAGGAGATTGTATCCCTTCAACTAGCTGCTTCCCAGAAGGCTGAGACAGCATCCTTACTGTATCAGAAGACAATGGAAGCCCCAACTTAATGTCATAACTCTCCTCCAGATTGGCACCATTAAGTACATAACCATTCTCATTAGGGATCTGGAAGAAAAGCTCCAAAGGGAGAGAAGGATTGTGGCTAGTTTCTCTAAGACAAAGTCAGTGTTATCCTTAATAGACTTCTTCTCCACTCAAAAGGATAAGAAGGGGTTGGGATTCAAAGGAAACAATAGTGTTGCCCATCCCAAAGGGAAAGGCAAATTTCTTATTCATCCACTGACATCTAAGCCTCCCATCCCTTTTTAGAAGGTGATGTTACCTTCAAACAGGTATGACAAAGAAAGCATCTATGGTCACTTGATGAATGATAGATCCACAAGTGTGAACAAAAATGTTCACAGCTATGGTGGAAGATATAGCAAGGGGATGAGTGCATTTAAGGCTCCCAATGAAGAAATTCAAATGGTCCATCATGGATCATTTGTATATGGTGCTCCAGCCCCCACTCTTAAGAGTGTGGCAGTGTCCAACTCTCAAGGCCATCTAGAAAATACCCATCCAAGAGTAAGTATATCAGTAAGCCTGATTTGGCTATCTCTGAAGCTACCAAGAGCATGTCCTCTACAAAGAGAACTGATATTAATGGCAGTCAGAGCAAGCCAAATAAGTCTACAAGAAGACTCACTTTCAGTCAGATCCTTGTTGAGAGGAACCGGAAGAAGGCTGCTGCTCTTCCTTCTAAACAAATAGCTGTTGTCAGCATAGCTACCAGACATGCTCAGAAGAGAAGGTATAATATTCATGAGTGCTGGTGCTGCGGCAAAGTTGGGCATTTTGCCTTAGATTGCAGGCACAATCTTAATGTGCCCAAAGCAAATGGTAGTCTACCTGTTAGAAAATTTGTAGGAAGACAAGTATATTTTCAGGCTAATCAGAACCTACGACCCAATAAATATTGTGGTCCTAAGGTAAATTAAATCATATTTTGTAGGTTAGTCCAAGTGCCCATACCCCTATATGGTACTTGGATAGTGATTGTTCTAGGCACATGATTGGAACAAGGAGCAACTTAAAGGAGTACACTCCGGTGAAGTATGGACCCAAAGTAATCTTTGGTGGTTCAGATAGAGGAGTGACAAGAGGTTATGGTAAGATTACCAATGACATAGTCACCATATGAAAAACGGCATATGTTGAAGGGCTGCAACACAACATGATAAGCAAAAGCCAACTCTGTGATCTTCGCTATGTCATTGCATTCCACAAGGATGAGTGCCAAATAAAGATGTCATCTTGACAGATACTAGGAGTGAAAATGTTTATTGATTAAACTTTCTATATATTAATAAAGAGTCCCTTATATGTCTAGTTGTAAATGAGAAAGTCTCATACTATATACATTGGCACAAGAGGCTAGCTCATTTGAACTTTAAGACCATTAGCAAGCTCTTTAGTGAGGAGCTTGTTAGGAATGGTTCCAAGATGAAATGCACCATGAAATGCATTTGCACAGCATGCCAAAAGAGAAAGCAGACCAAAGCTTCCTTCAAGAGCATTGGGAACAACGACTCTGTGAGGTGTTTATACCTACTGCATATAAACTTGTTTGGTCCTATGCTAGTTCATAGTCTAGGTAGGAAAGTCTACGCCCTTGTGGTTGTTGATGACTATTCTATGTTTGCCTGGGTTTTCTTTCTTAAGAAAAAGTCTAAAACCCCTTGATATCTTCAAGACATTTATCAAGTAAATTCAAAATGAGCTAGACATTACTGTGATCAAAATCAAAAGTGACTATGGGATTGAATTTCAGTCTGAAAGCATGACAATTTTCTCTGAAGAGCAAGGGATTCATTAAGTATTTCTCTTCTCCAAGAACACCCCAGCAAAATGGGATTGCTGAGAGGAAAAATAGAACTCTCATAGATCCTGGTAGGACCTTCCTAAGTGACACATCTCTCCCATAATATTTCTGGGCTGAGGCAGTAAATACTGCATGTCATGTCCGTAATAGAGCCTCTATTACCAAAAGCCACAAGAAGACTCTCTACGAGATTATGAAGGGCAGAAAATAAAACCTATACAATCTCAGAATCTTTAGTAACAACTGTTATTTGTTGAATAATATGTAGTCCAATGTGACTAAGTTTGCTGTCAAGTCCTATGATGGGATTTTTGTTGGGTACATCAATCATCGCAAGTCCTATAGGATCTACAACTTGATAAGACAATTTGTAGAAGAGTCAATTAATGTTGTATTTGATGAGTCAACTATGATTAACAGTGAGCTACCAAGCTCCTCTTCTAGACCTAAAGGTTTAGAGATGATGATGGACAAGCTAACCTTCAAGGAAGCTGCTCCAAATGCCCAAGATAAAGAAGGAGTGTGTATTCTAGAAGAAGGGCAAAGCTCACATGACATGGATGAAGATCAACAAGCTCCAGCCACTAAAGCTTAGGATGCTGAAGGAAGATTACCTCTAGATACCAGGCATCTAAGGGATCATCCAAGACACCAGATTATTGGTGATGTCAACCAAGGAGTGGTGGCAAGGAGCGGAAGTCTTAATACAGCTTTGTATCCAAGTTTCCTGTCACAAGTTGAGTCCAAGAGATTTGAAGAAGCCAACACAGATCAGTTCTGGATTGTATCAATACAAGAGGAACTGAACCAGTTTAAGAGGTGTAAGGTCTGGAAGCTGGTTCCCAGATCATAAGGACATAATATCATTGGAACCAAGTGGATCTACAGGAATAAGCTTGATGAAAATGGCATTATTATCAAGAACAAGGTTAGGTTGGTAGCTAAGGGGTACAAACAAGAAGAACGTATTGACTTTGATCAAAACTTTGCCCCTGTAGTAATATTGTAAGCCATCAGATTATTTCTTGTATATGTTACATACAAAGGATTTAAAGTCTACCAGATAGATGTGAAGTCAGCATTCCTGAATGGTGACTTAAAGAAAGAAGTCTATGTTGAACAGCCTTAAGGTTTTGTTGATTCTAACTCTCCTGATTTTTTTATAGACTTAGGAAAGCTCTATATGGGGTTGAAGCTAGCCCCTAGAGCATGGTAGGAGACCCTATCTAGCTTCCTCATTGGGAACAAATTCTCAAGGGGGAAGATAGACATGACCCTATTCCTAAGGGAATCTAAGGGCAAGATCATCCTAGTCCAAATTTATGTAGATGACATAATTTTTGGGTCTACTGATGATAACCTTTGTAGGAAGTTTGCTAAACTTATGCAAGCAAAGTTTGAGATTAGTAGAATGGGTGTGCTTAAGTTTTTCTTGGGCCTCCAAGTAAGGAAGACTGAAGATGGATGTTCATATCTCAGTCTAAGTTCACTAGGGAGTTAATTAAAAAGTTTGGAATAGAGAGTGCCTCCACCATGAAAACTCCCATGGGGTCAATTATGCCTATAGACAAAGATGAGGCAGGGAAACCTGTTGATAAAACTTTGTATAGAGGGATAATTGGCTCCCTGCTATATCTGACTGCTAGTAGGCCAGACATAATGTATGCTACATATGTTTGTGCTAGATATCTGGCTAGACCTAAATATTTTGATGCAGGCTACGGGACCAATACATCAAAGTCTCACTACTCTGCTGCTAAGAGGATTTTGAGATATCTTAAGGTCACACCAGATTTTGGCCTATGGTACCCTAGAAATAGGGATTTTGAACTAACAGGATATTCAAATGCTCACTTTGCAGGCTATAAAGAGGACATAGAAAAGCACAATAGGCACTTGTCAGTTCTTGGGAGGAAGACTTGTGTCTTGGAGCAACAAGAAGCAAACCACTGCTGTAGTTTCAACTAATAAGTCAGACTATATCTCAGCAAGACAATGTTGTGCATAGTTGATGTGGATCCAACATCAGCTCCATGACTACAACATCCAGATAAGTAAAACTCCTATATATTTTGATTCAACTAGTGCAATCTCCATTGCTCGGAATCATGTCTCTCATAGCAGGACTAAGCACATAGAGATTAGGTATCATTTAATTAGGGAGCATGTGGAGAAGGAAGACATAAGTCTTGAGTTTGTCCCCACATACAAGCAAGTGGTTGACATCTTTAATAAGCCACTAGATGAAGTCAAGTTCAACACCTTCAAGTTTGAATTTGTTATGTTGAACTCGATATAGCTTCAGTTGCTCCTTATGTTGTTTCTGTTTCAAGAATCACTTTTCTTGCAGGTAGATAAGTCTCTCAGGTGGTATCAAGACTTTCAATTGGTATCAAGACTTAAATGGACTCAAGTGTCAAGTAGAGAGAATGACAGAGGATTCTCCAATTGAGGCGGAGCAAGTTAAGATGCTCTTGTTAAGGTGGAGCAAGTCCAGCAGCTGTAATAGTAGATCAAAGATCAACACTGCTGATCTATATGTCCTCAGGACAATGCACTGATTGAGGGGGAGATCAACACTAGTGGATTTCTGCTGCTAAGAAGATAATGCTACTACAAGAGAAGAGGAAAATATAGCACCTCCCTGACTATATTTGCTTCTACAAAAGTCATGAAAGGGGTGGTGTGGCATTAGCTCAAGTGGATCAATAATAGCAGGTAGCTCAAGTGGATCAATGGACTACTCAAGCGTCAAGTGGTTGCAGTGAAGAGTTGTATAAGTGGTATCAACACAAGAGGTATGATCTCTAGTCAAGTAGTTTGATCACTAGTGTAGTGGAATCTAACTAGAATCAAGAGGTAAATTCTCCCATGATCCTTTCACCTCCCTCATTAGAAAAATGCATTTTTGAAGAATCAAAAAAGGAGGAGGTGTGGGAAATACTTAACATGACCAGGTCATGTTGAGTCAGTGCATATTACTTGGAAAAATTCAAGTAGTATGAGGAGTGCAGTGAATACACGTTTAGCCATTGCATATTACTTTCCCACCTCCAAGTGGTATGAGGGAAGTGCTTCAAGTGGTTTGAGGAAAGTGCTCCATTTAAGTGGTATAAGGAAAGTGCATATTACTTAAACAAATGTTCAAGTGATATGAGAAAGCAATGACTTGATAGGTTGAGTCAATGCATTAAAATGAAGTATATTGAGTTAATATGCTGGAGAAGCAGAAATTCTAAAAGTGAGGGTTAGATCAACAATACTCTAGAGGGGCGGGGGGTGAATAAAGTATATTTATTATTGTTAAGTCCCAATAAAAGTGCTGCTACAGCTTTTGCTGTAAATTGAAGAAGTGCAGTAAATAGAAAACTAAAAAACAAATAAGATTAAACCTAATCACAACCACACAGCAAGAAACAAAAAGAAAAAGATAGGCAACCAAACGACACAAGAAATTTATAGTGGTTCCCCAAATCTGGGTAGTCCACTCTTCTGCCACCCCTGGTAGGAATCCACTCAGGTTTTTGATCAGATGCCTGACACCAATGGGTTTTGATCAGGTCCACAAAAACCAACTCAAGTCTTTTGGTAAGCAGACTTGCAACCAGGAATCACTTTTGAAGGGAGATGACAACCCTTTGTACAGGAGGGGGTGAGAGAGTGATTTTGTCTTCTCTGTCAACAATCAGAGAGAAGACTTATGTGGAATGATGTTAGCAAACAGCTCCCCCTGAGACGTAGAATGATTCAGGGAAGATCTGTAGCTTTGATGTAGGGTGATAGGTCTTCAATCAGAGTTCTTGACAAGCAGTGATGCAGGATCTTCTTGACTGATCTGATATCTATTGTCCTTGGAAAAGTCCTGGAGAGAATGTTGAAGAAGAAGACTGTTGATATAGTATAGTTGTTCTTCTTCTGAATGAATGAATATCACTGTCTATCACTGTAAGCTTAAGTATGAGTTTTTATGTGAAGCTTTTCTGGTGCTGTATGAAATCATGCAGTCAGTCTCTGTGCGTCTATTTTTCTGACTGTTAGACTGAGTATCGATTACTAATCACTTGATCCTTGGTGTCTTTTTCTTCTATCACCTTTCAAAAATTTGAATCCTCTGTAATTAATGCTGACAACCTGAGAATAATCGGCATTAATGTATTTCCCCAACTGTCTTGTGGAAAATCAGTAAGTAATATTCCTGAAGAAGACTGTAATTAATGCTTCCTCTAACGGCTACATTCAGAGAATGTTTGAGTCATTAATCTGTCAGGAATTATTGCATTTGAGTGAGGATTAAATGCCGGAAATGGCTAAGTCTAGAATCATCGAACGAATAACAGAATTCGTCGAGTTGAGTTACTAGTTCGTCGAACTGAGGTTTTGTATTCGTCGACCAGACAGCTTATGTTCGTCGAGCTGAGTTCCAAGTTTGTCGAGCTGATAACAGAACTTGCATGCTTCAGAACCTTTGCCTTTTCTGTCTGAAGTTCATCGAGCTAACAATTGCAATCGTCGACTGGAGTTCAGCAACCATTCTGGACTTAGTCGAGATTTTGTGTTGACTGATATTTTGTGTGTTGACATGAATCTTCTGGTTCCAGAATTCGTCGAGTAGAGTACTGCGTTCGTCAACCTGAGAAGTTGACTTCGTCAACCTGAGAAGTTGTGTACTTGAGGTTCAAGTTCGTCGAGCTCAGAATCTTGTTTGTCGACCAAAGTCTGAAGTTGAACTTAGAATAATCTGGAGTTACGCTGACTTTAGTTTGTTGAAGTATCCCAGTTTTCGTCGACCAGAGACTGAAGATCATCGAGCTCAGCTTAGAGAAATATCTCAAAAGCATCGAGCTGAGAACGCCTTTCATCGACCTGAGTTCGACGAACGTAGAACTCAGTTTACTTGGTCTTGAAATCTTCTAAGTCTTGAGTCTCTGATGGTCTTGTTGATAGCTGGTCCATCTGAGGTTGACTCTAATGACTTGGCCTAGACTCTAGGACATAAATTTGACCCTAGCTATACATGTTGGGTCACATCCTAAGTTAGTGAACCTAGCCCAAATCAACTAGGGATCCAACAATCTCCCCATATTTGGGTGAGGTCAATAATAGACTCAAAACATAAACATAAAGATAAACAAAGCAAGAAAAAGATATATCTGGCAGAGAATTACTAACACATGCAGCAGATATATGTACATAAGCTTTGTTTAAACAAATAACACAGTTTGAAAGTAAATGTAGAAATAAGAGCAAAGAAATTAAAATAAAGGATTACTTCTTCTGCTTCTTCTCTATGGTCTTGTCCTCTTTAGGTTTTTCTCCTGGCCTAGTAAAGATAATTTCTCTATTTGGATTCAAAGCCTGTGCCTGTGTCATTGTCATGTCAGCTGCCCCAATAATCTTCAGTGATGTAGTTCTGGGGACAACTGCTTCAGGATGTAGCTTCATGTAATCATCAACATTAAACAGTTTGTTGGCTTTATCAAATCTTTTTAGTTCTTCCTTCCTGTATTTTGACATAGTTGTATATCCTGATATGTCTTTACCTTCATCTTTTACTTTATTAATCAAGGAAAGACCAATAAGTTCCTGGAACCTGGCCATTTTAGCAATGTTTGTTGTTTCAAGATCTTCAAAAGGAACAGGAGGTGAATCTGGTTTTTCAGGACTCTTAGCCTTCTGATCTGCAGAGATATGTTGTTGTTGCTGCTGATGTTGTTGATGTTGTTGATGTTGAGTTTCTGAAGAATGATGCCCTTGCTGACTGCTTCCAGAAGATCTCCCTTGATGTCTCTGATAAGTTTGCATATGGGCAGATCTCTGAGAGCTAGAGCCAGTGACATGAGCTGCTAGAGGAGGTGGAGGAGGTGGATCTCTTCTGTATCTCTGAACTGGTGGAGGAGAATATTTTCTACTTCTTTTCCTCTCCTTTTGCTGATTTTTAGACAGCCACATCCATGCTGGCATTCCTTTATAAGGAGTAATATTTTGAAGGATATAGAATGGGGTGTCATACTTTGAGCTTGGCTTAGCAGCAGGAGGAGGAGGGGCTTTCCTTTTCTTTGACAACATTTTCTTCTTCTTCTTAGCAGTGTCTTCATCTGAATCTTCTTCATCATCATCATCTGAATCACTGGCAGAACCCTGAGGGTTATCATATAGAGCATCCAATGCTTTTAAGGCTTTATCATAAGTAGCAGTCTTTTTTATAGCAGAAGCAGAAGTTTCAGGGGCTGGAGTTTCAGCAGAGGTTGAGGAAGAGACTATACAAGAATCAGAAGTAACTGGGACAGAGCTTTCAGTTGCTGCCTTATTTTCTTCTTCAATGTCAGCAAAGATCAACTCATCTAGATCTGGCATAGGGGAGTCATCCATCACAAAGATTAGTGTTGAGATAGCTTCTGGAGGCGATAGAATGACTGCAGAGGTTGGTGCAGAAATTGGAATATCAAAATTGTCATATAGTTGCTTAGCAACTGCTTGACTGATAGGAGGAGTATAAGGAACAATAGCCAACTGTGGCTTAGTAAAGTCATCTGGAAGATACTGCATATATACAGTGTCAAAGGTTTTCAGCAATTCTTGTAAATTAACTGTGGGATTGAGGATAAAATCACCAACAGTTTCATCAATGTCCATATCAGTATCAATAAAATCAATTAAATCAATTAAATCATTATCTATACAATCTATATATGCTGCTGTGGGGACTAGAGTATCTGTTGGTGCTGGTGCTGAAGTATCTGAAGCTGTAGTTGCTGTTATGAGGACTGGAGTATCTGCTGGTACTGGTGCTAAAGTATCTGAAGCTGTAGCTGCTGCTGCTTCATCATCAGGCATCTCCCCCTGCCTAGTTTCAGTAGGGACTGAGGCCAGGCCCCTGACTGAGGAGGGGGCAGCAGTAAGACCAGATATTTGAGCAAATAAGGAGGTAATGGTGGTAGCAAGATGTGTAATGGCCTCTGCTATAAGGGATTTAAGAATGGGAGTGATGATGGTGATGATGGAGGAGATGGTAGATGGGTCCAATGAGAAAGTTGGAGATGATGTTGCAATTGGTGTGGAAGAGGTGGCAACCAGTGATGGAATGGAGGGTGGAACATCAGGTATGTGTAGGTTAGATGTTGATGGGGATGGAAGGGTGGCATCTTGCATCATGGAGTCTGATGGTAGGATGTAAGAGGGTATGGAAGATAAATGTGGGGAAAGTGGAGACTGTGGTGGTGTAGGAATGTAGGTGTCTTGAGGTGATTCAGGAGGTGTTGGTTGTGGATTTTCTTGAAGAGGGGTAGATGGAATGTCAGTGATGTCAAGTGGTGGAGATGGAGGTGGAGTAGGAACATGAGTATGCTGTTGTGATTGGGGTGTTGAAGAAATAATGGGAGAGGAAGTGAGTTGTTTTGCTGGAAGGGGTGCTGGAAGAGATGGTGGTGTGGGATGAATCTCTTCAGCAGGTGTGGGAGTGGCTTTAACAGCCCTGGTGCCTTCAGAAGCTGGGGTGGAAGAGGTAGAAGCCTTAGTGGGCTTTGTGATTATCCTTTCCCACCTGCCAAATAAGACACAGGTGAGCCTTTTACTGGCATTGATGAATATGGTCTGGGAGACCAGTGATTCAGCAGTCTTTTCCTTGAGGAAGATCCCTAGGATCCTTCCAAAACACACTTCTTTCTTGTTATTTTTTTTCTTTATCAGATCAAAGAGGATCTGAGCCCAGTACACTTGCTTCTTATTTATTACTGCAAACATGACCAAGAACTAATGCCTTGTGATGTAGTCATGGGCAGTATGCTTGCCAAGCAAGACCTTCCCAACAATGTCTGCCAGGAACTTGTATACTGCAGACAAATGCCTCTTCAACAATTTATGTGGGTTATCACCAGCATAACCCATCAGATTTGGCATCATATTAAACTCTTCAGAATCAATTTCTAATTCCTCTTCGCCATTTGTCAAACCAAATATTTCAGTTAAAACCGCGGGGGTTAAGGAGACAGTGTTACCAGCGATTGATCCCGTCATAGTATTGTCTTCAAAAGTGGATGAAGTATATACTCATTCTCTGATTTCTGTTCCTGCCAACTTTATCCTGGTGGTCATCAGGTTTTCAGATTCTGTTCTTCCAGAAGTTCAAGAATATATAGAAAGATTGGATCCGAGTGCTGGAATGATTCGAAGTCGACATCAAAGCCAGTGTCAAACTTCATAGCGGCTAGAGCTCCTGCTGGAATCGCCATGGAATCACCTGCAAATGAGAGAAACGGCGATCAAGTACAAGGGAACAGAAAGCGCGGGATGGAGGTCGAAGAAAACTTAGATATAAAGTTTTCCAGAATATGAATCGACAATCTCCGTTCCATGTAAATAAAATTAATTCTTCGAACTGAGGTCGACGAAATGAGTGAATAATAAAAAATATTGTCGATCTCATTCAGAAGACTTGAAGACAATTCGTCGAACTCCGGTCGACGAATATCTTCTGAAGCAAGTTCGTCGAGCTCCGGTCGACGAAAATTGTTTCACACAGAGAATTTGGCGAACTCCGTTGGACGAATATCTCTCAAACCTTCCCCGGTTCGTCGAACTCCGTTCGACGAGCTTTGGAAAATTCGTCGAATGCAGACAGAACTTAAGCTAAGTCTTCTCCATTGATCATTCACAGCTGATTCAGAAAGAAAGCATGATTTTTCTCATCCAGATGTTTGGTGAATATATCAGCTTTTTGTAAATCAGTGTAGATATAGACAAGCTTAATCTTATTTTTGTCTACACACTCCCTAATGAAATGATGTCTTATATCAATATGTTTTGTCCTACTATGGTGAACTGGATTTTGTGCTATGGCTGTAGCACTAGTATTATCACAAAATAGGGTTGAATTATTTAAATTGAACCCATAATCTAGAAGTTAATTTTGTATCCACAGCATCTGTGAACAACAGCTACCTGCTGAAATATATTCTGCTTCAGCAGTTGATGTTGACACTAATGTTTGCTTCTTACAAAACCAAGATACTAGTCTCATACCCAGGAACTGACAAGTTCCTGAAGTACTTTTTCTATCTACCCTGCATCCAGCAAAATCAGCATCAGAGTATCCAGTTAACTCAAATTCTAATTCAGCAGGATACCATAGGCTTAGATCAGGACAACTCTTTATATATCTTAAAATCCTTTTTAAGAAAATTAGATGAGATTCTTTAGGGTTCACTTGGAACCTAGCACAAAGGCATATAGCAAACATAATATCTGGCCTACTTGTTGTGAGGTATAATAGGGACCCAACAATGCCCCTATAAAGTTTCTGATCTACAGGTTTTCCTGGTATATCAGAGTCCACAACAGCATTTGTGGCCATGTGAGTTTTCTTTGCTGAGGCATCAGCCAACCCAAACTTCTTTAGAAGTTCTTTAGCATATTTTGCTTGTGAGATGAAGATGACATCAGGAAGTTGTTTCACTTGGAGACCAAGGAAATATGAAAGCTCTCTCAAGCTACTCATTTCAAATTTAGAATGCATGAGGTCAGAAAACCTTTTGCACAATTTTGAATCTGTAGAGCCAAAGATGATGTCATCTACATAGATTTGTACTAACAAAATTTAGTCCTTATGATGTCTAGTGAAAAGAGTTTTATCTACAGTTCCTCTTATAAATTTATGCTCTAATAAGAAACTTGTTAAGGTCTCATACCAAGCTCTTGGAGCTTTCTTTAGACCATAAAGAGCCTTATTTAATCTAAAAACATAAGAGGGAAAAGTTGGAGAAATAAAACCTGGAGGTTGTTCTACATAAACCTCTTCTTGTAGCACTCCATTTAAGAAGGCACTTTTCACATCCATTTGAAAGACTTTGAACCTTTTGAATGCTGCATAGGCAAGGAAAATCCTTATAGCTTCCAACCTTGCAACAGGTGCAAAGGTCTGATCATAGTCAATTCCTTACTCTTGCCTATATCCTTGAGCAATAAGCCTAGCCTTGTTCCTCACAATAACTCCTTGGGCATCAAGCTCATTCTTGAAAACCCATTTGGTTCCAATAACTAGATAGTTTTGGGATCTTGGAACCAAATCCCAAACTCTACATCTCTCAAATTGATTTAGTTCCTCTTGTATTGCAAGGATCCAGTGGGGATCTTGCTCAGCATCATGAATGGTTAGAGGTTCAACCTGAGAGAGAAAACATGCATGCATCAAGTCTTGGTTGAGTTGAAGCCTTGTCTGTACACCTGATGAAATGTCTCCAATTACTTGAGATCTAGGGTGATCCCTAAGTGTGACAAAATCAGTGGGTGGAGTTGGTTGTGCAACAGCATTTTGAATAAGTTCCTCTTGTGGAATTATGATTGTTGTTGGTTGAGGCTCATGTTCTTCAGCTTCATCTTCTTCACTGTCTTCAATGACCTGTGGAGAGGGGTGAGTGGGAACCTCTTGGGGGAGGTTTAGTCCATCCAATGTCTCACACAAGTGGGGTACCTGCAAGTTGCTAATGGTAGAAACTTATTTCTCCTTACAATACATGTTAGTTTCATCAAAATAAATATGAATTGACTCTTCTACTTTTAATGTTGATTTATAAAATACCCTATAAGCCTTGCTTATTTGGGAGTATCCTAGAAAAACTCCCACTTTAGCCTTAGCTTCAAACTTTCTAATGTATTTCTTGTTGTTATTGTGTATATAGCATGTACAACCAAATACTTTAAAATAGTTAATTTTAGGTTTCTTCCTTTTGAGTAATTCATAGGGAGTCATATTCTTAAGTTTGTGAATTAAACTCCTATTCAGGACATAGTTTGCAATGCTTACAGCCTCTGCCCAAAAGGTTAGTGGCATGTATGCATCAGCAAGTAATGTACCTGCAGCTTCAATGAGTGTTCTATTTTTCCTTTCAGCTACCCCATTTTGTTGGGGAGTTCTAGGAGCTGAGAAGCAATGCCTGATACCTTCCTTCTCACAGAACTCATGCATAAGAAGAGACTCAAACTCTGTGTCATGATCACTTCTGATCAATGCAACATGTGTAGAGAACTCAATCTGTATGGTCCTGAGAAAATCTGTAAGAACCTTGAATGTATCTGACTTTGTTCTCAGAAAGAATACCCAACTGAACTTGGAGAAGTCATCCACTATAACTAAAGTGTAGGATTTCCCTCCTAGGCTTTGTACTGCAATGGGTCCAAAAAGATCCAGGTGTAGCAAGTACAGAATCCTAGGTGAATCACTCTTATTAATTGATTTGAAACTAGTTTTAGTTTGCTTGCCTAATTGACAAGCCATGCAAAGACCTTCCTTCTTGTAGGGAGCAGAAGGTAGACCTCTAAGAAGGTTGTGCTTAGATAACTTAGTAATATTTTTCAGATTTACATGCCCTAGTCTTTTGTGCCATAGTTTATTCTGATTACTAGTTAGATTCAGTAAACAGATGTCAGTTGTGGTAGAAGAAAAGTTTACTAAATAAATGTTTCCTTGTCTACTTCCAGTTAAAACAGTTTGGTTATTTTTATCAATGATAGAGCAAGTAGAAGGGTTAAAATATACCTGATAACCATCATCACATAATTGACTTATGGAGATGAGGTTATGCTTCAGTCCACTTACATATGTTATTTTTCTGAATGTGACAGCTCCTATTTTTACTTCTCCAACTCCTTTTGACTGACCCTAAACCCTACACCAAAGATAACCTTTGGCCCCAATTTGGACTTGTAGTTGAATAGGATGTCCTTGCTGCCAGTCATATGTTTGGAGCAGCCACTGTCCAGGTACCAAGTTTCATTTACCCCTGGACACTTTTTCATGTGCAATATAAATAGTTAGTGATTTTTGACCCAGGTTATCTTGGGCCCTTTGTATGGCTGATAGGAGAAACTAGAAATAACAGAAAATTCTGGCTGGGACTTATATCGTAGGGGGTGGTATCTCCTAGGTGGAATGGTCCAGTCAGCTAGGGGATTAAATAATTTCCTAGAAGTATTTAAGTTTCTGTTAAAATTAAAGTTTTGGTTAAGTCTTCCTGGGTTCGATGAATTTATGTAAGTTCGTCGACCAGAGTTCGACGAATTGGGTTGAGATCGTCGATCTCTACCCAGAGAATGAACATGTTCATTCTCTGCGCCCCACGTTCGTCAATCTCTGCTCGACGAACCATACAAAGTTCGTCGATCGCATTTAGATGAATAATGATAACTATAGTTGGCGTTCAGAGTTCGTCGATCTGGATTCGATGAACTGGCCCCTTTTCGTCGATCTGAGGTTGACGAAAATTGCTGAACTTTGTTTTTATTTAGTGTTTTTTGTTTTTCCATTTTGTCCTTAGTTTTAATTTGTTCAAGAATTTTATTTACTTTATATACTTACTCAGTATTCTTCTTTCCATTCTCAGAAATAAAATTGATAGGTTGTAACAGGTGGTTTTTTTGAATAACAGGTGGTTCACTAGATGATGCACCTAATCCTAACCTACTTCCATTAAATCTAGCATTAGATGTGTTAGTGATATCTGCTAGTTGTTAACTTCTTCCATTTAGTGATTCTTCTAGCTGTTTTGCCTCATTTAATTCATCTTTCAGAAGGGTGATTTGTTCACTAAACATATCTATTTCATTTTTTAATTTAGTATTTTCTAATACTAAGCTATCATAGTTAAATTGCTTATCTCTGAGAAGTTTGATTTGCTTCTCAGAGTTGATTAAGTCTAAACACATGATTTTAAAGTCTGATTTAAAAGATTCTGAATTATAATCAAACAATGATAATACCTGATCAGCTTCTGATTCAGAAGCTTCCTCATTGTCTGAATCTCTTTCTTCTTAGTTGCTTCTTGAGGCATCAATTTCCATGAGGCAAACCTCTTTTGCTCTCTCTTCTTCTTCATCTTCACTGGAGCTTGAAGATGTTGACTCCTCTTCAGTCTCACTCTAAGTCTCAGCTACAAACCCCTTTTCCTTCCTCTTGTGTTTGCTGGAAGAGGGTTTGCTGGTGAACTGCTTTCTGGAATCATTTTCCCTTTCTCTTCTCTTCTTGTTCTTCTGATTCTCTGGGCACTCAGAGAGGAAATGCCCAGGCTTTTTTCATCCATAACACACCACTTCCTTTGTTGGTGTCTTATCATACTTTGGCCTGTCATCCTTTCTTGCTGACTTCCTCCTGAAGTCCTTTCTAGTCATCTTGAAAAATCTCTTAGCCAAGAGACTTATAAGTTTTTCATTTGATGTTGAGGATTTTGATTCTTCTGAGGCTTTGAATGCTATGTTCTGATCTCTTCTAGCTGTAGGAGGTGTTCTTTGTTCAGTAGCCTCTCTTGTCTTTATCAACTGCTCATAAGATTTCAGTTTGCCCAATAGAGATTCAGTTGACATCTCATTCAGGCATCTGGCCTCCTTGATGGGCCAAATTCTTGTGTCCCATGAGCTTGGGAAGCACATCAGAATTTTGTCATTTACTTCAGTGAGAGTGATGACCTTGTCCAGAGTCTTTAGCTCATTAATGATTGAGCTTAATCTGTTATACATTTTTGAAACTGTCTCAGCTTCTTGTTTCTTCAAATTCTCATATTGGGATATGAGATTTGATCTCCTATCCTTCCTTTCATCAGCTGATCCGTCAACCATTTGGTTCAGGGAATCCCAAATGGCTTTTGCTGATGTGCACTCAGCAACCTTCTGGAAAATATCATCAGACATTGTCTGTGCCAATATGTTCATGGCTTTTGCATCAGCTACCTTCACCTATGGGGGGGGAATAGGTGACGTGCAGCGTTTTTGCGGAATTAAAATTGTACCTGCACATGAAAACAAAATAGCACAGCAAAGAAGGTACACAAGCAATTTATAGTGGTTCCCCGATTTGGGTACATCCACTTTCCCCCTTCGACCTATCTCCCAACAAGGGACGACTCGGTCACTTCACCAATAGGATTGAAATCCAATCCTTGCACTATCGGAAGGAACCCTTCCACACGTAGGAGACAACACTCCCACAACACGGGTTGCACCCAACCCTTACAACTAGGAACCAACGTTCCTTTACAACAAAAATGAAACTAGAATGTATAAGAAATACAAACAACTTTGGAGACTAAGGTGTCCCTCTTCGTTCGATGACATGTTCTTGAAGTGAGCGAAGAGTCCACAACCCTAGATCTCACTTGAAGAGAATCTCCCCGAAACCGGCGGCGGCAAGAAGGGCGGCGGCTCGGTTCTCAGAATCGGCGGCGACAACGGTGTGTGGCTGCAGTACTTTGGAGACTCAATCTTCGTAGCAAAGCAAGCAAGGTATTCCAACGGTCACACTAGGATCGATCATCTCGATCGATTCGGAAGGGGAAGGTTTTCCCGATCAACGAATCAAGAGACAAGGGATCTCTGGTTAGACGCGTGAGACGCTGTGCTTGGCAGAGCTTCTGTCGCCGGAAGATCTGGAAGAATCACGATCAAACGGTCGGCGATCGACTAACACGAGCGGCGACGGCGGCGAAGCAGGTATCGCGATTTAGGTTAAGGTCGGCGGCTCGGCTTCGTCTTTTTTTGTGTATATCCGCTGTTCAAAAATACGTGTGTATTTATACACTCGAATACTTCATAATGACCGTTGTGGGTCCCACCAGAAGAAACCCCAAGCCCGGTTCAAAACAGTGCCAGCAGCAGAGTCCGGTCCAGCGGTTTCCAGAAAATTGCCCAAGGCAGAATCGACGAGACTCGAAGGTGATTCTCGCCGATTCGGCGAGAATCAGAGGTGATTCTCATCGAATCGTCGAGAATCAAAGGTGATTCTCGTCGATGTAGACTTGTTTGCACGCTCTGAGGTAGCTGGAAAGAGACGACGAGAATCAACCAGTGATTCTCGACGATTCGGCGAGAATCGCTAGTGATTCTCGCCGAATCGGTGAGAATCACTTGGTGATTCTCGTCGAATAATACTTGGATGATTTTTCGTCTTTCCGCCTCTGAGCTGCTCTTTGACTCATCCTTGCTCCTTGTCTGTTCTTGCAATATCACAGCCCTATACTTGAAAATAAGTACACTCCAATAGAGAGAGTACACGTAGGCCAACACACTGATCTGCTCAACGAGGGATTACGTCGTGTAGACCCGTCTATATTGACCTACTGCACCCTGACATTGGTGTGCACTTAGCGTAGAATAACTGCAAGCACAACTTGAAATATTTTATCAAATACATTGTCTATTTACCTTAGCTTGTTCAGGGGCTTCTTCAAATCAGGTGCGTTGTGGATACAATACCCAACAATCTCCCCCTATTTGAAGAAGCCTAAACCCTACAAGCTAAGGTGAATAGAGCGTATGTGAATGAAAATCATAAACTTGAAATTGAGTTGAGAGAGATGTTCATTACCAGTGCCAATTTCTTGAGAGCAAACTTGGAGCCACCTTAGCCTTAGCCGAGAGGGTAATCTCCCCCTTTTCGGCTTCTGCAAATCTGGGTCTGTTGCATTTGATCCCTTGCTCCCCCTCAGTTCTTGCACCTGTGCTCACACTTGAGTTCCTGGCAGAGGCTCCCCCTAGATGCACGAGCCTGGAGCTTCTGTAGTCTTCATTCCTCATAGTTTAGCATCCCCAATTCAGTTTTGAAAAGACTGAACTTGGCTTCGTCTAAGGGCTTTGTGAATATATCTGCAATCTGCCTGTCCGTGGGGACATAACAGAGAGAGATGTCCTTGTTCTCCACGTGCTCCCGAATGAAGTGGTAGCGCACTTCAATATGCTTCGTTCTGCTGTGCGATACCGGATTGTTGGCAATTGCAATTGCAGTGGAGGAGTCGCAGTACATTGGTACTTCCTTGAACTGAAGGTCATAGTCGGCTAACTGGTTTCTGATCCATAGGAGTTGTGCGCAACAGCTGCCTGCCGAGATGTACTCAGACTCTGATGTGGAGGTAGCTACACAATTTTGCCTCTTGCTGTTCCATGAGATGAGCCTTCTTCCGAGAAATTGACACGTCCCGGAAGTGCTTTTCCTGTCATCCCTACTCCCTGCAAAATCAGCATCTGAAAAACCTATTAGCTCGACATCATTATTTCTCGGGTACCACAAGCCAAGATTGGGAGTACCTTTAAGGTATCTTAGAATTCGCTTTGCAGCGACATAGTGAGATTCCTTAGTGTACACCTGATATCTGGCACAAACACATGTGGAGAATATGATATCCGGTCTACTGGCAGTAAGGTAGAGCAGGGATCCAATGATGCTTCTGTATTTGGTTTCATCGAAAGGTTTACCTTTCTCATCCTTATCCAGAGACATAGTGGATCCCATTGGAGTCCTCATAGAGGTTGCATTCTCCATACTGAATTTCTTGAGGAGTTCATTTGTGAACTTCGTTTGAGAGATGAAGATTCCATGCTCAGACTGTTTCACTTGAAGTCCCAAGAAATACTTTAGCTCTCCCATACTGCTCATTTCAAACCTTCCTTGCATAAGTTTAGAAAAATTTTTGCAAAGATTGTTGTCCGTTGAGCCGAATATAATGTCATCAACATAGATTTGCACCAGCAAAATCTTGCCTTTGACTTCCCTGAGAAACAATGTCTTATCTATTTTACCTCTAGAGAACTTGTTCTCAAGAAGAAAACTAGATAAAGTCTCATACCAAGCTCGTGGAGCTTGTTTTAAACCATATAGAGCTTTATTAAAAAAATATACATGATTGGGATAAGTAGGATTGACAAAACCTGCGGGTTGAGCGATGTATACTTCCTCTTTCAGGTCTCCATTCAAGAACGCTGATTTCACATCCATTTAATAGACTGTGAATCCTTTGTGTGAAGCATACGCCAGGAACAATCTGATTGCCTCGAGCCTTGCAACTGGTGCAAAGGTCTGGTCGAAGTCAATCCCCTCCTCCTGTCTGTAACCTTGAGCAACCAGCCTGACCTTGTTCTTTATGATAACACCATGTTCATCCAGTTTGTTTCTGAAGATCCACTTGGTGCCAATCACATTCTGCTTGTGTGGTCTGGGAACCAGCGTCCAAACGTTGCATCGTTCGAATTGATGTAGTTCATCTTGCATGGCCAAAATCCATGCCGCATCTTTGTTCGCCTCGTCGAACATCTTTGGCTCAACCTGTGACAGGAAGCTAAGATGCAAAATCTCGTTAATAGTACCTCTTCGAGTTCTGACATCGTCACGAGGATCTCCGATGATCTGATCTCTAGGATGATCCCTCACGTGCCGGAGCTCTAGAAGTCTGGCGTCTGGAGCTTTGACTACTTCTTGGGCTTCTCCATCTTCTAAGAGATTTGTTCCATTTTGATCTTCAACATTCTCAGTTGACGTTGAGGTGGAAACTTTGACGTACTTATGAGTTTTATCTTTAGCGGTCTCATCGAGACTCAGCTGTTCAAGTCGTACACCTGCATCTTCAAGAATACCGCTGGAAGAATTGCTGTTAAGCAAACTTCCTTCATCAAATACAACATTAATTGATTCTTCTACCACTAGGGTTTTCTTATTGAAGACCCTATATGCCCGACTGTGGGAACTATAGCCCATGAATATGCCTTCGAAGCATTTTTCACCAAATTTAGTACGCGGGTACTTCCCATTATTCAGTACATAGCATCTGCAACCAAAGATCCTCAAGTAGGACATGGTTGGTTTCCTGCCTCTCAGTAGCTCATAAGGCGTCTTACGATGATGCTTGTTGATCAATGCTCGGTTTTGTACATGACAAGCTGTATTGACCGCCTCTGCCCAGAAGTATTCTGGGAGAGAAGCGTCTTTCAACATTGACATGTAGGATTCAATGAGAGTTCTATTTCTCCTCTCCGCAACTCCATTTTACTGAGGAGTGCGCGGGGAGGAAAACTCATGAAAGATACCTTGTTCTTCACAAAACTCTGTCATAGCACCAGATTCGAATTCTGTTTCATGGTCACTTCTGATTTTGACCACTGAGCAGTTAAATTCATTCTGAACCTGCTTGACAAAACTAGTGAAGATGTCAAACGTATCTGACTTTCATTTTAAGAAGAACACTCATGTAAACCGAGAATGATCATCAACTATCACTAGCGTATAGGACTTGTCTCCCAAGCTATGAACTTGCATTGGACCAAACAAGTCCATATGTAGAAGGTAAAGACATCGGGAAGAGTCTTTGTCTGCAATGCTCTTAAAGGTAGCCCGAGTCTGTTTGCCCATCTGGAATGCAGGACAGGGGCTATCTTTGATGCACTTGATAACGGGAGCATACCTTACTAAGTTTTTAGAAAACAGCATACTAATTGTTTTGAAATTAATATGTTCCAATCTCTTGTGCCATTGTTCACAAAGAGATGCACTGCCTGTTGCCACTAGGCATACGGGGGTAGATGAATCTAAACTAAGAAAATTTAAGCAGAAGATATTTCGGCTCCTAATGCCTGTTAATACCGTCTCAGAAGAGACACATGATATTATCAGGCATTTATCCTTGCAGAACTTAACGTCATAACCTTTGTCACATAACTGACTTACACTGATCATGTTATGGTTTAACCCTTCAACATAAGCCACGTCGGTGATAGAGATTATACCGTTGGAAATCATACCGTAACCTCTGGTGACTCCTCGATCTGACCCCCCAAAGATGACTTTGGGTCCATTCACGACTGGAGTGTAATCACGTAGCAGGCTTCTTGTCCCAGTCATATGCCGGGAGCATCCACTGTCCAAGTACCATAATGGCGTTTTGGTGGCCTTTGGACATTCCTGCAAAACAAAATTAATTTCCCTTAGGAACCCAATCGAACTTGGGTCCTAGATTCTTGGTTAGCATACTCCCCCTCGGGTGGTTAACCATACGAGTGGTCGGCCTCGCATTGCTAACATAGGGAGTCTCGTTATACCTCGGATTAAACCAACAATCCACGGCAAAGTGACCGACCTTGCCACAACACCAACAGTCAAATCTGTTGTACCTCTTCCTAGACTCCTGCTTTACCCTGGGAACTGTGGGTACAGCCGGGGCCTTGGATCTGGAGGTGGAGGCCTCATAGTGATTGCAGTCACATGACTTCTTCACCTTCTGTTTCTTCAGTATAACAGGCTTGGCTCTTGGTGCCCGCTTTCCATTATGGCCGCTAGAGAATTGACCATAATTTCCCATGTGGATTTCCTCATAAGGTGCCTTGAAGGCACTCTCACCGAAGTTCCGAGGAAAAGTCCAACCATCATATCAGCTCTTTGGCTTTGCAACCGAGGCCCGGAAATGATGACCGAAGGTTGATTCAAAATCATGTTGGTTGCAAGGAAAGCTAGGCTTTCTGAACGCAACAGGTCTGAGCGGAGCCTTTCCCTTTTCAGCAGCAGAGGCCTTCTTCTTCCTCTGGTTCCTGTTTCTCCTGGATGAGGAACCAGATACCCCTACATGCCCCAAGCCAGCTCCTTTGGCCTGAGCAGAGAAGGTATCAACTACTGGAAGAACTGTTTTTGGCATAGAGAAGCTCTTGATGATCTTCCTTTCTACCGCAAGTTGTTCTTCCAACTTGTCGACTTACTCCTGCTTAAGATCAAGGAGCTTACGAGACTCTGAATGCTTTGAAGTCAGGTCTAGGTGCTCCTGTCGGAGAGAGATCAGACTGGTGATCTCTTCCCTTAGGGAGACACTCTCACCCTTAAAGAATTTCACTTCCTTTTTCTCAGCCTTCAATCTCTTACGGCACTCCTCGAAAGTGTTGAGCAGAAGCTCATACTTCTCGAGGAGCTCCGCTTCACGGGCCGAAATGCTATCCTCAGGTCATCATCCTGAGAATCAGGATTAAAGTCAGAGTCGGAGAGAGGGGTGTGAGCTTTTACCTTCCCAGTAAATGGGGGGCATTCTCCTTCTGAGTCGGAGCGACCCACCAGCCCGAAGTAGGCTTCCTCATCATCACTGGAGTCTGAGGAATCAGATTCACTCTGTGTCTTTGGCTTTTTGGCGATGTAGCTCCTCTCTTTCTTATTATCTCTAGAAGACTTATGCTCCTCTCCCTTCCCCTTTTCTCTCTTGCCTTGGTGGCAGTCGGCCACGACGTGTCCTGGCTTATTGCATCCAAAACAAATAATGTCAGCGGAGCGATGTTTGTTCGGTTTAGAAGCATACCTGTCAGAAGAGTAATTTTTCGTCTGATGCCTGGAGGAGGAGCCGTCTCTCTTTCTTTGATTCCTCATCTTGAGGAACTTCTTGAATTCTCGGGTGATGAGGGAGAAATCTTCCTCAGACAACTCTGAGCAGGAGGAGCAAGACTCGGAGTCCTCCTCCTCATCCTTTTTCCTGGCACGGTATGAAACCGCACCCTTGCCCTTCCTGGAGTGAACGGCTTTTAGAGCCACAGTCTTTTCCTTGGCTGCAGCCTTCTCTGCTTCTTCTTCTTCTGCTTTCCTGGTGTTCAGGTAAAGCTCATAGGACATCAGCTTCCCAAATAGAATTTGCGGGTCTGTTTCAGCTAGTCTGCCAAACTCTCGGATGGCGCAGATCTTTGTGTCCCATTCCTTAGTAAGGGACCTAAGGAATTTATCATTAAGTTCACCATCAGTGAACACTCTTCCATATCCTTTGAGGGCATTGACAATCTTGAGGATGTTCTCGAAGGTGACTCCGATCTCTTCCTTAGGCCCTTATCTGAAGGCCTCATATTTCTGGTTCAGAAGGGATCTCCGATCATCCCTCACTTCATCAGTGCCCTCCATTAGGATAATCAGGCAGTGCCAGATCTCCTTTGCTGTCCTGCAGTTGCAGAAGTTCTGCATCATTGAGTCATCGACCGCGCTGACCAGAATGTTCTGCGCCTTCTTGTCAAGTCCCACCAGCACCATCTCATCCTTGTCCATTTCAGAAATTTTCTTTGGCACTTTCTTGGTAGGATCTATGGTGGAGACCTTAGTGGGGACATAAGGTCCCTCCTCCACGATCATGAAGAGTCGAGGATCAACTGCTTCCATGTAGAACCTGATCCTTTCCTTCCAGATAGGAAAGTTGAGCCTGGTGCACACTGGGATCTTGCCTGTGTACTTGAGCCCGTCCATAGTAGATGTTTGCCTTCTTCTTGACACTAGCGGCAGGATTCTACTCAAGGTGTTAACCTTTTTGATGAGTAACCTCGCTTTGATACCACTTGACAGTCCACCTAGTGTCAACTACCTTCACCTATGGGGGGGGGGGGGGAATAGGTGACGTGCAGCGTTTTTGCGGAATTAAAATTGTACCTGCACACGAAAACAAAACAGCACAGCAAAGAAGGTACACAAGCAATTTATAGTGGTTCCCCGATTTGGGTACATCCACTTTCCCCCTTCGACCTATCTCCCAACAAGGGACGACTCGGTCACTTCACCAACAGGATTGAAATCCAATCCTTGCACTATCGGAAGGAACCCTTCCACACGTAGGAGACAACACTCCCACAACACGGGTTGCACCCAACCCTTACAACTAGGAACCAACGTTCCTTTACAACAAAAATGAAACTAGAATGTATAAGAAATACAAACAACTTTGGAGACTAAGGTGTCCCTCTTCGTTCGATGACGTGTTCTTGAAGTCAGCGAAGAGTCCACAACCCTAGATCTCACTTGGAGAGAATCTCCCCGAAACCGGCGGCGGCAAGAAGGGAGGCGGCTCGGTTCTCGGAATCGGCGGCGACAACGGTGTGTGGCTGCAGTACTTTGGAGACTCAATCTTCGTAGCAAAGCAAGCAAGGTATTCCAACGGTCACACTAGGATCGATCGTCTCGATTGATTCGGAAGGGGAAGGTTTTCCCGATCAACGAATCAAGAGACAAGGGATCTCTGGTTAGACGCGTGGGACGCTGTGCTTGGCAGAGCTTCTGTCGCCGGAAGATCTGGAAGAATCACGATCAAACAGCCGGCGATCGACTAGCACGAGCGGCGACGGCGGCGGAGCAGGTATCGCGATTTAGGTTAAGGTCGGCGGCTCGGCTTCGTCTTTTTCTGTGTATATCCGTTGTTCAAAAATACGCGTGTATTTATACACTCGAATACTTCATAATGACCATTGTGGGTCCCACCAGAAGAAACCCCAAGCCCGGTTCAAAACAGTGCCAGCGGCAGAGTCCGGTCCAGCAGTTTCCAGAAAATTGCCCAAGGCAGAATCGACGAGAATCGAAGGTGATTCTCGCTGATTCGGCGAGAATCAGAGGTGATTCTCGTCGAATCGTCGAGAATCAAAGGTGATTCTCGTCGATGTAGACTTGTTTGCACGCTCTGAGGTAGCTGGAAAGAGACGGCGAGAATCAACCAGTGATTCTCGACGATTCGGCGAGAATCGCTAGTGATTCTCTCCGAATCGGCGAGAATCACTTGGTGATTCTCGTCGAATAATACTTGGATGATTTTTCGTCTTTCCGCCTCTGAGCTGCTCTTTGACTCATCCTTGCTCCTTGTCTGTTCTTGCAATATCACAGCCCTGTACTTGAAAATAAGTACACTCCAATAGAGAGAGTACACGTAGGCCAACACACTTATCTGCTCAACGAGGGATTACGTCGTGCAGACCCGTGTATATTGACCTACTGCACCCTGACATTGGTGTGCACTTAGCATGGAATAACTGCAAGCACAACTTGAAATATTTTATCAAATACATTGTCTATTTACCTTAGCTTGTTCAGGGGCTTCTTCAAATCAGGTGCGTTGTGGATACAATACCCAACAATCAGCCATCTTGGCTTTCCTGTAAGCATCATTGTAGTCTGGAGGAGGTACTGCAGTCATATTTGTAGAGCTACTTGGAGGAGCTGCAGGTGCTGGAGGTACTCTTGTTAAGATGGAAGCAAAAATATCTTCATTAATGGAATTCATGTATAGCATGATTCTTGCCTTCCAGATTCCAAACTTTTGCAAGTTGCAAAATATAGGTCTGGTGCTTACATAATCTTTGTTTTGTACCATGGTTGTGGTTCTACCTTAAAATATGAACAAAGTGATATGTAGATCTAACACAGGATCCTTGGTTCATGGGTTAACTTGTGCAACCAAAGGAACCTTGCTCTGATACCAATTGAAAGTGAGGGTTAGATCAACAATACTCTAGCGGGGGGTGAATAGAGTATATTTATTATTGTTAGGTCCCAATAAAAGTGCTGCTACAGCTTTTACTGTAAACTGAAGAACTGCAGTAAAAAAAACTGAAAAATAAATAAGATTAAACATAATCACAGCCACACAGCAAGAAACAAAAAGAAAAAGATAGGCAACCAGACGACACAAGAAATTTATAGTGCTTCCCCAGATCTGGGTAGTCCGCTCTTCTACCACCCCTGATAGGAATCCACTCAGGTTTTTGATCAGTTGCCTGACACCAATGGGTTTCGATCAGGTCCCCAAAAACTAACTCAAGTGTTTTGGTAAGGAGACTTGCAACCAGGAATCATTTTTGAAGGGAGATGACAACCCTTTGTATAGGAGGGGGTGAGAGAGTGATTTTGTCTTTTCTGTCAACAATCAGAGAGAAGACTTATGTGGAATGATGTTAGCAAACAGCTCCCCCTGAGATGTAGAATGATTCAGGGAAGATCTGGAGCTTTGGTGTAGGGTGATAGATCTTCAATCAGAGTTCTTAATAAGCAGTGATACAGGATCTTCTTGACTGATCTGATATATGTTGTCATTGGAGAAGTCCTGGAGAGAATGTTGAAGAAGAAGACTCTTGATATAGTATAGTTGTTCTTCTTCTTCTGAATGAATATCACTGCCTATCACTGTAAGCTTAAGTATGAGTTTTTGTGTGAAGCTTTTCTGGTGCTGTATGAAATCTTGCAGTCAATCTCTGTGTGTCTATTTTTCTAACTGTTTAATTGAGTATCGATTACTAATCACTTGATCCTTTGTGTCTTTTTCTTCTATCACCTTTCAAAATTTTGAATCCTCTGTAATTAATGCTGACGACCTGAGAATAATCGGCATTAATGTATTTCCCCAATTGTCTGGTGGAAAATCAGCAAGTAATATTCCTGAAGAAGACTGTAATTAATGCTTCCTCTAACGGCTACATTCAGAGAATGTTTGAGTCATTAATCTGTCAGGAATTATTGCATTTGAGTGAGGATTAAATGCCGGAAATGGCTAAGTCTGGAATCGTCGAACGAATAACAGAATTCGTCGAGCTGAGTTACTAGTTCGTCGAACTGAGGTTTTTTATTCGTCGACCAGACAGCTTCTGTTCGTCGAGTTGAGTTCCAAGTTCGTCGAGCTAATAACAGAACTTGAATGCTTCAGAACCTTTGCCTTTTCTGCCAGAAGTTCGTCGAGCTAACAATTGCAATCGTCGACTGGAGTTCAACAACCATTCTGGACTTAGTCGAGTATTTTGTGATGACTGATATTTTGTGTGTCGACATGAATCTTCTGGTTCCAGAATTCATCGAGTAGAGTACTGCGTTCATCGACCTGAGAAGTTGACTTCGTCAACCTGAGAAGTTGTGTACTTGAGGTTCAAGTTCGTCGAGCTAAGAATCTTGTTCGTCGACCAAATTCTGAAGTTGAACTTTGAATAATCTGGAGTTACCCTGACTTTAGCTTGTTGAAGTATCCCAGTTTTCGTCGACCAGAGAATGAAGATCGTCGAGCTCAGCTCAGAGAAATATCTCAAAATTGTCGAGCTGAGAACGCCTTTCGGCTACCTGAGTTCGACGAACGTCGAACTCAGTTTACTTGGTCTTGAAATCTTCTAAGTCTTGAGTCTCTGATGGTCTTGTTGATAGCTGGTCTATCTGAGGTTGACTCTAAGGACTTGGCCTAGACTCTAGGACATAAATTTGACCCTGGCTATACATGTTGGGTCACATCCTAAGTTAGTGAACCTAGCCCAAATCAACTAGGGATCCATCAAATTCAAGTGGTATGAGAAGGCTACATTTGCAAGCTTACAACTACATTGAATTAATTTGCTTTATATGATAATTCTTCTTAGTATTGTTGTGTGTTTTGTCTTCTTCAAATAAGGGGAGATTGTTGGGAATATTATCCTCAATGTTCCCTAGATTTGAAGAGTAATCACAATCAATACTAAGAGCATAATTGTATTTGATGTATGTTCAAGTTCAATATGTGCAGGATGTTCCTTGGAATAAGTTTAGACAGGTTGTCTAAGTGATTGTGATAGGTGGTCACAAGGAAGAATGTTTTTGAGACAGAAATCTTTTTAAGTCTACAAGCGTCGAGTGAAGCCAGTTCGCTCCACGCCAGATGTCAAGGAAGGATGCAGGAAAGAAAAAAATTCATCTAAGTCCATTGGTGTTGAGTGACGCCAGTTCACTCAACGCCAGATGCCAAAACGTGTTGAGTAATGCATGGACAGTCAAAGCCCAACAGCTTACAAAGCAGATTTGCGGCCAAGTCCACAGGCGTTGAGTGAAGGCAGTTCACTCAACACTATATAACAAGAGGCGTAGAGTATAGCTCAGTCTGTCAAAGCTTCAGCATTGGCAAGAAAGAAATCTGACTATGTCTAGAAGCGTTGTGTGAGGACAGCTCACTCAACGTCTGAAGAAATAAGCATTGATTCAAGCTCAAGCTGTCGAAGCATCTGAGAATCAGAGCAGGATTCTGGCTAAGTCCAGAAGCATTGAGTGCGGACAGCTCACTCAACGCCCAGAGAAGAAAGCGTTGACAGAACACAGTTCAGTCAAAGCTTAAGAAGATATAGATAGAAAATTCTATCTAAGTGCAGATGCGTTGAGTGAGGACAGCTTACTCAACACAAGCTCATCAAGAAGATCAGTTAAGTACGGAAGCGTTGAATGAAGGCAGTTCACTCAACTCCTTAGCAAGATGGCAGGCAATCAGAGAAACAACGAAGTTTAGAAGCGTTGAGTGAAGGCTATTCACTCAGCACACTCAATGCTTAGTAGTGTCGAAGTAATTGGCTAAGTCTAAATGCGTTGAGATATGAAGGTTCACTCAACACACTCAACGCATAGCAGTGCTGAAGTAATTAGCTAAATTCAAATGTGTTGAGTGATGAAGGATCACTTAATGCACTCAAAGCCTATTGGTACAGAGATATTGGCTAAGTCTAAATTTGTTGAGTAATGAAAATTCACGCAATGCCAGGTAGTGCATATTATTTGGCAAACTATTTTTGCGCTAAGTGAAGGCTGTTCACACAACGCACTCAATGCCTGGGATGAACTAGATGAATTTGGCTAAGTCCACAGATGTTGACATTAGCAAGAGTCAGTAAAATTCAAACTCATTGCGGGAAGTCTACAGTACACAATAAATGGCGTTGCAGGCCTACTGTATGACGTTTTTTGTGAAAGCAAAGTTACAGCCAACAACTCCAGCTAGACCCATGGGTCAAAGAGCCGTTGGACGGCGAAAGATAAAATGAATGAGATCAACATAAGCAAATTAACTTTTAGGGTTTTATCTCTTCGCAAAGAGGCGGAACTGCATCTTCTTCTTCTCGCCATTTTTGGAAAGTCTGAAGCAACAGTTCAACCAGCAGATCTAAAACTTCAAGCAGTTAGCTGTTGCAATTTTCACCGGCAACAACAAGTTCAAAAAAATATTTTGAGAAGTAAGAAGAAGCAGAACATGCCTGATATCTGCAGTCAAGGTCAGTCGAGTGAAGAATACACAAAACTGATAACTCTTTATCTTCATCATCAAGTTCAGAAACCTGTGTTTCTGAGATACTTCTAGCACAAGCAGCAGTTTCCTGAAGATCATTTTTCTTCTTGCTGTGAAGAAGTTAGGGCTGAGTTCATCTCAGCTCAGGAAGCAGAAGGCTCATAGAATATTTCTCTAGAGTCAAATCAACATCATCAAACCCTTTACTTTCTGTAGGATCCTTTGGATCTGAGTGTAAGCCTAATTATAAAGGCTGAGTGTATGATCATTTCTTGATCTGAGGTAGGATCCTATGTGGATCTGAGGTAGGGCATGTGTGCCTGAGGTAGGGCAGTTTGCTTGAGGTAGGAGAGTCATTCTCTCTAAGTGGTAGGGCCTTTATGCCTAAGTTGTAGGATCCTTCTATGGATCTGAGGTAGGGCCTTTGTGCCTGAGCTGTAGGAGAGTCATCCTCTCTGAGTGGTAGGGCTAACCTCCTATCTTGAGTGAAGGACTTGTGCTCAAGTTTGAGGTAGGCGATCTTTTGATCACTGAGATGTAGGAGCAAGTTTGCTCTGAGTTGTAGGGCTTTGTGTCTGAGTTATTGATCTTGGAGGAGACTGAGAGATCTGTGTTGTAAGCTCTTTGGAGCGGAGTTTTGGAGAAGTGCTTTGTCTAACACACTGTTAGAAAGATGAGAGGGACAGTGGATGTAACCATAATTTGGGGAACCACTAAAAATCTTATGTGTGCTTTTGTGGTTTGTCTTAAAAGAAGAAAATAACTAACTCACAACACACTTAAAGAAGGAAAAATATAAAGAGACTGAAAAACGTATTCACCCCCCCCCCCCCCCGTAGGTGTTTAGCTATCCTTGAAACTAAAGACTTTCAAGCATCCTATCACAGAGTGCATTCTAGCGGAAGTAATTTAAAGGTTAAGAGGAAACCAACTAATTAAATGTCCACTAACATAAAAGTAGGAATGATAAACCAAATACACATATAGTCTTGGCCTTAAGGCCTTACAGTGTTCAACTCAAATTAAAATTTCTTGCAAACATCGACACTCGGGCCGACCATACATGAACGATAAAGTATACGAGTAATTTTCTTTGCCCTTCACGGGCCAGCTTAGAAGCTATGGGCTCCATCCCTCTATTTCCCGTCTGCCTCTGCTGCTCCTACAAGAGACAATACACCACAACGGTGGGAAACAAAACAATGGTCAGCATTAGCTGACAAAATTATAATGACCCCACCCCTTATCCAGGGTGGTGGTGCTCCTTCCCTGCAGACATTAGTATAATCAAGAATTGGCGATCACAGCGTGTAAATTAAGCTTCATTCACCACAGACGTTTGTACGGCCGTCTAATGCCCCGTGCTCTCATAACACATTCTCGGTGCATAGGACCTCAAGGGTCACGCCTCTATTCTTTGTGATGGTCAACAACGTTTGAGCTTTTAATCTTACAGGGCCAAAGCCAAAGATAACGCCCCTATGGCTATGACCAAGTCATGTAATTTACACTTTTACTCAATCCAGGACGAACAATATTGGGTTGGGTACAGTTCAGCTCTTTCTCGTGCTCAAATTATCAGGCGCGCAAGCCACGACGCCGGTCAGCATCCCCTTTCCCATTTCCGTATGATCCATAACCCCGTTAGGATCCTAGGAAAGCACTCACGGTCGCCTGAGCTGGGCCACGCAAGCTCTCAACTCCACATACTGGCCCCCAGGTCTTCAAGAGACAAACATCACCAAAATATTCACCCCAGGACTCAACAAGACAGGCCTCAATAAATGACCACAAGGTTTCCAAGAAATAGGCCTCAACAAGCAATACAACGCTCATTGGGAGATATCACCGGTGGTAGCGTTACCGCCGCGCGATAGGGGACATACTATCGATTCTTCCCCCAAATCGGGTGTTTTCCTAGAGTCTGCCTCCAGTTCTCTCAACACGGCCATCTGCACACCCAGCGACTCCGAAATCAATGCAATTAACACGTAGTCTTCTCTGTCATACAAAGCATACAAACATCACCAATCTGGGAAAACTTGTTTGGATAGGCTTCATATAGCACGCCTATTTCGTACTTCGATTACGGATCTAAATGCAAAACTAACGAGGATATATAAATCTACCTATCGGGAGAACCACTTCCACATGTTCGTGGAGTATCTACCCTCAAATGCCAAAAATATGGAATTCACATGTCCATGGAAGAGGATCTTTACCCTAAAAGTCCATTTCTACGTCATGGAAGAGATTCTATCCAGATGAAAACTACCATTTCGACTTTGTCTTTGTAGATCCGAACTCGTCTCGTGAATCCGAGCTCCGAATCTCAAACGGTGGCGAGATCTTCTCTCTTCGGCGCAGCTTCTCCTCCTCCAAACATCCAGCCCACGTTTCTCAAATTCCAAAAGAAATGAAGAGAAAATGGCCAAACCAACACTATAAACTGAGCTACCACCGCGCGATAACTTGCTACCGCCGCTAGTCCTGCACAAAAAGACTGTCGATCCGGTCTAGGACCGGTCTTCTAAAAGACCGGTCTTTTGGCCGACCGGTCCTGCTCAAACCAATCCCGATACGAGATCGATTATCCTCTTCTTGAGAAGGACTGGTTGGGACCAACAGACCGGTCCTAACCATTCCCAGATCGGTCCTAACAAGTCCCAGACCGATTTTTTTGTTGGTACTCTGCTATTTTGAATCGATTGCATTCCTCTTTTTTTAGATTTTGTATTAATGTTGTCTATAATCAAGTTTTGACTCTAATCTCATCTAGGTTTATGAAAATGGAGAGAATTATATTCAAAAACATATGAATTCGAGTGCATAACTGGTCTAATTAACAAACTTTTACCGGTCTTTTACTGGTCCTAGTCTTTTACCGATCTCAGTTCGGGACCAGTCTTTTATCGCTCCCGGTCCCGGTCCAGGACCGATCTTAGGTGGAAAAGGACGGACCTCTAGGGACCCCTGGGACCAGTCCGGGATTGGACCGGTCCTAACCGGGATCGGTCCCTAGCCAGTCCTAACCGGTCCGGTCCCAACCGGGCCGGTTAGGACCGTTTTTTTACAGCACTAACCGCCGCACGGTAACACTAATCAATGCTTCAATTTGCTTGCCACCGCCCAGGCCCTCCAACCACAGACTGACATGTAGGCACGCCATTACAGCTTCACTATCACTGTGCGATAGGATGCTAACGCCTCGCGGTAGCTAGCAACTATTACAAAAGGACCTCTCCTGCTACCGCCATGCGATAGTTACTACTGCCACGCGGTAGCAACCCGAGAGATTCGACAAATAAATTGCCAAGCTACCGCTTGCGATATCCCTACCACCGAGCGAAAACTTCCCGAGAGCTCGGCCACTTTATTTGGCTGATGCCGCGCGATAACAACCTACTGTCACGCGGTAAACTATTTGTCGAGTCAACCTTCCTCACTCAACGCTCTCGACGCCTGGCGCTACCACCACACGGTAGCATTAACGCCACGTGGTACCTTCTTTTTCCTTCCTACAGAAACTTGGGGTGTTAACCTTGAAATCGATGTTCCCTCCCAAGGTATCCAACTTGCTAGTCGTGGCCTGCTCCAGGTTCTCCCTGGAGGTCACGACCAGTCTAAGTGTTGGTGAACAAACTTCTCTGTCCACTCAGGCCGCACAGCTAGGACGGTCTCCCCAGTTTGATAGCCTACGTCGCGCAGTAGCCGTTTGTTCTGTAGGGACTGCGGACTGCTTCCTCAGTCCACCCCTGTAGGCCGCGCGGTTTGATCAGCTAACCGCACCATGATTCTCCATTCCAACAGATGCGAACTATCCAACTAAGTGGCGGACTCAGATTCCTATCTACCGAGACCGCCATGTAGTCACGTGCTAGGCAAGTGTCACGGTCTTAACAAGCCCACTCCTGCAAGTTGCACAACAAACAAAGCAAACTGCTACTTCACTAGGCGACATGCCTCCAGGTCGCTCAACACCAGGCTACCTGCCTCCAGGTCACCCAACAACATGACAAATCTCAAGGTCGCCCACCAGAGGGCTACAAACCTCCAGGTCGCCTAGTAGGGCCGGAAAACCTGTCCATCCAACATGAGGCGGACTTTAATGGCGGGGGCGACCTGCTACTTCAGTCCGCCAGGTCGCCCAGTCAACCAACTTTCGCTCGCTTATAGTTCACGGACTCGGTCTCAGTCCACCAAAGGAGCATGGACTTGATCCAGCTCTTCGTCAAACCGTACAACATTCAGCGGACTCATCCCGTCCATCACAGGCTAGGCGGACTCGTTACGCCACTCAACCCTTCAGTTTGCTCGTAGTAGACGGACTCCCCCAGTAGTAAAGGCGACCTGCTTAATTAAGGTCTCTAACCTCTAACCCAGCGACAAGCCTCCAGTAGAGGCAGACTTGTCTTCTATGCCGCGGGCTGGGCAGACTCATCCAGTCCACCACTGAGCCCTCCAGCTTTCCACCAACATGCTTCCCTGCAGTAGAGGCAGACTTACCACACAGTCCATCAATCAGCTTTCCAACAGCTTCTCCCCAGCAGAGGTGGATAACTCCTCAGCCCGCACACATTGGCCCGATCTCACTCAGCACGGAAGAGGCAGTCTCATCCCAGTCCGCAAACATCAGAATAAACACCAGAAGACAAGTCCCTAATCGTGCTACCTGGTGCGGACTCGGCGGACTCCAAGTTCTACTCGCACAACTCACCGACTCACTGAGGGTGACGTTACCAAAAGATGTTACCTCCTCGGGCCTATAAATAGCCCCCCATACCTCTCATTCTGGAGGACACAGACACGAGGGCAACCGATGACAGGGTCAAGACATCAGATCTTGCGTACTCCACTTCCCAGTTCGCGCAACATCAACTGTCCTCTCTACCTTATCGCGCAGTCCGCTCGGCTTACTCCAACGATCTACGAGATCAATTACTCGCGCGGTCTGTCGAGCTCTCTGCTCAGTCCACGCGGCCTCCTCTGGCAACTTCTTTCCTTAGTAGCCAGCTTCCCCCTTTGTACCCTTTATTTGCTTTCCATGTAATGGTGCAACTCAAGCTGTAATAACTAAATATTAATCAAAGGAAATTCTGTCACAAAAGTGACATTTAAGACGCGACTGGTGAAGTCTGTTGCTGCTGCTGCTAGCGGCCCCCTCTTCTTCTCAACTCACTTCTCTCGGCATCAACCTGCAAACCCAACCATCAAAGTAACCATCTGCTCGACAGTTCCTGATCAACCATCCTGGCCATATTCGCACTTGGATCAACAACCTCATTTCCTCTATCCTCGCAACCCTTGATCAAGCGCTTGATCCACTCTCGAGCACTCAGAAGCTTTTCACAGCATCCACAACAACCTCTCAGTTAACCCCGCAACCATCTTCTTCTATCATCTCTCTTATGAGACCGAACATACATGTTAGCTACTGGTGCCCGCGACAACTTCTCCTCTTCGTTTGCGCGCATCAACAGTTAACATGCGACCTTCAGATCTCAAATAAACGGTGAAAACCAACAGTTAGTCATGTCAGATCTTCAATCAGCTGAGAACATTGCTCTAAGTCCTGGTGAGGACTCAGTTTGGGAAGCCTAGGAGCAATTACGCCGTAAAATAACCCAACAATTTTAGGAAATCAACCATACTCTAGCTACAATCGCGTAGCGATTAGAAATGCAATCTGCAGCAGCACCTGTTCCTCCAGTCAATCCAATACCAATATTGGAGAATCAGCAAGCCTATCCTCCAGCTTATCCGTCGGTCTATCCTCCTTACACACCGACCTTTCCCCAAGGTCCTGCAGCCCCTTTGCGGCCTCAAAATGATGAGTTTGCAGCTCATCAAAACTTCTTTCGGGAAGCTGCCCGGGGAAGCCCAACAAGATTTCTGGACTTTTAGGGAAGTCATCCTTACTCATCAGCTCCTGTCTTTGCTCCTCCTGCAACAGCTTTTCCCTTCTGTTGGGTATATTGGTCCCAATGGCCCTGATTTGATGATGTCAAACATGTCAATGAGAAAGACATAGTTGTATTTAATGTGTAAGACCCCCCTCCCAAATCCCAAAACATGGCCCGAAAGAATTAGCACACGGGCTAACCTGTACCACAAGACGCCTATTCTGCCGGTTACAACCAATATCAATATATGCCAACCCAACCAAAACATAATATAAAAGTCAAATCCACACATAAGCAAAAAAGTCCAAAAGTACATCAAATAAAGAAGCTAATGGCAAGCTTCTAAAATATCAGAGTACAGCAAATATACGCCCAAAGGGGCTACATCAAAATCGCTCAACACTCACATCGGTGAATGACGATAGCGACGGTACCGTCCCTTCAGGCCCTGTCGTCCTGGCCTGGCTGCCCTGCTGCATAATCTGCGGCTCCTCTACCTGCAGGGTGACCTCCTAAAAAGGAAGACGTAGCAACCGTTAGTCGAAAAGACTAAGTGCTTTCACATCCGCTCCCCCGGCGACTCCTCAGCACCAGGCAGAGAAAGGAACAGAGTACAATATATATTAAGTAACAAGCAGTCGTGCACGGGGGACCCCGTGCGGGCAACATTTGTCGTGGGTGCAACATTTGTCAACGGTGCGCCATTTGTCGAGGGTGCGACATTTGTCGAGGGTGCGGCATTTGTCGAGGGTGCGGCATTTGTCGAGGGTGCGGCATTTATCGAGGGTGCGACATTTGTCGAGGGTGCGACATTTATCGAGGGTACGACATTTGGCTAAGGCAGAAACATTGGTCGTGGGTACGACATTTGTCATGAAGGCGACATTTATCGTAGGGGCGACATTTGTCGTGGGGGCAACATTTGTCATAGAGGCAACATTTGTCATGGGGGCGACATTTGTCAGGGGGGGCGACATTTATCGTGGGGGCGATATTTATCGTGGGGGCGATATTTGTCGTGGGGCATCATTTATCGTGGGGAGGGGACATTGGTCAGGGATGACGACATTGGTCGGGGGCGGCGACATTGATCGTGGTCGATGACAATGGTTGTGGGCGGCAACATTGGACGTGGGTGGTGACATTGGTCGTGGGAGTGGGTGGGGGGGCATCGGTCGTGGGTGCGACATTTGTCAACGGTGCGCCATTTGTCGAGGGTGCGACATTTGTCGAGGGTGCGACATTTGTCGAGGGTGCGGCATTTGTCGAGGGTGCGACATTTATCCAGGGTGCGACATTTGTCGAGGGTGCGACATTTGTCGAGGGTGCGACATTTGGCTGAGGCAGAAACATTGGTCGTGGGTACGACATTTGTCATGAAGGCGACATTTATCGTAGGGGCGACATTTGTCGTCGGGGCAACATTTGTCGTAGATGCAACATTTGTCATGGGGCGACATTTGTCAGGGGGGCGACATTTGTCGTGGGGGCGATATTTATCGTGGGGGCGACATTTGTCGTGGGGCATCATTTATCGTGGGGAGGGGACATTGGTCAGGGATGACGACATTGGTCGGGGGCGGCGACATTGATCGTGGTCGATGACATTGGTTGTAGGCGGCAACATTGGACGTGGGTGGTGACATTGGTCGTGGGAGGGGGGGCATCGGTCGTGGACGGCGATATTGGTCCTGGGGCGACTTTGTTCGTGGACGACGACATTGTTCATGGGGGCAACATTAGTCGTGGGCAGCGGCATTGATCGGAGGCGGAGACATTGGTCTGGAGAGGCGACATTGATCGGGGGCGGTGACATTGGTCTGGTGTTGAAGCCAAAAATTGGCCTCAACATCGGGGCTTGCGACATTGGTCGGGGGCAGCGACATTGGTCGTGGGCGGCGACATTGGTTGTGGGCGGTGACATTAATTGTGGGAGCCGACATTGAACGCAATGACGAAGAGCTATGAGTAATGGGTTGAAGCTGCACAATTTAGACCGGGAAAAAGCATATGCCATCTAAGGACTATAATGATGAAGTTGTTGAAGGAGCACATAAAGGAAACACGTATAAATATTTCACCAATTATTTGTCAAATTTTGTGAGCAATGGAAGTCACAACTAAAAGTAAAGAACACTGAATATGTTGTTTGCATGTACCTTGGCTTTTTCGTTCCAGCAGTTCAATGTTTGATCTGGTTTTAAAACCTTATGACATGTTTCAAGGTGGAGGTGATCCCCCTAGAAAGAATCATTTGAGCCATAACTAAAAAGAATCACCTTTACAGTCAAAGTCATGTTTTCCACAGTACCCGGCCGGCGAAGGCGGGCTTCGCTCGCACCCGGCGGGCTGCCCGCCCATGACGGGTCGCTGCGCGTTGCGCCTGCATCGATGTAGGTTGCATCTGCATCAAGATGAGACAAAACCCGGACGGCGACGGCGAGCTACGCTCACATTCGCGTCGGTTGCGCTCCCTTTCGAGCTAAATTAAGAAATATTAACATATGACATAGCTAAATTAAGAAGCTAAAAAATCATAAGATGTCAGTTCTCAAAAATGACAACAAAAGTGGTGTAAAAAAAGACCAACTGAACAAAGATACACAGTCAACCAATCTCCACCATTGGAGGGGACCAAAGATATTAATATGAAACCCAAATAACGATAGATATGCCAGAAAGCAGGTTCGGCGAGTCCTCGACCAACAACATTTCAATCAAACATATGCGCAAATACTAACTTTGTTCACCCCAATAATTTTAACTAATCATGGATATACTCTAAATGAAAAATACAGTTTAAAGAAAAAAATATACAAAAGCTAAGAAAATCCTACACCCCCATCTCCATTCAATTATATAGCACAAATAATATGAGAAAGGGAATGTAGCGTGCAGTCTTCAAATATAAGCAGACATTTGCATCTTATAAGCAGACATTTGCATCTAATACCATCAGCTAAGAAGCTAAGAATCTATGATAAAAAAAACTTGGAAATTAAGGTGAGATTATGGGTTAAAGAACATGGTGTAAAAAATTGTTGCAAAATTCAAACATGGATTGGTATAACACCATGGTGTAAATTTATTTTTCGTGCAGTGAGGCAGTTGTGTAAAAAATGATGCAGTGAGGCAATGGTGTAAATTTATTTTCATCAAACATGAACTGCTATAATAACCAGAAATAATCTCTTCTAACAGACATTTAATCAAACATCTTAACAACATAGTGTAAATTTTTTTTTGTATATGCATTTCATCAAACATGCACTGCTATAACAACAAAAAATAATCTCCTTTAACATGCACTTCATCAAACATGTTAACATCATAGTGTAAATTTATTTATTTTTAACAACCTTGGATTGGTAGAGGGAGAGAAAGAGCCGAAGTTTACTTGAAGTGGAAGTCGTAGAATACCTGTTCAGGATGATCTCTCCCAGAAGATTTTGAAGACGAAGGTTAGGAGTTGAGGATGGAGGTTAGAAATGAAAAATAAGAAATCGTACATATTTTTATTCAGTGTCTAAGATTAAATTGTGGATTTGATTCAATGGCTCAGATGCTACCCAATGTAGGATGAGACCATATTTTTGTCTAATAAGAAATGATATATAGAAAATGAAAAGTTTGAGAAACATAAGTGATATACAGAAATGATGTAAAGATTGAGAAGGAGAAATGATAACCTGGAAATGATTTGGGCAAAGAAGTGAAGCCCTAAATTGTAGAGGATGCATGTTGAGGTGTCAGAGAACTGAGGGTAGAGGAAATGGTGCCCTTACCCTGGAATATAGAGTACCTAAGAATGAAAGACCGACAGAGAATAGAAGTTGTAATCTGAAATCGAACAAAGAGCACCCACGGTAGGAGGAGTTAAGGGAGATGGAAGAAGAGGGAAAACCTATAATCGAATGATGAGTAGCCACGGTGGTCAGACGTCGTCACAGTATGGATCACGGTCGGCGTCCGCGTCGGTGTCGGCGTTGGTGTCGGCGATGGCGTCGGCGTTGTCGTGGGCAAAGAGGGAGGAGTTACCGGTGGAGAGCGGTAAGACGGAGGAGAGCAAAGCGCAAAAATGGGAAACTGAAATCAGAAATATGATCATTGCACACAAAAATATGAAGGAAGCAAAGACTAATCATCTTTGCAGTCCAAGGAATCAAAGACCCAATCAGCAACCTATAACTCATTCATTATATGCAATACTGTCTTAGAGGAATCACAGATAAACAAAATTGAAGAGGTGCTGGTACATTTTAAAAGCAAAACGCGGAATAAACACTAACCCGAAAGGACGCTATTGTCGAATAGGCACTGTCGAGGAGTAGGAGTAGATATTTAGGTTTTGTTGTCGAGGAAGCTTGCGAAAAAGTTGAGTAATCTATCTGTAGTTGTAGAAAAAAGCCTGTCTGGTAAAAGAATATAAAACAGAAATAAGAAATACAAAAACTAAAATCTGAATTAGTAATTTCTAGCATCACTGCACAATGTTTAAGCTTGAGAATCAACCTGAATGCAGTTGGTCGAAAAAATTGCTGGAAAACTGGAATGGGACTACTTCTCAGATGTCTGCTTGAGAGCTTGGCCCACAGTCCTTCTGTGACAAACTGAAATCTGAAATATGAAAGCGAAATTCTGGTTATAGTCTGTTTTTATGTATAAATAACAACTAAAATACATGTAAAATAATTCAGATTTGATGGAAGGACCTTAACCTCAACCAAATCAGGCGCAACGGTCCACTGAAAGAGAAACATAAATAATGAATTGAATTGTTCAAAGGATGTCAACTTTATAATGGTAACCTCATATCAGAACACAATTAAATTTAAAGTAATTACATTTCTCAACAAATGTCTGAAACAAAAAACATCAATAAAAAAATAAATGAAATGATAGAAGTACCTCTTTGAGATTCAGTCTATTCTCAAACTTTGTCCCACAAAAAAAATCATTTTTTATTGGTGATTTTTGTTTTAAAAATCTCTCTTCCTATTAGTTGAGAGAAAATGAAATAAAAAACTGAAATCAGTTGAGACTTGGGAGCTTTATAATCGTAACCCATATCATAACATAATTAAATTTGAAGTAATCATATTTGACAATAATGATTAAGTGAAAAAAATAAACAATCAAAAATAATTGAAATGACAGAAAAATATACATCTTTGAGATTCATTCCAATCTCAAACTCTGTTCAACTAAAAAAATATACTCTTGATTAGTGGTTTTTTGGAATGAAGCCCTCTTCCGATTGTTTGAGATAAAATCAAAGAGAAAATGAAACCAAAAATTTGAGAGCGGACCATTGTTTATAGTGAACTTGGAGGGAGAGAGGCGTATGCAGTGGCTTCTGCTGCAAATAGCTGAGAGGTAGAGCGTTCTGCTGAATGGGAATTTGGAGAAAAAGGAAGAAAGATCTGCGTGAATGGAGGTTTGTTCAAAATGGAAGAATGCAAGGAAGTGTACCTACGGACACTTTTAGCGAAGTGCACCTTCGCAGCGGAAGAAAACGGGAAGAGTGTAGTGTCCGCAAGAGAAGAGAACGGGAAGAGTTAATGGGGTCGTGGATGGATTTCTTTGTAGGTAGGAGCTCGCTGATGGAGTTTCTTGCGGAGAGGAGTTCGCCAATGAAGTTTCTCAAACAAATCAGAGGCTTGGAGGAAAGACAAAAAGTAGATGAACAAAATTAAATGAAAAGCTTGAAGCAGAGACTTGGATGAAGCAAGAAATTGCTAAGGTATGAGATTAGAACCCAACAGAAGAAGACTGTGGGAATAGAGTTTAGCAATGGGTTGGAAGCAAAACCTCGAAGAAGGCGGTGGTGCAGAGGAGCTGCCGCAGAGATGCTACCAAGGAAGAGCTGCGGAGGAGCCGGTGAGGAAGAGTTGCGGAGGAGGGTCTGTGTGTCGCGGTAGGAGCTGCCGTTGTTACGTAGAAGAAGAAGATGGAGAAGAGGGGTATCAGGATTTTGAGGCGGATGAAGAGTGTCGGATTCTTTTAATTAAGCCCTAATCCGGCAAAAAGAACAAAATATCCCTTATTTAACCCAACAAAACCTATTTTATGAGGGCATTTTGGTCCACCGAATGTTACACCATGAGGGATTAGGTCTTCCCTTATAGTATAAAGATATAAGCAGGTACAAGCAGGTGGAATAAGAACAATATGATTAACATCATTTTAATCTAGCAGTTCTACATGAGCTATAGTAATCCATCAAGTATAAGTATCTACAACAGGAAAGTAACTTAACTTGTAAGGATGCCCAGACAAGCTTATAAGTTAAGGATCGGCTTAACATAAAGTAACTCATCGTATAGGAGTGCCCATACAAACTTATACTATGAGGATCTTGTTGTGCAATGTAATGTAATGGTATGTATGCAATAGAATGACTCACCCATGATCACGCACATGCAACAACTATGTCGACACAAACTAGTAGTTCCCACTTTTCGAGCAGGTAACTAACCTCTCAGGCATCAACCGCCCTGGCCAGGCGGCGACAGTAGAGTGGGCTTCTATACTACTAAGCGGGCATCCACACTGCTTCACTTAGGCCTCTGTATGCCTCAATGCTAAGAACAAAATAGTGGATCCCCCCCCCCTATTATGGCCCAGCGGGAGACTCGGGTAGATGTGCATCGAGAACCAAGCCCAGAACTGGTCTTGTGGGACCCGGAAGGAGACTCAGAAGAAAGCACAAGGACCAAGCCTAACCTTTCACGTGGTACGGAAGGAGCCCCGAGAATGAACACCGAGGACCAAGCCAAACCGTCCACTCGGCACGGATGGATCCCCGGGAAATGAGCACCGAGGACCAAGCCCAACCGTCTGACAATGTTGCTCCTCAACATTACCAGAATCATCGCGGTCATTAAGACTATCTACAATCTACGTTCACATAGCTCTAACATAACTGATTAACATGCTTTAACCAAGTTCAATCATTTGTGTGCACATGAATCAACAATCTAAATAGTAATGATCGTTTGCTCATAACATCACCACTGATCGGGTACACAAATTCAAGTCAATCTTATCATTAATCGACATATGACCGCTATCGTTACGTACTCAATGTTACCCATAATGAAATCATTCTAATCTCATCAACACATCAAAACGTTCGTTCACAAATTCTACCCCAAAAGATTGGTTCAAATACAGCTCACTCCTCTATTTGTTTATGTGGGGTTCATTCAACAATTTCATCGCTCGTTAAATTATGATGTTTAAACATAAAGGAATTCTCCAGCCCCTACATCAATTAGTTACATTGTCTCTACCGAATTCAAATCCAATGCTATACCAATCCCAGAATTTAGGTACAGAACACCACCAGCACAACACCTTTGACCGGAGATTCCCGAGGCTACAAAAATCCGATGAAGGTGTGTAACCCTCGTTGGAAAGGTATTGACAGTGGCTACAACTTTCGTGTTTAGTTGAAAGCCTAGATCTGGCGTATCATACTTCAATCGGCCATAAAGTTTGCTGCGCGCAGAACATAGGTTTCTGCACGCATCTTGAGGCGGAATGAACGGCTTCGGTTCATCTTCCTACTCAAGCCAATTCCCAAAATCACCTCCAGAAATTCCTCCTCCCTTATTCACCGTCATAAGGCCATTTCTCTTCACGAAACCATCCCCCATATTCACATAGAAGGATGGAGAGGTTGAAGACACCACTATCCATAGAGCACAAGCCCTAGAACGGCCTTTACCTAGGGAAATAATCATCTCGCAAGTCTAGACTCTTTTGAGTCGACATCTCACCTAGATATATCTACAGATCTAGCACCAAGGGAGAGGGCAGGAAGCTCACCTCATTTCCGGCATTTCCACCATTTCCGGCCAAGGATCTTGTAACTATTTGCGGCGGCATCTTCTTCTCCTCGGCGGTGGCGGTTCTTCTCCTCTTGGACTTGCTCCAGCATCTTCTCCCTCTCTACAGCAGTTCTCTCAGGAAAAAGGGTGGAATGAGGAGTGAAAATGGCTAGCGTTTTCACATCCCTTATAAGTGAAAAGTGACACGGGTAGGGACACGCCTGTGTCCTTACCCATGTCCTGCTCGGGTGAAGCATCATCGACATTCCAATATCGGTTCAGTACACAAACACGGGTAGGGACACGGGCGTGTCCCTACCCGTGTCCATATGACACGGCCGTGTTCTCTGACTGTGTCCTTCTCAGGACATGCTTCGTCAAGTTTCACTTGACACACACGGGTAGGGACACGCCCATGTCTCTACCCGTGTCCTCCTCGGGGCATACTTCGTCGAGCTCTACTCGACACACACGGGTAGGGACATGCCCGTGTCTCTACCTGTGACCTTCACAAGAACAGTGGTTGTACAGACACAGGTAGGGACATGTCGTGTCCCTACCATGCCATCATGCACATGGGTAGTGACACGCCCGAGTCACTACCCGTGTCCTTCTCTGGACATACTCGAGTCATCGACACGAGAGCTGGCCTCACACGCACAGGTAGGGACACGCCCGTGTCTCTACCCGTGTCCTATTCTGGACTGATTTCTCCTCCCAATTACAAGTGCAGCCCCGCTTCCAGCACTTCTTTGAGCCCAAGTCAGCTCTCCTGACTCACAAATGTGCACGAGGGGCATAGTGCGAATCGGGATGTAACATAATGTATGGTTAAGTTCATTCATACAGGTTAGTCTTCGTCATAATGATTGGACAGCTAGTTCAAGAGACAATGACAGGTGGACTTAAGGTGGAGCTGGATACTCGAAAAATTACCTAAGTCCAAAAGCGTTGAGTGAGGCAAACTCACTCAACGTCATCCAGCTAATAGCGTTGAGAGGAGGCGGGCAGGAAAATTACCTAAGTCGAAAAGCATTAAGTAAGACAAGCTCACTCAACGCCATTCAGTAAAAAATGCTGAGACAGTTGAGATCGCTAAGAAGAAAGCACTGAGACAACCAGAAAGTTGACTAAGGCAAAAAGCGCCGAGATAGCTGAGACCACTGAGAAGAAAATGCTGAGACAAAAGTTGACTAAGGCAAAAAGCACTGAGACAGCTGAGACTGCTGAGAATGAAATGTTGAGATCGCTGTGACAAAGCCTGAGAAAAATCGGCTAAGTCCAGAAGCATTGAGTGAGCTGAACTCACTCAACGTCATACAGCTAGAAGTGTTGACTCAAGGTTATCCTGTCATAGCCTTACTGTGAAGATTGCAGAAAATTGACTAAGTCCAAAAGCGTTTAGTAAAGCTTCATAACTCAACGCTATTCTGAGTATGTCAACGCCATCAGGCAGAAAACTGAAGAATATGGCTAAGGGAAAAAGCATTGAGTGAGGGATATACACTCAACGCTCTTAATTCCATCAGGAAGAAAGCTGAATAATATGGCTAAGGGATTTACACTCAATGCTCTCAACACCATCATACAATGCTGAAGAAATTTCTTAGTCCAGAATCGCTGAGTCTACCATTCATCAAGCTGAGCTTAGCTTTCGTCGAATAGAGTTCAAAGTTTGTCGATCATAGTATTTACCTATAAGAAGGACTTAGCTATCAAAATCATCGAACGGAGCTCAGGTTTCGTCGAGCTAATCTCGAAGTTCGTCGACCTCAGCCTTCACCTGAAGAAAGAACTAAGGTAAGGGAATTCGCCAATCTCAGCTTCACTGGTTCGTCAAGCAGAGCTCAGGTTTCGTCGAGTTGAGCTCGAAGTTCATCGACCTCGGCCTTCAACTGAAGAAAGAACTGAGCTAAGGGAATTTGTCGATCTCGGGTTCACTATTTCGTCGAGCTGAGTTCAGATTTCGTAGAGCTAAGCTTGAAGTTCGTCAAACGCAGGATTTTAGAAAAGTTTTGATTATGGCTAAGTCCATAATGATGTTGACTCAACAAAGTCAACAAGTCAACAAAGTTCAGATTCGATGCAAATCGACATTATCGTCGTCATCAGTCTACAGGGGATCTCATGTTAATAGAGCTGAGGTTTTAACCACCATTAAAACTGAGACATGTGTTGATCATCTCGCCAATGTGACGGGATTATAAATAGCAGAAGTGATCTGAAGAATAAAAAAAAGAAGAATTAATTGGATTAATCTCTGATTAAAAAATGAGAAGCGCAGTTCGTCGTCTTCATCCTCCATTGTTGCAGGAGCCAAGAACTTCAAGATCAAATATGAAGGGCTTCTGAGTTTGTTGGTATAATAAACATCCACTCCAGAAGGATTAGAGTAATCCTTTAAGAGAGATGAATCAGCAAAGGCATGACCTAGGTGAAGTTATCTTCTTGATCCAAGCGGATCCAGAATCTGAAGATCAATTTGCTGGATCAGAGAAGAAGGAAGGGTTGAAATCTGCTCAGTCCATATCAGGAGATATACATGAAGAAGAAGAAGCGGATTCATCTGCTAGTTGATTCCAGAATAAGCCGAGCATCATTTCAAGATCTCTGTGTCATCTTGTTGATGTGAAGAATAAGTTAGGGTTGATATCTGCTCAGTCCAGGTAGACAGGCATAGAGAACTTTCTCTGATGTCTGTAATTCATCATCATTTATATTTCTTGTAAGATTCATTCTTAATCTGAGTGGTAAGGCTAAGGCCTTAGTTGTAATCCTATATTATAAAGGCTGAGGTAGGGTAGGAGTTGCCTGAGTTGTAGGTGTGTGGATTCACACGGAGGTAGGGTAGGATTGCCTGAGCTGTAGGAGTGTGGAGTCACTCTGATGTAGAGTTCTTGGGAAGAACTTGAGTTATAGGATTTTGGTGATCTGAGTGGTAGGGCTTGTGCCTGAGTTGTAGGAGCTGATTGGGCTCTAAGCTGTAAGATCTGATGAGCTGAGAAAGATAGAAGTAAGTTTGGTCGAATCTAGTATACTGTTAGATAGGTGAAGGGAAAAAGTGGATGTACCCAACAATTGGGGAACCACTATAAATTTTGTGTACTGTGTTGTGTTGGTATTGATTGTTGTGTTGTGTTTTTTAATCTATTAGTTGTCGAAGTTTTTGGAATTAGACCTGAAAGTGATGTGTTAGATCTAATATACTCTAGAGGGGGGATGAATAGAGTATTTGAAGGTCCTTATAAAACTATTACAGCTTCTGCTGTAATTAAAATGTGCAGAATTAAACTAAATTAAATAAGCACACAGCAGTCCTAAAAACAAAAGCACAGTAAGAACAAAAAGAAAAGGGGAAACCAGACGACACAAGAAATTTTATAGTGGTTCCCCAACCTAGGTACATCCACTCTTCTACTAGCCTGGTATAAATCCACTCAGGTTTTTGATCAGGTTCGTGACACCAATAAGCTTTTGATCAGGTGCTCAAAAACCAAATCCTCAAGTCTTTTGATCAGGTGACTTGTAACCAGGAATCACTTTTGAAGGGAGATGACAACCCTTTACAGAGGTGGGGATGAGAGTGTGATGAAAGTCTTCTTTTCTCAATCACAATGAGAAGACTATGTGGATTCAGTGATGTTGTCAAAGCTCCCCCTGAGATGTAGAATAGTACAGGAGAACTGGAGCTTTGCATAGGGTGATAGGCCTTCAATCTTTCAGCCTTGATCAGAGAGATCTTCAGGAACTTATTTGACAGATGGAAGATTTGTTGTCCTGTGAAGTGTCCTAGAGAGTTTGAAGAATGAAGACTCTTGATATTTGAATGATTGTTCTTCTTCTTCAGTATCAGAATTCTTGTGTCAGACTGAGAGCAGACAGGTTGTGTTTTTCTTTCTGATTCAGTATTCTTCTCTCTGTATGTATTTCTGACTTTCTTTATATCTGTTTGTTGTACTGGAAAAGAGAAAAATCTCTTTTTATATTTCCTAGGAAAATTGGTCTTTCGAATTTTGAATTCCTTCTTCATTCAATGCTGACGGCCTAGAGAATAAGCAGCATTGAATAATTTCCCCAACTGTCCCGTGGAAAAATGGCAACCAATAATCCTGGAGAATATCCCAATCAATGCTCCTCTAACGGTTATATTCAGAGAATGTTAGAGCATTGATTACCAAGGAATTATTGCAGTAATAATGGGGACAGGGCTGGAAATGACTTAGTCTGGAATCGTTGAACAGATGATAGAAATTGTCGAATTGAGTCCACAATTCGTCGAGCTGAGATGTTGTGTTCCTCGACCAGACGGCTTATGTTCGACGAGCTGAGTTCCATGATCGTCGAGATGGAAACTGAACTGTTGTCTCTTCTGAACATTGCCTATTCTGTGTCTGAAGTTCGTCGAGCTGGTAAATGTGTTCGTCGACTGGAGTTCAGTCTGGACTTAGAATAATTTTTGAATGAAATTGTTGAAGTACAGAGTCCAGAATTCGTTGAACAGAGAACTGAGTTCGTCGACCTGAGACTAGAGAACATAGTCTTGACATAATGCTGTAGTAGTCCATAGATTAGTCGACCAAAGTATAGAGTTCATCGAGCTCATAACTAAGTTTGTCGACCAAAGTCTGATACTAAGGACTTAGAATATCTTGATGTTTCCAGAACTTGAAGTGTTGTCGTAGTGTCCAAGTTTTCGTCGACCTCGTCGAGCTTAGCTCAGAGAATTTACTCTGAGATCGTCGAGCTGAGCACGACAATCGTCGACCTGAGTTCGATGAACGTCGAACTCACTTTACAGAGTCTTGAAATCTTCTAAGTCTTGAGTCTCTGGCAGTCTTGTTGATAGTTGGTCCATGTGATGTTGACTCTAAGGACTTTGCCTAGACTCTAGGACATAACTATTACCCTGGCTATACATTGTGGGTCACATGATCCTAAGTTAGTGAACCTAGCCCAAATCAAACTAGGGATCCAACAATCTTCCCCTATTTGGGTGAGGTTACTAACTACAGACTGAGACTTAAACTGAAAATAAACAAAGCAGAAAAAAGCATATATCTGGAAAAGATATATAACACATGTAACATATATATATACATGAGCTTTGTTCAGAAAATATAAAGCAGTTATAAATAATGCAGAAAGATAACGAGAGTTCAACATCACTTCTTCTGCTTCTTTTCCTTTGGCATTGCATCCTTACTCTTGTCTCCTGGCTTTGTAAATATTATTTCTCTGTTAGGATCTGAAGCTTGCCCACTGGTCATGGTCATGTCAGCAGCCCCTATAATCTTAAGAGATGTAGCCCTGGGGACAACTGCTTCAAGATGAAGAGACATATACTCTGATGGATTAAATACTTTCTTGCTGACATGCAATCTGTTAAGTTATTTCTCTCTTTATGACGACATAGTAGTGAATTTAGATGGGTCTTGACCTTATTTCCTGGCTTTATTCATTTGAGAGAGCCCAACTAATTCATTAAACCTTGCCATTCTGAAGTTGGGGTCAAGCTTAGGATCAAGAGGAGGAGAAGGAGGTCTCTCTGAATTTGCTACCTGGTATGACTTTAGAGAAGAGATTCTGAACTGAGTAGATTGGTCCTGGAAATTTGTAGACACTGTATGTTGCTGTTTTTGACTGGAGTATAAAGACCTGGGAGGTGGGACTTCACTAAACTTTCCTTTTGACTTTCCTAAAGTAATAGACCTTTGAGAGGATGAATGCTTATCAGATGATCCAGCTGGAGGAGGATTTGAAGATCTGTCTTGCCTTTGATAGGTCTGGGTAATAGAAGGATATCTTTGAGATACTAATCCAGAGGCTCCTGCTGCTGGAGGAGGAGGAGGAGGTTGATCTTTTCTGTATCTTTGAACTGGAGGAGAAGAGTATCTTCTGCTTTTCTTCCTCTCCTTCTGCAGATTCTTGGACAGCCACATCCAAGCTGGCATCCATTTATATGGTGTTATCTTTTGAAGAATGTAATAAGGAGTGTCATTGTTTGGATTAGGCTTAGGAGCAGGAGGAGGAGGAGCTTTTCTTTTCTTGGATACTGGCTTCCACTTTGGTTCATCATCAGATTCATCATCATCATCCTCATCATCACTATCCTCATCATCAGATCTTTAAGTATTATCATATAAAGCATTCAGAGCCTTCAGTGCCTCAGCTGAAATGATAGGCTTATCAGGTTGAGAAGGAGCTTGAGCAGGAATATCAATAGGAGCTGGAGTAGAAGCCATAGAAGAAGCTAGAGTGTCATCAACTCTGACAGTGCTTTCAGCAACTGCTTTTCTTCTTATTGAATGTTAGCCAAGATCACATCATCCAGATCTGGCAATGGAGAGTCATCCATGGCATAACTAGGAGCAGAAGAAATTGTTGAAGGAGCTGGAATAACTTTGGGCTCAGGAACAACAAAACTATCACTAAGTTGCTTTGCAACTTGTGGACTTACTAGGGATGTATATGTTATAATAGCCAAGGATGGCTTAATAGTATGTTCTGCTGTAAGACATCTCAAAACTGCAAATTCAAAATTCTTCAACAAATTCTCTAAATCAACTGTGGGATTAATAATGAAATCACCACCAGTAATTATTTGCTCAGAGACCGACTCTTCCAAGTCGATGTCAGTATCAATAAAATTAATAAAATCAAGACCATATGTATCAATATACTTTGTGTAACACCCCTTATACGTTGCATAGCATATAGAAGTAGGTCTGGTCGAGGCCCGACGCCATATACCACAGACAGACTGCGTGGTTACTCAATGGAAACCATCCAACCAATCCAACGTCCTACACAGAGTCACTCTAGCGGAAGCAATTTATTCGTTGCAATAATAAAGAACCCAACACTAGAATGAATGTCCACTAATACGGCAAAAGGAATGAAGTACAAATACACAAGTACTCACCTTATGGCCTTACAATTGTTTTCCTCAGATTACATGTCTTTCAAACCTTGGCACGCAGGCCGGTCATACATGACTAAAAGAAAACACTCAAAATTAGTCCTTCGAGGTCCGGCTCAGCAAATTGGGCTTTAGCCCGCTATTTACCGCTCGGCTCCGCAGCACCTGCAAGCACAATCCACTGAAACGGTGGCAAACCAAAGCAACGGTCAGCAAAGCTGACCAAATTACAACGATCCCGCCCCAAATTCGAGGCAGCGATGCTCCTTCCCTGCACTTTATTAGCATAACCAAGCAGTATATAAATACATTGCATCACAGGCGTTGGCACGCGTAGCCACACGCCCCGTGCTCTCAGGGCACATTCTCGGTGATTACGGTCTAAGTCCACCGACTCACAATCGTCCCCTGGACGACAATCTCTCATGAGCATTTGGTCTTTCTGTCCACTGCCTAAGACCCTCCATTTATGCCAACAGTAAGTGGCAAGTAACTTTAGGTCTCTTTAACCGAACGACATAGTGCGGGTACAATTCCTCCTGACCCGTTGCTCACACCGCAACATTAATTTAAAAACATATGCGCGGGTCAAACTTTCCCGAGTCCCAAATCGTTTACATACATCACATAACCCAGTTATGTTCAAGTTGGCTCCCAGGACCACATGATGGCAGAACCATGCGTCCGCCCAGTTTTTCGGGTGCACCTTGGAGTTAATCCCCAAGGCTCCCTGTTGCAATCTACCTCGTAGAAAACCTGAAAAACAAACGTTAGCACGGAGTCTTCTCCAGCCACTTATGCAATGCAACATCATTGATCCAGACCAACTTGTCTGGGTAGGCTTCACACATCATGCTTATATCCGTTCTCGATTACGGACTCTATATCTTGTAACACCCTGAAAGAGCAGCTAGATCTGATATACTCTAGAGGGGGGTTGAATAGAGTATGTGGAGCTTTAAAACTTTTTACAACAATTGTTGTAATAAGAGTGAGCAGGGAAGCAGTAAATAAAACTAACCACAGCACTAAGTAAAACAGAAACTAAGCACAGAAGAATCAAGGCCAAAAACAAAAATGAAAACAAGCAAAACCAGAAGACACAAGGAAATATAGTGGTTCCCCAAACTTGGGTACATCCACTCTTCTACAACCCTAGGTAGGAATCCACTGCAGGATGAGTTGATCAGGTGTCATGGGCACCAATGAGCTTTTGATAAGGTGCTCAAAAACCAAAGCAGATTTTTTGATCAGGTGTCTTGCCACCAATGAGCTTTTGACAAGGTGCTCAAAAACCAAGCTCAAACTTTTGAAGGGAGTTTGAGAAACCCTTTACAGAGTGGGGGTGAGAGAATGATGGAAGTCTTCTCTTTCTCAAACAACTGAGAAGACTATGTGGATTGTTGATGTCAAAGCTCCCCCTGAATCCTTAAGATCTTCAGGAAGAAAAGCTTTGCAGAGGGTGATAGGCCTTCAAATATTGAACTCCAACAATAGATGATTTCAGCAATAGCTGAAATGTTGAATGTCTGGAGTCTGGAAATATGTTGGCCTTGAACACTTGGAAGACTAAGGAGATCTAAAGATTTGAGAAGGCTTGATCTCCTTGGATGTGTGTTCTTCAGAATTCTTTTGTGACAGAAGATTTTTGAATGCTTCTCTGTAATCTGTATCCTCTCTCTGTATTGTGTGTGTTCTGTATTGAGATATTCAACAACCCTGTGTTTTATTCTCTGGTATCGAATAGAATAACATTCTCTGTCAAGTATAGCCGTTGGCCTGCATTAATTGCATCCTTAATTGCATAATCTCTTCTGGAGGAAAGTCCACAGATACATTCCTTGAAAAATCCCTTGAAACTTGGTCCAGAATTGAATGATAACGGCTAGGAAATCTCTGAATTAATTACAGAATAACTCCTAACTGATTTGAATTTGAATTAAGAAATATCCTGGAAGTTGTCTGAAATCGTCGAACTGAGCTCTGCTATCGTCGAGCTGAGCTCAGCGATCTGGAAACATACAGCAGCAAAATATCATCGATCTGAGCTCAAAGATCGTCGAACTGAGCTCAGAGATAAAGTTCCAAAGCAGAGTCAAAATCGTCGACCTGAGCTCACCGATCGTCGAATGGAGTTCGACGATATTATGAAGTTGAGCTCAGCGATCGTCGAATGGAGTTCGACGATCTGTCGAAGTTGAGCTAGAAGATCGTCGATCGGAGTTCGACGAATCGTCGTACTGAGCTCGACGATCAGACTTAGTCTCTAGACAGAAAATCTTGGTCTTCAGGGCAGCTTCCAAACCTAGACTACTAACCCTTAGACTCAATTCTAATTGACCTATTAAGCTATACAGAAGGTCAAGCAAAGGTTCCTAGAGACATAGTGATCCTGACCCAAATTAGTAATAGGGTGTTCCAACAATCTCCCCCTATTTGGGTTAGGATTACTATTTACAGACTTTGGAAAAACTTAAATAACAACATACAATCAGTAAAATATAAAAACAACAGCTAGACATTGCAGAATAATCACGAAGATTTATATGGCATCCAGATAATCAGAAATTGCAGAGATTGTCACCTTACAACATCATTTCTTCTCTTTGCCCTTAACCATTTTAATTTCTCTGTTAGGATTTAGGGCTTCCTTCTTAGATCTGGTGTCATCTGCTGCACCTAAGGATGTCTGCTGTTTAAGCCTGGGAACCACTGCTTCAGGGTGTAATTCCATGTATCTGTCAGCATCAAAGAATTTACTTGAACCATATCTCTCTAGTTCTTTTGTCTCTGTTCAGACATTGTAGAAATGTTGGAAGAATCTAATCCTTGTTCTCTGGCCTTTTTAATTTGGTCCAGTGCAGCTAATTCCTTTAACCTTGCAGTCCAAGCAGCTGGATTATTTTCAGGGCCCTCATAAGGTACAGGTGGCTCATACCTGTTGGAGGGGTTGTCTTGAGAGGGCCTGGCAGACACAGTTTCTTTTAGCTTGTAAGGGAAGGAGCCAAATGTTGTATCAGTTGAAGTTTGTCTTTCCCTGGAATATGGGTGCTGCCTGGAGTAGCCTATAGAATAGACTTGAATATCTCTCTGATTACCTCTATATCCTCCTCTCCTAGAATGTGAACCCCTGGATTGGCTTTCCCTATGGTAAGATCTGGCATGAGGTTGATAGGGAGCCTGACTTCTGACTGGGGGTTGACTTGCAGAGCTTCCACCTGCACCTGCATCAGGAGGAGGTGGTGGAGGAGGATGAGAGTGCTGGAATTGGGATGAACCCTTCTCATATTTTCTCTTTTTCTTCATTGCTTTTAGCTGGTTCTTGGAATACTGCATCCAGTGTTCAGTGATTGGGCAATCATGTAGAATGTAGTAATGGATATCATTGTTATCTTTAGCTTTAGCAGGAGGTACCCTCTTCATAGCCTTGCTCCTTGCCTTCCTATTCCTGGCAATGGTAGCAGAAGAATCATCAGAGTCTGTTTTAAATTCATCAGATTCAGAACTCTGGTCCTCATAGAGAGCATCTATTTTCTTCATTAAATCCTTCTTAAGTTGAACAGAGGCAGATGAGGCAGAAGTTGAAACAGCAGCAGCAGCAGCAGGTGTTGAGATGGTAACAGCAGAGACAGCAGTAGATGGAGAAGGTGAAGCAGAAACAGCAACAGCAGCAGTAGACTCTGGACAGGTGACAACAGCAGCAACTGTCTCACTAACATCAGCAGAAACTTTACTAACAACAGCAGAAACTTCACTAACAGCAATAGAGGCAGAAGGAAAAACATCAAGGACTGCAGAAGGCTCAAATTCAGTGGCCTCTGACATCAGAATGTCCTTGGAAGATGGTTCATCAGAAACAGTAGGAACTTCAGCAGCAGCAGCAGTAATTACTGAATTTACAAAGGAAGTGAGGATGCTAGGGTCACAGCAAGAAAAAGGCACAAGTGCCTTGGATAAGTCTTCTGGAGGCTGGACAGCATGGACCTCTGGCAGACAGCTGAAGAAGGCAGAATCAAAGGCTGATAGCAAAGACCTGAGGTCTATTGCAAGAACTGCAGTTGAACTCTGACTTTATGGAGGCACAGCAACAGCAACAGAAGGAGCAGCAGAAGAAGCAGAACTGACAACAGCAGCAGACAGAGAGCTTGCAGAAATAGCAGCAGCAGCAGCATAAAGATTCTCTTCATATGGCATCTCCCCCTGCCTAGATGCAGACAGGTCTGGATCAAGGCACACTGCTGTAGGTGTTGCCTGAGGGAAGAGGGAAGAAAGCCTGGCAGAAAGGGCTGCCACTAATAGGTGCAGAGGAGCCAAGGAGGTCTCTAACAATAGAGAGAGCCTGGGGGCAAGCAGCTCATACAGCCTGTCAGCAAGGGCTGAGAGGTCTACTTGCTCAAGAGCTGGAGCAGAGGTAAAAGGTATGGAAGCAGCTGGGGATGCTGGAAGGGAAGGGCTGGAGAATTATGGAATGGATGGCTGAGGTGTTGGGAGGGTGGATATGGGGGATAAGGGAATGGATATGGATGGGATGAAAGTTGGTTGATCAATGATCTGGTGTAGTAGGTCTTGAAATGAAGTGGAGGAGGAGGGTAACTCAGGAGGAGATGATGGGGAATCATCCATAAATGAATCATCCAGTAGGGTGAAGGATGGAATGGAGGGTGAGGATGTGACATCAGGTGGAGGGTAGGAGAACAGTGGGTGGAATTGTTCTTCTGGTGTAGAAAGAACAGGGACTGGAGATGGTGTGGATGTTGGAGATGGGCTGGAGATGGTGATGGTGGATGGTGCTGGAATGGTGGATGGTGGGGGAAGCGATGGAATTGGAGAAGGAGGAGAGGCAGCAACAGTAGCCAGGTCATCTACAGGGGCAGAGACCTGTGGAGGAGTGACTCTTTGAGTCCTTGTGCCTGAAGGAGCACTGGAGGAGGGCCTGCTAGGCTTGCTGATTTGCCTGTCCCACTTGCCAAAGAGGGCACAGGACAATCTCTTGGAGGCATTGATATGAACTCCAGAGGAGACCAGCAAGGCAGGACACCTATGCTGCAGAAATACTCCAATAATCCTTCCAAAATTAACAAAACTTTTGTTTATTTTCTTTTTGATGAGGTCAAAGAAAACCTCTCCCCAGTTCAGACTCTTCTTATCCACAAGAGCTCCCATGAGACAGACCTGATATCTTGATATTGTATCATGGGCTGAGTGCTTTGCCAGTAGCACTTTTCCCACCACATCTGCCATGAACTTGTACTCAACAGACAGGTTCCTTTTGAAGAGCTTGGTAGGGTTTCCCTCTGGATGACCCATCCTGGCAAGCAGTTCAGAATACTCCTCTCCAGATAGCTCAGCAGAATCTTCTACATTTCTCAATTAAAAAACTTCTGAGAGAATGGTTGGGGTCAAGGGTACCTGATTTCCAGCAATAGACCCAACTATTGTAGAGTTATCTTGATTATGGGCAGTATAAACCCACTCCTCGATCTCGTCTGAAGCCAGCTTGATCCTGGTGGTCATTATAGCAGTCAGATTCTGATCCTTGAACAGACCCAGTATATCTTGAAAAATTTGATCAGTCGTGCTGAAGGATTCTACATCAATGTCAAAACCGGCATCAAACTTCATTGCAGCAAGAACAGCAACTGACACAACCATTGTACCTACAAAACCTCAACAAACAAAACGACCAAGAGTAGAACTGTTTGGATGGAAAGAAGATTCTTGCAGAGAAATCGAAAGCGCAAAAGAGAACGATGGCGAAAAAAGAGTTTTATATTAGGGTTCGACGCAGAAATGGAAAGATCGTTGAACTCAGTTCGACGATCGAGGCTTCTAAAGGAATCTGAAGAGACTTCAACATCGTCGATCTCCGTTCGACGATATTGGAAAGCGTCGAGCTCCGTTCGACGATCGTTCAGAGAACAAAACCGTCGAGCGCCGTTCGACGATCGTTGACCGGAAGAGATAGTTCACACTATCTGAGAGGCGCTGAACTCAGTTCGACGATTTTTGGAAATCGTCGATCTCCGTTCGACGATCTTAGGGCAAATCGTCGAGCGCAGTTCAGAGATCAGAAAAATTCTAGACACTAAGAAAAATCAGAATGTTTGCCTAGTATTGGTCAATTTTTAAGCTTTCAAAATCTTGGAGATTATTTAAGACTTCCTCCATCTAACATTCCTAACTGATTTAGGAAGAAGGTGTGTTTCTTTTCATCCAAGGGCTTGGTGAAAATATCTCCCCTTTGTAAATCAGTTGGGATATATTGTAATTCAATTTTATTCTTTTCAACATTATCCCTTAAGAAATGATGCCTAATCTCTATATGTTTTGTCCTACTATGGAGGACTGGATTTTGAGCTATGGAAATAGCACTAGTATTGTCACAAAAGATTTTAGACTTCTCTAAGTTGTAGCCATAGTCTAGGAGTTGGTTTTGGATCCACAAGATTTGTGAACAACAACTGCCTGCAGCCATATATTCAGCTTCAGCAGTTGAAGTTTACACAGATGTTTGTTTCTTACAAAACCAAGAGACAAGTCTGTCACCAAGGAACTGACCAGTTCCACTGGTGCTTTTCCTGTCAATTCTGCATCCAGCATAATCAGCATCTGAGAATCCAGTTAAATCAAATGCTGAATCATTTGGATACCAGAGACCTAGATTTGGACAACTTTTAACATACCTGAGAATCCTCTTTACTAAAGTTAGGTGTGACTCTCTAGGGCTAACTTGGAACCTAGCACATATACATGTAGCAAACATTATATCTGGTCTACTAGCTGTAAGATATAGTAAAGAGCCAATCATTGCTCTATATGTGGTCTGATCAACAGGTTTCTCATGTTTATCAGCATCCAATACAGCATTAGTAGGCATGGGTGTTTTCATACAAGATGCCTCAGACATACCAAATTTCTTAACCAATTCATTTGCATATTTGGTTTGAGAAATAAAGATGCCTTCAGCATGTTGCTTGACTTGCAATCCTAGGAAGAAGGATAGCTCACCCATGCTACTCATTTCAAATTTAGAATACATCAGGTTAGAAAACCTTCTGCACAATTTGGAGTCAGTAGAACCAAAAATAATATCATCTACATAAATTTGTACTAGTAGGGTATGGGACTTATGGGTTCTAATGAAAAGAGTTTGGTCTACTCTACCCCTTATAAAACCATTTTCCAAGAGAAAGCATGCTAGGGTCTCATATCATGCTCTAGGAGCTTGCTTGAGACCATATAATGCTTTGTTCAGTTTAAAAACATGATCAGGATAAGTTGGAGAGATAAAACCTGGAGGTTGTCTAACATAAACTTCCTCTTTGATGTCTCCATTCAAGAAAGCAGTTTTGACATCCATCTGATATACTTTGAAGCCTTTGTGAGCTGCATAAGCTAGAAAAATTCCGATGGCTTCTAATCTTGCAACAGGTGCAAAAGTCTGGTCGTAGTCGATTCCTTCTTCTTGAGAGTATCCCTGAGCAACTAGCCTTGCCTTGTTCCTTATAATTACTCCTTGATCATCCAGTTTGTTTCTGAATACCCATTTTGTTCCAACAATTGATTGATCCTTAGGCTTTGGCACTAGTTCCCATACTTTATTCCTCTCAAATTGATGTAACTCCTCTTGCATTGCAATGATCCAGTGTGGATCTTGCTCTGCATCTTGAATGGACTGAGGTTCAATTTAAGATAGGAAACAGGTGTGCAACAGATTTTGGTTGACCTGATTTCTGGTTTGCACACCTGCTGAGATTTCTCCAATTATTTGGGAAATTGGATGGTCTCTTGATGTTACTAAATCAACAGGGGGTGTTGATTGTTCACCAACCTGTGTTGTTGTTTCCTCTTGTGGTACAACAACTGGCTCTTCAAGTTGTGCTTCAATGTGTTGAGCATTTTCTTCATCTTCACTGCTTTCATCCCTTTGAGTAACCTGTAACTTGTTCAAGTCTTCAACTAGAGAATGTTCCTGCAAAGGTTCTATGGTAGAAGAATTTTTCTCCTTGAAAGACATGTTAGTTTCATCAAATGAAATGTGAACAGATTCCTCAATTTCAAAGATGATTTATTATAGACCCTATAGGCCTTGCTGATCATGGAGTATCCCAGAAACACTCCTTCATCAGCTTTGGCTTGAAATTTTTCTAAATATCTCTTGTCATTATTGTGAATGTAGAAATACAACCAAAAACTCTAAAATAGTCAACTTTAGGTTTCTTCCCTTTGAGTAATTCATAGGGAGTCTTTCCCTTTAGTTTATGTATCAGACTTCTGTTCAACACATAGTTGGAGGTGTTCACTGCCTCTGCCCAGAAGGATAGAGGTAGATGAGCATCTGATAACAATGTAGTGGCAGATTCAATAAGGGTTCTATTTTTCCTTTCAGCTACCCCATTTTGTTGAGGAGTTCTAGGAGCTGAGAAAGTATGTCTGATCCCTTCACTCTGACAGAACTCTTGCATAAGAAGAGAATCAAACTCTGTCCCATGATCACTTCTGATCAAGGCAATGTGAGTATTGAACTCAATCTGTATACATTTGAGAAACTCTGTCAGACACTTAAAGTTATCAGACTTCTTCCTTATAAAGAACACCCAAGTGAATCTAGAGAAGTCATCTACAACTACTAAAGTGTAGGATTTCCCTCCTAGGCTTTGTAATGTGATGGGTCCAAAAAGATCCATGTGTAACAGATACAATATCCTAGGTGAATCACTCTTATTAAGTGATTTAAAGCTATTTTTAGTTTGCTTGCCTAATTGACAAGCCCTGCAGAGTCCTTCCTTCTTGTATGGGCCAGAAGGTAGACCTCTAACAAGGTTGTCTTTGGATAGCCTAGCAATAGTTCTAAGGTTTAGGTGTCCTAATCTCTTATGCCATAAAATATTGGGTCTACAGATAGAATTAAACAGGCAGATATCTACATCAGTTGAAAGAAAATCTACTAGGTAGATGTTACCTTTCCTTTTACCTGTCAACACAGTTGTGTTGTCCTCTGACTTGATTTTGCATAAGGCTTTGCTGAAGGTCACCTGGTAGCCTTCATCACACAGCTGACTGATGCTAATTAGGTTGTGCTTCAGTCCTTCCACATAAGCTACCTTCTTGAAAGTTACTGAACCAATCTGGACTGTACCATATCCTTTAGTCTGTCCAAAGTTTGAATCACCAAAGATAACTTTGGGTCCAAGCTTGGCTCTGAAGGATGTGAGGCTGTCCTTGTTCCCTGTCATGTGCTTAGAGCACCCACTATCCAAGTACCATTGCTGGTTAGATGTTGGATAGGTCTTCACCTGCACATAAGACAATTCATTTGTTTTTGACCCAGTTTACCTTGGGCCTAGGTTGATAACCTTTAAATTCTGAAATGAAAGACATCCCAGGTTGACTCTTATATCCTTCAGGATGATATCTCCTTGGAGGTATAATCCATTCAGTATAAGGGTTAAAGATTTGGGATGTAGGACCCTTAGGATTCAATTTTGATTTGCCTTTGAAAAATTTTCCAGAGCTCTGACCTCTGTTCGACGATCTGTGAGCTTCGTTCGACGATCTTGGGTCAGATCGTCGAACTCCGTTCGACGGTCGACTATAGCTGAGGTCAGGTATTTGAGATCGTCGACCTGCGTTCGACGATGTTGCTTGAGATCGTCGAGCTACGTTCGGCGATCGTCGATCTTCATTCGGCGATCGTCGATCTGCGTTCGACGATTTCTGCTGGGACTTAGTTTTCTGAGGCAGATCAGAATTTTTCCTAGCAACCTCTACAACTCTCTTTCCTTTGTCAGAAATGAATTTGATTGGAGTTGTTAGGACTATAGGTTGGCTGGATGAAGCACCCAAGCCCAGTGTACTGTTGAATCTGGAGTTCACTGTGCTTGTGATGTCCATCAGCTTGATGCTTCTCCCATTGAGGGATTCTTCAAGCTTCTTGGCCTCAGAGAGCTCACTTTTCAATGAAGCTATCTGTTCCGTACAGCACTCCAACTCCTGAGAGAGTTTGAGGTTTTCTGACTTTAGAGTATTGTGTTCAGATAATTGATTTCTGAGAGAGATAATCTCTTTCTCAGACTTTAGCAGGTCTAAACACAGTGCTTTAAATTCAGATTTAAAATCTTCTGAACTAAAATCAAAAGAACCAATTACCTGATCTTCTTCAGGTTGAGTCTCTGAGTCTGACTCTGACTCCTCTTCCTCTGAATTGTGCTGTGAGGCATTGATTGCCATCATGCAGAACTCCTTTTCTTCTGCATCATCCTCATCATCACTGGAGCTGGATGAGGCTTCTGACTCTTCTTCTGTCTCACTCCAGGATTCAGCAACAAACCCTTTTCTTGTATGCTTGTTTTTGCTTGAAGAAGGTTTGTCATTGCCATTCCTTTTGAAGTCTTTCTCCTTTCTTCTTTCTTTTCTGTCCCTTTTGTCCTTGTTCTTGTTCTCTGGACAGTCAGGAACTATGTGCCCTGGTTTCCTGCAACCAAAGCAAATAATGTCTTTATTATTACTAATGGACTTGTCATACCTTGGCTTGTCCTACTCCTTGTATGATCTTCTTCTGAAGTCCTTTCTGGCCATCTTGTAGAATCTTTTGGCCAGCAGACTGAGTAGTTCATCATTGCCTGTAGCTTTATCTTCAGACAGATCCTCAGTTGCCTTGAATGCTATGGTCTTCTCTTTTCTTGTGGCTGGTGAGGCAGCCTTCTGTTCTTCCTCTCTATTTTTGATGAGCAGCTCATAGGATTTGAGCTTACCCAATAGAGCTTCAGTGGTGATCTCATTTAGACTTCTGGCATCCTTAATTGGCCAGATTCTTGAATCCCAAGTGCTGGGAAAGCACATTAGGATCTTGTCATTAAGTTCAGTTAGAGAGATCTCTTTGTCTAATGTCCTGAGTTCACTGACAATTAGACTTAATCTGTTGTACATGTCTCCCACTGACTCAGTTTCTCCCTTTTTGAAATTCTCATATTGAGAGATGAGATGGGATCTTCTATCCTTTCTCTCATCAGCTGAGCCTGAGACTATTTCTGAGAGTTTGTCCCAAATTTCTTTTGCTGAGTTACATTCAGCTACCTTTTGAAATATGTCATCTGACATTGTCTGGGCTAGGATATTCATAGCCTTAGCATCAGCTACCTTCCATCTCTTGATGTCAGCATCTGTTCCTAATGGAGGTGGCACAGCATTTGTGCTTGTGTTCTCTGGGGGTCTTGGACATACTGTCAAAACAGAATTAAAGATATATTCGTCAATAGAATTCATGTAAAGCCTAATCCTTGCTTTCCAAAGTGCAAACTTGGATAGATTGCACACTGGAGGTCTGGTGCTAGCATAATCTTTGTTTTGGGCCATGATTTGTGAAAACAAAATCTAACAATAAAATACTAAAGAGAAGCAGATCTAGTTTGGGATCTTGAGGTTCAGGTGTTAGCCTGTACAACCAATCAGGTATGGTATGTTTAACCAACCTGGAAGATGTGGTATTTTTAACCAACCTCGCTTTGATACCAATTGAAAGAGCAGCTAGATCTGATATACTCTAGAGGGGGGTGAATAGAGTATATGGAGCTTTAAAACTTTTTACAACAATTATTGTAATAAGAGTGAGCAGGGAAGCAGTAAATAAAACTAACCACAGCACTAAGTAAAACAGAAACTAAGCACAGAAGAATCAAGGCCAAAAACAAAAATGAAAACAAGCAAAACCAGAAGACACAAGGAAATATAGTGGTTCCCCAAACTTGGGTACATCCACTCTTCTACCACCCTAGGTAGGAATCCACTACAGGATGAGTTGATCAGGTGTCCTGGGCACCAATGAGCTTTTGATAAGGTGCTCAAAAACCAAAGCAGATTTTTTGATCAGGTGTCTTGCCACCAATGAGCTTTTGACAAGGTGCTCAAAAACCAAGCTCAAACTTTTGAAGGGAGTTTGAGAAACCCTTTACAGAGTGGGGGTGAGAGAATGATGGAAGTCTTCTCTTTCTCAAACAACTGAGAAGACTATGTGGATTGTTGATGTCAAAGCTCCCCCTGAATCCTTGAGATCTTGAGGAAGAAAAGCTTTGCTGAGGGTGATAGGCCTTCAAAGATTGAACTCCAGCAATAGATGATTTCAGCAATAGCTGAAATGTTGAATGTCTGGAGTCTGGAAATATGTTGGCCTTGAACACTTTGAAGACTAAGGAGATCTAAAGATTTGAGAAGGCTTGATCTCCTTGGATGTGTGTTCTTCAGAATTCTTTTGTGACAGAAGATTTTTGAATGCTTCTCTGTAATCTGTATCCTCTCTCTGTATTGTGTGTGTTCTGTATTGAGATATTCAACAACCCTGTATTTTATTCTCTGGTATCGAATAGAATAACATTCTCTGTCAAGTATAGCCGTTGGCCTGCATTAATTGCATCATTAATTGCATAATCTCTTCTGGAGGAAAGTCCACAGATACATTCCTTAAAAAATCCCTTGAAACTTGGTCTAGAATTGAATGATAACGGCTAGGAAATCTCTGAATTAATTGCAGAATAACTCCTAACTGATTTGAATTTGAATTAAGAAATATCCTGGAAGTTGTCTGAAATCGTCGAACTGAGCTCTGCTATCGTCGAGCTGAGCTCAGCGATCTGGAAACATACAGCAGCAAAATATCATCGATCTGAGCTCAAAGATCGTCGAACTGAGCTCAGAGATAAAGTTCCAAAGCAGAGTCAAAATCGTCGACCTGAGCTCACCGATCGTCGAATGGAGTTCGACGATATTATGAAGTTGAGCTCAGCGATCGTCGAATGGAGTTCGACGATCTGTCGAAGTTGAGCTAGACGATCGTCGATCGGAGTTCGACGAATCGTCGTACTAAGCTCGACGATCAGACTTAGTCTCCAGACAGAAAATCTTGGTCTTCAGGGCAGCTTCCAAACATAGACTACTAACCCTTAGACTCAATTCTAATTGACCTATTAAGCTATACAAAAGGTCAAGCAAAGGTTCCTAGAGACATAGTGATCCTGACCCAAATTAGTAATAGGGTGTTCCAACACACCCCCATCCGTCACATGGCATATAACAGAAGGTCCAGCTGGAACCCAATGCCATATACCACAGACAGTCGGAAGGGTTACATAAGAATATTCAAACTGTCCAATTAAGACTACTCGTCCTACAAAGAGCATTCTAGCGGAAACTTTTAAAGTTGAAAGAACCCAAAAACTCGAATCCATAAAACTTGAATGTCCACAACCACACTACTGGAATGAAAACCAAATACACTGGAAAGGGTACATGGCCTTATGGCCTTACAATAGTTCACTTAATAAATAGTGTTTTCCATACATCGGCACGCAGGCCGGCCACACATGACAAAAGTAAAGTACAACTATTCGCTTTGGCCTTCAAGGGCCAGCACAGCAACAGGGGCTCCAGCCCGCTATTTGGTACTCGGCTCCGCAGCACCTGCAAGCAAAATTCGACCGCACGGTGGCAAACAAAGCAACGGTCAGCCAAAAGCCGACCAAATTATAACGACCTCGCCCCTTACTCAGGACAGCGGTGCTCTTTCCCTGCATAACATTAGTACAGTAAAATAATAAAGCGCAACTATACTATGCCACAGGTGTAGGCTCGCACGGCCAAACACCCCGTGCACTCAGGGCACATTAACGGTGAATCCTGACACTTCAGTGTCTTCACCACCATCCCAAAGATGGCAACCATGTGAGCATTTAGCCTTTCTGACCACCGTCTAAGGCTCCCGACTATGCCAACGGCAAGTCCCCTTTTCGGGTCTCTCGTACCAAACCACATAGCCCAGGTCCGATTCCACTTGCCTGTTGCTCACGCCGCCTAGTCAATTTAAGTCCTACGCGCGGGCCAAGCTTCTCTCGGATCCCAAAATTTCCAAACAATCACATAACCCAGTTATGTTCAAGGTCGGTTCCCTGACCGCCAAGTTAGCAGAACAACAATTCCGCTCAGTTTTCCGGGTGTGCCTTGGAGATAACCTCCAAGGATCCCTGTTGCAATCTACCGCGTAGAAACCCGAAAACCCAAAGCACGGAGTCTTCTCCGGCAATACATATCAAATGCAAAATTACCGATCCAGACAATACACGTCCGGGTAGGCTTCACACACAATGCCTATGTCCGTACTTACGATTCCGGACTTTATATGCAACACAAGGGGGACTATTCACATCAACCCCAAGGAACACCACACACTAACCGCACACTCGCGGGAGCAGGATTCCCTATGCAGAAAGGAAGAGCTTCACATGCTCAAGTAGAGAATCGTTACCCTCGTAGTCCGCTTTGGCGCCATGGAAAAACTATACGGATGGAAGTCTTCGCAACGAACTTTCCTCCATGGATCCGCTCTCAGATCTCCAAACGGTGCTCCGATGCTTCGCCGGCGGCCGAAATCCCTTCCTTCTTCCTCCTCTTTCCAACTCCTTTAGAGAGAGAATGGTTGGAGAGAAATGAAGGATTAACTCCCCCTATTCCCGGCCTTAACAGAGCAGGAAACCATCTGGGTCATTGGATCCTATTTAAAGAAAACAAACGGCTCAGATCCGCTCAAAAATCTCCAAACCTGGGCCGAACACGGCTTGGCACACGACCGTGTCCCAGGACGTGTGCCTCGATCCAGGCACGATCGTCAAACAAAGGAAAGACACACAGTTAAACACATGCTCGTGTCTCACCTGACATGCCCATGTCGGGTCTCTCGACACGCCCGTGTCCGGGGGCATGTTACCCATAACCGCCACGCCAACAGACACGGCCCAACTGAACATGGGTACTAACACGGGTAGACACCGTGTCAAATGACACGCCCGTGTCATTTAGCCGTGTTCCTGGCCGTGTCCTTCTCGGGATGAAAATGACCAAAAATCACCAGCCAGACACGGCCTTGGACACGCCCGTGTCCTAGGCCGTGTAAACCTATACAGACACAAAAAATCCATTTTTATGCGACCGACTCAAATACAACTTTCGAGGTGTTACATATGTACACAGCGGGGACTATTCATGTGTACCCGAAGGAATGCCTCAAACTTACCGCAAACTCGTGAGAGCGGGCTTCCCTATGCAAAAGAAGGAGAGCTTCACATGCTCAAGTAGAGAATCGTTACCCTAGCATTCTTCCTTGGCGCCATGGAAATGTAAGCAAATGAAAAGCACCGCACTCTCCTTGCCTCCGTAGATCCGAAGTCGGTTCGCGATTTGGAGCTCCGAAGCTCCTCTGGTGACCGGATCTAGGCTTTTTCTTCCTCCTTTGCTCTCCCCTCTCTCTAGACTTAGAAAGAGAACCACTCAAGTGAAATGAGGGTTTCAAAGGCCCAATCCCGGGTATATCCCAGTAGGAACAACCCCCAACCGTCGGATCCCAAAATAAGGAAACGAACGGCTACAATCCGTAGATGAAAAGTAAAACCTGGGCCGAACACGGCCTGCGACATGCCCGTGTCCAGGGTCGTGTCCATCATTCGCCATCAAAATCGACGCGTCTCGAAAAACACACAGGCATCCGACATGCCCGTGTTCGACCTGACATGCCTGTGTCAGCTAGTACACGCCCGTGTTCCCGGGAGTGTTCTCCCATCAACACAGGACCAACACCAACCTGAGACTCACACGGGTCTTAGACATGCCCGTGTCTTATTTGACACGTCCGTGTCAAACTCGAACACGTCTGGGCTCCAGGCTGTGTTCACTGTCTCGACACTTCATCGAGCGCAGTTCGTCGACCACCCGACACGGCCTTGGACACGCCCGTGTCCTAGGCCGTGTTCCATATCTTGACACATCGTCGAGTGAAAATGTCGACTTCCTGGGCCAATCATCGACACGAGCTCGACACGCCCTGAGACACGCCCGTGTCTCAGGCCGTGTTCGCTGCTCGACGATCGTCGACTCCAAAATTCGTCGACCTCACGGCCAAATCGTCGACTTGAGCCTGACACCCCCTGTCCCAGGCCGTGTGCCCCCTGCCAAATTCCAAATTTGGCCCAAAACGCCTCCCGTCACTCTTTTGAGTTTCAGGGCGTTACAACTCTCCCCCTCTTAAAAGAATTTCATCCTCGAAATTACATAAAGGAAAGAAACATAAAACTTAAACAGTACCTGAGTGAAACAACTTCGGGTACTCCTCAAGCATAGTCTGCTCTCGCTCCCAAGAGAGCTCCTCTCGACCGCAATTGTCTCAATGGACCTTGACCATCCTGATCTCTTTATTGCGTAGCCGCTTGACTTCTGAGTCCTCAATACGTTCGGGCTTGACCTTCATCGTCAACACACTATCAACCGACACTTGATCGACCACGATCACTTGCGTATGCTCTTACACCACCTTCCATAGCACCGATATATGGAATACATCATGTAGACCACTAAGCTCTAATGACAGCTTCAACTGGTATGCTCCTTCACCAATCCGCTCAAGAACCTCAAACCGTCCAAGGTACCTCGGGCTTAGCTTCTTCAAGCGCCGCACCCGTGAGACACCCTTGAACGGCTTGATCTTCAAGTACACCCAATCACCAACAGCGAACTCCATGTTCCTGTGCTTGGCATTATAGTACTTAGCCTGGTAGTCCTGAGCGATTAGCAACCTCTCCTGAATGGTTCTCACCAAAGAAGTAGCATCCTCCACCTCTAATCGCTTATACAATTTTGATTCACCCGTTTCCAACCAGGAGAACGGCGTGCGACATTTTCTACCATAAAGGGCCTCGAAGGGCGCCATTTGAATGCTCGCCTGGTAGCTATTGTTGTAAGCGAATTAAACCAAGTATAGGTGATCTTCCCATTGCTTTCCAAAGTCCAGGACACACATGCGAAGCATGTCTTCCATTGTCCTATTGACCCTCTCGGTCTGCCCATCTGTTTGCGGATGAAAGGCTATGCTAAAACGCAGCTTTGTTCCCAACATCTGCTGCACCAGCCTCCAATAATTGGGCGTGAACCGCCCATCTCGGTCACTCACGATGCTGCGGGGCACACCATGAAGCCGTACAATATTATCCACATATAGCTTTACCAATTTCTCAACCGGATCATCCTTCATATGCGGAATGAAATGTGATACCTTCGTTAAACGATCTACGACCACCCAAATGGCGTCGTTCCCCTTTTGCGACCTTGGCAACCCGTGCACAAAGTCCATAGTAATGTTGTTGAACTTCCACTCCGAAATAGGCAAGGATTTCAAGAATCCTCCCGGCTTTTGGCATTCCGTCTTCACCAAGGCGCAAGTTTGACACTTCGCCACGTAGTACGCCACATCCTTTTTTAGTCCTGGCCACCAGAATAGTTTCTTAACATCACGGTACATCTTCGTGCTCCCCGGCTGAATTGAGTACTTGGTATGATGCGCCTCGTACAACAATTCCACCCACAAATTGCCCACATTTGGGACGCACAGACGACCGTCTTTCCAAAGTAATCCGTCCTTCACAACGAATTGGGAATTTGACCCATCCAGAGCCTCTATCATGAGTTGCTTCATGTGGACATCCATATCCAACGCCTGCCGAATCTGATCAGCCAGGTCATATTGGACTTCAGTCCAATTCAATACTGCTTCAGCACTTGATTGCTTATCAACACAAAAGATCTCCAACGCCTCCAACTCCTGAACCAACATCTCGTCATGGACCTACAGCCAATTAGCTTGGGCTGGGGCCCGGCGACTCAATGCATCTGTCACCGCATTGCCCTTACCAGGCACGTAATGTATCTTGAATGTATAGTCCCCCAGGAACTCCATCCATCTACGCTGCCACATGTTCAGATCTTTCTGATCAATCAAATACTTCAGGCTCTTGTGATCGGTGTAGATATCAATCTTCACACCATACAAATAATGTCTCCACAGCTTCAAGGCAAAAATCAGGGCCGCTAACTCCAAGTCTTGGACCGGATAATTCCTCTCGTGCACTTTCAGTTGTCTCGAGCCATACGCTATAACGCTTCCATGTTGCAGTAGCACGCAACCCAAACCACTGCCTGAAGCATCGCTATAAATCTCATAACCTTCGGTCCCACTCGGCGAACTCAACACAGGCGTCGTGGTCAACTGACATTTCAACTCCTCAAAAGCTCGCACGCCTCCGGCGTCCAAACGAACTTCTGCTCCTTCCTCGTCAAAGTAGAGAGAGATAACGCTATCCGCGAGAAGTTTTCTACGAAGCGCCTATAATAGCCGGCAAGCCCCAGAAAGCTCTGGACTTCCGCTATAGTAGAAAGCTCATGCCACTCTCGTATCGCAACAATCTTCGTCGGATCCACTGCAATACCTTCCCCACTCACTATATGACCGAGGAACGTCACTGAGGACAACCAAAACTCGCACTTTGAGAACTTGGCGTACAATTGATTCCTCCTTAGTGTCTCCAAAACCAAATGAAGATACCTGAAGTAATCTTCCTCACTCTGCGAGTACACCAAAATATCGTCGATGAAGACGATCAAAAAATGGTCCAAGTACTCCCTGAAGGTCCTGTTCATCAAATCCATGAACACTGACGGTGCATTCGTCATCCCAAACGGCATGACCGTAAACTCATAATGTTCGTATCTTATACTGAACGTTGTCTTAGGGATATCACTCTCCCTTATCCTTAGCTGATAGTAACCAGACTTGAGATCCAACTTATAGTACACTGTCGACCCGATCAACTAATCAAAAAGACCATCGATCCTTGGGATTGGGTACTTGTTCTTTTCCGTTAGCTTGTTTAACTCCCGATAATCAATACAAAGTCTCAAGCTCACGTCCTTCTTCTTTACAAAGAGGACTGGTGCGCTCCAAGACGACGAACTTGGATGCACAAACCCTTGCTCCAGCAACTCTTGAAGTTGCACCTTCAGCTCCGCCATTTCCTTAGGCGCTAGCCGATACGGAGATCGTGACACAGGCTTTGCACCTGGTACTAGCTCAATAGTGAAATCTATCTCCCGTTGAGGCGGGGATCCAGGGAGATCTGCGGGGAACACATTAGGGTACTCAGCTACCACTGAAATACTATCCAACGTAGGCTTTGTCTTTGCAACCTCCCCTAGTGTAAAGAACAGCTCTGCACCAGTACGAACTGCCTTCACCACCTGAAGAGCAGACATCAACGCCTTGCTCGACCTGTGGTGGGCCCAAGTGCTCACCACCCCTTAAAAGAATTCGCCCATGAAATTTTAACACCCCCTATCCGTCGCATAGCATAAAGCAGTAGGTCCGGCCAGGGCACGACGTCATATACCACAGACAGACCAGGTGGTTACTCAATGGAAACCATCCAACCAATCCAACGTCCTACACAGAGTCACTCTAGCTGAAGTAATTTTATTAGTTGCAATAATAAAGAACCCAACACTAGCATGAATGTCCACTAATACGCCAAAAGGAATGAAGTACAAATACACAAGTACTGACCTTATGGCCTTATAATTATTTTCCTCAAATTACATGTCTTTCAAACCTCGGCAAGCAGGCCGACCATACATGAATAAAAGAAAACACTCAAAATTAGGCCTTCGTGGGCTGGCTCGGCAACTTGGGCTTTAGCCCGCTATTTACCGCTCGGCTCTGCAGCACATGCAAGCACAATCCACCGCAACGGTGGCAAACCAAAGCAACGGTCAGCAAAGCTGACCAAATTATAACGATCCCGCCCCCAATTCGGGGCGGTGATGCTACTTCCCTACACTTTATTAGCATAACCAAGAAGTATATAAATACATTGCATCACAGGCATTGGCACGCACGGCCACACGCCCAGTGCTCTCAAGGCACATTCTCGGTGATTACGGTCTAAGTCCGCCGACTCACCACCGTCCCCTGGACGGCAATATCTCGTGAGCATTTGGTCTTTTTGGCCACTGCCTAAGACCCTCCATCTATGCCAACGGTAAGTGCCAAGTAACTTTAGGTATCTTTAACCGAACGACATAGAGCGGGTATGGTTCCGCCTGACCCGTTGCTCACACCGTAATGTTAATTTAAAAACATATACGCGGGTCAAACTTTCCCGAGTCCCAAATCGTTTACATACATCACATAACCCAGTTATGTTCAAGTTGGCTCCCAGGCCCACATGATGGCAGAACCACGTGTCCGCCCAGTTTTTCGGGTGCACCTTGGATTTAATCCCTAACGCACCCTGTTGCAATCTACCTTGTAGAAAACCCGAAAAACAAACATTCGCACGGAGTCTTCTCCGGCCACTTATGCAATGCAACATCACCGATCCAGACCAACTTATCCGGGTAGGCTTCACACATCATGCCTGTATCTGTTCTTGATTACGGATTCTACATGTGCACAATGGGGACTATTCATGTCTACCCAAAGGAACGCCTCAAACTCACCGCAAACTCACGAGAACATGCTTCCCTATGTAAAAGAAGGAGAGCTTCACATGCTCAAGTATAGAATCGTTACCCTAGCGTTCTTCCTTGGCGCCATGGAAAAGTAAGTGGATGAAAAGCACCGAACTCTCCTTGCCTCCATAGATCCTAAGTCGGTTCGCAATTTGGAGCTCCGAAGCTCCGTCGGTGACCGGATCTAGGCTTCTTCTTCCTCCTTTGCTCTCCCCTCTCTCTAGACTTAGAAAGAGAACCACTCAAGTGAAATGATGGTTTCAAAGGCCCAATCTCGGGTATATCCCAGTAGGAACAACCCCCAACCGTCGGATCCCAAAATAGGGAAACGAACGGCAATGATCCGTAGCTGAAAAGTAAAACCTGGGCTGAACACGGCCTGCGACATGCCCGTTTCCAGGGCCGTGTCCCTCATTCACCGTCAAAATCGACACATCTCGAAAAACACACGGGCATCTGACACGCCCGTGTTCGACCTGACACGCCTGTGTCAGCCAGTACACACCCGTGTTCCCGGGCATGTTCTCCCATCAACACAGGACCAACACAAACTCGAGACTCACACGGGTCTTGGACACGCCCGTGTCCTATTTAACACGCCCGTGTCAAACCCGAAGACGCCTGGGCTCCAGGCCGTGTTCACTATCTCGACACTTCGTCGAGCGCAGTTCGTCGACCACTCGACACGTTCTTGGACACGCCCGTGTCCTAGGCCGTGTTCCCTGTCTCGACACATCGTCGAGCGAAAATGTCGACTTCCCAGGCCGATCGTCGACACGAGCTCGACACGCCCTGAGACACGCCCGTGTCTCAGGCCATGTTCGCTGCTCGATGATCGTTAACTCCAAAATTCATCGACCTCATGACCAAATCATCGACTTGAGCCTGACACGCCCTGGGACACGCCCGTGTCCCAGGATGTGTGCCCCCTGCCAAATTCCAAATTTGGCCCAAAATGCCTCACATCGCTCTTTTGAGTTTCGGGGCGTTACACTCTGTACAATCTGCTGCTACTGTTGTTGCCTCTGCTGCTGGAGCTGCTAATACTGGAACTACTGTAGCTTCATCATCAGACATCTCCCCCTGCATGGTTTCATCATCAGCCAGTGATCCGTGCAGATAGGGTAGTAATTGAAGTAGCAAGAGGCGTAATGGCCTCTGTTATTAGTGTTTTGAGTAGGGGAGTGAGGAGGGTAATGAAAGAAGCAATTGGTGAGGTGTCCAATGGTGGAGCGGTAGATGGTGTTGCAGAAGGTGTAGAAGTGAGAACTGTGGGAGGGATAGGAAGTGGAGCATCTAGAATTTGAACATCTGGAGGGGATGCATATTGAGGGATGGTAGATGTTGATGGGGATTGATGGGTGGCATCTTCCATGTGGGTTTTTGGAGAAAATGGGGAATTGGGAGGTGATGGAGGTATATTGAAAAATGGTATGGAGGATAAATGAGGAGGAAGTGGAGATGATGGAGGAGTTGGTGCTAGTGAAGCATGTGGAGATTCTGGTGGAGTAGGATGTTAAGTAGGGGATGATGGAGGTATGGAAGAGGGATGGCTTTGTGTTGCTTGAAGGTGGGCTTGAAGAGATTGTGGTGTTGAATAAATCTCTTCAGTAGGTTGGGGAGTGGCTTTAACAGCCCTGGTGCCTTCAGAAGCTGGAGTGGAAGAGGTAGAAGCCTTGGATGGCTTAGGTATGGTCCTCTCCCACCTGCCAAATAAGGAACATGTATGCCTTTTACTGGCATTAATGAATATAGCCTGGGAGACCAGGGATTCAGCAGCCTTCTCCTTGAGGAAGATCCCTAGGATCCTTCCAAAACACACTTCTTTCTTATTATTTTTCTTCTTTATCAGATCAAAGAGGATCTGAGCCCAATCCACTTGCTTTTTATTTATCACTGCACACATGACCAAGAACTGATGCCTTGTGATGTAGTCATGGGCAGTATGCTTGCCAAGAAAGACCTTCCCAAAAATGTCTGCCAGAAACTTATATGCTGCAGACAGATGTTTCTTCAACAATTTATTTGGGTTGTCACCAGCATAACCCATCATATTTAACATCATATCAAACTCTTCAGAATCAATTTCTAATTCCTCTTCGCCATTTGTCAAACCAAAGATTTCAGTTAAAACTGCGGGAGTTAAGGAAACAGTGTTACCCGCGATTGATCCTGTCATAGTATTGTCTTTAGAAGTGGATGAAGTATAGACCCATTCTCGGATTTCTGTTCCTGCCAACTTCATCCTAGTAGTCATCAGGTTCTTCAAGTTCTGTTCTTCCAGAAGTTCCAGAATATATAGAAAGATTGGATCCGAGTGCTGGAACGATTCGAAGTCGACATCAAAACTGGTGTCAAACTTCATAGCGGCTAGAGCTCCTGCTGGAATCGCCATGGAATCACCTGTAAAAGAGAGAAACGGAGATCAAGTGCAAGAGAACGGAAAGCACTGGATGGAGGTCAAAGAAAACCTAGATATAAGGTTTTCTAGAATACGAATCGGCAAACTCTGTTCCATGAAAATAAAAACAATTCTTCGAACTGAGTTCGACGAAATGATTTAGAAGTAAATAATTCGTCGATCTCATTCTAAAGATTTGAAGACAATTTGTCGAGCGTCGTTCGATGAATATCTTTTGAAGCAAGTTCGTCGATCTTCGGTCGACGAAAATTGTTTCACTCACAGAGAGTTCGTCGACCTCTGTTAGACAAAGATCTCTCAAACTTTCCCGGTTCGTCGAACTCCGTTCGACGAACTGTGGAAAATTCGTCGAGTGCAAACAGAACTTAAACTAAATCTTCTTCATTTATCATTCCAAGCTGATTTATAAAGAATATATGATTTTTCTCATCAAAGGTTTGGTGAATATATCAGCTCTTTGTAAATCAGTGTAGATATAGACAAGATTAATTTTATTTTTGTCTACACACTCTCTAATGAAATGATGTCTAATGTCTATATGCTTTGTCCTACTGTGATGGACTAGATTCTGAGCTATGGCTATAGCACTTGTGTTATCACAAAGTACAGTTGAATTATTTAAGTTGAGACCATAGTCGAGTAGTTAGTTTTGTATCCACAGCATTTGTGAGCAACAGCTACCAGCTGCAATGTATTCTGCCTCAGCAGTGGAGGTTGACACAGATGATTGCTTTTTACAAAACCAGGACACTAATCTCATACCAAGGAACTGGCAAGTTCCTAAGATACTTTTTCTGTCCACTATGCATCCAGCAAAATCAGCATCTGAGTATCCAGTTAACTCAAATTCTGATTCTGTGGGATATCATAGGCCTACACTAGGACAACCCTTTATATATCTCAAAATTCTTTTTAGGAAAATAAGGTGAGATTCTTTTGGGTTCACCTGGAACCTAGCACAAAGGCATGTGACAAACATGATATCAAGTCTGCTAGCTGTGAGATATAGTAGGGACCCAACAATGCCCCTATATAGTTTCTGATCTACAGGTTTCCCTGATGCATCAGAGTCAATCACAATATTTGTAGTCATTGGTGTTTTCTTTGCTGAGGCATCAGTCATCCCAAACTTCTTTATAAGCTCTTTAGCATATTTAGCTTGGGAGATGAAGATGCCATCAGGGAGCTGTTTCACTTGGAGACCAAGGAAATAAGAAAGCTCACCCATGCTACTCATTTCAAATTTGGAATGCATGAGGTCAGAAAACCTCTTGCATAATTTTGAATCAGTAGACCCAAAGATGATGTCATCCACATATATTTATACTAACAAGATTTGGTCCTTATGATGTCTAGTGAAAAGTGTTTTATCTACTATGCCTCTAATTAATTTATGCTCTAATAAAAAGCTTGCTAAGGTCTCATACCAAGCTCTTGGAACTTGCTTTAGACTATAGAGGGCTTTATGCAACTTGAACACATGCAAAGGATGAGTTGGAGAGAAAAAACCTGAAGGTTGTTCAACATAAACCTCTTCTTTTAATACTCCATTCAAGAATGCACTCTTCACATCCATTTGGTAGACCTTGAATTTTTTGTAGGCTGCATAGGCTAGGAATATTCTTAGGCTTCTAACCTTGCAACAGGAGCAAAGGTTTGATCATAATCTATTCCTTCATCTTGCCTGTAGCCTTGAGCAACAAGCCTAGCCTTGTTTCTCATAATAACTCATTGGGCATCAAGCTTATTTTTGTATACCCATTTGGTTCCAATAACTGGGTAGTTTTGTGGTCTTGGAACTAAATCCCAAACTCTAAATCTCTCAAACTGATTTAATTTCTCCTGCATTGCAATGATCCAGTGGGGATCTTGCTCTGCATCATGAATGGATTGAGGTTCAATCTGAGAGAGAAAACAGGCATGCATCACATCTTGATTGAGTTGATGCCTTGTCTGTACACCTGCTGATATGTCTCCAATCACTTGAGATCTGGGGTGATCCCTAAGTATGACAAGATCAGTGGGTGGAGTTGGTTGTGCAACAGCATTTGAAACCAATTCCTCTTGTGAAATTATGTTGGCTGTTGGAGGGGAGTTAATCCCTTCAATGCTTTCTTCTTCACTATCTTCATTGACTTGTGGAGAGGGATGAATTGGAACCTCTTGGGTAAGGTTTAGGTTATCCAACTTCTCACACATGTGAGGTACCTGCAAAGAGTTACTGGTAGAAACTTCTTTCTCCTTGCAATACATGTTAATCTCATCAAAGCTTACATTAATTGATTCCTCAATTTTCAGTGATGATTTATTAAAGACCCTATAGGCTTTGCTTACTTTGGAATATCCTAGAAAAATTCCCACGTCAGTCTTAGCCTCAAACTTTCTAATGTATTTCTTGTTGTTATTATATATATAACAGGTACAACCAAATATTTTAAAATAGTTAATTTTAGGTTTCTTCCATTTAAGCAATTCATAGGGAGTCCTATTCTTTAGTTTGTGAATTAAGCTTCTGTTCAGGACATAGTTTGCAGTGTGTACAGCCTCTGCCCAAAAGGTTAGTGGCATGTATGCATCAGCAAGTAATGTACCTGCAGCTTTAATGAGTGTCTTATTTTTCCTTTCAGCTACCCCATTGTGTTGAGGAGTTATAGGAGCTGAGAAGCAATGCCTGATACCTTCCTTCTCACAGAAGTCATGAATAAGAAGAGACTCAAACTCTGTGACATGATCACTTCTGATCAATGCAACATGAGTAGAGAACTCAATTTGTATGGTCCTGAGAAAATCTGTAAGAACCTTGAAGGTATCTGACTTAGATCTCAGAAAGAATACCCAAGTGAACCTGGAGAAGTCATCCACAATAACCAAAGTGTAGGATTTCCCTCCTAGGCTTTGTACAACAATGGGTCCAAAAAGATCCATGTGTAGCAAATACAAAATCCTAGGTAAATCACTTTTATTAATGGATTTGAAACTAAATTTAGTTTGTTTGCCTAATTGACAAGCCCTGCAAAGGCCTTCCTTCTTGTAGGGACTAGGAGGTAGACCTCTAACAATGTTGTCTTTAAAAAGCATAGCAATGTTTTTCAGATTTACATGACCTAGTCTTTTATGCCATAAATCATTCTGGTTACTAGTTAAATTAAGTAAACAAATATCAGAAGTGGCAGATAGAAAATCAACTAAGTATATGTTGTTTTGTCTATTTTCAATTAAAATAGGTTTGTTTCCTTTAGATGAAATAATACAAGAGCTAGAGTTAAAAGTTACCTGATAACCTTCATCACAAAGTTGACTTATTGAGATGAGGTTATGTCTGAGTCCTCTTACATATGTTACTTTCTTGAATGTAACTGCTCCAATCTTCACTGCTCCATATCCTTCAGACTGGCCACTTTTTGAATAACCAAATATCACATTTGGCCCTAGCTTGGACTTGTAATTGGTGAGATTGTTGTTGCTACCAGTCATGTGTTTGGAGCATCCACTGTCCAGGTACCATGGATGATTTACTCCGGGACAGCTCTTCTCCTGTAATGAAAACAGTTAAATATTCTTGACCCAGATTACCTTGGGTCCTTTGTTTTGTTGATATGAAAAGCTGGAAATAACTGAAAATTCTGGTTGGGATTTATATCCTAGAGGGTGATATCTTCTAGGTGGTATAACCCAATCAGCTAGAGGATTAAATGCTTTTTTAGAATTATTTAAGTTGCAGTTATAGTTAAAATTTTGGTTAAATCTTTCTGGGTTCGACGAATTTCTGTAAGTTCGTCGACCAGAGTTCGACGAATTGGGTTGAGATCGTCGATCTCTGCCCAGAGAATGAACATATTCATTTTCTGTGCCCAACGTTCGTCGACCTCTGCTCGATGAACCATGCAAAGTTCGTCGATCGCAGTTAGATGAATGATTATTATTGAAGTTTGTGTTCAGAGATAGTCATTCTGAGTTCGACGATCTGTTCTTATATCGTCGATCTGAGTTCGACGATAACTGCTGAACATTGTTATTTTTATCATTCTTCTGGTTTTAAATTTTGTCCTTAGCTTCAATTTGTTCTGGAATTTTATTAACCTTATTTACTTGTTCAGTATTTTTCTTTCCTTTATCAGAGATAAAATTTACAGGTTTTGAAAGATGATTTCTTTGGATTAGGGTTGGTTCACTAGATGTATCTCCTAATCCTAATTTGCAGTTATTTGTTCTAGCATTTACTGTGCTGGTTATATCTAGCAATTTCAAACTTCTGCCATTTAATGATTCTACTAATATCTTAGCTTTGCTAAGTTCTGATTTCAGAAAAATAATTTGTTCATTTACAGATTTCAGTTCACTTGATAGAGTTGCATTTTCAGAAGTGATTTTATCTAGATCATTCAATTTATCTCTGAGAAGTTTGATTTCCTTCTCAGAGCTTATCAAATCTAAGCATAGGTTTTTAAATTCAAATTTAAATTCATCAGATTCAAAATCATAAGATGATATTACCTGATCTTCAGCTGACAGGTTTTCTTCATTATCAGATTCATCTGTATCTGATGTGCTACTGCTTGCATCAATTGCCATGAGGCAAACCTCCTTTTCCTTGGCCTCCTCTTCTTCTTCACTAGAGCTGGAAGATGTGGATTCATCTTCTGTGTCATTCCATGTTTCAGCCACAAATCCTTTGTCCTTCTTTTTGTGCTTGCTGGAAGAGGGCTTGCTATAATGCTTGCTTCTTGATTCCTTCTCTCTTCTTCTTTCCTTCTTTTGATTTTCAGGACATTCAGACATGAAATGTCCTAGTTTCCTGCACCCAAAATACACTACATCTTTAGTGGGGGTTTTGTCATACCTTGGCTGGCTGTCATTTCTGGATGACTTCCTTGTGAAGTCTTTCCTTGCCATTTTGAAGAATCTCTTGGCAAAGAGACTCATTAGCTCTTCATTGACTATTGGGGCTTCAGTTTTTTCAGTAGCCTTAAATGCAATGGATTGTTATTTCCTTGCTGGAGGAGGAGTCCTGTGTTCCACTGCTTCTCTGGACTTGATTAACTGCTCATAAGATTTGAGCTTTCCCAGGAGAGATTCAGTTGAAATCTCATTCAAGCTTCTGGCCTCTTTGATTGGCCAGATCCTGGTGTCCCATGAGCTTGGGAAGCACATTAGGATCTTGTCATTCATTTCAGTCAAGGTGATTTCTTTATCTAAGGTCCTTAGCTCACTAATGATTAAGCTAAGCCTATTGTACATCACTTCAATTATTTTTGCCTCATCCTTCTTGAAGTTTCCATACTGTGTGATGAGGTTTGATCTTCTATCTTTTCTCTCATCTGTTGGTCCAGCAACCATTTGATTAAATGAATACTGGATTGCTTTTGCAGAGGTGCACTCAGCCATCTTCTGAAAGATGTCATCTGACATAGTCTAAGCCAATATGTTTATGGCTTTGGCATCAGCAATTTGGCTTTCTTCTGGGCTTCAGTCCACTCAGGTGGTGGGACCGCATTGTTGTTGGAAGATGTTGTAGATGTAGATGCCTGTGGGGGACCTGTCAAAATAGAATTGTAGATGTCTTCATCAATAGAGTTCGTGTACAACTTGATTCTTACGTTCCAGATGGCAGACCTATTAAGGTTGCAAACTGGAGGTCTAGTGCTTGCATAATCCTTGTTTTGTGTCATGGCTGTATTTATAACCTAAATGAAAATGAAATAATGTTTAGATCTAACAAAGGAACTTTGGTTCAAGGTTTAGCTTGTACAACCAAAAGAACCCGCTCTAATACCAATTGAAAGTGATGTGTTAGATCTAATATACTCTAGAGGGGGTGAATAGAGTATTTGTAGGTCCTTATAAAACTATTACAGCTTCTGATGTAATTAAAACGTGCAGAATTAAACTAAAGTAAATAAGCACACAGCAGTCCTAAAAACACAAGCACAGCAAGAACAAAAAGAAAAGGGGCAACCAGACGACACAAGAAATTTTATAGTGGTTCCCCAACCTGGGTAAATCCACTCTTCTACCACCCTGGTAGGAATCCACTTAGGTTTTTGATCAGGTGCCTGACACCAATGAGCTTTTTGATCAGGTGCTCAAAAACCAAATCCTCAAGTCTTTTGATCAGATGACTTGTAACCAGGAATCACTTTTGAAGGGAGATGACTATTGGAACACCCTATTACTGATTTGGGCAAGGATCACTATGTCTCTTAGGAAACCTGTCTTGACCTCATTGTATAGATCTAAAGGTCAATTAGAATTGAGTCTAAGGGTTAGTAGTTAGGTTTGGAAGCTGCCCTCAAGACCAGGTTTTTCAGTTTTGGAGACTAAGTTATTTCGTCGAGCTCAGTACGACGAATCGTCGAACTCCATTCGACGATCGTTGAGCTCACTTCGACGAATCATCGAACTTCATTCGACGATCTCTGAGCTCAACTTCAACGAGTCATCGAACTCCATTCGACGATCTTCGAGCTCAGATCGACGTTCTTGACTCCAGTTTGATTCTCTGTCTCTGAGCTCAGTTCGACGATAGTTGAGCTCAGATCGACGATCTCTATTTCAATCTAAGTTCAGTCTCTGAGCTCAGTTCAACGATAGTGGAGCTCAGTTCGACGTTTTTCTGAAGAGTTAGACGTTTTTCAAGATTCAAATTCAGACAGTTGTGGAATTACTCTCAGCATTTATGTCAGAGATCCTGTAGCCGTTTTTAATTAATCTGGAGCAAGTTTCAAGGAATTTTTAAGGAATGTTTTATTGGACTTTCCTCCATAAGACAAATGCAGTTAAGGAAGTCATTTATGACAGGCTAACGGCTATCTTGGACAGAGGATCATTTCTATTCAGACCTAAGGAATAAAAGATCAGTTTGTTTTCTCTTCTCAGAGAGTTAGACACGCATATTTTGCAACAACTTCTGCAACAACATTTCTCTGCAACAACAAGAGAATTACAGCACTTACAACAACAATTACACAAGAGAAAGAAAGAGAGTTGCAGACATTCTCAGTCTCAAAAAATTCATACAAGAACACATCACAAAAGGAGATCAACCAACTGAAATTTTCAGATCTCTCTTGATTCAAGTGTTCAAAGGCCATCATCATTCAAGACTCCAGACACCTCACATTTCAGCTGTTGCTGAAATCATCTTTTGCTGGAAATCAAATCATCTGAAGGCCTATCACCCTACTGCAAAGCTTCACTTCCTGAACAACTCAAGATCTCAGGGGGAGCTTTGACAACATCCACTATCTTCTCTCTGACTGTTGACAGAGAAGATCATCTCATCCCTTTCTCTCTCTCTCTCTCTCTGTTGTAAAGGGTTTTTCAAACTTCCTTAAAAAGTTTGTGATTGGTTTCTAAGACCTTATCAAAACTCAGTGGTGGCAATACACCTGATCAAAAAATCTGGTTTGGTTTTTGAGCACCTTATCAAAAGCTCATTGGTGCCCAGGACACCTGATCAACTCATCCTGTAGTGGATTCCTATCTAGGGTGGTAGAAGAGTGGATGTACCCAGATTGGTTGGGGAACCACTATAGCTTCTTGTGTCTTCTGGTTGCATATCTTTCTTTTGTTTCTGGCTGTGGTTTGTGATTTCTTTGTGATTGATCTGTGATTATTCTGTATTTAGATTTACTTTAAATTATTTGCTTCCCTGATCACTTAGGAATACAACAACAGTTGTAAAAAGTTTTTAGCAAGCACCATACTCTATTCACCCCACGTCTAGAGTATATCAGATCTAACTTGCACTTTCAATGACAACCTTTTACAGAGGTGGGGATGAGAGAGTGATGAAAGTCTTCTTTTCTCAATCACAATGAGAATACTATGTGGATTCAGTGATGTTGCCAAAGCTCCCCCTGAGATGTAGAATAGTTCAGGAGAATTGGAGTTTTGCACAGGGTGATAGGCCTTCAAGCTTTCAGCCTTGATCAGAGAGATCTTCAGGAAATTCTTTGACAGATGGAAGATTTGTTGTCCTGTGAAGTGTACTAGAGAGTTTGAAGAATGAAGACTCTTGATATTTGAATGATTGTTCTTCTTCTTCAGTATCAGAATTCTTGTGTCAGACTGAGAGCAGACGGGTTGTGTTTTTCTTTTCTGATTCAGTATTCTTCTCTCGGTATGTATTTCTGACTTTCTTTCTATCTGTCTGTTGTACTGGAAAAGAGAAAAATCTCTTTTTATATTTACTGGGAAAATTGGTCTTTCGAATTTTGAATTCCTTCTTCATTCAATGCTGACGGCCTAGAGAATAAGCAGCATTGAATAATTTCCCCAACTGTCCCGTGGAAAAATGTCAAGCAATAATCCTAGAGAATATCCCAATCAATGCTCCTCTAATGGTTATATTCAGAGAATGTTAGAGCATTGATTACTAAGGAATTATTGCAGTAATAATAGGGATAGGGCTAGAAATGACTTAGTCTGGAATCGTCGAACAGATGACAGAAATTGTCGAACTGAGTCCACAGTTCGTCGATCTAAGATGTTGTGTTCGTCTACCAGACGGCTTCTGTTCGTCGAGCTGAGATCCATGATCGTCGAGCTGGAAACTGAACTACTGTCTCTTTTGAACTTTGTCTATTCTGTGTCTGAAGTTCGTCGAGCTGGTAAATGTGTTCGTCGACTGGAGTTCAGTCTGGACTTAGAATAATTTTTGAATGAAAGTGTTGAAGTACAGAGTCCAGAATTTGTTGACCAGAGAACTGAGTTCGTCGACCTGAGACTAGAGAACATAGTCTTGACAGAATGCTGTAGTAGTCCAAAGATTTGTCGACCAAAGAATAGTATTTGTTGAGCTCAGAACTAAGTTCGTCGACCAAAGTCTGATACTAAAGACTTAGAATATCTTGATGTTTTCTGAACGTGAAGTGTTGTTGTAGTGTCAAAGTTTTCGTCGACCTGAGTACCAAGTTCATCGTGCTCAGCTTAGAAAATTTACTCTGAGATCGTCGAGCTAAGCACGACAATCGTCGACCTGAGTTCGATGAACGTCGAACTCACTTTACAGAGTCTTGAAATCTTCTAAGTCTTGAGTCTCTGGCAGTCTTGTTGATAGATGGTCCATGTGATGTTGACTCTAAGGACTTTGCCTAGACTCTAGGACACAACTATGACCCTGGCTATACATTGTGGGTCACATGATCCTAAGTTGGTGAACCTAGCCCAAATCAAACTAGGGATCCAACAGGACCTATTACCCCCCCCCCCCCCACAGGTGTTTAGTTGTACTTGAAATCAAATCTTTCAAGTGGTATCAGAGGGAGGTTCCTCAAGATAGACTTAACAGTCTGAGTTGATCTCCAGTGGCAGCTATTAGAAGGCCAAGATGGATTCAGGTGAGAATCATAAAGAACTTGGATCCATGAAATTTCCCCTTTGCAGGAAGGGGACATTTGGTCTCTGGAAGGAAAGGGTCAGACTATTCATGGAAGCATCTGATCCTAGGATATACATCACACTATAGGAAGGGCCCTTCATCCCAATAAAGACATCAGTTCTTCATGCAAATATAAAGATTCCAAAGCTGTATTCTGAGATGACTAAAGATGAAATCATCTTAGCTATAATGCATAAGATTGCACAAAACATTATTGTTAGTGTCATAGATGACTCAACCTTCTAAAACCTAGCCCACTGCAAGATATCTAAGGAGATGTGGGACACACTAGTTGTCTACATGGAGGGGTCTGAAGAAGTGAGGAAGGATAGAAAGTCTATGCTCAATTAGGAGTATGAAAGCTTCGGGCAGGACAAGTCAGATGGCATTGCTGAGTTCTATAAGACGTTTTTCAGAATTGTGAATGAGTTGAAGACATATGGCAGAGTCTTCAGCACTTATGAATTGAATGACAAGTTCCTCGGGTCTTTAACTAAAGACTGGGACACAAAAATCTGTGCCATCAGAGAAGAGGCCAGACTTGCAGACACTCCACCATCAACCCTGTTTGGAAAGCGATTGTCATATGAAATGCAACAGACTGCTAGAAAGAAGAAGGATAAAATCAGCAAGCCTACAGTCAAAGAAAAGTCAGTGGCCTTCAAAGCTGGAGCCACAAGGAAGACCAGGAGAAAGATTCCTTCTCCTCCAAGGAGAGTTGCTAATTCTGAGTCAGAAAGCTCAGATGCCAGTACATCAGACTGCCACATTTCTGATGAAGACTTCGATGCCTTTTCTAGGCAATTTCAGAAATTTATGAAGAAGAAGCACTAGAGGAGCAGGACATCCTCTGTTTCTCATCCCAAGAAAGATTACTATAAGGGCAAGAAGAAATCCTCTAAAGAGGACAGGTATGGCTCTAATCCTAGTAAGCATACTTCTTCTAAAGTTGTGTGTTATTGTTGCATCAAGCCAGAGCATGTCATAGTCAACTGTCCTATTAAAAGAAAGGATGATGGTGGAAAGAAGGAACATCAGCAGAAGGGCAAGAAGGAGAAATCCTTTATTTCCAAAAAGCAAAAGAGTTGGACTGACTCCTCATCATCAGAGTCAGAAGAGGAAGGTGAATTGAAGCCCTCATTGGGTTATGTACTGCTGAAGAAGAATCTGTAGAAGCAGACTTCTTAGAGATGTTGGTTGCAATCACTAAAGAAATTGAAAATGTTGCCAGACCTGAAGAAGGGAGACAAAGTCAGCCATTGCCTTTGGCTGATGGCTTTGACTAAGGAAGGTCCTAGCCAGGAGCATCCTAGCCCTAGTAAGGTACATTCTACACCTTCAGTGTCAGATTATGTAACTATTCCAGAATCAGAAGCATCTGCATCAAGAGATGAAGATGGTTTTGAATCTAAAGGAGATGTCAATCAATTGATTGATGATTATGGTAAACTCCTACAAGCACTGAAGAGAAGCAGGCTCCTAGCCAAAAAAACAGGCTGAGGAGATTGTCTATCTGAAGTTGGTTGTTTCGGACTCAGCAAATATGTCGAACCTGAAGATACAAGAAGTCAACAAGCTGAAAAACATCACTGTTATTCAGATGGACACAATCACCTTCAAAAACAACCACATTAGGAATCTTAAAGTTAAACTCCAAAAGGAGAAGGAGCTAGTGGCTAAGTTCTCAAAGCCATATTTAGTATTACCTTTGATTGATTCCTTCTCCTCCCAAAAGGGTAAGAATGGGTTAGGCTTCAAAGGGAGAACTAGAGCTGCCTATTTCAAAAGGAAGGGCAATGCTCCAGTGCAGCGACTAGCCTCCAAGCCTTCAATTGCTTTCAGGAAAGTGGAGCTACCATCTAACAGGTATGACCATGATAGAATTCATGGTCACTTGGAGTATGTTGTTAGTAATTGCAAGGGTGCTAGTGCTTATAAGGCAGCCCATGAAGAAATCCAAATGGCACATCCTGGACCATTTGTGTTTGGTGTACCAGCCCCAACACTCAAAAATAAGGTAGCATCCCATTCTCAAAGTCTGTCAGTCCACAATCAGACTAAAGGAAAGCCAGTCAGCACACCAGACTTGGGTATATCTGAATCTATCAGGAGCTTGCACTCTGAAAAGAAGGCAGTTGCTGATAGGGTCCAAGATATCCCTAGTACCTCTGCTGCCAGACAAATCCCAAATCAGGCTGTGGATGTAAGACTTAAGAAAAAGGCCGATGTACCTGCTGGAATGAGAGTTGTAGACTGCTATGCAGTAAAGCCAACCCTCAAAAGAAGGTACAATATTTATGAGTGTTGGTGTTGTGGCAAAGTGGGCTACTATGCTATTGATTGCTGGCATAATAAGAGTGTCCAGAGAGATAATGCCAGCTTACCTGTCAGAAGAGCTGCAGGTAGGCATGATCAATTTCAGTCTAACCTGCACCTAGGACCCAATAAGAATAGGGTCCTAAGGAAAGATGATCTATTTTTGTAGGTGAGTCCAAGTGGTCATTGTTGGATCTTACGGCGCCCTTAGAGGGGAGGTGAATAAGGGTACTTTTTAATTTTCTTACACAATCTAAGCAACCTTTACAAAATGAACAACAACAAAGTAATGGAAGAGAGCAAATGAACACAAGCTAGAAACAACAATGATATATTTCAAAAGAGTTACAATGAATACAATGTGTCTCTATAGAGCTAGAGACAAAGGCTCATGAAATAAATAATTTGCTAGTGTATTCGCCGGTTCTTCTACCAAGAACCGGCAGGCTAAAACGTATCTGTCCCTAGATCTTGCTACTAGCCTCCCCCTAGATCTAACCCCGATCTATACGCTGCACACAAGGCAACGATTTCTCCCTAAGCTACACAAGGACTTGGACGCCACTCACAAGGCGGTGATTTCTCCCTAAGTCACACAAGAACTTGGACGCCACTCACAAGGCGGCGATTTCCCTTCCGATTACTATGTGAAAATAAATGAAAAAATAACAAAAACAACTTGAGCACTTTAGGCTAGACACTCCCTTCAAACAAAGCGCTGAAGATGTCGATGAATCTTTGCAAGTGATGCTTTGAATGCTTCGCGCGTGTCGTCAATCTACTGCGCTATTTGGCCTTCTTAGAAGTATGGAGTATCTCTCAGTTCTGGAGCTCTCTGGATCGTCTATGAAAGTAAGTGCACTCCAGGTAATGAAAAATTCGTCCCTTTCTCAGAAAATAAGAGGCTTTTATATTCTGGCGCTATCGCCGGGCGATACTGGGTATCGGCATCGGGAGATAGTGGTAATTGCTGCCACGTGTCCCACGAACTCCTCATTTTCGCATCGCATAAATGCTGAGTGCCGAATCGTACACTATCGCCGAGCGATACTAGATATCGCCATCTGGCGATAGCGAAATAATGGTAGACATGAATTCGTCGAACATCGAGCGAAAATCGTCGAGTGGCGCTATCGCTGAGTGACACTAGATATCGCCATCTGGCGATAGCGAAATAATGGTAGCCACGAAATCGTCGAACGTCGAACGAAAATCATCGAACGTCGAATGAAAATCGTCGAGTGGCGCTATCACCTGTGGCGATACCTACTATCACCTGGCGATATCTCCAAGCCATGATTTCGTCGAGCGGAATTGTGTCGAGTGTCGAGCGGTATTGTGTCGAGTGGTGCTATCGCCTAGGCACGATACCCAATATCACCTGGCGATATTGCCCTTGTTAAATTCTGACCTGATTCAGCACCAAACAAATATTAGTTATACACTTGTGGTATCTGCACACCCAAAAAACATCCAAATATCAAATGCAAACAAGATTTGTTATTAGCAAACTAGGAAGCATGGAATGCATGCTCCAACAGTCATACCCCTATATGGTACTGGACAGTGGTTGTTCCAGGAACATGATTAGAATAAGGAGCATGCTGAAGGAATACACCCTAGTTGAAAATGGACCCAAAGTCATCTTTGGTGGTTCAGAAAGAGGAGTAACCAAAGGGTTTGGTAAGATATCTAATGGCATAATCACTATCACACAAGTATATTATGTGAAATGTTTGCAACATAACCTGATAAGCATAAGCCAACTTTGTGATCTTGGCTATGACATTTATTTCCTCAACGATGAGTGCCAAATTAGGAGGTCAAGTGACCAAGGGGTCATCTTGACAGGCACTAGGAGAGGAAATGTGTATTGTCTCAATTTTGTTTGTGAAAGTAAGGATTCTCCTATATGCCTAGTTGCAGATGAGAAAGCTTCACATTGTGTCCAATGGCACAAGAGGCTAGCTCAACTAAATTACAAGACCATAGGCAAACTCTTTAGTGAAGAGTTAGTGAGGAATGGTCCTAAGGTGAAGTGCATCAAGGAGTGTATCTGCTCAGCATGCCAAAATGGCAAGCAGACCAGGACCTCCTTCCAGAGCCTTGATACCAAAGACTTAGAGAGGTGTTTATACCTCCTATATATGGATCTATTTGGTCCTATGCCAGTTCATAGTCTAGGTAGGAAAGTCTACACCCTTGTGGTTGTTGATGACTTTTCTAGATTTGCCTTCGTGTTCTTTCTAAGGAAGAAATCTGAAACCTCTGATGTCTTCCAAACATTTTTTAGGCAAATTAAAAATGAACTTAACAGTATAGTGGCCAAAATCAGAAGTGACCATGTGTAACACCCCCTATCTGTCGCATAGCATATAGCAGTAGGTCCGGTCAGGGCCCGACGCCATATACCACAGACAGACTGGGCGGTTACTCAATGTAAACCATCCAACTAATACCACGTCCTACACATAGTCATTCTAGCGGAAGAAATTATTAAAAGTTGCAAAATAAAGAACCCGGCCACAAGCATGAATGTCCACTACTCAAAATAATAGGAATGAAGTACAAAATACAAGTACCATGGCCTTATGGCCTTATAATTGTTTACTCAAATAACATGTTTTCCAAACCTCGACACGCAGGCCGGTCACACATGAATAAAACAAGTAAATACTCAATTTAGTCCTTCGAGGGCCGCTCAGCAACTTGGGCTTTAGCCCGCTATTTATCGCTCGGCTCCGCAGCACCTGCAAGCAACAATCCGCCGCAACGGTGGCAAACAAAACCAACAGTCAGCTATGCTGACCAAATTATAACAATCCTGCCCCCATAGTTGGGGCAGCGATGCTCTTTCCTTGCACTTTGTTAGCATAACCAAACATCATAGTGAATAAACACTTCATCACAGGTGTGGGCATGCACGGCCACACACCCCGTGCACTCAGGGTACATTCTCGGTGAGCATGGTCAAAGTCCGCTGACTCACCACCGCCCCTTGGACGGAAATATCTCGTGAGCATTTGGTCTTTCTGGCCACTACCTAAGACCCTCCATCTATGCCAACGGTGAGTACCACGTGCCTTAGGTCTCTCTAACCGAACCACATAGATCATATATGGTTCCGCCTAACCCGTCGCTCACACCGCAACGTCAACTTAAGTCGTCTGTGCGGGTCAAGCTTCCCCGAGTCCTGTATCGTTTACACATATCACATAACCCAGTTATGTTCAGGTTGGCTCCCAGGCCACCATGTTTGGCAGAATCACGCATCTGCCCAATTTTTTGGGTGCACCTTGGAGTTAATCCCCAAGGCTGCCTGTTGCAATCTACCGCATAGAAAAACCCGAAAACAGCCATTTGTGCGGAGTCTTCTCTGGCCATTCATATAATGTGTTGAAGTTGGTGACCGGGCGGTCTTGCGGTCTGTCTTGGCAGGTTGAAGACCGCGCGGTCTGGCGGTTTGTCTCAGCCGGCTTGGAGACCGGGCGGTCTAGCGGTCTACCCTGGCAATCTCTCTTTCTCTCTGGTGGTAGCCGTGCGGTTAGCCCTTCTGTCTAACCGTGCGGCTTGTGCGGTTTGTTTTGTATAGTCCGCTTAGTCCTGTAAATTTTTAGTCCCACATCTCTTATTTGTATTCTCTCATCTCTCCTCCATTCTATATAAGGGAGGGCATACCTTTGTAATAGATATCTTTTTGGATAATAAAACTTTCAATTATTCAAAACTCCGGCTTGTTTTTTGGTCGTTTGTTCGCTACTTTAACATGGTATCAGAGGACTCGATTTTCTCCTCCTGATTCTGTGCTCCCTCTCTGACCTCGCGACTTGTCCGCGCGGCTTGCTTCTTCTTCTTGCGGCCTGTCCCCACGGCTTGTTTCTTCCGCCTGCTTGCGCCCTGTTCGCGCGGCTTCTTCTCTCCTAGTCATTGCCCTTTGTGTGCGCGACCTCTTTGTTTCTTCTTCTTCTTGCTGCGACCTGTTTGCCTCCCAGCAGACTTTTCTCTGTTCGCGTGGTGTCTCTTTCTTCTGTTCGCGCGGGCTGATTTCTAGCCGCTCGACTTCTTTCCCTCTGCTTGCTTCTGCGGCTTGGTCGTGGTTTTTCTGGCCGCTGGTATCTATCATCGTGACTGCTGCAGATCTCTTTCTCTAACCGCTGCGTTTTCTCTCTGTTCGCGCTGTTTCTTCCTTGTTTAGGTAGCCTCTCTGCCTTTCTTCCTTTAGCCGCTCCTGCCTGTTAGTCGTCGCGACCTCCTGTTAAGTCGCGCGGCTTGTGCTTCCCTCTTCTTACCCTTTTTCCTTACTCTGCACCTTGGTCGTGGCCCTTCTTGCCGCTGGTGTGCTGTCACCGAGACCGCTGCAGTTTTTATTCCTCCCTTCATGGCTTTCATATACTCCTCCAAGCCGTTCGCCTCGGTTGTCATGTCTTCTGGCAGTGCCCACGTTGTTACTCAAGGAAAATGGCTGATCGACACCGGTGCTACAAATCATATGACCGGTAATCTCCAGTGTTTTTCTCTCCTAGAAACACATGATCGGTTGCCCCCGGTTATTCTCGCTGACGGCTCTTCATCATTGGTCCATGGGATGGGGATAGTTCATGTCACTCCGTCTCTTCACTTGGCGGATACTCTATATGTGGCCCAGTTCCCGTGCAACTTATTATCTGTTACCTCTCTATGCAAGAAATTACAGTGTTCAGTCACATTTAATTCTACTTCTTGCTCTTTTCAGGATCCGGACTCCTAACGGACGATTGCTACTGGGACTGAGAGTGGCGGCCTATACTTCCTGGACAACATTTCTGCTTTTTCCACCTTCTCCACCGCCTCCACAGATATTCTCCAATGGCATCTCTGCCTTGGTCATGCTCCTCCACGTCTTCTTCGTCAACTTCTGCCCCACCTTCCTCCACAAAGTCCTCCTCTCAACTGTGAGGCATGTCAGCTTGGCAAGCATCACCGCTCCTCTTTCCCTCCAAAGCACGTTCGTGGCTCTACCCGTCCGTTTGATCTCATCCACTCCGATATTTGGGGTCCCTCTCCTACTCTTACTATTGGTCGGGGTAGTTCATATTTTGTCACATTCATTGATGATTTCTCTCGCTGTACGTGGGTGTATCTATTAAAAGATCGCTCCGAATTATTCTTTGTATGGACGTCCTTCTATCTCATGATCCAAACTCAGTTTAATGTTTCTATCAAAGTTTTTCGATCTGATAATGCCAAAGAATATATCAGTCATGACTTTTCTACATTCTGCATGCAAAATAGGATTATTCATCAAACTAGTTGTATCTATACTTCACAACACAATGGTGTGGCCGAACGCAAAAACCGTCACCTCCTCGATGTCGCTCGCACCTTGATGACCCAGATGCATGTTCCTCGCTCCTATTGGGGTTATGATGTTCTCCTTGCCTGCTACCTTATCAATCACATTCCATCCACGGTTCTCCACGACAAAACCCCATTCTCCATTATGTATCCGGGCAAGGAGCCATTTCCTCTACCTCTCCAAATCTTTGGATGCACTGCCTTTGTGCATACCCCTTCTGCCACCAGTGATAACCTCTCCCCTCGCTCCACCAAATGTGTCTTTCTGGGGTACTCCACCACTCAGAAAGGCTATTGTTGCTTTGATCTCGTCCTTCGTAAGCAGTTCGTCTCTGCTGACGTCACCTTCTTCGAGAATACCTCCTACTTCTCGGATGATTCCTCTCCTCTTCTCCCAGCTTCTGATTCTCCTATCGTTCCCTTCGTTCCCTCGCCTCCTACTACGATCTCCACCCCTACACCGTCTCCATCCACTCCTCTCCCTCCACCTCTCTCTCTCCCTCCTCTGCCACCCTCTCCCTCATCTCCGCCACCGTCGCTCTCTACTCCCGGGCCAGTTTTCTCTACCACGGATGCTCTGGATGCCGCGGGACCCGCTGACCTGGATCTTCCTATAGCTCTTCGCAAAGGGGTGCGGACGTGTACCCTACACCCCCTTGCTGCTGTTGTTTCCTATGATCGTCTTACCCCTTCTCGCAGTACATTTGCACTGGCTATCTCTGCCACTGCCACACCCCGTTCCTACAAGGAATCTCTTGCTATTCCTCATTGGAAGATGGCCATGGATGAGGAAATGGCGACCCTAACTGAGCGGGGTACCTGGACTCTTGTTCCTCCTCCCTTCGGCACTGATGTGGTTGGCTTTCGCTGGGTCTTTGTGGTCAAATTTGGCCCCGACGGCACTGTGGATCGTTATAAGGCTCGCCTTGTTGCTAAGGGCTTTACTCAGACCTATGAGGTTGATTACTTTGACACCTTCTCCCCCGTGGCTCGACTCAGCACTATCCGGGTCCTTCTCTCTGTGGCGGTAAATACGGATTGGTCGATTTCCCAGCTGGATGTCAAGAATGCCTTCCTTTATGGTGATCTTCACGAGGTCGTTTACATGGAGCAACCTCCTAGGTATGTTGCTCAGGGGGAGACACGAGTATGCCGGCTGAAGAAGGCAATTTATGGCCTCAAGCAGAGCCCTCGAGCTTGGTTTGACAAGTTTAGCGGAATCGTGGCGGCCGTTGGTTTTGCACGAAGCTCTACCGATCACTCTCTATTTATTCGCAAAACTCCTTCGGGGCTGGTTGTTCTTGTTGTGTACGTCGATGATATTCTTCTCACTGGCGATGAACAGGAAGGGGTAGCCCTGACAAAGCGACATCTTCGCCAACATCTGATCACGAAAGATATGGGCTCTCCAAAGTACTTTCTGGGGATCGAAATCTCTCGGAAGCCCGACTCCCTAGTTCTCTCTCAGCGTAAGTATGCCCTTGATCTTTTAAAAGAGGCAGGATTGACTGGAGCAAAACCTGCCTGATGCCCCATGGCAACTGGAGAAGACAAAACCTGGACAGATGATTCGCCTCCTCTTTCAGATAGTTCGCGGTACAGGCGTCTGGTTGGTAAGCTCATATATCTCACAGTGACCAGGCCCGACATCTCCTATATTGTGGGCAAGGTGAGTCAATTCATGCAAGCACCTAGGGAGTGCCATCTACAGTTCGCCTTGCGGATCTTGGAGTATGTCAAAGCAGCGCCTGGGAAAGGATTACTTTTTCAGAAGAATGGTTATTTGAGGATTGAAGCATACTCAGATGCAAGTTATGCTGATGACAAAGGGGATCGCAAGTCAACCTCAGGTTTTTGCACCTTTGTTGGGGGAAATCTGGTGAGCTGGAAGAGCAAGAAGCAGTCTGTTGTCTCCAGGTCCAGTGCAGAAGCTGAGTATCGCAGTATGGCGTCGAGCACTTGTGAGTTAAAATGGCTGCGGGCTCTTATGCTAGATTTAGGAGAGGTCTACAACCATCCTCTACATATGTTCTGTGATAAAAAGGCCGTCATATACATCTCCAAAAATCCGGTCTTCCATGAAAGAACAAAGTACATTGAGGTCGACTATCATTTCATTCGTGAAGAGATCTTAAAGGAACAAATTTGCACTCCCTTTGTCACTTCTGATAAAGAGCTGGCTGACATCTTCACCAAGCCAGTTTCCGCCTCGTTTCTTCATGTTTGTGACAAGCTGGGCATGATCGATATATATGCTCCAGCTTGAGGGGGAGTGTTGAAGTTGGTGACCGGGCGGTCTTGCGGCCTGTCTTGGCGGGTTGAAGACCGCACGGTCTGGTGGTTTGTCTCAGTCGGCTTGGAGACCGGGCGGTCTAGCGGTCTACCCTGGCAATCTCTCTTTCTCTCTGGTGGTAGCCGTGCGGTTAGCCCTTCTGTCTAACCGCGCGGCTTGTGCGGTTTGTTTTGTATAGTCCGCTTAGTCCTGTAAATTTTTAGTCCCACATCTCTTATTTGTATTCTCTCATCTCTCCTCCATTCTATATAAGGGAGGGCATACCTTTGTAATAGATATCTTTTTGGATAATAAAACTTTCAATTATTCAAAACTCCGGCTTGTTTTTTGGTCGTTTGTTCGCTACTTTAACATAATGCAACATCACTGATCCAGACCAACTTGTCCGGGTAGGTTTCACACATCATGCCTATATTCGTTCTCTATTACGGACTCTACAAGTACGCAACGAGGACTATTCATGTCTACCTGAAGGAACACCTCAACTCACCGCAAACTCGCGAGAGCGTGCTTCCTATGCAAAGGAAAAGAGGACTTTATATGTCCTAGGATGAGAATCGTTACCCTAGCATTTTTCCTTGGTGCCATGGAAATGTATGCAGATGAAAAGCACCGTAATCTCCTTGCCTCCGTAGATCCGAAGTCGGCTCGCGATTTGGAACCCCGAAGCTCGGCCGGTGACCGGATCTAGCCTCCATCTTCTTCCTTGCTCTCACCTCTCTCTAGATCTTTAGAAAGAGAATGGTAGGTTGAAATGAAGGATTTGCAACCCTATCCCCGGGTATAACTCACTGGGAACAACCCCCTACCGTCGGATCCCAAAATAATGAAACGAACGACCAAGATTCGGAGCTGAAATGCAAAATCTGGGCCGAACACGGCATGTGACATGCTTGTGTCCAGGGCTGTGTTCTCCATTCGCCGTCGAAACCAACGCGTCCCGAAAGAACACGGGAAACCAACACGCCTGCGTCAAACTTGACACGCCCGTGTCATCCAGAACACGGTCGTGTATTAAGCCGTGTTACTCCATCGACACAGGACCAACACCAACCCGAGAAGCACACGGGTCTTGGATACGCCCATTTCCCATTTTACATACCCGTGTCACCACCGAACATGCCTGGGCTTCCAGGCCGTGTTTCACCCTTGAATAAAATTGGCCAACCACCCGAGAAGGACACGGCCTGTGACACGCCCGTGTCCTAGGCCGTGTTCGCTGCTCGACGATCGTCGACTCCAAAATTCGTCGACCTCTCGGCCAGATCGTCGACCCAAGCACAACACGCCCTGGGACACGCCCGTGTCCCAGGCCGTATGCCCCCTGCCAAATTCCAAACTTGGCTCAAAATGCCTCCCGTCACTTTTTTGAGTTTCGGGGCGTTACACCATGGGACTGAGTTTCAGTCTGAATGCATGACAAGATTCTGTGAAGAGCATGGGATTCATCAAGAGTTCTCCTCTCCTAAAACACCCCAGTAAAATGGGATTGCTAAGAGGAAAAACAGAACTCTCATAGAGGCTGGTAGAACCATGTTAAGCGACACATTTCTCCTAGAATATTTCTGGGCTGAGTCAGTGAACACTGCATGTCATGTCCTTAATAGGGCCTCCGTCACCAAAAGCCACAAGAAGACTCCCATGAGATTCTAAAAGGCAAAACACCAAACATATCCTACTTCAATATTTTTGGTAGCAAGTGCTATGTTCTAAAAAATGATAAGTCTTATGTGACTAAGCTTGCTGTCAAGTCCCAAGAAGGGATATTTGTTGGGTACAACAACAATAGTGGGGCATATAGGATCTATAACTTGACTACTCAAGTTATAGAAGAATCAGTACATGTTGTCTTTGATGAGTCAAACCTAATTAACTGTAAGCTGCAAAGCACCTCTTCTAGTTCTGCAAGTTTAAAGGATGTGATGGACAAGCTTACCACCAAGGAAATGGATCAAGCAGGACAAGATAAGGAAGAAGATGGGTGATGTCCAGGGGGAGCTCAAGACTCACAAGCTAAGGATGAAGAACAGTCAGCTGAGGACAATGAAGGTCAGCCAGCTAAGAATAATGCAGAACAGCTAGCTGAAGCAAGAATGCCTCCAGCTATGAGACATTTGAGGGACCATCTAGCATACCAAGTCATTGGTGATGTAAGACATGGTGTCCAGACAAGGAGCAAGAGCATCAACACAGCTCTATATTCAAGCTTCCTATCACAAGTAGAACCCAAGAAGCTTGAAGAGGCTATCAAATATCCTTACTGGATTGAAGCTATGCTGGAAGAATTGAATTAGTTCAAAAGATGTAGGGTATGGGAGCTGGTTCCCAGACCAAAGGGACAAAATTTCATAGGAACAAAATGGATCTACAGGAACAAGCTAGATGAGAATGGCATTATTGTCAAAAATAAGACCAGATTGGTGGCAAAAGAATAAAGGCAAGGAGAAGGAATAGATTTTGACCAAACATTTGCCCCAGTAGCAAGGCTGGAAGCAATAAGGTTATTCCTTGCTTTTATCATCTATCAAGGATTCAAAGTCTTCCAGATGGATGTAAAGTCAGCATTCTTGAATGGAGTCTTAAAAGAGGAAGTATATGTTGATCAGCCACTAGGTTTTGTAGATCCTCACTTTCCTAATTATGTATATAAGCTTAAGAAAGCTCTATATAGGTTGAAGCAAGCCCATAGAGCATGGTATGAAACATTGTCTACTTTCCTCATTGAGAACAAATTTTCAAGGGGAAAATAGATAAGACCCTATTCCTTAGGGAATCTAAGGGCAAGGTCATCCTAGTATAGATATATGTTGATAACATTATCTTTGGATCTACTGAAAACAACCTTTGCATGAAGTTTCCCAAACTTATGCAAGGAAAGTTTGAGATGAGCAGCATGGGTGAGCTAAAATTCTTCTTGGGACTCCAAGTAAGACAGGCTGATAATGGCTTGTCCATATCCCAGTCAAAGTTCACAAGAGAGTTAATTAAGAAATATGGTAAGGAGAATACCTCCACCATAAGAACTCCAATGGGGTCAAGTATGTCTGTAGACAAAGATGAGGTAGGGAAACCAGTTGATGAGTCTTTGTATAACGGTATAATTGACTCCCTTCTATACTTGACTACTAGTAGGCCTGACATCATGTATGTTACATGTGTCTGTGCTAGGTATCAGGCATTCCCTAAAGAATCTCATTATTCTGCTGCAAATAGAATTTTAAGGTATCTTAAGGGGATACCAGATCTTGGTCTATGGTACCCTAAGAATAGAGATTTTGAGCTAACTAGATTTTCAGATGCAGATTTTGTAAGCTGCAAGCAAGATGGGAAAAGTACCACTGGTACATGTCAATTCCTAGGTGGAATATTGATGTCATGGAGCAGCAAGAAACAGACAAGTGTTGTTATATGCACTGCAGAGTCAGAGTACATTGCAGCAAGTAGCTGTTGTGCTCATTTATTGTGGATACATCATCAGCTTGAAGATTATGGCATTAAGATAAGTAGAACTCCTCTATCTTGTGATTCTACTAGCGCAATTTATATTGCTAGGAATCATGTTTCACATAGCAGGACTAAGCATATAAAAATTAAGTATCATTTTATTAGGGAGCATATTAAGAGAGAAGACATTTGCTTAGAGTTTGTCTCCACTGACAAGCAAGTGGCAGATATCTTCACTAAGTCTCTAGTTGAAGCCAAGTTCAATACCTTCAAAATTGATCTGGGTATATTGAACTTAGAATAGCTTCAGGTACTCCCTAAGATATTATGCTTGGTACAGGTTTGTTCTTTTTGCAGGTTCTTCAGACCTAGTGGAAAGGAAGATGAGAGATGATGCTTGTTCTCAAGAGGTATTAGCAGCTGCAGGATTAGAGACTTTCAATTAGTCTTCTCTAGTGCTACAATCCTGACGACATTTACATCAGCTTGGGAGACAACACACGGGGAGAAAAAGACATGATGCTCCTTCTTGACTATATGAAGAGGTAAAAAGGGGGAGAGATGGAGGTCATGTTTACCTTTGGTAATTCAAGCTTAAGGGAGAGAGATAGAAGATGACTATCAGTAAGAGATCAAGCTAAGAGGTAATCCTCTAAGGTGTAACTCACCTTGCAGAAATCCAGGGGGAGTAGATGTAACATCCCATGTTACTTCTAGGCCCCCTTCACTTAGATTGGGTTAGGCATGGGGTGGGTGATAGGGAATTTAGCTAGGTTTGACCCTAGGTAGTGGATTGTAGCCATGTGGGGCCCACTAAGGGGCCAAAGTCAAACTACGTCAAACTAGCCTAAATCGGTACCCTAGCCACACCATGACCCCACCACATTGCCCTAACCCTAAAATAATCTAAGTGGACCCTAGGGCATGTCATTAGGTCAACCCTTTGACCCTAGTTGACCAAAGTCAACCATGGCCCTAATTTGGTCAAACCTATACATATAGGCCCAATTAGCACAAGTAGGGCACCGCATTGACCCAACCCAAGTTGGGTGGTGCCATTAGACCCATGACCACCAAGTGGGGTCAGCCCACTCATCATGGTTGACTAAGTCAACCCAAGTCAACCCAAGTCAACCTAATTAACCTAAAGGAGAAAATGAGGGTTAAGCCCACTCCCTTTGGGCCAAGCCCACCAAATCTGGTCCATAACCAGCCAAGTGGTCAATGACCACCCCTACCCTCTGGTTTTGAATAGAGCGAAACATGCATGAGGGTAAAGTGGGGATTTTAGGAGAGAGAAGGTGGGTTAAGAAGAAGAGGCCACTTGGCCTTGGCTCCATCAGCCCAAAATTATGCTGGCTGGCCTCCTTAGAGAATTTCCAAAGAATTTGGCAGCATGGGGGCCACTTGGCACCAAGGGTGAAGCCTCCAAAGCCCCAAACCGAGCTCACCTTGATTGTATCTCCCTATACAGCCACTTTCAGCTCAAACCGACCACACCATCACCTTCAGAGGGCAGAATCAAGTGGAGAACGAGTCCTGCACCGAAGCTTTTGGTGGAGAATCGAGGATTTGAGCAGGAGAATGCCGGAGCAGCTCATCCATGGCCAACCTCCGCCAACCTCGCCGTCGTGCCGCCATTCGGGTCTGTTTCGCCTCCCCTCTACTCGTAGTAGGTTTCTAGATCTTTAGGGAGAGTCATCGGGCTCAATTGAGCCCGATACCATGTGACGAAAATGGGAAATTTCCGAGCTTTTATTCTTGCTCGGTTTCGCCGGAGGAGCCAATTCCGGCGGCCTCATCGCCGGAAACCGCTAGCCACCACCTTAGTGAAGGTGGTGGCGACATCCGTCGGCGGTGGTGGTGGCTCAGCTGGCCGGAATCAGCCAGCAAAGGTGCCCAGCCAAAATAAATCTAGACTATTGGCCACTTGGGGACGATGAACCGATTCCGTCGTTTAGGCTTTAAGATTCGTGCAGCCCGATTATTATTAAATCAAATAAATTATAGTATATAAATACACATTTTGTCACACTTATTCAGTACTTTTTCATGGCTATTTTAGGCCTAATAGAGGCATTTCTAGGACCTGAACCTTAAATGAAAGTTGTATATTATGCTCTTAACTTTAATTTGCCACTATAATCATGTAATTTGGAGCAGTATGCTGCCTTGTAGGTCATTTTTCCTAGGACTGGTCTTAGGCAAGGGCAGAACTTCAATTTGATGCCCAAGCCAAACCAATGATCAACATTACCCTAACGTTTGGGTGCATTCATGTTTAGGGCATATTTAGCCTCTGCCAAAACTTGGGAATTTTCGGAAAAACCTTTTCTATAGTTTTATTCATAATACACAAATTTAAATGAATGAAATATTTGGAGTATTATGGCTCCAAATAGCCCCAACTTTTGGTGCCATGTCCTTGGGGACTATTCATGTGCATTGTAAAAATTTCAGCACATTTTGACCACTTCATGTTGGGTAAACTCACATGCATGTGTTGATTATATATAGGCTTGGGGTGCAAATAGTCATTTTTGATATATTGTGTATTAAGCCTATTTGGGACATCCAAAAATCATGATATTGATTTCAAAGGCTCATTAGGGTGAATTATACCCCACATTGTAATAATGGGAATTTTGGAAGCAAAAATCTCATTATTTGGAATTTTTGGAATAATTAACCTTTTTGAAAAATAAATGTAAAAATAGGTCTTCTTTGAGATAAAACCCCCAATTTTTATCAAGGTCAATATTAGGTTTGATTTAAATCCTTAAAATTTTTATGTCTCTGTTTGAAGAATTTTGATAGGAGTTATGTGGAAATTACCTTTTTACCCTCATATTACTTAATTAGCAAATTGGTGAAAATACTTAGTAGAAAATTTTAGAAAACTTCTCGATGATATATCTGAGTATGAATAAGCTTGTATAATTTTCTCAGCATTTTTGGATTACTCAGTAATTTTTAAAACCTTATAATTGCATTTTTGTAAATTATTAAGAATTGAAATTTGTAGGACATTACATTGTAGAGGTTGATGAAACTCTTCCATTAGCCTTCAATTCATGATATTTATGCTCTGTAAGTTTCCTAGAATTTTTAGTGATGTATTCCTTATACTTCATTTGGAAAATGACAATTGTGTGAATTTTGTATAAATTAAGGAATAAATAGAAATATTTAAATGATAATTATAAATTTTGGTAGACAGCAATATTTTACCAAGTTATAACTTAGGAAAAATTCCTTAGGTCAGTGGATTATAAATTGTCATACTTCATGTATTAAATGACCTAGGGGATTAATTAAAGGATTTAATTAGAGGCCTTAATGACTTAGGAAAATTATGAAAATCAATAGGCTCACTTCATTATTCCATACTATCCTAGGATAAATACTTAGGGGCAGTTGGATCAAGGAATTGGAAGTTCCATTTCGGGATGGTATTAGGTCATGGGTTACGCATAGTGTAAGTAGGTCAAGTTATAAAGACCACCGGAGGATAGATTAATAATGAGCTAGAGACATCAATTAGAATATGACCCTGGTGGGTAGAGTCATCTTAGTGATGAGAGTAAAGTGCAAGCCCTTGGATAGTAACTAGAGTGGAGGCCGGTGGAAGACCGTCGCCCTTCTGAGAACATCTTAAGTCATTAGGATCGCTCAAGAGTAATAACGAGAGCTGGGGTGAATGTTGGGTAGCCATCAACTAAAGTAAATATCCTTGATAAAGGGATCTTTGGGCGTAATCCCATCGTAGTTCCTAGTGCCCCCGAAAGCCCTTCACCGGGTATACCCTGGGCACTCCTGGGATTAACCTTAAATCACTAAGTATAATAATCCGTAGACAAGAGTAGCCTAATAGGTTAGGTCATTGTGGTTCATTTTTGCCCATGACAGGTTTGAGAGATTTGGAATAAAGGCACTATTGTGCGTTCTCACCCGTGTAGGGTTGGAGGGATTGTGATAAATGCTCACCCGTGTAGGGTTTGAGGGATTCGGGACAGGTTGGTCCTGCGAGCTGAAGGCTCGGGATGAAATACTTGCATGTGCATAAATTTAGTGGTGGGGCATGCGATACTGGTCGTTCGTCACACTGATGGCAGTACGGTGCACCAGGCGGGTGTGAGGGTTATAGGGGCCAGTGGGTTGTTTTACACTGTGGTCTGGAAGACGATCCCCGATAACGCACACCCGACCCAACAAGACTGACGGGTTGTCAGCAAAGTACGTACACATAGACTCTAGAGTGCACATTGGACGTGTATAGAGGCGTATGAGAGGGGTCTAAGGTTTGGTAGTGTGCATACCAGCTTAGAAGTGAAGATGCCCGCTCCGCTGCTGCCGTAGCCACAGCGGTGGTACCCGAGAGTGAAGCTAGCTCTTAAAAAGTGGAAACTAAAGATTTGTGATCACAGAGTCATTGTGTGTGAGTTGCACTTACCTGTGCATAAATTACATCATAAACATTAATTCATATTAGCTCATACGCTTCATAGATCCTTATCATATAAATTAGTATGGACTCTTTTATATGATAAGTTAAATTTCCTAGAAACCCTAACTTATAAATTTGTATGGGCATTTTTATAAGGTATGATTTGTGATGATAGAGTAGTGGTAGCTTAGTTTTACTTTCCTGCTCTTACTTTCTGTTCTTTTGCGTACTTTACCGTACTGCACTTGTCCTACTTACTCAGTTTTTTTATACCTTACTTACTGTACTTGTTCTTCTTGCATAGAACTGCTAGAGTAGAACTACTATTACTCCTCACTTACTTATTAGCGTAGTACCACTGCCACCTGTTTATACTTGATACCCCTTGTTGTCCTCCACTTCATCCTCCCGCACGGTGCCTAGGAGTTGCGGGGCGAGGTGTGGAGGAAACGACTTAGTCTTTTTGACTAATGGTCGCTGACCAAATTATTTTTATGAGCTCGAGGAGATGGAGCACCAGCATAACCAGCAGGATGAGATGGCAGGACGTGAGGAGCTGATGCCACCGCCTACTACTACTATGGCTGCAGAGTTACCTCAGGTGGGATGACTTGGTGATGATAGATATCTTCCGTTATTAGAGTTGAGAGAGAGAGATTTGATATGATGTACTGGGCATAAGCCCTTATTACTCTCCATTTTATTTATGTACTCATTTGGACTGATATTTTCCTTTCATATATTATATATATGTGTTGTGACTGTGGACTAGTTGTGGTTTTCTTTTACCGCTATATTTCTTTTCTCATATTGGCCTACAGGTTTATGATCGTACTAGCCGGCAGAATCGGCGTATTGCGGTGTCGACTAAACAGTGCGTTAGTGTCACCGTAAGACGGTGGTTCTGGGCATAAGACCCGGTAGCCTTCTTGGTTAGGGGGAGGGGGGTCCTACAGTAGAAATCCAGGGGGAGTAGGTAAAATTCATTTCACTGAATTTAATATAATATGCTTTTATTGTCTGTGGAATGTGTATCTCATTGACTAAATAAGCTTGATCAGTGGTTTTGATATGCTTGATCAGTGGTTTTGACATCTTCAAATAGGGGGAGATTGTTGGGTCCATTGATCCCAATGGACCTGATTTGATGATGTCAAACATGTCAATAAGATAGACATAGTTGTATTTAATGTATGGTTAAGTTCATGCATACAGGTTAGTCTTTGTCACAATGATTGGACAACTAGTTCAAGAGACAATAATAGGTGGACTCAAGGTAGAGCTGGAAACTCGAAAATTTTCCTAAGTCCAAAAGCGTTGAGTGAGGCAAGCTCACTCAATGTCATCCAGCTAATAATGTTGAGAGGAGACAGGAAGGAAAATTACCTAAGTCCAAAAGCATTGAGTAAGGCAAGCTCACTCAACGACATTCAGCAAAAAGCGCTGAGACAGTTGAGACCGCTGAGAAGAAAGCGCTTAGACAGCCAGAAAAGTTGACTAAGACAAAAAGCGCTGAGATAGCTGAGACCGCTGAGAAGAAAACGTTGAGACAGCCAGAAAAGTTGACTAAGGCAAAATGCGCTAAGACATTTGAGATAGCTGAGAAGAAAATGTTAAGATCGTTGTGACAAAGCCTGAGAAAAATTGGCTAAGTCCAGAAGCATTGAGTGAGCTTAACTCACTCAACATTATACAACTAGAAGCATTGAGTCAAGGTTATCCTGTCATAGCCTTACTGTGAAGATTGCAGAAAATCGACTAAGTGTAGAAGCGTTGAGTAAAGCTTCATCACTCAATGCTATGTTGAGTCTGTCAATGAAATCAGGCAGAAAGCTAAAGAATATGGCTAAGGGAAAAAGCATTGAGTGAGGGATATACACTCAATTCTCTCAACACCATCAAGAAGAAAGCTGATGAATATGGCTAAAGGAAAAAAGCGTTGAATAAGGGATTTACACTCAACGCTCTCAACGCCATCATGAAAAGCTGAAGAAATTTATAAGTCCAGAATCGATGAGTCTACCATTCATTGAGCTTAGCTTAGCTTTCGTTGAACCGAGTTCGAAGTTCGTCGATCATAACATTTACCTATAAGAAGGACTCAGCTATCATAATCGTCGAACGGAGCTCAGGTTTCGTCGAGCTGAGCTCGAAGTTCGTCTACCTCAGCCTTCATCTAAAGAAAGAAATGAGCTAAGGGAATTCGTCGATCTCAGCTTCACTGGTTTGTCAAGCGAAGCTCGGGTTTCGTCAAGCTGAGCTCGAAGTTCGTCGACCTCAGCCTTCACCTGAAGAAAGAACTAAGCTAAGGAAATTCGTCGATCTCAGCTTCACCGTTTCATTGAGCTGAGTTTAGATTTCGTCGAGCTAAGCTTGAAGTTCGTCGAACGCAGGATTTCAGAAAAGTTGTGGATTTTGGCTAAGTCCGGAATGATGCTGACTCAGCAAAGTCAACAAAGTTCAGATTCGATGCAAATTGACATCAACGTCATCGTCAATCTACAGTGGATCTCATGTTAATAGAGCTGAGGTTTTAACCACCATTAACACTAAGACATGTGTCTATCATCTTGACAATGTGGCGGGATTATGAATAGCAGAAAAGATCTGAAGAATAAAAAAGAGAGGAATTAATTGGATTAACCTCGAATTAAAAAATGAGAAGCGGAGTTCGTCGTCTTCATTTACCATTGTTGCAGGAGCCAAGAACTTCAAGATCAAATCTGAAGGGCTTCTGAGATTGTTGGTGTAATCAACATCCACTCCAGCAGGATCAGAGTAATCCTCTGAGAAAGACGAATCAGCCTAGGCGTGCCCTAGCTGAATTTATCTTCTTGATCCAACCTGAGCCATAATCTGAAGATCAATTTGCTGGATCAAAGAAGAAGGAAGGGTTGCAATCTGCTCAGTCCAGATCAGGAGATATACCTGAAGAAGAAGAAGAAGAAGAAGAAGCAGATTCATCTACTAGTTGATTCCAGAACAAGTCGGGCATCATTTCGAGATCTATGTGTCATCTTGTTGCTGTGAAGAAGACGTTAGGGCTGATATCTGCTCAGTCCAGGTACACAAGCATAAAGAATTTTCTCTGATGTCTATAATTCATCATCATTTATATTTCTTGTAAGATTCATTCTGAATCTGAGTGGTAAGGCTAAGGCCTGAGTTGTAAGCTTTTGTTATAAAGGCTGAGGTAGGGTAAGAGTTGCCTGAGTTGTAGGTGTGTAGATTCACAGTGAGGTAGGGCAGGATTGCCTGAGCTGTAGGAGTGTGGAGTCACTATGAGGTAGAGTTCTTAGGAAGAACTTGAGCTGTAGGATCTTGGTGATCTGAGTGGTAGGGCTTGTGCTTGAGTTCTAGGAGGCGGTTGGGCTCTGAGCTGTAATATCTGAGGATTTGAGAAAGATAGAAGGAAGTTTGGCCGAATCTAGTATACTGCTAGATATGCGAAGGGGGAAAGTGGATGCATCCAATAATTGGGGAACCACTATAAATTTTGTGTATTGTGTTGTGCTGCGTTTTTTAATCGATTAGTTGCTTAAGTTTTTGGAATTGGGCCTATTCACCCCCCCCCCCCTCTAGGTGTTTAGTTGTTATTGAAATCAAAACTTTCACCTTCTATCCTCCTGCTCCTTTTGCAGCCACAACTTATGCTCCCTCCTTTCCTTATGCTGTAGGAGAGCAGGAAGAGCCGTCACCATTTTCAGAGAATGTTCGTCATGAACCAACACCAGCCAATTTCAGAGAGTCGTGGTTACCAACTTACACTGGAGAGACTGATACAATGAAGCATCTTCAAGATTTTAAATCAGTCGTAGCTCTCAAGACTCTGTTAGATGCTATTAAGTGCAAGCTCCTTATAATAACCTTTGATGGACAAGTGAGGAATTGGTTTTTTGGTCTGCGCCCTCAGTCCATCACTTCCTTTGCTGATCTGTGAAGGGAGTTCTTGCTCAGGTTTTCTACTTCAACAACAAGAAAGGGCGGTCCAAAAGCCCTCTTTGAGATCAGGCAACGATAGAATGAGACTTGGTCTCAGTTTGTAGATCAATTCCAGAAATAAATCTTGGACATTGAGATCGTTGATCAAGAAATGTATCGGGTGGCTCTAATACACGGTCTGCGTGAAGGGTCACTCAAGTTTGAAGCTAATGTTCGAACACCAAGAACATATCAAGAATTGATTGGCTTAGCCAACTCATACATTCGAGGTGAGAAGAGCAACCTCAGTTTCATCTCTAGGCTTATAGTAGAGAAGGATTCTCCTTCTTATAAGCAACCTCCAAGGTCACCTCTGAAAGATTTTCCATCCCACTCAAGGAAGGGAAGAAGACTTCAATGTCATCAAAACCCCTTCCCGGGCCAGGATCATGCCCAAGATCAATTATTAATACTACCAGCCCCAGCTACACAAACAACTTCGGTTCATCAACAGCAAGATGATGACTTGCCAGAGTCTGAACTAAATAAAGTCATGCAAGAAGTAAGCCAAGTCGTGAAGGGTAGGGATAATTTCAAAAGGCCTTACCAGCCGGCTGACGAAAGATCAAAAGACTTGTATCATACTACGAATTCCATAAATAGAAAGGGCACTCAACTGAAAACTGTCGGGCACTTCGTCAACTGGTATAAAGGATGCTAAGGCATGGGAAGATGCGTGACCTGTTCCCGAAATATGACCACTCTGATCCATCATCTTCAAAAGGCAAAGAAGCAGGAGACATTCCTTGCTGCTCAAAGGGAGTGAGCCAAATCAACTACCCTGACCTCATTATTAACAATACCTTTGATGCCAATGACGAGGGCAAGCTTGGGATACTATTCTAAGCAGGAGGAGAACAACGCAAAGTCCTCAAAGTTCCTCACAATCAAGGTCGGTTGTTTCTACTTTACTCTTTAAACATCTTCTCTCTAAAGCACTTATAAATGTTGATTCTTTAATTTCAATAAAGTTTATGTCAGAGATTCCATACTGACACATTTCCTTTTTCTGAGTGATTTCTCCTCTATTTTCTCTTGGCAAAAATGATCACTGAACCACTGCGATATTGCCGAGTCTTGTTTTTTCCTTCCATAGATTGTTCTTGGGCTTAAGGACACGACGACCACATATAGTGGGGAGTGTTCGCATTTGTGCAGTGGGTGTCATTCAATCTATAAGGTGAACTTTAGGACTTCTATATAGTGGGGAGTGTTGTGCTCCGTTAAGGATGCATTATAGTTACGATGATCTTTATTTGACAAGCAATGTCAATCAAGTGTAGCCTTGTCTCTTCGATCATCTCATGATTGTAATAGTCGAATACTCTATGGTACTCTTAATCTGTGCTTTCGCTGGGCCCACAACTCCGCTGATCTTTCCACAGACAAGCAATGTTAAAGGCCACTTGGCGCATCTAGTCTCATTGATCAGCGATGTTGTAACCCGATGCATAAGAGCAGTGTATCTAACGATCCTTCTCAGGATTTCCTATGCTTTTCTCTTTTATGCCCTTCTAAAGGATGCACGGCTAGCTCGCTCTAAGTAGGACTATACTCGTAATGACCTTTCTCAAACGCGTGATGCATAAGGCCCACAGGGAACACTTGTGGTAGCATTCGGCCTTTCTTGTTCATTTCTAAGTATAGACCTCTTTTTATCAACTGCCTCTTTCACAGGTTAACAGGTTAAATCCGACCTATTAAAAGGATTTGCAACATTCATTTTTGCTTATACTCATCTTATATGCACTGCTTGCATGAAGCTCTATCAGTTGATGATCTACAAGCTCTCTATTACTCTTATTTAATGTTAATGGCACCAATCATTAATCAAAATATCTGGTTCTCCATGACTGACAAGCCACGCTATTGAAGTCTAATTAAGATTACTTCTTATTGATCTGGACTTCATAGTCAAGATATCGTCACTATTACGGTTTGATCTTTATACAGTTATCAGTAGAATTATTCAGACATTTCTTCTGCTATCCGATCATATCTATCTTATCATATCAATAGATAGAATTTGCAAGTTCCATCAAGGTACTTGCAGCTTAGCGTTTTTATCATATCTGCTTCTAACTCTTTTCTTGTAGTGATTAGTAGGTATTTGCAATTTTCATCCAGGTACTCGCAGCTTAGCTTTCCTATTATATCTGCTTCTAACTCTTCTCTTTTATAGAGATTAGCATATATTTGCAAGTTCCATATAGGTACTTTCAACCTACTTTTCTTTTATACTTGTTGCTCACTCTTTCTTTTTATAGAGATTAGTAGGTATTTGCAAGTTCCCTTCAGGTACTTGCAGCTTACTTTCATATATAGCATCATATCTACTTCTAACTCTTTTCTTCTAGAGATTAGTAGGTATTTGCAAATTCCCTCCAGGCACTTGCAACTTAGCTTCACTCTATCATATCTTCTTCTAACTTCTCTTTTGCAGAGATTAGTAGATATTTTTAAGTTCCATCCAGGTACTTGCAACCTACTTTTCTTTTATATCTGCTGCTCACTCATCTTTTTTTGCAGAGATTAGCAGATATTTGCAAGTTCAATCCAGGTACTTGAAACCTACTTTTCTTTTATATCTGTTGCTCACTCTTCCTTTTTGCAGAGATTAGCAGGTATTTGTAAGTTCCCTTCAGGTACTTGCAACTTACTTTCATATATACCATCATATCTGCGTATAACTTTTCTTTTGCAGAGACTAGCAGATGCTTGCAAGCCTCCATCAGTTACTTGCATGCAAGTTATTACTCTTCTGTGACTTTCTTCTCATCTTTCGTTTTGCAGAAGGCATTCATGTCTTCTTCATTTTACGAAGGCAATTCAGGTACACACAAGATGTACCCCCCTTTCTTTGCCTACATTAACTTTGCCTTTGCAGGAGATAGATAGGCATTGGCAAACTCCATCTAAGGAGAGACATCAGGTTCTACCTCTCTTTCCCTCTTACTTTTCTAAGTGTGGATCACAATTTTCGTGGGTCTCCTACTTTTTCGAAGTTCCCTTCGGGACTTAAAAAAGTGTGGGATTATGTTAACCCAGATATCGGTGATCCCTCCCAAGGTAGCCAGCTTGCTAGTCGCGACCTGCTTCAGGTTCTCCCTAGAGATTGTGACTAATCTAAGTGTTGGCGGGCAGACTTCTTTGTCCGCTCATGTCGTACGGCTAGAATGGTCTCCCCGGTCTGACCGCCCAGGTCGTGCAGCAACCGCTTATTCTGCAGGGGCTGCGGACTGCTTCCTCAGTCCCCCCTACAGGCCGCGCGATTTGATCAGCTAACCGTGCCATGATTCTCAATTCCAACAGATGCGAACTATACAAATAAGTGGCAGACTCAGATTCCTATCCACCGAGACCGCCATGTAGCCGCGAGCTCGGCAGGAGTCGCGGTCTTCACCAGCCCACTCCTGCAAGTTGCACAACAAGCAAAGCAAAACACCACTTCACTAGGTGACCTGCCTCCAGGTCGCTCAATGCCAGGCGAACTGCCTCCAAGTCACCCAACAATGCGACAACTCTCAAGGTCGCCCACCAGAGGTCGACAAACCACCAGGTCGCCCAGTAGGGGTGGCAAGCCTGTCCATCCAACAGGAGGCGAACTTCAGCGGCGGGGGCAACCCTCTTCTTCAGTCCGCCAGGTCGCCCAGTCAATCATCTTTAGCCCACTTACTGTTCGTGGACTCGGTCTCAGTACGCCAAAGGAGCGTGGACTTTCTCCAGTTCTCCACCAAACCGCATAACATTCAGCGGACTCATCCGTCCTCCGTAAGCTAGGCGTACTCGTTACGCCACTCAACCCTTCAATCTGCCCGTAGTAGACGGACTCCCCCAGCAGCAAAGGCGATCTGCTCTTTTCAGGTCACTAACCTCTGACCCAGCAACAAGCCTCCAGCAGAGGCGGACTCGTCTTGTCCGCCACGGGCTGGGCAGACTCATACAGTCCGCTACTGAGCCCTCACGCTTTCCACCAGCACACTTCCCTACAGCAGAGGCAGACTCACTACACAGTCCTCCAATCAGCTTTCCAACCGCTTCTCCCCAGCAGAGGCAGATAACTCCTCAGCCCGCACACATTGGCGCGAGCTCACTCAGCACAGAAGAGTCAGACTCGTCCCAGTCCGCCAACATCAGAATCAATGCCAGAAGACAAGTCCCTAACTGCATAACCTGGTGCGGACTCGACGGACTCCAAGTTATACTCGCACAACTCACCGACACACCGGGGGTAACGTTACCAAAGGTTGTTACCTCCTCGGGCCTATAAATAGCACCTCATACCTCTCATTCTGGAGGACACAGACACGAGGGCAACCGACTACAATGTCAAGGCATCAGATCTTATGGACTCCACTTCCCAGTCTGCACGACCTCAGATGTCCTCTCTGCCTTATCACATATTCCGCTCGGCTTACTCCAGCGAGTTGCGGGATCAGTTACCCGTGCGGTTTGCCGACCTCTCTGCTCAGTCTACACGGCCTCCTCTGTCAACTTCTTTCCTTAGCCGCCAACTTCCCCCTTTGTACCCATTATTTGCTTTCCATGTAAAGGTGCAACTCAAGCTGCAATAACTGAATATTAATCAAAGGAAAGCCCGTCGCAAGAGTGGCATTTAAGCCACGGTGGGTGAAGTCTGCTGCTGCCGCTGCTAGCGGCCCCCTCTTCTTCTCACCTCATATCTCTCGGCATCAACCTAAAAACCCAACCGTAAAAGTAACCGTCTATTCGACAGTTCCTGATCAACCTTCATAGCCATCTCCGCACTCGAATCAACAACCTCCTTTCCTCTATCCTCGCAACCCTTGATCAAGCGCTTGTTCCCCTCTCGAGCACTCAGAAGCTTTTCACAGCATCCACAACAACCTCTCTATTATCCCTGCAACCTTCTTCTTCTATCATCTCGCTTGTGTGACCGAACACACCCATTAGCTGTTGGTGCCCGCGACAACCTCTCCTCTCCATTTTCGCGCATCAACATGGGGTGTTACAAGACTTACCAAGATCAAATGAGAATTTGTGGATCCTTGCAACGCATGACTGATTCAAGTTCTCAATTATACTCCTCAGACTTTCCATGCATCCAAATCAGTTTAACCCTAAGAATGGTTCTATTTTGAAGCTTGCATTCTTAATATTTCACAATCTTAGCAGGCTCGACTAGATATGAAGGACTAGCTTCAGGTAACACAAGAATTCCTTCAATTCGCTCAAAATTAAGAGGTAAGATCCTAGAATTAAATAGCATAAAATCTTTGCACAAAGTAAGATAGAACACCAAAGAGGAAAAGAAGCTGAATGGCAATTGAGTATCGACAAAAGTGAGTCAATCTGGAGGTGAAAGAGCACAAAACAATGATGAAGTTATTCAACGTAATAATTTACAAGAATACACTCATTTCTCACTTGTTGGGGAAAACCATTATGGTTAAGTGTAGAACCCCGTGCCCGCCCGAGTGGGATCCTCCCCAGATAGCGGGCTCGGGGCGAGTTATGAACGACGATTTGATACGGTCCCGGTCAATATATATATATATATATATATATATATATATATATATATATATATATATATATATATATATATATATATATATATATATATATATATATATATTATTTATTTATTTATTTATTTATTTATTTATAATAGATGAAGGTTTTTATATATTTAAATATAAATATATTAAGTTTTATATATAAATATTTAACATATATATATAATGAGGGAGGAGGATATAAAAGGAGAGAGGAAGAGGAACACTGGAGGAAAAGAGGGGGATCGGGATTGTCTCTCCCGTGGGTGCCGACTGGAGCAGATCGGCCGGGAGTTTCTCTCTCAGTGTCTCCTAGAGCAGGACCAGCCGAGAGGTGCCTGGAGTCGAGATCGGCGACCGGGAGCGGGGCTTTGTTTCCTGGAGTCGAGATCGGCCACCGGGAGCGGGGCTTGGCGACCTGGAGTCGGGATCGGCCGTTTGGAGCTAGATTGGTCGGGGGCTTCTTCCCCAACTCCTCCAAAAGCAATGAAGGTCGGGGGTCCTCCCCCGTCTTGCTCCGCATTATGCTTGTTCGGCCATGGAGAAGCTCGGTCATGGAGGAGAAATTGCCTGGAGCCTCCAACCCTCGAGTAGAGGTTGGATCCGTGTGTGTACAGCAGTTATACTCACTAGACGCCGAGCCTCTTGCAAGATATTCAGTTGTAGCTCCGTCAAATTTCGCATCAAGGTTAACAAAGTTTCATCTGGGGCAGGTGAAGCCCTTATTTATCATACTTGCATGGAAGCCCCTCTCCACTAATGGGTGGGGGAAGGGTGCTCTCCGATAGGTCGATGTGTACATCGCCACAATTAATTTCATTTAGTATACGGAAACTTGAGTATGGATTTAGGCATGTTGTGTGAAGCCTATCCAGACGTGTAATCTGGATTGGTGATGTTCTGGGTTTCCTGGAGAAGTTTCCGTGGAAGTTGTATATTATTTGCTCGTAGGGAATAAGGACTGCTGCCCAGAGAAAGGGGTGCAGTTGATATCATTCGGTCCAATATAAGTGGCTGATATTTATTTTGCCACCACTTGGCAGGACATTTGCGTACGGGTGCTACAGAACTAAGCAGGGGTAGCAGGCTTAAGCCCAAGGTTGTGCTGACCCTAGAAGGACTATTGTATTTATGTTGTCGGCCTGCTTGTCGAGGTATGGAATTTGCATTCCTATAAATTGAAATCTTGGTCATGTCTGTGTATGTTATTTATCTTTTTCTTCTCAGGTGAGTGGTGTACTCATGAACCACTCGCCTCGTGGGGCCCCGAGGTAAAGTTGTCGGGAAGCCCTTGAGGGTCTGCTAATAGCCTCTCAGAGTAGCATAGTTGCGTTGTTGGTGGCCCAACTTGGGTTGTATGTAATAGAACTGTTTGGAGGGATTACGCCATTGGTGGATCTGCTGAGGAGCATTTTACATAGACCCAAGGAGGAACCTCTAGATAAGAGAGAGTTGGTCTTGAGATTCTCCTTAGATGTTTCGGTCGGCCAAGAGAGCCCTCCGAAGGTGCCTTAGCTCGGTCTTTGGCTTGGGACGAGAAGAATTTGTTAGTCTTCCGGGTATGCGGTGGGACCTTCACGCTGAGACCTTGGGTCTATCCTTTGAGTTCCTAGTCTTGTGCCTAGGTCTTTCACTTGAGTGTATTAGGTACGCGGTAACCCCTCTTTTGGGACCCAAAACTCCATAGAGACCGAATTTCGGTTTAAACATTTATGGTGCGGTGAGCGTGGAGAGTGACCAGCGCAGAAGAACTCATACAAACGTCATGGCTATATAAGAGGAACCAAGTGACGACCAGGGTCATGCGCTGACACTTTGTATGTAAGGTCCTTATACTTGGAGTCGTCCCATCCTATAGTTGTTGTCAGAATCCCATAGCATTTGGAGTAGGATTAGCACCTGTTTGAGGAAATGAACTATTCATCTTGTTATGTCACGCCTTAACTCAAGTTCTTTTGCATTTGATGAATATTTCTCAAACCATGAACCATCTTCAAACCAAGTTTAACATACAGATTTATGTTGTTAACATTCTGTTAAAGTTGTACTTTAGGGATTTTGTTGAAGGATTTATATTGATTTTGATGAATGAAATAATACCTAATTATGTCACACTTAACTTATGATGTTTGAATAAATTGAATGATTCTTAAACTATGATGGATATAATTATGAAATTTGGAACATAGTCTCTGTATGATCATATTGGTCTCCCCGCTATTTTATGGAATTTTGTAAGTACTAAACCCATGGTTTTTATTTAACCATCAGTACCATGTACCTTATCCTGTAATTTATAAATACTCTTAATATTCCAAGTACCGTGATATTTTGTTTCTCCTTGTTGGGTTAAAGTATAATTACCCAAGATATGGTTTGGGTTCTCTGCTAATACTTGACCCGTAATAGTAACATCTTTAGCTAATTTTATTATTCCTTTATCGGGAGAGTTAACATTAGAATTAATATTACGCGATAAAGTAATTTTTCCTTGAGTCAAGTGCATATTTTTTAGCAGCTACCTCTATGTCAAAAACAACTGGCTGAATGTTGGTAGAAGAAATACTCATTGACTGAAGTTTAGCTTTAACATTCCCTAATGTTACGTCAGGCTTATCAGAGGTAATGGTCATTGGATTTTCTGATCATTTATTACTTCCACTTTACCGTAGCTATCTATTTCAGGGCACAAAGTACGCAAGAAAGCAACCGCTTCTTTAGCAGCAAATCTTTTAGCAAGTAAATTATGGTATAACTCTTTATTTAAGGAAGTAAAGGTTTTTATTTCATCTTGTGATGAAATTCTTTTTACGAAGAGCTGGACGTATAAAATAAAAAGCCGCGCTACTCTTGGGATCTGAACTATATCAACACCAGTACCAATAATCACCCTTTATCCTGCTTTGATATTAAAGCATGGACAAACATAAATACTTATATAATTTATTGATTTGGAGAGTTAAATTAAAAGTAAGCAGGGAAACCTATCTTTAAAGATAGGTTATTAGTAATTATAGGGTCTAGGGTTTAGGGTTTAGAGTATCCTTAGTACTATGTCGTCTTTGTGTTTTTGTACCTATTGGATCTGAGCCCTTAATAGTATCTAAATTTCTTGTAGTACCTAGACTATCATTTTATTGTTAAATTTATCACTTAAACATTGTACTAAAGGCGGACACTGTGAAATAATAATATCATTAATACCTATGGATATATAAAGATGATTAAATGCTACCTCACCATCTTGATGCTCTAAGGTATGTTTGTCTTCCAGAGTAACAGGCTTTGGCACATCTCCTGGAATATCTATAGTAGCCTTATTAACAGAAAAACCAGGAGAAGAACATATAATTTTGGGTTAAATTATGCTTTTCTACATTGATAACTTTAGTTATATGATGAACTTTCAGGTTAAAGTCGTACTCCATTGAACTATGTAAATGTAATCCGACTGTAGCTAAATCAAAAATTTTCTTGAATGGTAAAGCTAGCTTAGCTCATATGATGCCAGTAAGCATATTAGAAGATACAGAATTATTTATTAAGCTCTGTTTATTATGCATATTACTGCGAGATAAACCATATCTTTAATCGATATGGGGAATTAAAGCTAAATCATATTTAATAGGATAATGATAATTTAATAATCCTTCAAAAGCGTAATTACTAACACGATATTTTCCAATCAAAGTATGTTTACTATTATTAGATAAGTACGGAATATTAGTGGTGAAGATTTAGTTAAATGTAATTTTGAGCAGATGAAGCAGTTGTCAGAGGAACAAATTATTCACTTATAATTAAAAGAATCTTTAGCAAAGAATGAATTTAATCCAATCCCATAAGCAAGTCAATTAATAACTGTAACAGTTGATCCTAAAATGTAAGACCAATAACCTTTATTAATATAAATATCGATCTTTCGGCCTTACATAAAGCAATAGAACAAGGAAATATAGAAGTAGTAGATTCCTTGTTTAAGAAATTAGCAGACGAAGGAATTTCTCTTGTTGATGTACGATATCAAACTTGCAATGCTTTGGGATCAAATTGGAGTGCTTTAGGATCAGATTTGGAATACTTCGGATTGTATAAGTTCATTATTCTGCATAACGTATTCAAAGTGTCAGTTATCATTTTTATACATTCCAATGGTGTTCTTCATTAACAAAATAATTTGTAAAAGAGAAAGGCTTGTTTTCTTTCTTCTTGGAAATAAGTTCGACAACTTTTGGTACAAGGTGGTCGTATTGCAGGAACAAAGGCTATTTATATAGATGGCCCCACTAAGGTTGGAGGTTGTTTGAAGAGGAGACCCCGAGCAGACCCGCTGACCAGGCTCTCACCTAGCTGGCAGGGTTGTAGGCTCACTCGGTGGTTGGAGGTTGTTTGGAGAGGAGACCCCGAGCAGACCCATTGACCAGGCTCTCACCTAGCTAGCAAGGTTGTATGCTCACTCGGTGGTTGGAGGTTGTTTAGAGAGGAGACCCCGAGTAGACCCGCTGATGCAGGCCCAAGGTTTCTACGGTGGAAACACTATGCGTTCTTAGGTTCGACAATTAAATTAAGTACGCAGCGAGCAATATTTTCTCTAAACAACTATACCGAGTATTCAACTAATTTTACAACACAAAATAAAGGGACGCTATACCTTTTATATATTGAACAAGGGCTATAAGCCAATGTTCGCTCAAGAAAAAAGGATCCACACGATCCGAACAATTAGCTATTCAAATTAAATTTATCAGCAAACAAATCTCAAACAAATAAGAGAGGATCCGGATTAGAATATGATTTAAAATTAAGTCCAGATCAATCCCAAAATTAATTAATAAGAGGGTATACCAAATCACTTGAACGCAAGGGGAAATCAGGGGTGATGACCCGATTTCTTCAAGTGTTCACGAGATCTACCCGAACCAAGTTTACGAAAATTATTCGGAATAATAAACACTTGAAAATCAGATTTTAACTAAGCACGAGTTTCAATATAAATCAGGACAAAAGACTAGCCATCTATTTCACCAAATCTCACAATATTTTAGAGGAAACACACAAAGAAAGTATAGAAGATCATTACCCAATCCCAAGAAGTCCGTCCACAAGATGAGTGGAGGAATCACACACGGTGGTGGTTGAATTTCTATTTCCACAAAAACTCCACGGATCCGCACCGGACGATAAAGATACGAGTCGTCGCTCCTTTGTAATAAACCCTAGGGGAGGGATAAATCCTTGAATGATAATATAATAGGAAATAGGAGAGATAAAAGGTGGTGGAGAATAATTTTCCCAAGATGTTTGATGATGGTCAGATTTTGTGTGGAGGATTGGTCGGGGTTTGTCTTTGGTGATGAAGTGGGTGGCCGACTAGTGTTTGTAAAGGTGAGGGTGGTCGGGTTTGGATGTGGATGGGGTGGTCGGTTTGGTGGTGGGAGTTGGTGGCCAAGGGAGAGAAAGTGGAGGGGAGAAGATGGAGGCTTGGTGTGTCCGGGGACTTGGAGGGAGATGGGGGCTCGGGTTATGTGATGTAAAGAGTGGGCTGGACGGTTTCCTTTGGAAGAGGCAAGAAGGAGGAGGAGGAGGAGAGGAAGGGAGGTCGAATATAGAGAGGGATGGAGGGAGGAGGAGGGGTGGCCGACGGCCATGAGAGAGGGGGAGAGAGGGGGGCGAAGTTTGCCTTGGGAGGAGGGAAATTCTTCACAAGAATTTAGGGTTCAATTTATTTTCTTCATCTCTAATCAAAATGAAAACAATACATGGCTATATATAGCCTACACCACTCAATCTCCACCCTTGAAAAATAAAATAGACTCATGATGGTTATATGCACCCATCATGAAAGAAATATAATAGAACTTTCATGAAATAAAATACTAGATGCTAGCTGAGATCCAAGATCGTCGACCTGAGGACAGAACTGCTTTCTTTGGAACCTTGCCAATTCTGTGTATCAATTTTGTCGAGCTAAGAATATAACTTCGTCGACTGAAAAACAGAAGTCCATGTTTCTTGGACTTAAGAATGTTGGAACTAACGTGTCCAGAAATCGTCGACCTGAGAACTGGGTTCGTCGACCTGAGAATTAGTTTCGTCGAGCTGAGAACTTCTCACTGCTACTTGACAAAGCTTGCCAGGAATGTGGTCTAAGTTCGTCGAGCTGAGAAGGTGAATTCGTCGACTGGAGTATGTTACTGGACTTCGAATACTTAGATGTTTCTGGAATAAGATGTTGAAGTAGAATACCCAGCAATCGTCGACCTGAGAACTAAGTTCGTCGACCTGAGAACTAAATTTGTCGACCTGAGAACTAAGTTCATCAATTGGAGTTAAGAGAGAAATTCTGGACTTGTAATGTTGAAGTATACTCTGGAAATCGTCGAGCTGAGCACGACTTTCGTCGACCTGAGTTCGACGAATGTCGAACTCATTTTCTGAGTCTTTGAAATTTCTCTTAAGTCTTGAGTCTTTTGCAGTCTGTTGATGGCTGGTCCATGCAGTGTTGACTCTAAGGACATGTCCTATACTCTAGGACACATACATGACCCTAGCTATACATGTTGGGTCAAACATCCTAATTTAGTGAACCTAGCCCAAATCCAACTAGGGATCCAACAATCTCCCCCTATTTGGGTAAGGTCACTAAATACAGACATACAAAATATACAAAGCAATAAAACATATATCTGGCATGAAAAATTTAAATGTGCAGCAGATATATATACACAGTAAGCTTTGTCTCAGAAACATAACTAATCAGTTTTATAAAAATAGAAAGACTGAAAACAATTCATAATTTATTTCTTCTTCCTTTGTTCCTTGTGCTTCTCCTCTTTGGCTTTCTCTCCTGGCTGAGTAAACTTAATCTTCCTGTTTGGATTAGCTGCTTGTGTCTTTGTCATTGTCATGTCAGCAGCACCAATGATATTAAGGGAGGTAGCTCTTGGCATTACAGCTTCAGGATGTAACTTCATATAATCATCAACATTAAAAAATTTGTTAGCCTTAGCAAACCTGTTAAGCTCTTCCTTTTTGTACTTGGACATTGTAGTATATTCAGATGGATCCTTCCCTTCAGCTTTTGCTTTGTTAATCATGGATAGGTCAACCAATTCCTAGAACCTGGACATCCTAGCAGTTGTAGCTGTCTCAGGATCTTCAAAGGGTACAGGAGGGGAAGCAGGTTTCTTGGGGCTTTCAGCCTTTTGATATTCAGTGAATTGTTGCTATTGAAGTTGTTGATGTTGCTGCTTTCCAGATGAATAATGCCTTTGCTGGCTGCTTCCTGAAGATGAGGACCTACCCTGCTGTCTTTGATAGTTTGAAACTGGGTAGTTCTCTGAGTTGAAGAACTTGAAGCACAGCAGCAGGTGGAGGAGGAGGAGGAGGATCCTTTCTGAATCTCTGAGGAGGAGGTGAATATCTCCTACTTTTCTTCCTTTCTTTTTGCTGGTTTTTGGACAGCCACATCCATGCTGGCATGCCCTTGTAAGGTGTAATCTTCTGGAGTATATAATAAGGAGTGTCATTTGCTGGATTTGGTTTTGGGGCAGGAGGTGGAGGAGCTTTCCTCTTCTTAGACACTTTCTTTTTCTTGGGCTCATCATCAGAGTCCTCTTCATCATCATCCTCATCATCAGAATCCTGAGGAGTATCATACAAGACATCAATAGCCTTTAGTACAGATTTGCCAATGGGCTTTTCAGCCTGAGTAGGAGTTGGAGGAGGAGCTGGAGGAGGAACTGGAACTAGAGCAGGAGGGCTATACATAACAGTGCTTTCAACAACTGTTTTATTTTCTTCTTCTATATCTGCCATGATCAGTGCATCAAGATCAAGCATTGGTGAATCATCCATTATGAAGGTTGGAGCAGAAATATCTTTTGGAGGGGATGAAATAATGGGGGAAACAGCTTTTGGTGGAGATGGAATAGCTGGAACCTCTATAGCTGGAACCTCTGTTATAACAAAACTAGCCTTTAGTTGCTTGGCAACCTTGGGGCTTATGGGAGAGGTGTATGGGACTATAACCAAAGATAGCTTGATGCTCTCTGCTGGCAGATTATTCAAATAAGCTATATCAAAAATACTCAATAAATTTAATAGATCTACTGTGAGATTTATAATATAATCACCAGCAGTATCTATTTTTAGCCAAAATAGGCTCATCCATCTCAGTATCTGATTCTATTAAGTCTATGATTGCAGAAGGATCTGGTATATCTTCAGAAGAATCAGTCATAAAGGAATCAAACTCTGCTGCTACTTCTGCTTCTGCTGCTTCTTTTGCTATTGTTTTTGCTGCTTCAAACTCTGCTGCTGTTGTTACTGGAGCTTCTTCATCATGAAGCATCTCCCCCTGACTGGCTGCAGAGGGTCCTAGAGCCAGTCCCTCAGAAGAAGGGATAGGAGATAGAGCAGCATCTTTGGCAGAAAGAGTTTGGATGGAAGTAGTGAGAGGAGCTAGAGCATTATTTGAAAGAATTTGAAGAGTGGGAGAGATGAATGCAAGTAAATCTTTAGCAATATCAGAGAAGTTTAAATAGAGAGATTCTTGGGCAGTGGATGAGTAGGGATTGTGATGACCATAATTGGAGCAAACAGAAAATGCATTAGACATGTCTGTATGTGTGTAGTCAGGTGTAGAAGATGGAAGGTCTGTTTGGACTAGGAAAGGGAAGGGGACAGAGGGAGGAGCTATTATAGAGGGTGGAATTTGTGGTGTGGGGATGGGTCCTTGATGTGGGGATGATGGGGGAATCACGAGATTGAATGTGTGGGAGGAGATAAAGGTGTCAGGATCTGTGATAGTTAAATGAGGTGGAAGGGGGATTGAGGTGGGGATGGTTGTGGTGATTGGGAAGGAGAGGGTTGTCGGGATTCCTGTATGGGGGAAGAGGAGATTTCAGTGATATCTATTTGTGGAGAATTTGCAGGAGATGGAGCTGGAGTAGGAATATGAACTGGTTGTTGTGGTTGTTGTTGTTGTTGAAGAGAAGGAATGTTGGAAGAGGAGGGAGCTGCTTCTGAGGGTGAGGGAGAGGCTATTACTGCCCTTGTGCTTTTAGAAGGCCTGGAGGAAGAGGATGGAGCCTTGGAGGGCTTAGTGATGGTCCTCTCCCACTTGCCAAAGAGGGCACAGGTGAGCCTCTTGGAGGCATTGATGAATATGGTCGGGGAGACTAGTGATTCAGCAGCCTTCTCCTTCAGGAAGATTCCCAGAATTCTTCCAAAACAGACCTCCTTTTTATTGTTCTTCTTCTTAATCAGCTCAAACAGAATCTGAGCCCAGTTAACCTGCTTCTTGTTCACCACAGCACACATTACCAGGAATTGGTGCCTGGTAATATAATCACGAGCAGTGTGCTTGCCCAGCAACACCTTGCCCACAATATCTGCTATGAATTTAAATTCAGCAGAAAGGTGTTTCTTTAGTAGTTTGTTAGGGTTTTCTCTAGAATAACCCTACCTTTGACTCCTGAGGAATAGTCCTCTGAGTCTTCCTTTAGCTTCTTCAAGCTTTCTTCTCTTCACAACTTCCAGATAAAGAACTTCAGGTGCTTGTGTTGCTGGAACTATGAAGAACCTGCAGCAAAGGTCGGCCCAAGCTACTACCTTTTGCTTAGAGAGTCCTTCTGAGCTTGCTTGCTGGTGCAGGTGAGAATGACACCAGCTATCTTACTGTTGAAGGTCTTGATCCAATAGCTAACTTGCTCTCTATCTTGCAGATTTGAGCTTCCTGTTTTTCAGCTCCACGACAATGGCGGAGAAGAAGAACTAACTTTATTTCTCTTTCCTTTAGAAGTCTACTTTTCTCTGTACGCCTCTTTTCTTTTATTGATTCTTGACCCAACGGCTTTTTAGTAGTGGGCCCCACATAATTAATGTCCTGCAACAATCTTGCTTTAATGCCAACTGTCGTATTGTAGAACTGCGGTAATATTTGTTGCGTGTTGTAGTCATCTCGCCACTAATTTGAATTTTTTTGACTTGTTGACGTCATCAGATGTGGACTTGGCCAAAAATCAAACACCATTAGCATAGGCATTGAGTAAGTAAGCATAACTCAATGCCAAAACACTTAGATAGATTTTAGGTCTCATGGAGTTGAGTGAGTAACATTCACTCAACGCCAAAACACTTAGAATATAAATCAATTTCTAGGAATTGAGTGAATCATCTTCACTCAATGCCAATCTTGCTTGTTCAGCTATTTGTTGCTTGACGTTGAGTGTGTGAGCATCACTCAACGCCAAACCCCTTACACAAATTTTGTCTTCACTAGGTGTTGACAGCGTTGAGTGAGCAACCTCCACTCAACGTTTTTTGCCTTAACCATTTTCTTATTAACTTGTCTCAGCGCTTTCTTATTCTCAGCTGAGACAAACATTTATCTCAGTAGTTATGCTGAGATAAACTTATATCTCAACGGTTTTGCTGAGACCAACTTGAAAGAATTAGTGCCTAACCACCTAGAGGGGGAGTGAATAGGTGTACTTTTTCTTTTACTTTTAAGGCAGAAAATCTGTTCTGTAATTTAAGCAGCAATTGCAAATTCTACAGCTAACACAGAAACATTCACAGGAATATCACAACACAGATTGCACACAGATTTTTATAGTGGTTCCCCAAGGTCTGGGTACATCCACTTTCCCCCTTCGCCTATCTAGCAGTGTACTAGATTCGGCCTAACTTCTGCACTTCACCTCAGATCCTCTGATCTTACAGCAGCTCAGAACCCAACCAGGTTCCTACAACTCAGAGTGTCCCCACTCCTACAACTAAGGCAAACAGCCTTACCTCAGCCTTCACCAAGGCCTACACTCAGAGAACACAGTCTCCTACAACTCAGGCACAAAGCTCTACCACTCAGTCTTCAACAAGACCTACACTCAAAGATCTAAATCTCTTACACTTAGCCTTTATATCTTAGGCTTACAGCTCAGATCTATAATAGATCTTACAGAAATTTGATAAAACAAAGTAATTAACCACCACCCAGATAGAGAGAGAAGAGATGGATGGCTTCTTGAACAGTTCTTAGAAGAACTTGATGGCAGAGATCAACCTCCCTTAGCTTTCTTCAAAGCTTCTTGAATCTGAACTCAGTATGGTTGAATCTCCTGAGAAGATGATCTTCAATCAGCTTCTGACTTGAGATTCAGATCATAATCTGAATCTTTCTTTGCAGCCTGGTTCAGCAACTACTCTTCTTAGATGGAGCTCTCCCTCTCCAACTTCTTCAAGATCTTCTGTCGAAAATCTTCTGTATTACTACTTCTCTCTGTATTGCTCAGAATCTGTATTCTTCAATGATTGATCATCACTTTCTGTTGAAGGAGAAAGCTTTTATATATTCTTCCTCCATGGTAACCGGCTGATCCGGTTTCCAACAACCTTCTGACAGCTCTGACAGTAGTAGTTGACTGGTTAGAAATGGCACTGTCAAGTCATCTAGTCACTTCTTGAAATCACTGTCTATGTCTGAAAGTGTCGAGACTGATATTCTACATGTGTCGACACAAATAGACTAAGTGTCGACACAAGTGGACTAAGTGTCGACACATGTCTTGGTGGTGTCGACACAACTCCTTTGTTATTGTTAATACTTCTCGACACAGCCTTCTGTTGAATGTGTCGACACATGCCTTTGTGGTGTCGACACAGTCACTTCTGTTCTTCATACAAGTTTACTTTGTTGAAATTCTTGTCATGTGTCGACACAAGTCCTGAGTGTCGACATATTTGTTGTCGACAAGATCTTCTAGGTGTCGACACTGCCTCAGTGTGTCGACACAAATACTTCTTCCCTTTAACTTTGTTGAAGCTTTGATGTGTGTCGACATAAGTCCTGTGTGTCTACACAGCTGATGTTGATAAATACTTCTGTGTGTCGACACTGCCTCTATGTGTTGACACATTTGATGTCGACAATGCTTCTCTGTGTGTCGACTGAGCTTCACTGTGTGTCGACACATTCCTTCTGGTGTCGACATAGTTGATTCTGGTGTCGACACGGCCTTTCTAAGTGTCGACACAATTAATTCCAAGTGTCAACACAGCTTTTCTCCAGTGTCGACACTGGCCTTCATAAGTGTCGACACAGCTTCTCTAGGTGTCGACAGATGAACTTAGAATTTTTCCTGCATTCCTTCATTTACATAACCTACACATATAAACTCAAAAATACCTCAAATACACATTGATGCATATCATTGAGTAGGGTGAGGCTTCTTCAAATCTGGTACATATTTTCCAATGTACCCAACAATCTCCCCCTATTTGGAGAAGTCATAACCATTAGTCAATGATATACATCTTTCATAACAAATACACATTATGATGTATAACAATAATATATGACATGGTAACTACTGAAACAAAATATATAAAATATTTCATCACAAAATTATAATGCTAACACAATGAGCATTCATAAAAGATTTGTTTCAACTACCAAAAGTTTCTTTAATCAAAAATTTACATGGTGTTTAACACAAATGATTACAAAGTTTTAAACTTAAGAAAATCTAAACTAAGGCTGCTCTGGCTCCTTGATGACAATGCCCTTGCCTGATTGAATCTTGGCTTGAACTAGAGCATCTGTATCATCTGCAGGCTTCTTGCCCTTTAGATCTTTCTTCTTAAGTTCTTCAGCCCTTATCTTTTGTCTTTCAAAATAATGATAAGGCTTTGGGAAATATTTGCTAGGCTCCTGTGCATTACGAGGTAGCTTCCCAAATTTAGCCTTCCTTTTATATTGTACAATAGCCTCTTGCCTGGCTTCATACTTTCTCCACTCTTGCTCAGAGTACCATTTGCCCATGTCTACAGTATTGTCCTTTACTGCTTTCCAAGCAGTCAGTATAATATTTCTTGAAGTAGGGCTCCACTGTTCAAAATCAGGCCTTAACTCTGCCTGTTCTCTGAATCTCTTCTTAGATAATAGAGCTTCTTGCTCCTTCAAAAATGCCTCTGACACAGGCTTGTCTACTTTCTTTATGATCACATTTGAGCACCTTCAGCAGGGATGTACATGGATTGTACTTCATGATGTATCATCTCAAAATCTGCTAGAGGGTAGATTACTTGAGCAACTTCAGCTTGCTCACCTCCAAAATCTGCAGGATGCACTCCAGATTCAGCCACATTGTCATCATCACAAAGGGGATGATATCCAAGTGTGGCTCTGATGCTATTGGAAATCCATTTAGCATGGTCAGATCCAGCTTTGACTAATACTCTCTCCCCCTTTATGACTTCTCGGGCAACATGATCTCTAAGATCATCCTTCTGAAATTTGACTTGTTCATCCATAAAATTGACTCCATCTTTATAGGATGCCTTTAATTTCAGGAGCTGTCCAGAAATAGTCTTTTGAGAGTCCTAAATAGCTGTTTTAACAGCAGCTAGTCCTTCATGTAGTTGCTTATCAAATTCTGTCTTGGCCTTAGTCATTGCATCATTTTGGGCAGTAGTAAGATTCTTCATCTCAGTAACAATCACATTATGTGATTCAGTTAGATTATCATTCATTCTCAGTTGATTCTCTAAGACATATCCTTGTTTGAGAGCTATGTCATCAACCAGAGTCTTGATTGTCTCTTGATGATTTGCTAGGAAAACCATAGCATTTCCACCCTTGTGGAAACAATCAGTCATTTACTTCTTATTCTGATTCACTTCAAATTTTATTGATTTTATATCTTGAGCCAAATCAAATTGAAGTGACTTATGACCTTCATCCATATATTTTTTTAGAGCCTTCCTTTGCTCATCCATTTTGATCTGCAAAGCCACCAACAATGAGCTGCAATCAGCTGTTTGGGCAGGCTGTGGAGCAACTGTTTGTAGTGCCTTCTTGTAGCTTTGACTCCGTCTCTTGAAGACCATAAGCTTTCTCTTCTTAGCTCTAGCAGCTTCTTCATCCTCAGATGCTGAAGTACTAGCAATGTCTACCCTTTCCTTAGAACTAGGAGGCAATTTCTTCTCAGTCCTTGGTAGCTCCCCCTGTGACCTTTGCTCCTCATTCTCAGTTCTGATTTGCTCCTTCTCATTTCTTGCAGTCTCCCCCTGAGACCTTACATGCTCCCCTCAAGATTAGCTTGGTCCTCCACTAGGTTACCTGGCTCCCCCTCAAAATCAGTTTGTATTAAATCAGGGAACAGCTCTTCTAGGGTATACTCCTGTTGAGTAGGGACTGTAGATTCTCTTATCTCAGGAATATCAGTAGTAACAGATGTATCTTTCATGATATCATCTAGTGCTTTACTATGTAGTTGTGTTGGCTGATCAACATTAATCAAATACTCAGTTAATACTTCATCCTCAATATGGAAAATTGATTGATTAACTTCATGTATTACCTCAAGGATTGTTTGAGTTGTCATTTTACTGTCTACGTGAGTTGGCTCTTCCACATGTCGAGGCTCCCCCTGGAGTGGATCCAGATGGATGGGGCTAGCAGATGGTTGCTCCCCCTGCCTCTGTGCATCTTCATTCCTTACTGGTGACTTTCTAGTATTATAAGCTTCTTCCTCATTAGAACTGAAAACTACTTGCTCCTCTGAACTACTGGAAGATTCAGGGGCCCTTATGGCTTTCTTCTTCTTCTTTTGTGGAGGAACTTCCTTCTTTGGAGTAGGCATGTCCTTAGTTAACACCCTATCCCATCTTGAGATTATCCTGATGTCCATCCTCCTCATGTGATTTATCTTAGAACCAGCAGCTTGTTCCATTACCTCTGGGATAATTCCAGCCAAGTACACAACTTCCTGAAGTGTCGACACTACTTATCTAGATGTGTCGACATCATTTCCCTAGAATGTCGACACCATTTCTATGTGTCGACACAAACAACTTCTTGTGTCGACACTATTTTACTTAGCCAAATTTTGTGAAACTAATCTATGTTCAACATGCTTAATTCAATTTTCAATTTATTGAATTTAGTTTCATCCAGAGGCTTAGTAAACATCTCTACAATTTGATAATCAGTTTTAACAAATTCTAGAGAGATGTCCTCTTTCTCTACATGTTCTCTAAGAAAATGATATCTAATTTCTATGTGCTTAGTCCTACTATGTGAAACAAGATTATTAGCTATAGAAATTGCACTTGTAGAATCATAAAACAAAGGTGTTCTACTTACTTGAATACCATAGTCTTCTAGCTGGTGTTGAATCCATAATAGTTGTGCACAGCAACTTCCTGCTGCCACATACTCAGACTCAGCTGTAGAGATTGTCACACTGGTTTGCTTCTTACTGCTCCAAGACACTAGTCTTCCACCTAAAAATTGATAGGTGTCTATAGTACTTTTTCTATCTTCCTTGCAACTTGCAAAATCTGCATCTGAATAGCCTGTCAGTAGAAAATCTCCATTCCTAGGGTACCAAAGGCCTAGATTAGGTGTGCCCTTAAGATATCTCAAAATTCTTTTGACTGTAGTCAGATGAGATTCTTTAGGGCAGGATTGGTACCTAGCGCAGACATATGTAGCATACATGATATCTGGTCTACTAGCAGTCAGATATAGAAGGGAGCCAACTATCCCTCTATACAAAGTCTCATCTACAGGTTTCCCTGCAGCATCTTTGTTAAGAGACACACTAGACCCCATAGGAGTTCTCATGGTAGTGGATGATTCCATACCATACTTCTTTATTAACTCTAGGGTGAACTTAGACTGAGTTATGGACAAGCCATCTTCAGTCTGTCTCACTTGGAGACCCAAGAAAAACTTAAGTTCTCTCATACTGCTCATTTTAAATTTTCCTTGCATAAGTTTTGCAAACTTTCTGCAAAGATTACTCTCAGTAGACCCAAATATTATGTCATCAACATATATTTGGACTAGGATAATCTTTCCTTTGGATTCCCACAGGAATAGAGTCTTGTATATTTTCCCCCTTGAGAATTTGTTCTCAATGAGGAAACTAGACAGGGTTTCATACCAAGCCCTTGGGGCTTGTTTCAACCCATACAATGCTTTCCTAACTCTATAAACATAATCAGGTTTGAGAGGATCAACAAAACCTGAGAGTTGCTCTACATAGACTTCTTCTTTCAGATTTCCATTGAGGAATGCTGATTCACATCCATTTAGAATACCTTAAAACCTTGATATGTTGCATAAGCAAGGAACATCCTGATTGCCTCCAGTCTTGCTATTAGGGCAAAGGTTTGATCAAAATCATACCTTCTTCCTGTCTATATCCTTTTGCAACAAGTCTTGCTTTGTTCTTCATAATGATCCCATTCTCATCCAATTTGTTCCTAAAGATCCACTTTTTTTCCAATGATGTTGTGATCTTTTGGTTTAGGAACTAACTTCCAGACCTTACATCTTCTGAACTGATTTAGCTCCTCTTGCATGGCATCAATCCAATGTGGGTCTAGAACTGCTTCTTAAAATTTCTTGGGTTCTACTTGTGATAGGAAGCTGGAGCAGAGAACTGTGCTCAGATTCCTGCTTCTTGTTTGCACTCCTTGTCTTGGATCACCAATTATCTGATTTGTTGGATGATCCTTTAAGTGTCTATTAGCTGGAGGAAGTCTATCTTCAGGTTGAACACCACCAGCCTCTTCATTAAGCTAAACCTCTTGGTTTTCTTCAGCATCTTGAGAGTCTTGTACTCCCCCTGGACAGCAGCCACCATTTTCCACTTCCTGATTTATAGTAGAATCTTCTGTAATGGTAAGCTTGTCCATACTTTCATTTAAACCTATAGAACTGCAAGAACTACTTGGCAATTCACTGTTAATAAGTCTTGTTTCATCAAAGACTACATGTATAGACTCTTCTACAACTTGAGTAACTAAGTTGTAGACCCTATAAGCCTTACTATTGTTGTTCTACCCAACAAATATCCCCTCTTGGGATTTGGCAGCAAACTTGGTTAGATAAGACTTGTCATTGTTAAGTATATAGCACTTGCAACCAAAGATCCTGAAATAGGATAGGTTTGGTTTTCTGCCCTTCACAATCTCATAGGGAGTCTTTTTGTGGCTCTTGGTGATAGTAGCTCTATTGATCACATGACATGCAGTGTTTACTGCCTCAGCCCAGAAATATTCTTGGAGAGAAGTGTCACTCAATAGAGTTCTACCAGCCTCTATCAATGTTCTATTCTTCCTTTCAGTAATACCATTTTGCTGTGGTGTTATAGGTGAAGAAAATTCTTGAAAAATCTCAAATTCCTCACACAGTCTTGTCATACTTTCAGACTAAAATTCAGTACCATGGTCACTTCTGATTTTGACCACTGTACTGTCCAACTCATTCTGAATTTGTTTAACAAAACTATATAAGACACTTTGGGTTTCAGATTTTTGTCTTAGAAAGAACACCCAGGAATATCTAGAATAGTCATCTACCACCACAAATGTGTAGACCTTCCTACCTACACTATGAACTGGAATAGGACCAAATAGATCCATATGCAAGAGGTATAAACACCTCACTGAATCCTTGTTTTCAAAGCTATGAAAGGTGGATTTGGTCTGCTTGCCTTTTTGACAAGCTGAGCATATCACATCCTTTATACACTTAACTTGAGGACCATTCCTCACTAACTCTTTGCTAAACAGTTGGTCAATAGTCTTATAGTTAAGATGGGTCAGCCTCTTGTGTCATTTAACACAATGAGAGGCTCTCTCATCAGCTACAAGACAAATAGGAGAAATATTATTCTCACACTCAAAATTAAGACAATAAACATTTCTCTTTCTATATCCTGTCAATATGACCTTTTGATCACTTAACCTTTTGATATGACATCCATTCTTAATAAATGAAATGTCATATCCTAAATCACTCAACTGACTTATGTTTATAAGGTTGTGTTTCAAACCCTTCACATAGGCCACTTGAGAGATAGTAATCTGATTATTAGAAATGTTACCAAAGTGTTTGATGATTCCTTTTTCTGAACCACCAAAGGTCACTTTAGGTTCATCCATAATAGGTGTGTAGTCCTTCAGCAACCCCTTTATTCCAGTCATGTTCCTGGAACATCCACTGTCCAAGTACCATATTGGGGCATGACCACTTGGACTCACCTGCAACACAGATTACTTAACCTTAGAACCCAAATAACTTTTGGGTCCTTGGTACAAGTTAGTCTGAAATTTAACAAATCTGCCTGTAGCTTTTCTAGCAGGCAGATTGCTACTCTCCTTGACACTAGAATTGTGCCAACAATCTAAGGCAAAGTAGCCTACCTTGCCACAACACCAGCACTCAAACTTGTTGTACCTATGTTTAGGTACAACCCTAGTTGAATTGTCTACAGCAGGCTTCTTGTTTTGTGCTGGGGCTTTGCCTTTAGATTTGGACCTAGCAGTCCATGCAGTCCTCTTAAACCCTAATCCTGCTTTACCCTTTTGAGACACAAACTCATCAATCAAGGGTAAAACTGATTTTGGCTTGGAGTAACTAGCCACCAAATCTTTTTCTTTCTGAAGTCTAATCTCCAGATTCTTTATTTGATCATTCTTAAATGTGATAGTACCCATCTGAATAACAGTAATGTTTTTCAGTCTGGCTATCTCATTCAACTTCTGATCCAGCAACTTTTCTGAATCAGATGCAGCCATCTTAAGATCTGCAATTTCCTTAGCCAGAGATTTGGCCAAGTTTTTGCTCTTCTTAAGTGCCTGCAGCAAATCTCCATATTCATCAATCAACTGATGAATATCACCTTCAGACTCAGACCCATCCACATCACTTGATGCAGATGTTGCTGACTCTGACTCAGAACTGCAATCTGAAATTCTAGAAAGACATTGTACCTTACTAGGACTAGGCTGATCCTGGCATTTGTCTTCTTCTGATACAGCCATCAGTCCCTTACACTGATGGTCTTCTTGTTCATATATTGAGTTGAGCACCTCGAGAAACTCTTCTTCTTCATCTGTTGCATATAGACCAATATAGGCCTCAGCTTCTGATTCTGACTCTGAAGTAGATTGGTCTGACAAGGTCTTTTCCTTCTTAGCAACAAAGGACTTTTCCTTCTTGCCCTGGTGTTGACTCTTCTTCTTATCTGCAGTCTCTTTTCTTTTATCTGGACATTCAGCTACTACATGTCCAGGCCTATTACAGCAGTAGCAAACAATATTTGATGTTGTCGACTTGTTTGGCTTAGACCTACTCCTGTCTTTCCTGGATGACTTCCTCTTTTGATAATAGTCATCTTTAGGCTTAGATGTGGAAGGCTTAGACTTCCACTGCTTCTTTTTCAGAAATCTCTGAAACTGGCTAGTGAAGGCAGCAAAATCTTCATCTGAGTCACTGCTCTCTGAAGTGTGGTTGTCTAAATTCTCTGAAGCAATGTCAACAATTATCCTAGGAGGGGATGGAGACATCCTCCTATTCTTCTTAGTGGCTTCAACCTTAAAGGACACTGACTTTTCTCTATGCTCACATTTTGTACTCTTCTCTTCCTATTTCCTAGCCATCAGTTGCATCTCATATGATAGCAACTTTCCAAATAAGGTTGGAGGAGAAATATCTGCAAGTTTGGCCACTTCCCTAATGGCACAAATCTTTGTGTCCCAATCCTTTGTCAAGGATCTTAGGAATTTGTCATTCAGTTCATAAGTACTGAAGATTCTCCCATAGGACATCAACACATTCACTATACTATAGAACTTCTTATAGCACTCAGTGATACTGTCAGACTTTCCTTGTCTGAAACTCTCATACTTCTAGTTTATCATAGATTTTCTATCTTGTCTTACTTATTCAGAACCTTCCATGTAGACTATCAAAGTATCCAACATTTCCTTTGAAGTCTTGCAGTGAATCAAATTCTAAAAGGTAGAATCATCTATGGCACTTACTATGATGTTCTGGGCCCTCTTATCCATAGTTGTCAAGATGATCTCATCCTTGGTCATCTCTGAATAATCCTTGGGAATTCTTTTGTTTGCATCCATAATTGATATCTTCATTGGAACATAAGGACCTTCCTTGACTGTAATATAGATCCTTGCATCAGAAGCCTCCATAAACAGCCTGACCCTTTCTTTCCAGATGCCAAAAATTTTCTTTCTGCATATGGGTAGTTTCATAGAACCTAGTTCCTTATGATTCTCACCAAAACCCATTTTCTCGATTTCTTGAATCTGAATCTGCCTTTGAGATCTAACTTTGACTGTTAAGTCCTTCTTTACGTAACCTCCCTTTGATACCACTTGAAAGAATTAGTGTCTAACCACCTAGAGGGGGTGAATAGGTGTACTTTTCTTTTACTTTTAAGGCAGAAAATCTGTTCTGTAATTTAAGCAGCAATTGCAAATTCTACAGCTAACAAAGAAACATTCACAGAAATATCACAATATAGATTGCACATAGATTTTTATAGTGGTTCCTCAAGGTCTGGGTACATCCACTTCCCCCTTCTCCTATCTAGCAGTATACTAGATTCGGCCTAACTTCTGCACTTCACCTCAGATCCTCTGATCTTACAGCAGCTCAGAACCCAACCAGGTTCCTACAACTCAGAGTGTCCCCACTCCTATAACCCAGGCAAACATCCTTACCTCAGCCTTCACCAAGGACTACACTCAGAGAACACAGTCTCCTACAACTCAGGCACAAAGCCCTACCACTCAGTTTTCAACAAGACCTACACTCAGAGATCTAAATCTCTTACACTCAGCCTTTATAGTTTAGGCTTACAGCTCAGATCTATAATAGATCTTACAGAAATTTGATAAAACAAAGTAATTAACCACCACCCAGATAGAGAGAGAAGAGATGGATGGCTTCTTGAACAGTTCTTGGAAGACCTTGATGGCAGAGATCAACCTCCCTTAGCTTTCTTCAAAGCTTCTTGAAACTGAACTCAGTAAGATTGAATCTCCTGACAAGATGATCTTCAATCAGCTTCTGACTTGAGATTCAGATCACAATCTGAATCTTTCTTTGCAGCCCGGTTCAACACTGCTCATCTTAGATGGAGCTCTCTCTCTCCAACTTCTTCAAGATCTTCTGTAAAAAATCTTCTGTATTACTACTTCTCTCTGTATTGCTCAGAATCTGTATTCTTCAATGATTGATCATCACTTTCTGTTGAAGGAGAAAGCTTTTATATAGTCTTCCTCCATGGTAACTGGCTGATTCGATTTCTAACAACCTTCTGATAGCTCTGGCAGTAGTAGTTGACTGGTTAGAAATGGCAGTTGTTAAGTCATCCAGTCACTTCTTGAAATCATTGTCTCTGTCTGAAAGTGTCGAGACTGATCTTCTACATGTGTCGACACAAATAGACTAAGTGTCGACACAAGTGGACTAAGTGTCGACACATGCCTTGGTGGTGTCGACACAACTCCTTTGTTATTGTTAATACTTCTCGACACAGCCTTCTGTTGAATGTGTCGACACATGCCTTTGTGGTGTTGACACAGTCACTTCTGTTCTTCATACAAGTTTACTTTGTTGAAATTCTTGTCATGTGTCGACACAAGTCCTGAGTGTCGACACATTTGTTGTCGACAAGATCTTCTAAGTGTCGACACTGCCTCAGTGTGTCGACACAAATACTTCTTCCCTTTAACTTTGTTGAAGCTTTGATGTGTGTCGACACAAGTCCTGTGTGTCGACATAGCTGATATTGATAAATACTTCTGTGTATCGACATTGCCTCTATGTGTTGACACATTTGATGTCGACAATGCTTCTCTGTGTGTCAACTGAGCTTCACTGTGTGTCGACACATTCCTTCTGGTGTCGACATAGTTGATTCTGATGTCGACATAGCCTTTCCAAGTGTCGACACAATTAATTCCAAGTGTCGACACAGCTTTTCTCCAGTGTCGACACTGGCCTTCATAAGTGTCGACACAGCTTCTCTAGGTGTCGACACATGGACTTAGAATTTTTCCTGCATTCCTTCATTTACATAACCTGCACATATAAACTCAAAAACACATCAAATTCACCTTGATGCATATCAATGAGTAGGGTGAGGCTTCTTCAAATATGGTACACATTTTCCAATGTACCCAACACAACTCCTATCTCAGCGATTTTGCTGAGACCAACTACTGTCTCAGCAGTTTTGCTGAGACCAACATTTCTCTCAGCGCTTTTGCCTTGAACTTCTTAGATGTCTCAGCTGTCTCATCGCTTTCTTCTCAGCAGTCTCAGCGCTCTTTTCTCAGCTATCTCAGCTATCACAGCGCTTTTTGCCTTAGTCAATTTTTTTGGTTAGCTCGGTAAGTGTTGAGTTGCGTTTGATGATCTGTAAGCTGAGCTCGACGAACTGCAAACTAAGCTCGATGAATTTCAAGCTGAGCTCAACGAACTTATCCCAAGGAAAGCTGAGCTGAGCTCGATGCACACTAAACTCAGTTCGACGAATTCTCTGAACTGTGTTCGACGATTTCTCTGAAATTAAATCGACGAAAATTGAAGTTCGACTGAGTTTAACTCACAGCCTTTTTATTGTGATCTTAGCTCGACGAAAGGTGAGCTTAGCTCGACGATCTTGAACTGAGTTCTACTCACAGCTTTTTGTTGTGATCTTAGCTCGATGAATGGTGAGCTTAGTTCTATGATCTCTGAACTCCGTTTGATGATTTCTCTGAACTGAGTTCGACGAACTCAGAGTCTCAAACTCTGAACTTAGCTCGACGAACTCTAAACTCAGTTTGGCAAATTCCTAAACTGAGTTCTACTCATAGCATTTTGTTGTATGGCATTGAGTGTGTCTTCATAACTCAACGCCTGTGGACTTAGACAGATTTCTATCAGCCCACAACATAGGTAAGAGTTTACCTATCTTTGCCACTTAGGATACTTCTTGCCTTTCCAGCAACTTCACGTTGTGACCACTTATCACATCACTTATACCACCTGTCTAAACCTGTTCCATGGAACATCCTGCACATGATGAGCTTAAATAACATCAAAAACAACTATGTTCTTAGTGTTGATGGAGATGCCTCTTCAAATCCAATCTAGCGAACATTGTGGGCAATGGACCCAACAATGTTTTCTTCATGAGTGTGGATTACATACATCAGCACGCGGCCAGCCACACATAAAAATAGCAAAATCATTTGGCCTTCGAGGTCCAGCACAGCAGCAGCAAGGGATTTAGCCCACTTTTTCTGCTCGGCTCTCCAGCACCTACATGGGGACAGTCCACCGCAATGGTGGCAAACAAAGCAATGGTCAGCATTCATCTGACTAATTTGTAACAACCATACCCCCTTCTCGGGGCAGTGGTATTCCTTCCCTGCAGGCATAGCATTTTCACAAGCAGATATATCACAAGACGTGCACTCATGCACAGTCACTATATCACAAACGTCGACCACACGGCCTGACGCTCTGTGCACTCAAGGCACATTCTCGGTGTACCGGAAAACTAGGGTCCCACAACTGTTCTCAGGTCTCAAACCCAACCATAAAACTTGAGTATTCATGCTCCACGGACCACGGTCAGAGACTTTAGTCTTGATGGCGAATAACCCAAGACTCAAATGATGTGATTGAAAGAATTGGTTTCAAGATGTTCTAAACACCTAGAGGGGGGTGAATAGGTTCAATTCTTTTTCTGACTTAGGCAGATAATTCTATCTAGTTTAGCAATGTATTCAGCAGAAAATACAACACATCATTCACATACACAGCATTCACAGATTGCACACCAGTTTTATAGTGGTTCCCCAAATGATGGGTACATCCACTTTCCCCCTTCGTCTATCTAGCAGTGTACTAGATTCGTCCTAACTTCCTTCCTTCTTCTCAGATCCGTAGATCTTACAGCTCATAACCAAGAATGGTTCCTACAACTCAGAGTGAATCCACACTCCTACAACTCAGGCACAAGCCCTACCTCAGCCTCTTCCACAGGCCTACAACTCAGAGTGACATCCCACTCCTACAACTCAGGCAATAGCCCTACATCAGCCTCTTTCACAGGCCTACAACTTAGGGAATAGATTCCCCTACCTCAGGCACTCAGCAGTACCTCAGCCTTTATAATTTAGGCTTACAACTCAGAGATGTAAATCTCCTACACTTAGATCTATTACAGATCCTACAAAAATTAATGATGAAAATATAATGATATCTTCAACCAGATGGAGAGAGAATTGGTTGAAATCTTCTTGATCAGTTCTTGATAGAACGGATTACTTAAGGATCAACCTGTCTTAGCTTTCTTCAAAGCTTCTTGAATCTAAACAAAGTAGGGTTGATCTTCTTTGTGTTGGAGTTGATCTTCAACCAGCTTCCTTCAGAAATTAATCTGAATTCTTCTTTAGACTTGATCTGAATTTTTCAGGCAGGCTGTTCAGATTCTACCTTCACTGGATGAGAACTTCTCTCCTTCTTGTTTTTCTCTTTCTACAATATGTTGACTGTTTTTTCTTTTTCTTCTTCTGGATTCTCAATCCTTCAGATATTATAATTGATTGGCTTGATTAACTTTTCTCTATTCTGTATGTGTTGTTCTTCTTATTGTTGTTTCAATTGTTGAGAGAGCATATCTATATATAGGCTTCATCCATGGTAACCGGCTGTTTTGGTTTCAAACAGTCTTCTGACACCTCTGACAGATGTGACAACAATGTCAGTAATGAAAGCTGTGAAGTCTTCAGTTGTATTACTTCAGCCTTCATTGGACTTTGACTCAGCAGTAAAGAATGTCGACTGAATACTTCATATGTGTCGACACGCATAGTCCATGTGTCGACACAAGTCTTGTTGTTGTCGACACAGCTTCACTTTTACTTCTCGACACAGCTTCTATGGAATGTGTCGACACAAGTCCTGTGTGTCGACAGAAACACTCCTTGTCTTGACAAAGTTGGTGTCGACAGAATTCTAGTGTGTGTAGACACAAGTTCTGTGTGTCGACACAGTCATTGTCGACAGAATTCTAGAATGTGTCGACAGCTTCTCTGTGTGTCGACACAGCTCCTGATAATATCGACACAATCTGGCCCTTAGTATCGACATAGAGTTGTCGACAGTTTTTCTGTATGTCAACACAAATTCTGGGTGTCGACACAATCTTGCCCTTGGTGCCGACACATCCATTCCCAAGTGTCGATACTTGTACTTAGAGAATTTTCCTTCCATTTACTTAACCTGCACATGATAGCTCAACACAACATCAAATACAACTTGATGCATATCATTGAGTTAGGTGAGGTTTCTCCAAATCTGGTACACATTTTTCCAATATACCCAACAATCTCCCCCTATTTGGAGAAGTCATAACCCTTAGTCAATGATATACATCACTTATAATAAAATTAACAATATGATGTATAAAAATATTCAATGACAGGGAAACATATAAACAAAACAAGTAAATAATATCATCACATAATATGATACAACAATAACAAGCATGAATATTGTTTTGTTTAAACTTCACAAAAGTTTGTTTACAATAGATTACATGGAGTTTAAAACTGAAGATTACAATGTTAAAAATCTAGTCAATTTATCCTAAGGCTGATCAGGCACCTTGATCATTATGCCTTTTCTAGACTGGACCTTGCTTGTACTGGAGCTTCAGTATCTTCAGCTGGCTTCTTGCCTTTCAGATCCTTCTTCTTAAGTCCTTCAGCCTTAACTTTTTGCCTTTCAAAATAGTGATAAGGCTTGGGAAAGTATTTACTGGGCTCTACAGCTGTAGCAGGTATTTTCCTAGCCATGTGATCCCTTCTGAATTGATGTATCACATCTTGTCTCTACAGATATTTGTTCCATTCAACTTCAGAATACCACTTGCCTCTATCATGCATTTTATCTTTGACAGCTTGCCCGGTAGTGAGTATTATATTTCTGGAGGTTGGACTCCATCTTTCAAAATCAGGCTTTAGTTCAGCCTGCTCTCTAAACCTTTTCTTTGAGAGTTGAGCTTCTTGCTCTTTATTCAGTGCTGCCTCTGACATTTCAACTTTCTCAATTATAACATTCTTAGTAGCCTCTGGAGGGTTATACATCTGTTGAACAAGGTGTTGAATTCCTTCAAAATTAGAAGGGGGTATATGATTTGAGCTACCTCCTGCTGACCTCCTTCAATTTCTACAGCTTGTATACCTGACTCAGTTGTATTATCATCATCACATAGGGGTGGATATCCCATAGTTGCTCTAATAGCATTTATTATCCATTTGGCATGCTCTGAGCTAGCATTGACTATCACCCTCTCCCCCTTTATGACTTCTCTCTCAATATGATCTCTTAAGTCATCTTTTTGGAACCTAATTTGATTAACTAGATAATTGGTTCCTTCTGTATAATAAGCTTTAAATTTCTGGAGATGAGTAGATATGAGCTTCTGAGAGGCTTGAATGGTTGATTGGAAAGTGGCTAAATCTTCTTGAAGTTTCTTATCAAACTCTGACTTCTCTTTAGCCCATTCCTCAGTTAATGCAGTTGCAGTATTCTTTAACTCAGTAACAATCACATTATGTGATTCAGTAAGATTATCATTCATTCTAATCTGATTTTCCAGAACATATCCTTGCTTTACTACTATGTCATCAATTTGAGTTCTTGCCTCTTGTTGTTGTTTGGCTAGATATACTACAACATTACCTCCTTTATGGAAGCAATCTGTCATCTCTTTCTTATTTTAGTTTACTTCAAATCTGATGGATTTTATATCTTATGCCAAAGTGAATTAAAGGTCCTTATGGCTTTCATCCATATATTTTTCCATGGCTGCTCTTTGCTCATCCATTTTAATTTGAAGAGCAACCAACAGTGAACTGAAATCAACTGTTGGAGTTGATGGTTGTGAGGCTGTCTGTAAAGCTTTCTTATAAGTTGAGATTTTCTTCTTGTAAACTATCAGTTTTCTCTTCTTTGCTCTTAGTGCTTCTCCATCATCAGATTCAGAAGAACTTTCTATATTCACTATGTCCTTTGGACTTGAGGGCAGCTCCTTATCAGTTCTTGGCAACTCCCCCTGAGTCCCTTGCTCCTCCCCCTCAGTTCTTGGCACTACTTCCTCTGTTCTTACATCTTGTAAATCAGGGAATAATTCCTCAAGAGTGAATTCTTGTTGCAGTTGAACTGAAGGAACATATGTATCTTGTACATTTAATGGAGTATCATCTAATGCAGATGTATTATCTATTGATACATCCTATACAGTAATGTTGTCAATGTGTGTCTGTTCAACATTAGTTAGAAGCACAGTTAGTGTATCTGGCTCAGTATCTAGTATAGTTTGATTAATATTTTTTATTACCTCAAGAATTGTTTGAGTGGCTATTTCACTCTCTAAGGCAGCTTGCTCTTTCTCAGGAGCACTTTCTGGAGGCAAGACCTCTTGTTGAACTGGTGAAAGTTCATTGACTCCCCCTAGAGGAGGCACATCCTGAACTTGATCCGGTGGGATGGTGCTTTCTGAAATATACTCCCCCTGCATCTGACTATCATCTACATTCTTAGGAGCAGATGATTTCCTTATAGATTCTTGTTGGTCTTCATCTGAACTGAAGCTTACTTATTCTTCTGAATCACTAGAAGATTCAGGCTTCCTGAGGGTTGTCTTTTTCTTTTGCAGTGGTGATTATTTCGGTGGTGTAGAACCATCTTTTGTCAAAACTCTTTCCCACCTGGATAGTATTTTCATATCCATCCTTCTCATGTGATTTATTCTAGATCCAGTTGTGTGGTTGAGCACTTCAGGAATATTTATTGCCAGATACAAACTCAGAATTCTACCTAGATTAGGTTTCTTCAGACTTTCCTTGATCTTGTCAAAAATCACTGCAGACCAGTTAGTTTTTATTCTGAAAATAATTCTGGTCATCAAGCAGAACATATAGGCTGAGATCCTATCATGTCCACCTGGTTTGCAGAGAATTACTTTTCCCACAATCTCTGAGAGAAACTTTCAGCGTGAGTTCATTCCCTTCCTTTGCATTGATGATTCAATCTTAGTGGTGGGATCTAGGCCACAACATTGAAGAGCTTCTTTTGTCATTGAAGATGTAACTTCATCATTTTCCTGAGTCCTGGGCAATTGGAGTGTTTTCCTCAGACTCTTTTGGGTAAGTTTCACCTTGCTTCCTTGAATTGATGACCTAATCTTCAATCCAGTTGAATCCAAGGTTGCTTTTGTATAGAATTCAAGAATTTTTGTCCTCTAGATATTGGTAGGTTCGGAAACTAGATATTCTAAACAATTTTCTTGGATTAGGGTTATTACATTTCTAATCTCAGTCGCTGCACTTTCAAAAGCATTGCGAACTAACTCATAGCCTTCGTTGATGTTGGTCTCCAACTTTGGCGCCATTGATGACAAGAAATTTGAGGAGAAGAGATATGAAGGTTTGTCGACTCAAGGAGTTGCTCTCGAAAATATGGAGAGCTTAGTTGACAAAGTTATTCTGTGACCTATTTATATGTTTGTCAACACAGAAGGTCAGAAGGCGGGGTAATAGATACTTAATGTGTCGACACTGTAGAGATTATGTCGACACAGACTTCTAATGTCTCGACAGATTCAGACAACACTATGTGTCGACACAGTTTGCGATGTGTCGACACGGACTTCTTAATAGTCGACTCTAATATATGTGTGTCGACATAGACTTCGGTATGTGTCGACACAACTATCTAAATGATAGAACTTCTATGTGTCGACACCAAACTCTGAGTGTCGACACCACTATCTTAGCACTATTTTGTTGTGTCAACACAACTTACCTTAAGTGTCGACACAAACTACTACATGTCGACACAGATTTCCTTTTGTGTCGACATACACTACTATATGTCAACATTTACTTACTTAGCCAGAATTACTAAGTTACTATAGGTTTAACATGCCTAATTCAATTTTGAAATAATTGAATTTAGTTTCATCTAGTGGTTTAGTAAACATGTCAACAATTTGATTATTAGTGGTGACAAATTCCAATCTAATATCTTCTTTTTCAACATACTCTCTAATGAAGTGAAATCTAATTTCTATATGCTTTGTTCTGCTATGTGATACAGGGTTTTTAGCAATAGAAATTACACTTGTAGAATCATAAAATAGTGGAGTTCTACTTACCTTGAGACCATAGTCTTCAAGTTGATGTTGAATCCATAAAAGCTGAGCACAGCAGCTTCCTGCAGCAATATACTCAGACTCTGCAGTGGAAATTGTCACACTAGTCTACTTCTTACTGCTCCATGATACCAATCTACCTCCTAGAAACTGACATGTACCACTGATGCTCTTTCTATCTTCTTTGCAACCTGCAAAGTCTGCATCTGAAAAACCAGTCAGTAGAAAGTCTTTATTCTTATGGTACCAAAGACCAAGATTAGGTGTGCCCTTAAGATATCTCAATATTCTTTTGACTGCAGTATAATGAGATTCTTTAGGGCTTGCTTTGTAAGACCCCCCCTCCCCGGATCCCAAAACACGGCACGAAGAGGGAGTCTTATGCCCGGAACAGCCGCCTTGCGGTAGCATTAGCACACGGGCTAACCTGTACCACAAGACGCCTATTCCGCCGGCTGAAACCATATCAATATATCATGCCAACCCAACCAAATAAATAAGCAAGAGAAGTCAAAATCCACACTAAGTATATAAAGTCCAAATACATCAATAAAGAGAAGCTAAACATGCTTCTACAAAATATCAGAGTACAGCTAATCATTGCCCAAACGGGCTACATCAGAGTAAGCAAAACACTAACATCAGTAACAGACGGTATCGACGGCACCGTCACATCAGGCCCTGTCTCCCTGGCCTGGCTGCCCTGCTGCGTAGTCTGCGGCTGCTCTACCTGCGGCGTGACCTCCTAAAAAGGAAGACGTAGCAACCGTTAGTCGAAACGACTAAGTGGTTTCACATCCGCTCCCTCGGCGACTCCTCGGCACCGGGCGGAGAAAAGGAACAAGAGTATAGTATATAATAAGTATGCAAGTACAATCAGGTGACCAGGTACATGAGTATCAATGTATAACTAGCAGTTCTATAAAAGCTATCAATATGTTAACTAACCATTCTACAAGAGCCATCAAGGTATAATAACAAGTGTAATAAAGCTACAACAGGAAGTTAACTTAACTTATAAGAATGCTCATACAAACTTATAAGTTAAGGATCGAGTTACATAAAGTAACTCATCGTATAAGAGTGCCCATACAAACTTATACGATGAGGATCTTGTTGTGCAATGATATGAAATGCTATGAATGCTATGCAATGACTCACCCATGCAATTGCTATGTCGACACAGACTGTAGTTCCCACTTTTCGAGCAGGTAGCTAACCTCTCAGGCATCAGCCGCCGTGGCCAGGCGGTGACAGTAGAACGGGCACTTCTACTACTAGGCGGGTATCACACTACTTCACCTAGGCCTCCGTACGCCTCAACGCTAAGAACACAACAGCGGAGCCCATGCGTACTATGGCCCAGCGGGGTCTTGGGTAGAGGTGCACCAAGAACACAGCCCGAACTGGCCTTGCGTGACCCGGAAGGGGCCTCGGAAGAAAGCACGAGGACACAGCCCAACCGTTCACATGGTCGGAGGGGCCTCGGGACGTGAACACCGAGGACACAGCCCAAACCGACCAAGTCTAACTGCCAACTCCCGTCGGTGTGACGACTGGCGAGCCCGTAGACCTGCCACGCTATCCTTAACCCAGGATTACGACACCGCGTGTCGACTCACACCACATGCAAATACCATATCAACATATCATGGAAGGGGCCTCGGAAGTAAACACGAGGACACAGCCCAACCATCCATCCACACCTATCTCAACACAACAAAACGAGTGACGGTCAACACCGCACTTTCATTCTTCCACAATACTACCCGTAGGGAGACGACGCTCTAAGTATTGGACTAATAAATTTCATTTCACCAAATCAACATATCATGGCCATAGTTTAATCTTCTAAATGTCATTCCATATGAACTCTACATAAGACTTATATGATGCGCATATGTTATAATCTATCAACATCTTATCAATTCGATTCGATTAAACATAAAGGAAACCATCCAAATCTCAAGACAACTTGCAATAATAAATCAATTGTATGCATCCTAAATAATAAACACCATCATTCAAAGTTCTTCGGTGATTAGCATCAATTATCTAATCTTGACAAAATTCCACCGACTCTAATTGCACTTTATATTAAACCAGAATTCTAAGTGTATCACTAATCTGGACAGCAATTTCGACCGGAGATTCCCGAGGATACAGGAATCTGGTGAAGTCGTGCAACCCCTCGTTGGAAAGATCTTTTCGTGATCTACAACTTTCATATTCAGGTCACAACCCAGATCTGAAAATAACTTACTCGAAATCGGCTTCAAAGTTCACTGCGCACAGAACACAATTTCTGTGTACAGGAATTGCCGGACAGCAAACTCGATTTGGTTTTCCTGGGGCCACAGACATCACCTGAAGTCGTGCAACCACTCGTTGGAAAGGTATTTCCAAGGGCTACAACTTTCATGTTTAGCCGAAAGCCCAGATCTGCCCATATCCATCGGGAAAATGGCCTAGAAGATCGCTGCGCGCAGAATACAGATTCTGTGCGCATCTTAAAGGAAAATGAACGGCATCGGTTCGTCTTCCTCCTCAAGGCGATCGTTCCTAAATTTTCCAGAATTATTCTCCTCCCTTATTCAACCTCAAGGCCATAAACTCTTCACGAGACCATCCACCCATCGTCATATTGAAGAAAAGGGGAAGGGTTGAAGAGATCTAAAACCTAGGATTCAAATCCTAACATGGCCAAACATAGAAATCTTCTCCTCTCCATCAAGTTCTCTTGAACCGATGTCTCTCCTAAAGCATAACTATAGATCTAGCACCAAGGGAGAGGGTAGGAAACTCACGTTGACTCCAGCGGTACCACCATTTCCGGCCATGGATCGCGTAGTTCTCCTTGGCGGCATCTTCTCTTTCGCGGCGATGGCGGATCTCCTTCGGTAAAACTTGCTCCTGCAGTTTTTCTCTCACCAGGAAGTCTCACAGGAAATAGGGGAAGGAAAAGAGAATGAAAAACGGCTAGGGTTTCTCTGCCCCTTATAAGCAAAATGTGACACGGGTAGGGACACGGCCGTGTTCGTACCCGTGTCCTGCTTCCGCGAAACGGCCGTGGCGGTTTCCATGTCGGTTCACTGTTTGACACGGGTAGGGACACGGCCGTGTCCCAACCCGTGTTCACATGACACGGCCGTGTGCCTGGCCGTGTCATTGGCCGTGTGCATCTTCAGTTACATCTCGCCACTTCTCGTCGGGCCCAACTCGGCGCACACGGGTAGGGACACGGCCGTGTCACTACCCGTGTTCCCCACTCGACGATTCTCGACGACTCTCGACGATTTCGACACGGCTCGTCGAGCTCAACTCGATGCACACGGGTAGGGACACGGCCGTGTCACTACCCGTGTTCCCCACTCGACGATTCTCGACGACTCTCGACGATCTCGACACGGCTCGTCGAGCTCAACTCGACGCACACGGGTAGGGACACGGCCGTGTCACTACCCGTGTCATCTCTTCTCAGGACTTGAGTCAACCCTCCTGACTCAAAACACACACACTAGGGGCCTAGAGCGATTCAGGATGTTACAAATCCTATAAACAAAATAAAAGATTTCGTCCCCGAAATCAGGCTTAGGCTGTGTGGAGAAAAGCTTAACAGGAAGTTTATTATATGTTTTTAAATAAGATTACCTTGGGCAAACAACTCCGGGTAGCGTTGCTGCATCAAATCCATTGGCTCCCAGGTGTACTCCTCCTTCCCATGATTCATCCATTGCACCTTCACTAAGGGTACACTTTTGCGGCGCAAAGTCCTTGTCTCGCTATCAACAATCCGCACCGGCTGTAGTCGCACAGACCTATCTGATGCTACTGCGCCATCAGTAGTGGGAATATACTGGTCGGGCCGCAACAGTGCTTTTCGAAGCGACGATACATGGAACACGTCGTGGAGATTTTCTAGTTCTGGCGGTAACTCCAACCGATAGGCCAACGGGCCGATCCTTTCCAATATAGTATAAGGCCCAACATACCTTGGGCTGAGCTTTTTCACTCCACGCACCCGCGACACTCCATGCATCGGCCGAATTTTGAGGAACACTTTTTCGCCCACCTGGAACTCCACCATCCGATGCATTTTATTATAATATTTCGCCTGTCGACTTTGAGCCTCCAACATGCGATCCCGTATCAATCTGACCGCCGCATCAGTATCATCTATGTATTCGTTTCCCAATGCCTTCGGATCTTCATCTTGCACCCAAGACAAGGGAGTCCTGCACCTTCTTCCGTAAAGGGCTTCATGGGGCGCCATACCGATGCTTGCTTGATGACTATTGTTGTAGGAGAATTCCACCGGGGGCAAGAGTCTTTCCCATGGCTCTCCTCTGTCCAACACACATAGCCTCAACAAATCCTCCAGCGTTCTGATGGTCCGCTCTGACTGCCCGTCAGTCTGTGGATGAAATGCGGTACTAAAGGTTAGGCGTGAGCCCAAATACGCCTGTACCGCCTTCCACTCATTGGATGTAAACCGACCATCCCTATCCGAAACAATTGTCTTGGGCACGCCATGATACCGTACAAATTGCTCCACAAAAAGGCGTACCAAAACACCCACGTGTGCTTCCTTCTTCATTGGAATGAACCGGGCCACCTTTGTTAGTCGATCCACAACAACCCACACCGAATCATTCCCGGAGCGTGAACGAGGTAACCCATGAACAAAGTCCATGGAGATATCCTCGAACTTCCATTCGGGGATGGGCAGCGACTGCAACAAACCACCGGGACTCCTGCATTCAGCCTTCACTCTTTGACACGCTTCGCAATGTGTAACATAGTAGCGAACATCCTTCTTCATTCCCGGCCAACACATGGTCTTCCGCAGTCCGGCGTACATCTTAGCAATACCCGGATGCACTGAATATTGAGAGGAATGCGCCTCTCTCAATATATCTTCCCGAATTTTGCCGCCCTTGGGAATATAAAGTCGGCCGCGAAAATAAACGAGGCCGTCTTTGAGTGTGTACTCATCGGTGGTCCTATCTTCAATTGCCTTGATTGCTGGGGCCAAGGACGCATCCATTCCTTGCTCCACCCGAATCCGATCTCGGATATCACAAATTATGCTCATGTTGGCCAAATACTCCGCATACTCTGCTGAAGGATCCTTGGATACTAGAGTAATTTCCATCTCCTCGATCATCCGAGCCAACTCCATACTCATCAGCCGCGACTCTGGGCTAGAGCCTGGCACTTTTCTACTCAAGGCATCGGCTACCGAGTTCGCTTTCCCGGGGTGGTAGTTCATGGTGAACTCATAGTCGCATAGAAATTCCAACCACCGCCGTTGTCTCAGGTTCAACTCCTTCTGAGTGTGAACATACTTCAAGTTTTTGTGATCGGAAAAGATCTCGCAGTGGACGCCATATAAATAATGCCTCCAGACCTTCAAAGCGAACACCACTGCTCCTAACTCCAAATCATGAACCGGGTAATTGATTTCATGTTTCTTTAACTGCCTTGAAGCATAAGCGATCACATGCCCGTGCTGCATCAGCACCGCTCCCATTCCTTGATATGATGCGTCTGTGTAAACCTGAAATCCTTCCTTCCCAGACGGAAGTGCAAGGATGGGGGCGGAGGTAAGCCTATCCTTCAACTCTTGAAATGCTGCTTCACATTTAGGAGTCCACTCAAATGGCACACCCTTCTTCGTCAAGGAGGTAAGAGGAAGGGCAATCTTGGAAAATCCTTTCACGAACTTGCGGTAGTAGCCAGCAAGTCCAAGAAAGCTTCGTACATCGGCCGCCGACTTCAAGGGCGACCACTCCTTCACGGCCCGCACCTTAGCTGGGTCCACAGCTAATCCTGCTCCACTGATCACATGCCCTAAGAAGGCAACCTCCTTAAGCCATAATTCACACTTGCTAAACTTGGCATACAAGGCGTGCTCCTTCAATTTCTTCAAAACTAAGGTCAGGTGCTCGACATGCTCCTCCTCCGTCTTTGAATAGACTAAGATATCGTCGATGAAAACGATGACGAAGATGTCCAAGTATGGTTCAAACACCTTGTTCATCAGGCTCATGAAGGCCGAAGGTGCATTCGTGAGCCCAAACGGCATTACTGTGAACTCATACAAACCATATCTCGAACTGAAGGCTGTTTTCTGAATGTCCCCCTCTTGTATCCTCAACTGATAGTATCCAGAGCGCAAGTCTAATTTAGAGAACCAATGCGCTCCCACTAATTGATCGAACAACTCGTCGATCCGAGGTAGCGGATAAGTGTTCCGCACCGTCAATCGATTGAGTTCCCGATAATCTATGCACAATCGCAGGGTTCCATCCTTCTTCTTTACGAACAATACGGGGGCACCCCACGGTGACGAACTGGGGCGAACGAACCCTGAATCTACTAGTTCTTGCAGTTGAACTCTAAACTCAGCGAGTTCTTTCGGGGCCATTCTGTACGGAGCCTTAGATACAGGCTTGGCACCTGGTACTAAATTAATCTGGAAATCGACCTCCCTATGCGGCGGTAATCCTGGTAGCTTCTCAGGAAATACCTCGGGAAAGTCCCGCACAACCCGTACATCCTTTAATTCCAACGCTTCCTCCTTCAACTCGAACCAGATCATGAAGACCTCGTCCCTCTTCATATGAGCTTTTACAACCTGGATAGAAGATAATATCATACGTGGCGCGAAGCCAATACCTTGGAAGATGACGTCAGAGTCTCCATGCCTCAAATAGATCCGCTTCTCCGCGCAGTCGATCCTCGCGAAGTGCCAGTCCAGCCATGCCATGCCCAAAATGATGTCAAACTCCGGCATTCTCAGAACCGTGGCCGGTGTATCAAAGGCCTTCCCATCAAAAAATAACTCCAACTCGCACTTGGCGGTCGCGATCATCTCCGAGCCGTCCGGAAGGCGTACACGTCGGGCTATTCCCGTGAAGTAATGAACATCACCCACGTCTTTTATGAAATCTTCGGACACAAAAGAGTGTGAGGCACCGGTATCGAACAGCGCATAGGCCGTCTTCCCGCCAATAATCACGGTGCCTAAGTGTCAACGACCAAAACTTATTGCTAGTGTCTAATAAGTTCTATTCAATTCGTGTTAAACCATGCAGATATGTAAATTAATTAAATCATACCTGCAATCACATCTTGTGGGTTCCTTTCCTGCGCCATGTCAAGCGCGTACACCTGATCCCGGACCGGTCCGGGGTTTCCTCTTGGCGGTCCTCGTCCTCGACCACGCATATATCCCCGTCCTCGTGGAGCTGGTGGAGGGAGAGCAGGAGGGAGAGCAGGAGGGACGTTCCCATATAGCTGTGGGCAAAAACGTCGGATGTGGCCCGGTTGGTTGCATTCGAAGCACACCAGACCACGACGCCCTTCAGGTTGTTGAAATCGCTGAGGCTGTGGGGGTGGGGACAACGCAGGCGGCTGCGAAACTGGATGCTCCACCCTATAGTTTCGGTGGACACGCCCTCCACCTCTTTGATAACCTCTTCCTCCTCTGAAGTCCCATCTCCTTCTATTACTTGGGCCGGCTTCCATCACGTCCTCCGCAGGCCTCTTACTACATCCCATGTGGTCCGCCTCCAATCTTTTCGCCATATCAATGATCTCCGCCAAGCTACCATCCGCTATAAACAAAAGGGACTGCCTTAGGGGATCTCGCAGCCCTTTATAGAAGCGCTTGGCATAACCTCTGTCATCCAACTCATAAGAGTCCGCAAACCTTGCGAGATGCTGGAATTCCCGCTGGTATTCTGTAACCGACTTTGATCCCTGCTTTAGTAGAAGGAACCTCTGCTCAAGCTCATCTCGGGCCGATGTAGGGATAAAGTGCTCCAAGAAAACCTCCGAGAATTCACTCCAACTTATCTCTGTGTAGATCCGGCCTTGGAAGGTAGAGCCCATGAGGGACTTCCACCACCTCTTCGCATGTAAGTCCAAGACAGACACTGCCAATGTTACTGCCATGTTGGCCGGGCAACGGATTCCAGCCAACAACTCTTGTATCGTGTCTAGCCATTCCTCTGTACGTACGGCTGACTCCGTCCCAAGGTAGACGGGAGGGGAGAGAGCCCGAAAGGTGCTCAGCCAGTTGGAGCTCGGGGCATGTTGTTGCACCGGAGCCTGCTGTGCCTTAAAAGCATCAAGAATGGCGGTGAGTGTTTGCCCCAACTCAGACTGTTGGAACTGAGTGGGTATGGGAGGGGTAGGAGTACCCCTCATCGGCTCAACATGCAGTGGAACCTACACGTACACGACAAATTTGTGGTCAGGTTGGCTAATCGTAGGGTCAAAGTTGGACAAACATAATGTGAATTACATATGGGCACACCACTGCTTCCGCTAAGTCAGTTTGTCCCCAAACTGACTAACCAAACGGGGGTGGCACCATTGTTGAATGACTTCGTAGTTGAGGATCGTGGCAAACTGATACCATTTGTAAGACCCCCCTCCCCGGATCCCAAAACACGGCACGAAGAGGGAGTCTTATGCCCGGAACAGCCGCCTTGCGGTAGCATTAGCATACGGGCTAACCTGTACCACAAGACGCCTATTCCGCCGGCTGAAACCATATCAATATATCATGCCAACCCAACCAAATAAATAAGCAAGAGAAGTCAAAATCCACACTAAGTATATAAAGTCCAAATACATCAATAAAGAGAAGCTAAACATGCTTCTACAAAATATCAGAGTACAGCTAATCATTGCCCAAACGGGCTACATCAGAGTAAGCAAAACACTAACATCAGTAACAGACGGTATCGACGGCACCGTCACATCAGGCCCTGTCTCCCTGGCCTGGCTGCCCTGCTGCGTAGTCTGCGGCTGCTCTACCTACGGCGTGACCTCCTAAAAAGGAAGACGTAGCAACCGTTAGTCGAAACGACTAAGTGGTTTCACATCCGCTCCCCCGGCGACTCCTCGGCACCGGGCGGAGAAAAGGAACAAGAGTATAGTATATAATAAGTATGCAAGTACAATCAGGTGACCAGGTACATGAGTATCAATGTATAACTAGCAGTTCTATAAAAGCTATCAATATGTAAACTAACCATTCTACAAGAGCCATCAAGGTATAATAACAAGTGTAATAAAGCTACAACAGGAAGTTAACTTAACTTATAAGAATGCCCATACAAACTTATAAGTTAAGGATCGAGTTACATAAAGTAACTCATCGTATAAGAGTGCCCATACAAACTTATACGATGAGGATCTTGTTGTGCAATGATATGAAATGCTATGAATGCTATGCAATGACTCACCCATGCAATTGCTATGTCGACACAGACTGTAGTTCCCACTTTTCGAGCAGGTAGCTAACCTCTCAGGCATCAGCCGCCGTGGCCAGGCGGTGACAGTAGAACGGGCACTTCTACTACTAGGCGGGTATCACACTACTTCACCTAGGCCTCCGTACGCCTCAACGCTAAGAACACAACAGCGGAGCCTATGCGTACTATGGCCCAGCGGGGTCTTGGGTAGATGTGCACCAAGAACACAGCCCGAACTGGCCTTGCGTGACCCGGAAGGGGCCTCGGAAGAAAGCACGAGGACACAGCCCAACCGTTCACATGGTCGGAGGGGCCTCGGGACGTGAACACCGAGGACACAGCCCAAACCGACCAAGTCTAACTGCCAACTCCCGTCGGTGTGACGACTGGCGAGCCCGTAGACCTGCCACACTATCCTTAACCCAGGATTACGACACCGCGTGTCGACTCACACCACATGCAAATACCATATCAACATATCATGGAAGGGGCCTCGGAAGTAAACACGAGAACACAGCCCAACCATCCATCCACACCTATCTCAACACAACAAAACGAGTGACGGTCAACACCGCACTTTCATTCTTCCACAATACTACCCGTAGGGAGACGACGCTCTAAGTATTGGACTAATAAATTTCATTTCACCAAATCAACATATCATGGCCATAGTTTAATCTTCTAAATGTCATTCCATATGAACTCTACATAAGACTTATATGATGCGCATATGTTATAATCTATCAACATCTTATCAATTCGATTCGATTAAACATAAAGGAAACCATCCAAATCTCAAGACAACTTGCAATAATAAATCAATTGTATGCATCCTAAATAATAAACACCATCATTCAAAGTTCTTCGGTGATTAGCATCAATTATCTAATCTTGACAAAATTCCACCGACTCTAATTGCACTTTATATTAAACCAGAATTCTAAGTGTATCACTAATCTGGACAGCAATTTCGACCGGAGATTCCCGAGGATACAGGAATCCGGTGAAGTCGTGCAACCCCTTGTTGGAAAGATCTTTTCGTGATCTACAACTTTTATATTCAGGTCACAACCCAGATCTGAAAATAACTTACTCGAAATCGGCTTCAAAGTTCACTGCGCACAGAACACAATTTCTGTGTACAGGAATTGCCGGACAGCAAACTCGATTTGGTTTTCCCGGGGCCACAGACATCACCTGAAGTCGTGCAACCACTCGTTGGAAAGGTATTTCCAAGGGCTACAAATTTCATGTTTAGCCGAAAGCCCAGATCTGCACATATCCATCGGGAAAATGGCCTAGAAGATCGCTGCGCGCAGAATACAGATTCTGCGCGCATCTTAAAGGAAAATGAACGGCATCGGTTCGTCTTCCTCCTCAAGGCGATCGTTCCTAAATTTTCCAGAATTATTCTCCTCCCTTATTCAACCTCAAGGCCATAAACTCTTCACGAGACCATCCACCCATCGTCATATTGAAGAAAAGGGGAAGGGTTGAAGAGATCTAAAACCTAGGATTCAAATCCTAACATGGCCAAACCTAGAAATCTTCTCCTCTCCATCAAGTTCTCTTGAACCGATGTCTCTCCTAAAGCATAACTATAGATCTAGCACCAAGGGAGAGGGTAGGAAACTCACGTTGACTCCAGCGGTACCACCATTTCCGGCCATGGATCGCGTAGTTCTCCTTGGCGGCATCTTCTCTTTCGCGGCGATGGCGGATCTCCTTCGGTAAAACTTGCTCCTGCAGTTTTTCTCTCACCAGGAAGTCTCACAGGAAATAGGGGAAGGAAAAGAGAATGAAAAACGGCTAGGGTTTCTCTGCCCCTTATAAGCAAAATGTGACACGGGTAGGGACACGGCCGTGTCCGTACCCGTGTCCTGCTTCCGCGAAACGGCCGTGGCGGTTTCCATGTCGGTTCACTGTTTGACACGGGTAGGGACACGGCCGTGTCCCAACCCGTGTTCACATGACACGGCCGTGTGCCTGGCCGTGTCATTGGCCGTGTGCATCTTCAGTTAAATCTCGCCACTTCTCGTCGGGCCCAACTCGGCGCACACGGGTAGGGACACAGCCGTGTCACTACCCGTGTTCCCCACTCGACGATTCTCGACGACTCTCGACGATTTTGACACGGCTCGTCGAGCTCAACTCGATGCACACGGGTAGGGACACGGCCGTGTCACTACCCGTGTTCCCCACTCGACGATTCTCGACGACTCTCGACGATCTCGACACAGCTCGTCGAGCTCAACTCGACGCACACGGGTAGGGACACGGCCGTGTCACTACCCGTGTCATCTCTTCTCAGGACTTGAGTCAACCCTCCTGACTCAAAACACACACACTAGGGGCCTAGAGCGATTCGGGACGTTACATGCTTGGTACCTATCATAGACACATGTAGCATACATAATGTCTGGTCTACTGCCAGTTAAGTATAGGAGGGAGCCAATTATCCCTCTATACAAAGACTCATCTACAGGTTTTCCTGCATCATCTTTGCCTAAAGGCATACTTGTCCCCATTGGAGTTCTCATGGTAGTAGATGACTTCATACCATATTTCTTAATTAACTCCTTGGTGAACTAAGACTGTGATATGGACAAACCATCATCAGTCTGTCTTACTTGGAGTCCCAAGAAGAATTTGAGCTCACTCATACTGCACATCTCAAACTTCCCTTGCATAAGTTTTGTAAATTTCCTACAAAGGTTGTTTTCTGTAGATCCAAAGATTATGTCATCAACATAAATCTGTACTATGATCATCTTGCCCGTTGACTCCCTAAGGAATAGAGTCTTGTCTATTTTCCCCCTTGAAAATTTATTTTCAATGAGGAAAGTAGACAATGTTTCATACCAAGCCCTAGGGGCTTGTTTCAAACCATATAAGGCTTTCTTAAGTCTATAAACATAATCAAGATAAAGTGGATCAACAAAACCTGAGGGCTGATGAACATACACTTCTTCTTTCAAATTACCATTTAGGAAAGCTGACTTGACATCCATTTGGTATACTTTGAAACCTTGGAAAGCAGCAAAGGCAAGGAATAGCCTTATTGCTTCCAACCTTGCCACTGGGGTAAAGGTCTGATCAAAGTCTATGCCCTCTTTCTGTCTATAACCTTTGGCAGCCAGTCTTGCTTTGTTCTTCACTATTATGCCATTTTCATCTAATTTATTCCTGTAGATCCACTTTGTCTCAATAATATTATGATCCTTTGGTTTTGGAACCAGCTCCCATACTTTACACCTTCTGAATTGATTCAGCTCCTCCTGCATTGCATCAATCCAGTTGGAGTCTCGTATGGCTTCTTCAAATCTTTTTTGTTTCCAACTGTGACAGGAAACTTGAGCAAAGCACTGTGTTCATGTGTTTGCTTCTATTTTACACACCATGTCTGGGATCACCAATGATTTGGCGTGCTGGATAATCCTTTAGATTCCTTATTGCTGGAAGCATTCTATCAGCAATTTGAACTTCTTCAATTTCTCCACCAGGCTGAACTTCATTGTATTCAATGTCAGCTTGTGGACCATGTACTCTCCCTGGACAGCAACCATCATTTTTCACATCCTGCCTTGCAGTTTAGTCTTCATTAATGGTCAACATATCCAACTTTTCTTTTAAACCTATTGAGCTACAAGGATTGCTAGACAACTCATAGTTAATTAGCTCAGATTCATCAAACACTACATGAACAGATTCTTCTACAACTTGTGTAGTCAAGTTGTAGACCCTATATGTCTTACTATTATTGTTGTACCCAACAAACATCCCATCTTGGGATTTGGCAGCAACCTTAGTTAGGTGAGACTTGCTAGTGTTAAGCATATAACACCTGCTACCAAAGATCCTAAAGTAGGATATATTTGATTTTCTGCCCTTCATAATCTCATAGGGAGTCTTTTTTTGGTTCTTAGTTATAGATGCTCTATTGAGAACATGACAAGCAGTATTTACTGCCTCAGCCCAGAAATATTCTGGGAGTGAGGTGTCACTTAGTAGAGTTCTACCAGCCTCAATAAGAGTTCTATTCTTTCTTTCAGCAATTCCATTTGCTGAGGTGTTCTAGGAGAGGAGAATTCCTGATGAATCCCTAGTTCTTCACAAAACCTTGTCATACACTCAGACTAAAATTCAGTTCCATGGTCACTTCTGATTTTGACCACTGAATTGTTAAATTCATTCTGAATTTGTTTAACAAAGTTATGAAAGACAGTAGGGGTTTCAGATTTCTGCCTCAAAAAGAAAACCCATGTAAATATAGAATAGTCATCTACTACCACAAAAGTATATACTTTCCTACCTAGACTATGAACTGGCATATGACCAAATAGATCCATATGCAAGAGGTATAAACACCTCACAGAGTCTTTGGTATCAAGACTATGAAAAGAGGATTTGGCCTGCTTGCCTTTTTGACAAGCTGAGCATATACCCTCTTTTATGCACTTAAATTGAGGAGCATTCCTCACCAACTCTAAACCATAGAGCTGGCCTATAGTCTTATAGTTCAGATGAGCTAGCCTCTTGTGCCATTGAACACACTAAGATGCTTTCTCATCTACAACTAAACATACAGGAGAGTTCATGTTTTCATAATCAAAATTTAAACAATAAACATTCCCTTTTCTATAACCAGACAAGATCACCTTCTGATCACTTATCCTTTTGATCTAACACCCATTCTTAATAAATGAAATGTCATACCCAAGATCACTCAGCTGACTTATGCTTATCAAGTTATGTTTCAAACCTTTAACATAAGCCACTTGAGTGATTATTATAGAACTAGAAGAAATGTTACCAAACCCTTTTATGACCCCTTTTTCTGATCCACCAAATATCACTTTGGGTCCATTCTCTATGGGAGTATAATCATTTAACATTATTCTTGTTCCAGTCATGTGCCTGTAACATCCACTGTCCAAGTACCATATAGGGGCATGGCAACTTGGACCCACCTGTAGCAAATAAAATTAATTTACCTTAGAACCCCAATTTTATTGGGTTCTAGGTTCATGTTAGAGTGAAACTTGATATTCTTACCAGCAGCCTTCCTCACAGGTAAGCTGGCATTCCTCCTGACACTGGTGTTGTGCCAGCAATCCATGGCATAATGCCCTATCTTACCACAGCACCAACACTCATATCTATTATACCTCTTTTTAGGTATAGTTTTAACAGCATTGTTGTCATCTATTCTTAACACTGTTGGTACAGTGGTTCTTTGCTTGAGTGTTGGAGCTACACCCTTGTCATTCAGAATATCTGACTTACCATAACCATGTATGATATCATGATCATATCTATTAGTTGGCTGCCACACTTTTCTGAAGGAAATGGGGGGTTTGAAGGCTAGAGGCTGTATTGGGGCTTTGCCTTTTCTTTTGGAATTGGAAGCCCTTGTATTTCCCTCAAAGCTCAATCCTGTCTTACCCTTTTTGGGAATAAAGTTATCAATTAAAGGTAAGACTGATTTTGGCTTAGAGAACTTAGCCACCAGATCATTTTCCTTCTAAAGTTTGACTTCCAGACTTTTGATTTGATCATTCTTGAATGTAATAGTACCCATCTGAATAACAGTTATGTTTTTTTAGTTTGGCTACTTCATTCATCTTTAGATCCAGCATTTTCTCTGAATCTAATGCAGCTAGCTTAAGAGCAGCAATTTCCTTGGCCTGTGCTTTGTTAAGGATTCTGCTTTTATTAAGTGCTTGCAGCAGATCACCATATTCATCAATAAGTTGATGAACATCTCCTTCAGATTCAAATTCATCTGCATCTCTTGATGCAGATGCTTCTGATTCTGAACCAGTATAGTAATCAGAATCTATTGAAGAATTGTTTACCTTACTAGGTCCAGGCTGATCCTGGCACTGATCTTCTTCTGTCAAGGCCATCAGCCCTTTACAACAAGGTTCTTCAATTTCATTTACTGAATCTAGCCACTTCAAGAACTCAGCCTCTTTTACATCCTCTTCAGTTGTCAACAGTCATATATATGCTTCAGCTTCAGCTTTAGCCTCAGAATCTGATGATGAAGAATCTGACCAGCTTTTTTTGCTTCTTTGCTACAAAGGATTTCTCCTTCTTGCCCTTGTTTTTTTAGTTTCTTCTTATCATTAGATTCTTTCCTTTTGTCAGGACAATCAGCTACCACATGTCCAGTCCTGTTGCAGCAATAGCAAACAATCTTAGTTGAAGATAATTTACTAGGTTTAGAGCTATACATGTCCTTCCTAGATGATTCTTTTTCTGATAGTAATCATCCTTAGATTGTGAAGAGCATGGCTTGGATCTCCACTGTTTCTTCTTCAAAAACCTTTGAAATTGTTTTGAGAAAGCTGCTAAGTCTTCATCAGAATTTGGACTATCTGATGTGTGACTGTCAGAACTTTCTTAAACAACTTCTGCAGCTTTCCTAGGAGGTGATGGAGACATCCTCCTATCCTTTCTTATGGCTTCGGTCTTGAAAGCCACTGACTTATCTCTGTAATCAACTTTATTACTTTTCTCCTCCTCCTTTCTGACCATCAGCTGCATTTCATATGAAAGCAGTTTGCCAAATAATGTTGGAGGTGAAATTTCTGCTAGGATGGCCACTTCCTTAATGGCACATATCTTGGTGTCTCAATCCTTAGTTAATGATCTCAAAAACTTATCATTTAACTCATATGTACTGAATACTCTTCCATATGACATCAATTCATTAACTATTCTGAAGAATTTCTTGTAACATTCAGTTATGCTGTCTGTTTGAGATTGTCTAAAACTTGCATACTCCTGATTCAGCATAGACTTTCTATCTTCTCCACCTCTTCTGAACCCTCCATGTAGACAATCAGGGTGTCCCACATTTCTTTGGAGGTCTTGTAGTGAATCAAATTTTGGAATGTTGAATCATCGATGGCACTGACTATTATATTTTGTGCTCTCTTATCCATAATAGCCAAGATGATCTCATCCTTTGTCATTTCACAATACTCCTTTGAAGTCCTGAGATTTGCATCAAGAACTAAGACTTTCATTGAGATGAATGGCCCTTCTTTGACTGTCATGTAGATTCTTGGATCTGAAGCTTCCATAAACAATCTAACTCTTTCTTTCCATATGCCAAAAATCTCTTTCCTGCATATAGGTAACTTCATAGAACCAAACTCCTTATGATTCTCAATAGAACCCATTTTGCCTAATAGATTTCTATCTTGGAGATCTACTCAGACTGTTAGGTCTATTCTTTGAGTAACCTCCCTCTGATACCACTTGAAATAATTGGTTTCAAGATGTTCTAAACACCTATAGGGGGGAGGGGTGAATAGGTTCAATTCTTTTTTTGACTTAGGAAGGTAATTCTATCTAGTTTAGCAATGTATTCAGCAGAAAATACAACACAACATTCATAGATTGCACACCAGTTTTATAGTGGTTCCCCAAATGATGGGTACATCCACTTTCCCCCTTCGCATATCTAGCAGTGTACTAGATTCGGCCTAACTTCTTTCCTTCTTCTCAGATCCGCAGATCTTACAACTTAGAACCAATACTGGTTCTTACAACTCAGAGTGAATCCACACTCCTACAACTCAGGCACAAGCCCTACCTCAGCCTCTTCCACAGTCCTACAACTCAGAGTGACACCCCACTCCTACAACTCAGGCAACATCCCTTCCTCAGCCTCTTTTTCAGGCCTACAACTCAGGGAACAGATTCCCCTACCTCAGGCACTCAGCCCTACCTAAGCCTTTATAATTTAGGCTTATAACTCAGAGATGTAAATCCCCTACACTCAGATCTATTACATATCCTACAAAAATTAATGATGAAAAGATAATGATATATTCAACCAGATGGAGAGAGAATTGGTTGAAGTCCTCTTGATTAGTTCTTGATAGAACTGATTACTTAAGGATCAACCTGTCTTAGCTTTCTTCAAAGCTTCTTGAATCTGAACAAAGTAGGGTTGATCTTCAATCAGCTTCCTTCAGAAATTAATCTGAATTCTTCTTCAGACTTGAACTGAATTCTTCAGGCAGGCTGTTCAGATTCTGCCTTCACTGGATGAGAACTTCTCTCCTTATTTTTCTCTCTCTACAATATGTTGACTGTTTCTTCTTTTCTTCTTCTGGATTCTCAATCCTTCAGAGATTATAATTGATTGACTTGATTAACTTTTCTCTATTCTGTATGTGTTGTTCTTCTTGTTGTTGTTTCAATTGTTGAGAGAGCATATCTATATATAGGCTTCATCCATGGTAACCGGCTCTTCTGGTTTCAAACAGTCTTCTGACACCTCTAACAGATGTGACAATAATGTCAGTAATGACAGTTGTCAAGTCTTCAGTTGTATTACTTCAGCCTTCATTGGACTTTGACTCAGCAGCAGAGAATGTCGACTGAATACTTCATATGTGTCCACACAAATAGTCCATGTGTCGACACAAGTCTTGTTGTTGTCGACACAGCTTCACTTTTACTTCTTGACACAGCTTCTGTGGAATGTGTCGACACAAGTCCTGTGTGTCGACACAAACACTCCTTGTCTTGACAAAGTTGGTGTCGACAGAATTCTGGTGTGTATCGACACAAGTTCTGAGTGTCGACACAGTCGTTGTCGACAGAATTCGGGAATTTGTCGACAGCTTCTCTGTGTGTCGACACAGCTCCTGATAATGTCGACACAATCTGGCCCTTAGTGTCGATACAGAGTTGTCGACAGATTTTTTGTGTGTCGACACAAATTCTGGGTGTCGACACAATCTTGCCCTTTGTGTCGACACAGCCATTCCCAAGTGTCGACACTTGTACTTAGAGAATTTTCCTTTTCATTTACTTAACCTGCACATGATAGTTCAACACAACATCAAATACAACTTAATGCATATCATTTAGTTAGGTGAGGCTTCTCCAAATCTGGTACACATTTTTCAATGTACCCAATAGTGATCCTAACGAAGTGATTCACTTAGGCACTCAAGTCAGACAACCATCACGCAGATACAGTTCAGCCCTTGCCCGGTACTCAAATCGCCAATACAATTTCTAGACTGACACGGTTCGGCATCCCCTTGTACATTTGGCTCACTGGCCTTTAATAGCGCATAGCTCACAATAGCCATAACATCCCCGAAGGACTGGCTTCACAATCACAGCTTAGCTACGACCTATCGCCAGAGACAACCACTATCGTCTGGCATTAGTGACAGAACTCTCTTATGTACCCTGCCCAAACCATATTTGGACCAACTGTCTTGAAACCCCTGCAGCCACCTACAGTGTAACAACCCGATCCGTTCATATGATATATTCTAGAAGGTCCGGCCGGGGCCCCACCGGATATATCACAAAACAGCCGGTGAAGGTACAGGATGATACCAGAGTCGCGCATCGCACCTAACACAAAGCATTCTAGCGGAAGCCTAGACTACAACTTGAACTCCTCATGAATGTACAAACATAAAACTCCACATTTTATATCATATAGGAATGTCTTACAACATATACAAAGAGTTGGCCTTATGGCCTTACATGGCTTTCACACAGTGGCCTAAAACAGATTGGCGCGCAGGCCGGCCACAATAAAAGAAAACACACAAAAGAACACAGCTAGCCTTCGAGGGCTAGCAGCAGCAGCAGCAACACCCGCAGGAACATCAGCCTCTATGCGATCCGCTCGGCTCTCCAGCACCTGGAAAGGGACAATCCACCCACCGGTGGCAAACAAAAGCAACGGTCAGCGTTCAGCTGACCAAATTATAACGACCCTACCCCTTCTCTCGGGGCAGCGGTAATCTTCCCTGCAGGCATATTAGATCACAAGTATGGCAAGCTATATCATCAAAATGTGCTTTCACGCACACAAGCCATCACAACCGTTCGCCGCCCGGCCCAACGGTCCGTGCACTCAGGGCACATTCTTGGTGTTCTGGCAACCTCTTGCCCACCACCGTATCAGGGTTATCACCCAACGGTAAATCTCTTGAGCATTTACTCCATGGCGTGCAGCCGGAGTTAGTCTTCGGACACCGGGATGGCCCGTAGCCCCCCATTGTGTCATGGCGCGCAGGCCGAAGACTCTTGCTATGCGCTCCAACAGACCGCACTTTTTGGTCTCACGTCAGACGGACATAGCGCAGGTCGGATCCTCCACCCCCCGTTGCTCAAATCGCCTTGCCTTCTCCGAGTACAGCGTACTCATGGCTATATCAAAGGCGCGGGTCGGTCTCACCAATCATGTTCTTGGCATTCAAGCCTGGGTATTTCACTATACCCATTTTCTCACAGCAATAGCGGGTCTTTCCTGGGCACACCAGTACTTCCTGTGACTCTCTCCACAGGTGGACACCGCACTAGCACAATTGTCAGGGGTATTTCCTGGGCACACCAGTACTTCCTGTGACTCGCTTCACAGGTGGACACCCTATGACATCAAGCATCACAAAAGGGCCTTTCCTGGTCCCACCAGTACTTCTTGTGCCTCAATCACAGGTTGGACCCAAAACCATCACATGGCTATTTTCCTGGGCTACCACCCCAGTACTTCCTGCTACTCCTTTTCGCAGACATAACCCGTAGACTCCTTACACTACACGTTTATCACGGAGTCTTCTCCGGTTCGTATGCAACATCACCAATCCAGACTAACCTGTCCAGATGGGCTTCACACAGCATGCCTATTCCGTACTCCATTTCTGGATCTATATGCTAACACAAGGGGATTCAAGCATCCACCCAAAGATTTCCCAAAATCAGCCACCTCTTGGTGGGGGAAATCACAAAATATGCCAAAAAGGAAAGCCTTCACATGGCTAGCAAGAAAAGTCGTTACCCTTGACGACCGCTTCGGTGCCATGGACTCCAAGCTAGCTTGCAAGACTCGCAAGAGCGTTTCCTCCGCAACGCTGGCTTCGGATCTCTCGTCGGTAAACTGCAGCACCACCAGCAGCAGCCCCCTTTCCTTCTTCCTCCTCCTTTCTCTCTCTCTTTCTCTCTCTTGAAGAAAGATAAAGGCCAAATCAAAGTGAGCAATACTTCTCAGTTTTCGGCCTTGAAGAAAAAGAGAAAGAAGCTTTCAGCCCTTGGATCCAGACTGAAGGAATGGACGGCCACGATTCTGCCAAAAACACATATTTTGACCCGACACGGCCTCTGACACGGTCGTGTGCCTCAAGCGGTGGTCAACCGACTTATCCAAACCAGTGACACGCCCACGGGACACGCCTGTGTCATGGGCCGTGTCACCAACACGCCTTCAAATACGCCCGTGTCTGTGGCCGTGTACCTGGGTGAAAAAATCCCAAATCATCCCGAGACTTCACACGGCCTGTGACACGCCCGTGTCCCAGGCCGTGTGCCCAGACACGGCACAAAGACACGCCCTGTCGAAACCTTCGGCGGGCAGAGTTCGTCGCCTAATTTGACACGCCCTGTGACACGCCCGTGTCACAGGACGTGTTCAACACTCGACACTCACTTCTCGACACTCGACGATCGTCGAATAAAACTCGTCGAGCATGCGACACGACCTTGGACACGCCCGTGTCCTGGGCCGTGTGCCTCGCTCTCGACGCATCGTCGAGAGAAAAATCGTCGAGACAAAGCCCAATCGTCGACACAACCTCGACACACCCTGCGACACGCCCGTGTCGCAGGCCGTATCAACTGACACGCCCTGGGACACGCCCGTGTGCCAGGCCGTGTCACCCAAAAATGCTTGTTTCCGAACTTTGGGCTGTTACAATCCTCCCCTCCTACAAAAAATTTCATCCTCGAAATTTAGAGATAGGAAAGCAACAGAAAGCAGCAAGAAATATGTAACAACGTATAAAATGTTATGTTACAACACTCTTGCTACAGATTACACAAACAGCTTTGGGAACTCTGCTCGCATGGTCTGCTCGCGCTCCCATGTCAGCTCTTCACGGTCGCAGTTGTCCCATCGGACTTTTACCATACCGACCGTCTTGTTCCGCAACTGTTTCTCGGCTCGATCTTCGATCTGAATGGGTTTAACTCTCGTTGTTAGCCCATACTCCACTGGCACACGATCATCCGCGATCACTTGAGCTGGATCTTTCACGGCCTTCCGAAGTACCGAGATGTGAAAGACATCATGTAACCCACCCAAGTCCGCTGACAGAGTTAGCCGATAAGCCGCTTCGCCAATTCGCTCAACCACTTCAAACGGACCCAAATATCTTGGACTCAACTTTTTCAATCGTCGAATCCTGGCGACACCTTTGAATGGCTTGATCTTCAAGTAGACCCAATCGCCAACCGCAAATTCTACATTCCGATGCTTGGCGTTGTAGTACTTCGCTTGTCGATCTTGAGCAATAAGCAATCTCTCTCGAATCATCCGAATGGTTGAGTTTGCTTCATCCACCTCATTTGGTTTAACAACCCGGGCTTCACCCGCTTCTACCCAAGCCAAGGGAGTACGACACTTCCTTCCATATAGGGCTTCATATGGTGTCATCCCAATGCTTGCCTGGTAGCTGTTATTATACGCAAACTCGACCATATAGAGATGATCTTCCCATCTCTTTCCGAAATCAAGGGCGCACATTCGGAGCATGTCCTCCATTGTTCTGTTGGTACGTTCAGTTTGGCCATCCGTTTGGGGATGAAAGGCCGTACTGAAAGTCAACTTCGTGCCCAACAGTCGGTGAACTAGCCTCCAATCATTTGACGTGAATCGCCCATCTCGATCACTTACGATGCTCCGAGGAACACCGTGAAGACGCACAATCTGGTCAACATATAACTTTGCCAAACTTTCAACCGAATCATCCCGCCTGTTCGGGAGAAAATGTGCTACTTTTGTTAGCCGGTCAACTATCACCCAAATGGAATCATTTCCTCGCTGCGATCTTGGCAACCCATGCACAAAATCCATGGAAATATCATCAAATTTCCACACTGGGATCGGCAGTGACTTCAAATAACCGCCCGGCTTTTGGCATTCCGCCTTCACCATCGCACATGTTTGGCATTTAGAGACATAAAGGGCAACATCTTTCTTGAGCCCTGGCCACCAGAAAAACTTCTTCATATCATTGAACATCTTTGTGCTCCCGGGGTGAATGAAATACTTGGTATAATGCGCTTCATACATCAGTTCTTCCCTCAGTTTCCCCATATTTGGGACGCACAAACGACCGTCTTTTCGCAAAAGACCGTCATTCCAGGTGAATTTGCCTTCTGGCCCTTCATTCACATAGCGCAAGAGATCTTCATCCAACTCCGTTGCCCGTCGAACTCGGTCCGCAAGGTCACATTGTACCTCGGTCCAGTTCAAACATGCAATGGCAGTGGAATTCTTGTCAACACAATATATCTCCAATGCCTCCAACTCCTGGATAAGACGTTCATCATGCCTTTGTAACCAATTTGCTCTAATCGGAACTCGCCGACTCAAGGCATCCACGACAACATTCCCCTTCCCGGGTGTATAGTGAATCTCGAAAGTGTAGTCCCCAAGGAACTCCAACCACCTTCGTTGTCGCATGTTCAACTCTTTCTGCTCCAATAGATACTTTAGGCTCTTATGATCGGTATAGATCTCCACCTTCACGCCATAAAGGTAGTGTCGCCACAGCTTGAGTGCAAAAATCACCGCCGCTAATTCCAAATCATGGACGGGATAGTTTCGCTCGTGCACCTTCAGTTGGCGTGAGCCATAAGCAATCACCTTTCCGTTCTGCAAAAGAACGCAGCCTAAGCCGCTCCCCGAGGCATCGCTATAAATCACAAATCCATCGGTTCCACATGGCGAAGACAACACTGGTGCCGTGGTCAACCGAACCTTCAGCTCTTCAAAAGCTCGTGCACACTCTGGCGTCCAAACGAACTTCTGATCTTTTCGCGTCAGTGTGGTTAGCGGCAAAGCGATCCGCGAGAAGTTTTCCACAAATCTTCTATAGTAGCCCGCAAGTCCAAGGAAACTCCTGACCTCGGCCACGGAAGACAACATTGGCCATTCTTGTATGGCTTTTATCTTCACTGGATCCACTGCAATGCCCGCTCCACTCACCACATGGCCCAAAAATGCCATTGACGATAGCCAAAACTCGCAATTCGAGAACTTGGCATATAGCTGATTTTGCCTCAACGTATTCAACACCAACCGCAAGTGAATCTCATGCTCAGCTTTGGACTTCGAGTATACCAGGATATCATCAATAAACACTATCACAAACAGATCCAGGTACTCATGAAAAATACAGTGCATCAGATCCATAAACACCGAGGGCGCATTACACAATCCAAAGGGCATGACTGTGAACTCATAGTGCCCATAACGCGTTCCAAATTTGGTTTTGGGAATGTCACCTTCCCGAATTCTTAACTGGTAATAACCAGACTTCAGGTCCAACTTCGAATAGACGGTCGAGCCCACTAGCTGATCGAATAACTCATCAATCCGAGGTATAGGATACTTATTCTTCTCGGTCAGCTTATTCAATTCACGGTAATCGATACACAACCGTAACCCACCATCTTTTTTCTTTACAAAAAGCACAGGCGCGCTCCAAGGTGACATACTTGGGCGGATATAACCTTGCTCTAGCATTTCTTGTAGTTGAACCTTCAACTCAGCCATCTCTTTAGGCGCAATGCGATATGGCGAGCGGGCCACAGGTTTCGCACCTGGCACCAACTCGATCGTGAAGTCAATCTCTCGCTGGGGTGGTAGCCCAGGGAGATCCGCGGGAAACACATCTATAAAGTCTGCCACAATCGGAACCTCGCATAAAGTGGCCTTAGGCTCAACAGCCTGAATTAGTGCAAAGTAACACTCCGCACCCTTCCGAACAGCTTTGACTACCTGGAGTGCAGACATCAACGTCCCGCCCACTCCTCGCATACCCGCGAACTTGGTCTTCTGTTCGGTATTTTGGCCCAACGTGATTTCTTTGGACTGGCAATCAATCATAGCATGCTGCTCCGCAAGCCAATCCATCCCAAAAATCACATTGAATTCCGATATTGGCAAAACAAATGCGGTTAAACGAAAATCCCGACTTCCTAACTGAACCGCCACATCGCAAGCTTGATCCGCAAGCATCCAACAGCCATTCGGCAACACCACTCTGACGCTATCTGCCTTTGGACGACTGGGTATCCCAAGCCGCGTAAGAAACTCACGAGACAGAAATGAATGCGATGCACCTGTATCAAACAGTGCTCGCGCCAGCGTGTCCCGAATCATCACAAAGCCTAGGACAAACATGTCACACACACACAAACCACAAACATATGAGTACTAGGCTAAGCATACAAACAATAGCATAAACAAAACTAAACTCATACCTGTGACAACATCACTCTGCTTGACGGCCTCTTGCAGTCCAAGATTGTAGACCCGGGGTTGCGCCTGCGAGGCAGAGGAATCCACCACCGCCTTTCCTTTCTCCGCATAAGATGCACCCGCCTTCTTTTCACTCTTTGGCGGCATCCGACAATCTCGTGCAATATGCCCCATCCTACCACAATTGAAGCAGGTACGAGTGTCTGGCTTGGAGGTTGCCCCTGATGTTGCTCCCGTTGCAACTGATGAATGAGCTTGTCCACTAGGCTTGGACTTCTTGCCCCATCTCTTCTTATAAAATGGTTTTCCCAATCGGGGCGCCTTCCACTCTTGTTGCGACACAGCCAAAGCTCTCTTCCCTTGCACCCTTTTCATGTCCTTTTCCAACGCGGTCGCGGTGTCAACCAACGCTTGGAAACCTTGGTTCACAGAACTGGACACAAGGAATCTCAGCTCGTCCCTCAGTCCTTCATAGAACCGATTCGTCTTCCTCTGCTCATCAGCAAAAATCGAACCCGCATACTGCCCCAAGCGAGTAAATTCATGCAGGTACGCGTCAACACTGCCATCACCTTGAGTTAACCGTTGGAATTCATTTTCCATGGCTATCCGTTGAGCCACAGGAAGGTGTTTCGCTAGAAAGATCCGGGAGAATTCTTCCATCGATACTTGGGTTAACGGACGACCCGCCAAATGATGCAACTCCATCTCATCCCACCATAAACGCGCTTCTCCTTCAAGCAAGAAGGTGGCTAAGGTAACTTTCTGATGCTCCGCCGTTCCTATCGCCGTCATCACTCGCTTGACACGCGATAGCCAATCCTCAGCCTGCGTCGGGGTTCCCGCTCCCGAGAACGTAGGCGGATGGAAGCACATAAACCGCATTAGCTGCTTCTCAGCCGCTCGAGGAGCCACAGCCACTACAGGTTCAGGCATTGCCGCCACCTGTTCTGGCCTCACAGCCGCTTGCTCCTGCCTAAGGGGCTGACCTTGGATCATGGTAAATAAGGCCTCCGCAACTAAACACACATGTTCCGCAGACGGTGGAGGTGTAGGCACCGCGGCTGGTGCCGTACTTTCATCAGAACGCTGGGACTCAGACGGCCCAGCTCCACTTCGTGTCACCTAAAGGTGGACAAGACACACACATTAGCGGTCGTACCCAAGCAATCAACACAAAAGAAGAACACACAGGTTCCTCAAACACACAAATATGCATTCTAGCACAAAGCATTCTAGCGGAAGCCTAGACTACAACTTGAACTCCTCATGAATGTACAAACATAAAACTCCACATTTTATATCATATAGGAATGTCTTACAACATATACAAAGAGTTGGTCTTATGGCCTTACATGGCTTTCACACAGTGGCCTAAAACAGATTGGCGCGCAGGCCGGCCACAATAAAAGAAAACACACAAAAGAACACAGCTAGCCTTCGAGGGCTAGCAGCAGCAGCAGCAACACCCGCGGGAACATCAGCCTCTATGCGATCCGCTCGGCTCTCCAGCACCTGGAAAGGGACAATCCACCCACCGGTGGCAAACAAAAGCAACGGTCAGCGTTCAGCTGACCAAATTATAACGACCCTACCCCTTCTCTCGGGGCAGCGGTAATCTTCCCTGCAGGCATATTAGATCACAAGTATGACAAGCTATATCATCAAAATGTGCTTTCACGCACACAAGACATCACAACCGTTCGCCGCCCGGCCCAACGGTCCGTGCACTCAGGGCACATTCTTGGTGTTCTGGCAACCTCTTGCCCACCACCGTATCAGGGTTATCACCCAACGGTAAATCTCTTGAGCATTTACTCCATGGCGTGCAGCCGGAGTTAGTCTTCGGACACCGGGATGGCCCGTAGCCCCCCATTGTGTCATGGCGCGCAGGCCGAAGACTCTTGCTATGCGCTCCAACAGACCGCACTTTTTGGTCTCACGTCAGACGGACATAGCACAGGTCGGATCCTCCACCCCCCGTTGCTCAAATCGCCTTGCCTTCTCCGAGTACAGCGTACTCATGGCTATATCAAAGGCGCGTGTCGGTCTCACCAATCCTGTTCTTGGCATTCAAGCCTGGGTATTTCACTATACCCATTTTCTCACAGCAACAGCGGGTCTTCCCTGGGCACACCAGTACTTCCTGTGACTCTCTCCACAGGTGGACACCGCACTAGCACAATTGTCAGGGGTCTTTCCTGGGCACACCAGTACTTCCTGTGACTCGCTTCACAGGTGGACACCCTATGACATCAAGCATCACAAAAGGGCCTTTCCTGGTCCCACCAGTACTTCCTGTGCCTCAATCACAGGTTGGACCCAAAACCATCACATGGCTATTTTCCTGGGCTACCACCCCAGTACTTCCTGCTACTCCTTTTCGCAGGCATAACCCGTAGACTCCTTACACTACACGTTTATCACGGAGTCTTCTCCGGTTCGTATGCAACATCACCAATCCAGACTAACCTGTCCAGATGGGCTTCACACAGCATGCCTATTCCGTACTCCATTTCCGGATCTATATGCTAACACAAGGGGATTCAAGCATCCACCCAAAGATTTCCCAAAATCAGCCACCTCTTGGTGGGGGAAATCACAAAATATGCCAAAAAGGAAAGCCTTCACATGGCTAGGAAGAAAAGTCGTTACCCTTGACGACTGCTTCGGTGCCATGGACTCCAAGCTAGCTTGCAAGACTCGCAAGAGCGTTTCCTCCGCAACGCTGGCTTCGGATCTCTCGTCGGTAAACCGCAGCACCACCAGCAGCAGCCCCCTTTCCTTCTTCCTCCTCCTTTCTCTCTCTCTTTCTCTCTCTTGAAGAAAGATGAAGGCCAAATCAAAGTGAGCAATACTTCTCAGTTTTCGGCCTTCAAGAAAAAGAGAAAGAAGCTTTCAGCCCTTGGATCCAGACTGAAGGAATGGACGGCCACGATTCTGCCAAAAACACATATTTTGACCCGACACGGCCTCTGACACGGTCGTGTGCCAGGCCGTGTGCCTCAAGCGGTGGTCAACTGACTTATCCAAACCAGTGACACGCCCACGGGACACGCCCGTGTCATGGGCCGTGTCACCAACACGCCTTCAGACACGCCCGTGTCTGTGGCCGTGTACCTGGGTGAAAAAATCCCAAATCATCCCGAGACTTCACACGGCCTGTGACACGCCCGTGTCCCAGGCCGTGTGCCCAGACACGGCACAAAGACACGCCCTGTCGAAACCTTCGGCGGGCAGAGTTCGTCGCCTAATTTGACACGCCCGTGTCACAGGCCGTGTTCAACACTCGACACTCACTTCTCGACACTCGACGATCGTCGAATAAAACTCGTCGAGCATGCGACACGGCCTTGGACACGCCCGTGTCCTGGGCCGTGTGCCTCCCTCTCGACGCATCGTCGAGAGAAAAATCGTCGAGACAAAGCCCAATCGTCGACACAACCTCGACACGCCCTGCGACACGCCCGTGTCGCAGGCCGTGTCAACTGACACGCCCTGGGACACGCCCGTGTGCCAGGCCATGTCACCCAAAAATGCCTGTTTCCGAACTTTGGGTTGTTACATACAGTGCCAGTAATATTAGACTTTCATAGCATACAGCACATGCACTTCGAGGGTATTTTATTGTAATTCCACTCCAGTACTTCCTGCTACTCCACTTCACAGGCACAACCCACCGACTTCACAAAACACTCATTTATACGTGGAGTCTTCTCCGGTGCCCAAAATAAAACATCACCAATCCAAACCAACCTGTCCAGATGGGCTTCACACAGTATGCATATTTCGTACTACATATTTTCTGATCTATATGCAAGACCTCTTGGGGATATCAAGAATCAACCCAACGGAAATCCCTCAACATTCCACCTTTTGGTGGGGGAAATCCATGCATATGCCAAAATAAGGACTTCATATGTCCAAGGAGGAAGATCGTTACCCTTGAAGTTCTCTTCGGAGCCATGTCAAAGCTTTTCTACGCGAATGGAAATGAGTGCCTCACTTTCCCATTCGCGAATCTAGCTTCAGATTTTGATTTCAACCATAAAATCTGCTCAAACAACTTCAGCAAGATCCACCACAAACCCAAGCTCCAGCCGAGAGCTTTCTTCTCCAGAACTGGAAAGAGAGAGAATAGAAAATGAAATAATGATTTCCTCCTTCCTATCCCTCTGCATAAGTGGCCTCGGGTTACACCCCATCCATCTGATAAACTCATCAAAACCAAGCAACGGCTCGGGTTGAAGCTGCAAAGGTCAACCACCGCTCACTAGCCACACACCAGCCAACTGACACGAGTCACCACTCGGCCATATCTTCTTATTTCGACAAATCATCGGGCGGGGTTGATTTCGTCGAACAAAATTCATCAAACGGAAGAGAGTTCATCGAACGGGCTTCAGTTCGTCGAACCGGTCAAAACACCTAATAGCCATTTTCATCGAGCTCCGCTCGACGCATTTTCTTCGAGCTCCGCTGGACGCATTTCGTCGAGCTCCGCTCGACTCTTTTCGGCGAGTTCTGCTCGATGCTTTTTTCGGCGAGCTCCGCTCGACGCTTTTCGGCGAGCTCTACTCAACGCTTTTCCTCGAGCTCCGCTCGACACTTTACCCCTTATTCTTTTTTGGGGTGTTACAAACCTTCCCTCCTTACAGAAATTTCGTCCTGAAATTTGTTACAGCTTTCAGAAACCAGTAACAAACATGTTACAACATATATTTTCTTCAAACAATTTGTTACAATATTTTATACAAACAACTCGGGAAATTCAGCATGCATGGTATGCTCCCTCTCTTGTGTTAGCTCTTCACGGCCACAGTTGTTCCACCGGACTTTGACCATCCCGATTGTCTTGTTCCGCGTCTGCTTAACCGCTTTATCCTCAATCCGAATGGGCCTAACCTTCGTTGTTAGCCCATATTCGACTCGTACGTGATCATTCACAATCACTTGAGCTGGATCTTTCACGTATTTTCGAAGAACTAATATATGGAACACATCACACAGTCCATTCAATTCTGCCGAAAGAGCTAGCCGATATGCAACATCTCCAAGTCATTCCACACTTTAAACGGGCCAAGGTACCTTGGACTCTGCTTTTTCAAGCGCCAAATTGTGGAAACGCCTTTGAATGGCTTGATCTTTAAGTATACCCAATCGCCCACCGCAAACTCCATGTTTCGGTGTTTGGCGTTGTAATATTTCACCTGCCTATCTTGGGCAATCACTAGCCGCTCTCGAATTGAGTGTATCATCGAATTAGCCTCTTCGACTTCTTTACGCTTGTACAACTTATATTCGCCTGTTTCCGCCCAAGATAGCGGTGTACGACACTTCCTACCATGCAAAGCTTCAAAAGGCGTCATATTAATACTAGCTTGATAGCTATTATTGTAGGCAAATTCTACCATATAGAGATGATCTTCCATCTCCTCCTGAAAACCAAGGCGCACATTCAGAGCATGTCCTCCATTGTTCTGTTGGTCCTCTCAGTCTGAATGTTAATTTTGTCCCCAACAATTGATGGGTTAGCCTACAATCATTCGAAGTGAAGCGCCCATCTCGATCACTGACGATGCTACGGGGAACATCGTGCAATCGTACTATTTCCTCAACATAAATCTTAGCCAATCGTCCTTCTTGTTCAGAATAAAGTGAGCCACTTTAGTAAACCGGTCTACGAACACCCAAGCTGAATCGTTACCACGTTGAGATATCGGCAAACCGTGCACGAAATCCATCGAAATATCATCAAACTTCCATTCTATAATAGGTAGCGACTTCAGGAAATCTCCAGGCTTCTAGCATTCAGCTTTCACTAAGGCACAAGTCTGACATTTAGCCACGTAATGTGCTAAGTCTTTCTTCAAACTCGACCACCAGAACTGATTTTTCATGTCTTTATATATTTTTGTGCCCCTTGAGTGAATTGAATACTTCGTGAAGTGAGCTTCATACATCAATTCATCTCTTAGCTTACCCATATTCGGGACGCACAAACGACTATCTTTTCGCAAAAGGCCATCATCCCAGGAGAATTGTCCATTGGACCCATCCATTGCATTGTGTTACAAACTTTCATCAAGTTATGTTGCTCGCTGAATCCTGTCTGCATGGTCATATTGTACGTCTGTTCAGTTCAAGCATGCATTTGTAGTGAAATTATTGTCAACACAAGAAATCACTAATGCTTTCAACTCCTGGATAAGACGCTCATTATGCATCTGCAACCAAGTTGCCCTTGCTGGAGTCCTACTACTCAAGGCATCTACAACGACATTTCTCTTCCCTGGATTATATAGAATCTGGAAGGTGTAGTTCCCGAGGAACTCCATCCACCTACGTTGTCGCATGTTGAGATCCTTCTGATCTAATAAATACTTTATGCTCTTATGGTCCGTGAATATATCCACCTTCACTCCATATAAATAATGACGCCTTAGTTTAAGTGCAAAAATCACCACCGCCAACTCCAAGTCGTGGACGGGATAGTTTCGCTCATGCACTTTCAACTGGCGTGAGCCGTAAGCGATCACCTTTCCAAACTGAAGAAGAATGTAGCCTAAGCCGCTCCCTGACGCATCACTATAGATTTCAAAGCCGTCCAAACAACGTGGTGACGTCAAGATTGGCGTTGTGGTCAAGCGACTTTTCAGCTCTTCAAAAGCTCGTGCGCACTCAGGCGTCCAGACGAACTTCTGATCCTTCCTCGTTAATTTGGTAAGAGGAAAAGCTATCCGAGAAAAGTTCTCTACGAAGCGCCTGTAGTAGCCCGCTAGTCCAAGGAAACTCCTGACTTCAACTACAGAAGACAACACTGAACACTCTCGTATCGCAACTATCTTTGCAGGATCCATCACAATGCCCTCTCCACTCACCATATGGCCAAGAAAAGCGACTGAGGACAGCCAAAACTCACACTTTGAGACCTTGGCGTAGAGCTTGTTTCTCCTCATAGTGTGCCACACCATCCGTAAGTGGTTCGCATTATCTTCTTTAGACTGAGAATACACTAGAATGTCATTGATGAAGACGATTACAAACAAATCTAAGTACTCTTGAAATGTTCGGCGCATTAGGTCCATGAACACCGATGGCACATTTGTTAGCCCAAACTTCATTACAGTGAACTCGTAATGACCGTAGCGTGTTCCAAATGCTGTCTTGGGAATGTCATCTTCCCGAATCCTCAACTGATAGTAACCAAACTTCAAGTACAGTTTATAATACATGGTTGATCCCACTAGTTGATCTAACAAGTCATCAATTTGAGGTATTGGATACTTGTTCTTCTCCGTCAGCTTATTCAATTCGCGATATGCGATACACAACCGCAGACTACCGTCCTTCTTTTTCACAAAGAGAACAGGTGTTCTCCAAGGTGACATACTTGGTCGTATATAACTCTGTTTCCAGCAACTCTTGTAGTTGAACTTTCAGTTCCGCCATTTCCTTTGGTGCTACACGACATAGCGAGCGGGTGTAAGACCCCCTTTTTTTTTTCTTTTTGACCACGGGGTCTTAGGCCCAGATCCGCCGTTTTGCGGTGACTCCTTCACGCCCTGAAGGGTCATCACCACAAAGCGCCGATTCTGCCGGCCAATTCGATCACATAAAAGTAGCGTAATGAAGTAAAATGAAAACTGTCTGTCCACAGAGAATCACATGACATATATAAATATAACTCCACGAAGGGAGTGTCCACAGAAGATAACATCAGAGTAGCAAAAATATGGGCTTATGCCCGGTACAACATATCCTCACTACAAAGTCACTCATGCGGAAGCAAAAGCTGAAAAACTACTCAGGGTCGAGACTCACAGTCCCGGCTGTATGAACTCCGGAGCTAGACTGCCCCATCTCCAAGCGCACCGGTCTCTGGGGCTGCTCCTCCATGCTGGTCTCCACGATCCCCTAAATGATGCGGTTCGAAAACCGTTAGTCTAAAAGACTAAGTCCTATCATCCCCCACCCCTTCCCCCACGGCTCCTAGGCACCGAGCGGAGAGGAAGAAAGGGGAGGACTTGAAGGTGGAGAATATCAAAGCAGATGGCAGCGGTCCTATTCTAGCAAGTTCTATAGCATATAAGACAATAAAATGTAAGCTGAAATGTAACCTTCACTTATGTGGAAAAACACATAAGCCAAGGGGTCTTTTGCAAGGCTCCCATCGTATAAAAAGTCCCATACCGATTTATACGTTGGGGTGACGGTGGTCAAACAGCAGTAACTAAATATATCAAAATTAACCTTAATTTATAAACTTGCCCACACAAGCTTATAGACTAAGGGATCGTTTTGCAGGTCCTAATGTATAAGCGTCCCATTCCACTTATACATCAGGTGTCAGGGGTTAAATGAATCGATTATGCTATGACATGCAAGTGGGTATGATGGACATGCAAGTGCAACGCACACACCCGACTCTGTGCACACAGACCTTTAGTTCCCCCTTTCTGGAGCCGTAACCTCCCAGGATACCTCCGTAGTGGCAGACGGAAGCGGTGGGTTGGGCCTCGCCCACCTCTAAACCAGTAAGGCACTACCGGTCAGACCTATCGTACGCCTCAACGTTTGGTGCACGAAGCGGACTCCTGCGTACTCTTGCCGGCTGGCGCACCGGACTTCTGTTGGCGAAGTGCTAACCACACTTGCCGAGTCAACGTATTGGCGTCGGTGCATCGACCCTCCAATACCGAAAACCCACCACCTTAATTTATTTTCCTTTTATGCACATGCAGATTTAGCGTAAACAAAACCCGAGCCGAAGCTCCCCGGACCAAGAGTCCGTCTTTTAACCATCCGAGCCGAAGCTCCCAGCTGACTTTTGGTGCTAACAGTGCCTGTGAAATGTGCAACCCTAATTACTAAGTTACTCTTTTCAGCTTGTTAAACAGTTTACGTTAACCCAGGACTGCCCCCGGTATTCCCTGTGAAGGGCTCTCAAGGGGCACTAGGAACTGTGTTGGGATTACGCCCAGCGTTCCCTTTCGCAAGGTACTTATTTTATTATTGGTTGATCCCCTTACCCATTATTTTCTCATGTTTCGATACGCTAATCCTAGGGTGATTTGACTCCAACTCTCCTTGGGTAGGACGATCTTTCGTCGGGCCCGAACGCCTTTAAACCCTAGACAAATCCACACCCTACTCACTCATCTTCCAAAGATGCAGCCCTTTCCACTTGTCCTTACAGCAAACCATCAAGACCCATCATACGTGCCCTAATTCAATCCAAATGAAATCCTGCAGTTTTGCTATATGCAGACCACTTAAGCTACGTGACCCGTAAAAGGGGAAGTACATGAAATACTCATCCAGTACCCTCATGATAATTATCAGAGGTCTATTATAATAAATATAGACTAAATTCAGAAAATCATATTTTTCCCAATTAATCTACTATTTATTGAATTTTCCTCAAAAACTAGGCCATAGTCAATTTGAACATGAACCATAAGATTTTCTCAGGTAATGGCCTCCTAAAATTTGTATTCACTAAATAACAGAGAAATATCATTGGATGCTAATTTTCATAATTTTCCAGATAATTCTTGACCTCTAAAGGATTTATTAAAATAATTCCAAAAATCAAAAATAATGAAGGAAGTGCCACATATATGTCTCCAATAATTATGTAAAAATTTCTAGGGCTTCATAGGGAACTAAAAACATCATGATGAAGAAATTAGAATTTTTCAGACAATCTAAAAGTCATTATTAAATTTTCCAAGGTTCCATGGAATTAAATAATTAAAGAAGCAACAACTAAATATCATTCTTCAAAAATTCCATAAAAATTTACAGAGATGGGTAACATGACTATAAGCCCCTTGGCTAAGTTTTATCAAGTTTAAGCAAGTATAGTGCTCTGCAAAAACTCTTAAGTGGAAATTATAAAATATAACTCTGTGAATAAAGTACCAAAACTATTCATCCAAAATTTATTATAAAATTTCCAGAGACATGTATGCCCTAAGCAACTACCCATTCAAAATCTCAGCCCTTTTCAGATAGTTTTGGTATTAGTTCTTATGGTTTCAAAGCTAGTGCCCTAAACTAGGGTTATGGATTTAAGGGGTCTTTAATCTTCCAAATGCCCTAAAATTTTAACCATAGGACCATAGTGACCCTATGGTCATCATTCCCAAGTTTCAAGCCCATCCAAGGTCTTTTGACCCCAATTTCTTCAAACCCTAGAGAATTACCCTAAAGGGCCTACCCTACACTTCTAGGGCTACCCTAGCCCAATCCACTCCAAACTTCATGAGTGAGTGTAAAAAGTTAAATCATATCAGTGGCCAAAGTTTCAGCCTCTGTTGAGGTGATTTGGTCACTTAAAACCAAAAGTGCCACTTTTGACCAAAATGCCCTTCATAGGGTAGAACTAGGGTTGGGTCAAAACCTATTCAACACTCACCCAAACCAACTGAAATTTTATACAGGTACCTAATTGGAGCCCAGGGACCACTCACCAAAATTTGGGAGGGTTTGGGTGTGTTTAGGGCACCTATTTAATTTATCTAATGATTATTAAATTTTTACCAAAACTATAGAAATATTTTCTCCAAAAATTCCCATTTTTGGGCAGGCCCTAGGTATGCCTAGGATAGACCCTCTGCCAAAATTTCAGCCCATTTGGGCTTGGGGTGAAGAGTGGGCACTCATTTTAGTGACTGCCTAGCCCTAAGGACATGTCCCACCAAAATGGGTGCCCTGGTCCAACCAGTGACCCAAAAGGGGTCCCAACAATTTTTGCTGCAAACTAGACACCCTAAGCTACAATGTTCATGTTGGGCAAATTTCCATCCAGGGTCCCTAGGTATTTTTAAACATTAATTACATTAAATACATCCAGTGTGACAAAAATGAAATAAATTTTATTTAACCCTATAGTATCTGATCTGATGCCGCACGGATCTTGGCGCAGATCGACGGCATCTGGTCATCGTCCCCACTGAGCCAACGGCTGGGATTGGTTCTGCCTGGAGCGATTTCCAAGCTCTGCCGCCGGCGATCCAGCCCCTTCCCCGGCCGGCCACCGCCACCAACACCTCCGTTGAGGTGGTGGCTGTCGTCAGGCGGCGGCTCCGCCGCCGGAGAGGTGTTTTCCGGCGGATTGAGCAAGACTTTTCCTTGCCGAAACCAGGAGAAATCCTGGATTCGATCGGGCTCAATTGAGCCCGAAGCTCTAGCCTAAGGATTCCTAGGATCTACCCGCGAGTTAAGGAGAGGAGGAGGACCTTCCTGGCGGCCTGGATGCGAGAGGAGCGGCGGGATGCCATTGGCGACGGCGGCGGCGCTCGGCTTCTGCAACTGCACGGTGGAAGGGCTTGTCTCCTCCAGGTAAGTGCTCCAAAATGATCCCCTCGGCTCCCTGATGGTGTTTAAAAGGCAATTGGGGGAGGGGAGAGGCTGGTTCTTCAATGACCATTATCTCCATTAATGGAGTGGCTCGGGTTGTGTGGAGGGGGGCTGAACCCACCCCTTGGTGGCCGGGAAACGGCTGGAATCAACTCCTCTCTCCTAGAGGAGTTGATTGCAGCCATAAAGGGTGGCTGTTAGTCTCCCTTGGCCGGCCTCTTACTTCCCCCTTCTCCTTCCTCATTTCTCTCTCCTCCATTATCATGGAGAGGAGCTTTTTCTCTCTCCTAGTCACCTCTGGTTGACTAGTCAACCCCACAAGCTAAAGGCAGCCCACTGGATTATGATGATCATGGGAATGGGCTTAGCCTAAGGGAGAAGTGGCTTGAGCTTGGGTTAGCCCTTTTTGGGCTAAGTTGACTTGACCCTCAATGAGGGTTGACTTGGCCAATTTGACCATCTAGGTTGACCTCATTGGGTCCTGGGTGGTTCATTGGCCTCCCCTAAGGTCTATGTAGGGCTGGGTAGGGTTGACTTGGCACCTTAAAGGTCACTTGACCCTTGGTAAGGTCACTTTGACCATTTAGAGCTAGAGTTGACTTGGGTCAACATGACCATTAGGGTCCACCCCTATGGATCCTTGGTGACCCATTGACTTCCCTTAGGGTCTAGGTAGGGTTATATGTGGTTGCCCTGCACTTTGGAGGTCACATACCCTTAGTAGGGGTACTTTGACCAGATTAGGGCTTGAGTTGACCTGGGTCAACCTGGCCTCTAGGGCTGACCCCAATGTGTCCTTAGTGACCCATTGTCCTCACTTTAGGGTTAGGAGGGCATAGGTGGGGTCCTCTAGACTAGGAGTGGGTCTATTGGCCCTAAGTGGGCTAGGTTGACCTATTTAGGGCTAGGGTTGACCTTGGTCAACTGGGCCTCTTGGGTTGGCCCTAATGGGTCCTTTTGGCTCTAATGGGTCTCCCAAAATGTTTGGGAGTGTTGTGATAGGGTCTTGGGGTCATGGTGAAGCCCCATTGTCATCCTAAACTATTGTTCAGAATTCTACTATCTGCAGACCATGGTGATCCCTACCTTGGCCTCCTATCTCTTGGCCCATTTCTGGCTTCCCAGGATTTTGTCATGACCTAGTCATGGCCAAAACCACTCTTAGGGGTCTAGTTGGAAATGGGATGTTACAAATCCCAATAAACAAAACAAAGATTTCGTCCCCGAAATCAAGGTTGGACCTACGGGTCTTATTACCGAAGGAAAGAGTCTTGTAACATCCCATTATGACGTCTTGTTTGTTAAATTTGATTTAAGGGAAAACTTAGATCTAAGACCCCTTTCGCCCAAACGGCGAACCAAAATCCCAATAAACAAAGTTAAGCCCCCAATAAACAAAGATAAGCCCCTATCTACCTAGAGCAGCCCTTAGTATACTTAAAGCAGAAAAATAAATTAACATCTTGAGGGGTCTGAGAGGTATACCTGACTGAATAGCTCGGGGTATCTTTGTCGCATCAGGTCCTGTGGCTCCCAGGTATGCTCCTCCTGGCCGTGGTTCCTCCACAGGACCTTGACTAGAGGGACCCTCTTGCGTCGTAAGACCCGCACTCCTCGGTCGTCGATCCTCACAGGCTCCAAATGAACAGACCGGTCTGAAGCTACCGGCCCTTCGGTGGTCAGAATCTGCTGCTCCGGGCGTAGTAGAGCCCTCCTCAAAGAAGAAATGTGGAAGACGTCGTGCAGCGCTTCTAGCTCTGGTGGTAACTCCAGCCGGTAGGCTAGGGGTCCGATCCGCTCCAGGATCCTGTAAGGGCCCATGTACCTAGGGCTGAGCTTCTTCCTCCGACCACGCACCCGTGAAACTCCATGCATGGGCCGGATTTTCAGAAACACCCGGTCCCCCACCTGGAACTCCACCTGCCGATGTCGGGCGTCATAGTACTTGGCCTGTCTACTCTGCGCCTCGAGCATCCTGTCTCTGATCAGCCTCACTTGTGCCTCGGTGTCTTCAACGAACTCTGACCCCAATACCTTCGGATCTTCGTTCTGCACCCATGAGAGCGGGGTCCGGCATCTCCTCCCGTACAAGGCTTCGTAAGGCGCCATCCTGATGCTGGACTGGTGGCTGTTGTTATAGGAGAACTCGACAAGGGGTAAGAGTTTCTCCCACGGTTCCCCGCGATCTAAGATGCATAGCCTCAAAAGGTCCTCCAGCGTCCGGTTGGTGCGTTCTGTCTGCCCGTCTGTCTGGGGGTGGAATGCAGTGCTGAAAGTCAATCGCGTGCCTAAGTAAGCTTGCACGGACCTCCACTCCCTGGAGGTGAACCTGCCATCCTGATCCGACACTATCGTCCTGGGCACTCCATGATAACGAATGAACTGCTCCACAAACTTCCGCACCAGTACTCCTACTGAATCATCCTTCCTGATCGGTATAAATCGAGCCACCTTGGTCAACCGATCGACGATTACCCAGATCGAGTCATTCCCTGTCCGAGACCGGGGAAGCCCATGTATGAAGTCCATGGCTATGTCATCAAACTTCCACTCCGGCACCGGGAGTGGCTGCAATAATCCTGCGGGGTTCCTGCACTCCGCCTTCACTAGCTGACATGCCTCACAATGGGTCACGAAGTGTGAGACATCCTTCTTCATGCCCGGCCAGTACATCGTCCTCTTCAAATCAGCCGTCATCTTTGTGATCCCCGGGTGTACAGAATACCGGCTGCAGTGCGCCTCCATCATAATATCCTCCCGGATCTGGCCTCCCTCCGGTATATACACCCGTCCTCTGAAGCACACCAGATCGTCCCTCAGTCTGTAATCTCCTGCAGTGCCCGCCTTCAGAGCTTGGAAGATGGGTTCCAACTTGGCATCCTGCCTCTGTCCCTCTCTGACCCGGTCTCTGATGTCATCGGTAACGCCTATCGCGGCCAAGTACTCCTCATAGAGCTCAGGATCATCAGACGATACCAGAGTAATGTGCATGTCCTCTAGTCTCTGCAGCAGCTCCATAGACATCAACTGAGGCTCTGCTCCTGTTGTGGCGGCTCTCCGACTCAGTGCATCTGCCACCACGTTTGCCTTCCCCGGGTGATAGTGCATCTCATACTGATAGTCAGATAGAAACTCCACCCACCGCCTTTGCCTGATGTTCAGTTCCTTCTGCGTGTCCACGTACTTAAGGTTCTTATGGTCGGAATATATGTCACAGTGGACTCCATAAAGGTAGTGCCGCCATATCTTCAGTGCGAATACAACTGCCCCCATCTCAAGGTCATGTACTGGGTAGTTCTTCTCATGGGTCTTCAGCTGGCGGGAGGCATAAGCTATGACGTGTCTGTTCTGCATCAGTACCGCTCCCATCCCCTGATATGATGCGTCGGTGTAGACCTGGAATCCCTCCCTTCCCGAGGGAAGAGTAAGAATGGGAGCCGAGGTCAGCCGATCCTTCAGCTCCTGGAAAGCTGTCTGGCACTGCGGGGTCCACACGAACGGTGCCTCCTTCTTTGTCAAGGATGTGAGCGGGAGGGCGATTCGAGAGAATCCCTCTACGAACTTCCGGTAATAACCGGCAAGTCCTAGAAAACTCCGTACGTCAGTGGCTGTTTTCAGCTGCGGCCACTCTGAAATAGCTCGAATCTTTGCCGGGTCCACTGCCAGCCCGGCTCCGCTGATAATGTGACCTAAGAACGCCACCTCCTTCAGCCAGAACTGACACTTACTGAATTTCGCATAAAGGTGATGCTCCCGCAGTCTCTCCAGGGTCAATGCTAGATGTCGTGTATGCTCCTCCTCCGTCTTAGAATAGATAAGGATGTCGTCTATGAACACTATGACAAACACATCCAAGTAAGCCTCGAAGACCCGGTTCATGAGGCTCATAAATGCTGACGGAGCATTCGTGAGCCCGAAGGGCATCACGATGAACTCATACAATCCATACCGGCTACTAAAGGCCGTTTTCGGGATATCCTCCTCCTGGATCCGCAGCTGGTAATAGCCTGATCTCAAGTCCAGCTTCGAAAAGTAATGGGCTCCCTCCAGCTGATCGAACAACTCGTCTATCCTGGGGAGCGGATAGGTATTTCGGACGGTCAGCCTATTTAGTGCTCGATAGTCGATGCACAGGCGTAAGGTGCCGTCCTTCTTCTTTACGAATAGGACAGGAGCTCCCCATGATGAGGAACTCGGCCTAACAAATCCTGCTTCCACCAGCTCCTGCAACTGTGTCCGAAACTCCGCCAACTCCTTCGGGGCCATCCGATAAGGGGCCTTGGATACCGGCTTAGCCCCTGGTACCAGCTGAATCTGGAAGTCCTTCTCCCTATGCGGAGGTAGTCCCGGCAGCTTATCCGGAAAAATATCGGCGTAGTCACGAACCACCGGAATGTCTGCGATCAAGTCCTTCTCCTCAGTCATCTCGAACAATACTTGGTATACCTCGTCCCCTTGCATATGGGCCTTAATGGCCTGAATAGATGAAAGCAAGCGATGGGAGACCGGTGTAGTACCTTCGAACGTTGCATAAGTATCGCCGTGGCTGAGCACGACCCTCCCTGCCGGGCAATCAATCTGGGCATGGTTCCAGACAAGCCATGTCATGCCCAAGACGAGATCGAAGTCCGGCATCCTCAAGATCGTCGCCGGGGCCTCGAGTGTCAACCCCTCTATGGTAACCTCCAGGAGGCACTTTTCTGTGGACTGAATCTCCATCCCATTGGGGAGGCGCACCCTCCTGGGTAGTCCTGTATAGCAACGAATCTGATCCAGGTCCTTGACGAAATCCTCCGATACAAAGTTATGTGATGCCCCCGTGTCGAACAGGGTGTGGGCAGGCTTGCCGCACACCATCACCATTCCTAAATCAGTTTGAAAGAAATTCTAGCGTAAGGTTTTCTAACCTAGGTTGTATAGTAGTTCTATCAATGCTTAATACGAGCAAAGAATAATTCTAACATTAAGATTACTCTCATACCTGCAATAACCCTGTCCGGGTTCCGGGGCTGTGCTAAGTCCAGAGCGTAAATCTGCTCCCCATTCTGCCTGCGGTTGCCTCCCTGGTAACCACGTCCTCGGCCGCGTCCTCGGCCTCCGAAATGCTGGGCCGGTGGGCCACCCCGTGGTGCTGGAGGTGGTGCCCCCCTCATAGGGCAATCTCTCCGGAGGTGTCCCACCTGGTGACAGTGGAAGCACTCCGGCGGGGGATACGCCATACCCCGGGGTCTCTGCATCTCCTGGATCCGGAGAGGTTGAGGGGCCAAGACCACCTGCTCTCTCGGCTCCTGCCTCAACTCCTGACGAGGCTGCTCCTCTGCCCTTCTTCCATCTGGTACGATGCCTCGCCGCTGATCATTTCGGGCCCTCCGGCCCTGGTCCTCCGTTTGCCGTTTCCGGCCCGAGTGGTGTGCCAGTCGGCCTCAATCCTCTTCGCCATCTCTAAAATCCGGGAGATGGGCCCGTCAGAGACAAAAAGTAAAGCCTCTCTCAACTCCTCTTTTAGGCCCTTATAAAACCTCTTGACGTACCCCGCTTCATCCAGCTGATAAGAGCCCGCATATCGGGCCAAATGATCGAACTCTCGGTGGTACTCCACCACTGTCCTGGTGCCCTGCCTCAGCTGCAAGAAACGCTCCTCCAACTCGTCCCTGGCCGACTGAGGAACAAAGTGCTCCAGCAGCGTGGCCCTGAATTCTTCCCATGTGATTTCTGCAATCTCTCTATCCGCAAAAGTCGTGTCCAACAGCGTCTTCCACCACCGCTTGGCATGTGACTCCAAGCAAGATACCACTAGGGCCACCCTCTCCTCCCAGGGGCATCGTATCCCCGTCAACATCTCGTACATCACATCCAGCCACTCCTCTGTCCGTACTGCCGACTCCGTCCCCAAGTAAGATGGGGGAGAGAGTCCTCGGAAGGTGCTCATCCAGTTGGCCCCTGGGTTTGGCTGCTGGGCTGGGGCTTGCTGAGCCCGGAAGGCCTCAAGGATGGCTGTAAGGGTCTGCCCCATGTCTGACTGGAGGAAAGGTGTGGGGACCATGGGATGTGGTGCAATGTCTGGAATCTGCTGAGCTCCACCTTGTGGGGTGGGCTGAGCTGAGGGCTGCAAAATGAACTACATCAGTAGGTAATCGACTCAATGCCTAATGATAGTGGACAATTTATATGTGATTCCCCCCATATGGGCACACCACCGCTTCCGCTGCTTAGTTTGTCCCCAAACTAAACCCGCGCGGGGGTGACCCAGGGTTGTGGACGGCTACTTTTCGATCGAGGTTTCCTTTGATACCACTTGTAAGACCCCCTTTTTTTTTTTCTTTTTGACCACGGGGTCTTAGGCCCAGATCCGCCGTTTTGCGGTGACTCCTTCACGCCCTGAAGGGTCATCACCACAAAGCGCCGATTCTGCCGGCCAATTCGATCACATAAAAGTAGCGTAATGAAGTAAAATGAAAACTGTCTGTCCACAGAGAATCACATGACATATATAAATATAACTCCACGAAGGGAGTGTCCACAGAAGATAACATCAGAGTAGCAAAAATACGGGCTTATGCCCGGTACAACATATCCTCACTACAAAGTCACTCATGCGGAAGCAAAAGCTGAAAAACTACTCAGGGTCGAGACTCACAGTCCCGGCTGTATGAACTCCGGAGCTAGACTGCCCCATCTCCAAGCGCACCGGTCTCTGGGGCTGCTCCTCCATGCTGGTCTCCACGATCCCCTAAATGATGCGGTTCGAAAACCGTTAGTCTAAAAGACTAAGTCCTATCATCCCCCACCCCTTCCCCCACGGCTCCTAGGCACCGAGCGGAGAGGAAGAAAGGGGAGGACTTGAAGGTGGAGAATATCAAAGCAGATGGCAGCGGTCCTATTCTAGCAAGTTCTATAGCATATAAGACAATAAAATGTAAGCTGAAATGTAACCTTCACTTATGTGGAAAAACACATAAGCCAAGGGGTCTTTTGCAAGGCTCCCATCGTATAAAAAGTCCCATACCGATTTATACGTTGGGGTGACGGTGGTCAAACAGCAGTAACTAAATATATCAAAATTAACCTTAATTTATAAACTTGCCCACACAAGCTTATAGACTAAGGGATCGTTTTGCAGGTCCTAATGTATAAGCGTCCCATTCCACTTATACATCAGGTGTCAGGGGTTAAATGAATCGATTATGCTATGACATGCAAGTGGGTATGATGGACATGCAAGTGCAACGCACACACCCGACTCTGTGCACACAGACCTTTAGTTCCCCCTTTCTGGAGCCGTAACCTCCCAGGATACCTCCGTAGTGGCAGACGGAAGCGGTGGGTTGGGCCTCGCCCACCTCTAAACCAGTAAGGCACTACCGGTCAGACCTATCGTACGCCTCAACGTTTGGTGCACGAAGCGGACTCCTGCGTACTCTTGCCGGCTGGCGCACCGGACTTCTGTTGGCGAAGTGCTAACCACACTTGCCGAGTCAACGTATTGGCGTCGGTGCATCGACCCTCCAATACCGAAAACCCACCACCTTAATTTATTTTCCTTTTATGCACATGCAGATTTAGCGTAAACAAAACCCGAGCCGAAGCTCCCCGGACCAAGAGTCCGTCTTTTAACCATCCGAGCCGAAGCTCCCAGCTGACTTTTGGTGCTAACAGTGCCTGTGAAATGTGCAACCCTAATTACTAAGTTACTCTTTTCAGCTTGTTAAACAGTTTACGTTAACCCAGGACTGCCCCCGGTATTCCCTGTGAAGGGCTCTCAAGGGGCACTAGGAACTGTGTTGGGATTACGCCCAGCGTTCCCTTTCGCAAGGTACTTATTTTATTATTGGTTGATCCCCTTACCCATTATTTTCTCATGTTTCGATACGCTAATCCTAGGGTGATTTGACTCCAACTCTCCTTGGGTAGGACGATCTTTCGTCGGGCCCGAACGCCTTTAAACCCTAGACAAATCCACACCCTACTCACTCATCTTCCAAAGATGCAGCCCTTTCCACTTGTCCTTACAGCAAACCATCAAGACCCATCATACGTGCCCTAATTCAATCCAAATGAAATCCTGCAGTTTTGCTATATGCAGACCACTTAAGCTACGTGACCCGTAAAAGTGGAAGTACATGAAATACTCATCCAGTACCCTCATGATAATTATCAGAGGTCTATTATGATAAATATAGACTAAATTCAGAAAATCATATTTTTCCCAATTAATCTACTATTTATTGAATTTTCCTCAAAAACTAGGCCATAGTCAATTTGAACATGAACCATAAGATTTTCTCAGGTAATGGCCTCCTAAAATTTGTATTCACTAAATAACAGAGAAATATCATTGGATGCTAATTTTCATAATTTTCCAGATAATTCTTGACCTCTAAAGGATTTATTAAAATAATTCCAAAAATCAAAAATAATGAAGGAAGTGCCACATATGTGTCTCCAATAATTATGTAAAAATTACTAGGGCTTCATAGGGAACTAAAAACAGCATGATGAAGAAATTAGAATTTTTCAGACAATCTAAAAGTCATTATTAAATTTTCCAAGGTTCCATGGAATTAAATTATTAAAGAAGCAACAACTAAATATCATTCTTCAAAAATTCCATAAAATTTACAGAGATGGGTAACATGATTATAAGCCCCTTGGCTAAGTTTTATCAAGTTTAAGCAAGTATAGTGCTCTGCAAAAACTCTTAAGTGGAAATTATAAAATATAACTCTGTGAATAAAGTACCAAAAATATTCATCCAAAATTTATTATAAAATTTCCAGAGACATGTATGCCCTAAGTAACTACCCATTCAAAATCTCAGCCCTTTTCAGATAGTTTTGGTATTAGTTCTTATGGTTTCAAAGCTAGTGCCCTAAACTAGGGTTATGGATTTAAGGGGTCTTTAATCTTCCAAATGCCCTAAAATTTTAACCATAGGACCATAGTGACCCTATGGTCATCATTCCCAAGTTTCAAGCCCATCCAAGGTCTTTTGACCCCAATTTCTTCAAACCCTAGAGAATTACCCTAAAGGGCCTACCCTACACTTCTAGGGCTACCCTAGCCCAATCCACTCCAAACTTCATGAGTGAGTGTAAAAAGTTAAATCATATCAGTGGCCAAAGTTTCAGCCTCTGTTGAGGTGATTTGTTCACTTAAAACCAAAAGTGCCACTTTTGACCAAAATGCCCTTCATAGGGTAGAACTAGGGTTGGGTCAAAACCTATTCAACACTCACCCAAACCAACTGAAATTTTATACAGGTACCTAATTGGAGCCCAGGGACCACTCACCAAAATTTGGGAGGGTTTGGGTGTGTTTAGGGCACCTATTTAATTTATCTAATGATTATTAAATTTTTACCAAAACTATAGAAATATTTTCTCCAAAAATTCCCATTTTTGGGCAGGCCCTAGGTATGCCTAGGATAGACCCTCTGCCAAAATTTCAGCCCATTTGGGCTTGGGGTGAAGAGTGGGCACTCATTTTAGTGACTGCCTAGCCCTAAGGACATGTCCCACCAAAATGGGTGCCCTGGTCCAACCAGTGACCCAAAAGGGGTCCCAACAATTTTTGCTGCAAACTAGACACCCTAAGCTACAATGTTCATGTTGGGCAAATTTCCATCCAGGGTCCCTAGGTATTTTTAAACATTAATTACATTAAATACATCCAGTGTGACAAAAATGAAATAAATTTTATTTAACCCTATAGTATCTGATCTGATGCCGCACGGATCTTGGCGCAGATCGACGGCATCTGGTCATCGTCCCCACTGAGCCAACGGCTGGGATTGGTTCTGCCTGGAGCGATTTCCAAGCTCTGCCGCCGGCGATCCAGCCCCTTCCCCGGCCGGCCACCGCCACCAACACCTCCGTTGAGGTGGTGGCTGTCGTCAGGCGGCGGCTCCGCCGCCGGAGAGGTGTTTTCCGGCGGATTGAGCAAGACTTTTCCTTGCCGAAACCAGGAGAAATCCTGGATTCGATCGGGCTCAATTGAGCCCGAAGCTCTAGCCTAAGGATTCCTAGGATCTACCCGCGAGTTAAGGAGAGGAGGAGGACCTTCCTGGCGGCCTGGATGCGAGAGGAGCGGCGGGATGCCATTGGCGACGGCGGCAGCGCTCGGCTTCTGCAACTGCACGGTGGAAGGGCTCGTCTCCTCCAGGTAAGTGCTCCAAAATGATCCCCTCGGCTCCCTGATGGTGTTTAAAAGGCAATTGGGGGAGGGGAGAGGCTGGTTCTTCAATGGCCATTATCTCCATTAATGGAGTGGCTCGGGTTGTGTGGAGGGGGGCTGAACCCACCCCTTGGTGGCCGGGAAACGGCTGGAATCAACTCCTCTCTCCTAGAGGAGTTGATTGCAGCCATAAAGGGTGGCTGTTAGTCTCCCTTGGCCGGCCTCTTACTTCCCCCTTCTCCTTCCTCATTTCTCTCTCCTCCATTATCATGGAGAGGAGCTTTTTCTCTCTCCTAGTCAACTCTGGTTGACTAGTCAACCCCACAAGCTAAAGGCAGCCCACTGGATTATGATGATCATGGGAATGGGCTTAGCCTAAGGGAGAAGTGGCTTGAGCTTGGGTTAGCCCTTTTTGGGCTAAGTTGACTTGACCCTCAATGAGGGTTGACTTGGCCAATTTGACCATATAGGTTGACCCCATTGGGTCCTGGGTGGTTCATTGGCCTCCCCTAAGGTCTATGTAGGGCTGGGTAGGGTTGACTTGGCACCTTAAAGGTCACTTGACCCTTGGTAAGGTCACTTTGACCATTTAGAGCTAGAGTTGACTTGGGTCAACATGACCATTAGGGTCCACCCCTATGGATCCTTGGTGACCCATTGACTTCCCTTAGGGTCTAGGTAGGGTTATATGGGGTTGTCCTGCACTTTGGAGGTCACATACCCTTAGTAGGGGTACTTTGACCAGATTAGGGCTTGAGTTGACCTGGGTCAACCTGGCCTCTAGGGCTGACCCCAATGTGTCCTTAGTGACCCATTGTCCTCACTTTAGGGTTAGGAGGGCATATGTGGGGTCCTCTAGACTAGGAGTGGGTCTATTGGCCCTAAGTGGGCTAGGTTGACCTATTTAGGGCTAGGGTTGACCTTGGTCAACTGGGCCTCTTGGGTTGGCCCTAATGGGTCCTTTTGGCTCTAATGGGTCTCCCAAAATGTTTGGGAGTGTTGTGATAGGGTCTTGGGGTCATGGTGAAGCCCCATTGTCATCCTAAACTATTGTTCAGAATTCTACTATCTGCAGACCATGGTGATCCCTACCTTGGCCTCCTATCTCTTGGCCCATTTCTGGCTTCCCAGGGTTTTGTCATGACCTAGTCATGGCCAAAACCACTCTTAGGGGTCTAGTTGGAAATGGGATGTTACAGCGGGCCACAGGTTTTTCACCTGGCACCAACTCAATAGAGAAATCAATCTCTTGTCGTGGTGGTAACCCCGGAAGCTCCTTCGAAAACACATTAGTAAACTCTGAAACAATCGGAACATCAATCACACTAGCTTTTGACTCAACACCCGTAATAAGCGTGACGAATAACTTTGTGCCATTGCGAACAGCTTCGATGGCCTGGAGAGCCGACAACAATAATTTACTCGATCCTCGCATACCAGTGAATTTCATCTCTAGCTCGGTATTATATCCCAGTTTGATCTCCTTTAAATTGCAATCAATAAAGGCACGCTGCTCCGAGAGCCAGTCCATACCGAATATCACATCAAATTCTGATATCTGCAGCACAAATGCTTTCAATCCAAAATCCTGACTTCCTATCCGTACCTCCACAAAGCAAGCCCTATCTGCATGCATCACACATCTGTTTGGTAATAACACCTTCACAATATATGTCGTCATACGAATCAGCACTCTGATCCGTGACACGAAGTCCACAGATAGAAATGAATGTGAAGCACCCGTATCAAACAGTTCTCTCGTCGGATAGTCCCAAATCAGGACAAAGCCTAAAACAAACACATCGTACACAATCTACACACAAGGTATGAAGTATCAAAAACAAGAACAAAGTATCTTAACTCGTACCTTTGATGACGTCACTTTGCTTTATGGCCTCCTATTGGCCAAGATTATATATACTCGGGGCTGCACCTGGGATGCAGAGGACTTGACCACTGCCTTTCCCTTTTCAACATATGACGCTCTTGTCTTCTTCTCACTCTTTGGCAGACCAACCCGACAGTCACAGGCTAGATGACCCACCTTATCACATGTATAACAAGAACGAGGGACTTGCCTAGAAGTTGCTCCAGACGCAACAGTGGAGGGAGCCTGTGTAGAAGACTTGGATCTCTTACCCCATTTCCTTCGGTAGTTTGTTTTTCCCGGGTGCGACACTTTGAACTCTGGCTTTATCACAGCCAAGTCCCTCTTGCTCTGTACCTGCTTTATATCATTCTCCAATGCACGAGCTGTATCAACCAACGCTTGAAACCCCTAGTTCACCGAACTCGAGAGCAGGAATCTCAGCTCATCCCGCAACCCTTCTTAGAACCTATTGGTTTTACGCTCTTCGTCAGAAAAGATAGATCTCGCATAACGTCTCAACCTAGTAAACTCATGTAAGTAGGTATCAACACTACTTTCCCCCTGGGTTAGACACTGGAATTCATTTTCCATGGCTATGCGCTGAGTCGATGGCAAGTGCTTTGCCAAAATCAGTCTCAAAAACTCCTCGATCGAGACTTTCATTAGTTGTCTGGCTGCCAAGTGGTGCAGCTCCATTTCATCCCACCAAAGTCGAGCCTCTCCTTCCAACAAGAACGTGGCAAAGGTGACTTTCTGTTCCTCCTCTGTTATAATCGCCGTCAAAATCCTCTTGATGCGCATAAGCCAATCCTCTGCTTGTGTTGGGGATCCCGCCCCCGAGAACGTAGGAGGATTGAAGCTCATAAATTGCTTCAGTTGTCATTCCGCTGCTCGTGGATCTACAACATCCTCAACAGCTACTGGCCTCACACCAACCTGTTCTGGCACCACCGCAGGCCGCGCCTGCCCACTAGGTTGTGCCTGGATCATAGCAAACAACGCCTCAGCAACTAAGTGTATTGTCTCCGCAGAAGGAGGAGGTGTAGGCATCTCAACTGGTGTCGTACTCTCATTAGAATGCTCGGGCTCAGACTGCACTGCGCCACTTCGAGTCACCTATACGTATGAAAGACACACTTTAGCGACTTGGCAAAAGCAAAAACAACAGAATAGGAATACACAGGTTCCTCAAGCAGGTGTATTTACATTCCTTAGTGGACATTCTTGAGTTCATTTATGTTAGAATAGGTCGCACGTACACGTGCTTGCCACCCCTCAAAATAATTCGCTCACGAATTCAAAGGAGCTAGGAAGACTAAGACAAGCTGATACCAACTTGTAACACCTCTATCCGTTACATGACATATGATAGAGGGTATGGCCGGGGCCCCACACCATATGCCACAAACACACAGTGGGGTTACAGGTTAATATCAAAGACTAAAACATGCATCCTAACGCAGAGCATTCTAGCGGAAGCATTAGGGGTTAAACTTGAACTCATTAACCATGAATGTCCATTATATATAAACAACCACATTTATATATATCTCACAGGAATGTATATAGAATACACAAAATGTTTGGCCTTAAGGTCTTACAGGTTTTCTTTACAAGTGTAGATTACATGCATCGGCACGCAGGCCGGCCACACATGGAAATAGCAAAACATTTCTTCATTTGGCATTCGAGGGACAGCACAGCAGCAACAACAGTAAGGGTTTTAGCCCACTATTTTTCGCTCGGCTCTCCAGCACCTACATGGGGACAGTCCACCACAACGGTGACAAACAAAGCAATGGTCAGCATTCAGCTGACCAATTTATAACGACCATACCCCCTTCCCAAGGCAGTGGTATTCTGAAGGATCAAGCGCATAACCAACTGTTCCAAAAGCCCGGACTGTTGGAAAGGGTGCTACTTAATTTCTTAAATAAGTAGAAGAGCGTCACGGGTCAAGTGAAGGAACGCCTGACCCAACAATCCCCCCCCCCCCCCCCGGCGTCCAGCACAACCCGTCGGCTCAGAGGTGGAGTTACCACATGGCCCACATGGCTCAGAGGTGGGGTTACCACATGGCCCACACGGCTCAGAGGTGGGGTTACCACATGTCCACGGTTTCACGACTCAGAGGTGGGGTTACCACATGTCCACGGTTGCCTGACCCGCCGGACACACACAGGTAGAAGGGAAAAATCAGGATTTAAATAGCGCTCCCCCGGTCTTGAACCCGTGACTTGCTCTGATACCAATTGAAGGATCAAGCGCATAACCAACTGTTCCAAAAGCCCGGACTGTTGGAAAGGGTGCTACTTAATTTCTTAAATAAGTAGAAGAGCGTCACGGGTCAAGTGAAGGAACGCCGGACCCAACATATTCCTTCCCTGCAAGCATAACATTTTCACAAGCATATATATCACAAGACGTGCACTCACGCACAGTCAATATATCACAAACGTCGACCACACAGCCCGACACTTCATGCACTCAGGGCACATTCTTGGTGTACCGGAAAACCAAGGTCCCACCACCGTTCTCAGGTCTCAAACCTAACGGTAAAACTTGAGCATTCATGCTCCACAGCCCACGGCGGAGACTTTAGTCTTGATGGCGAACAGCCCAAGACTCTCATGACGTGATCCTAATGAATCCATTCACTTAGGCACTTAAGTTAGACAACCATCACGCAGATACAGTTTAGCCCTTGTCCGTTGCTCAAATTGCCAATTCAATGTCTAAACTGACGCGGGTCGGCATCCCCTTGACCGTTCGGCTCACCGGCCTTTAAGAGCGCATAACTCACAATAGACACAACGTCCCCGAAGGACTGACTTCACAATCACAGGTTAGCTACGAGCTATCGCCAGCGACAACCACTATCGTCTGGTTTTAACGAAAGAACTCCCTTTCTGTACCCAGCTCAAACCATATCTGGAACAACTATCCAGAAAACCCTGCAGCCACCTACAGCGCCAGAAACACAGGACTTTCATATCATACAGCACATGCACTTCGAGAGTATTTTCCTGGAATTTCATTCCAGTACTTCCTGCTACTCCACTTCATAGGCACAACCCACTGACTCCACAAAACACTCGTTTATACGCGGAGTCTTTTCCGGTGCGCAAAATAAAACATCACCAATCCAGACCAACCTATCCAGATGGGCTTCACATAGTATGCCTATTTCGTACTACACATTTTCGGATCTATATGCAAGACCTCTTGGGGATATCAAGAATCAACCCAACGGAAATCGCTCAACATTCCACCTTTTGGTGGGGGAAATCCATGCATACGCCAAAATAAGGATTTCACATGTCCAAGGAGGAAGATTGTTACCCTTGAAGTTCTCTTCGGAGCCATAACAAAGCTTTTCTACGCAGATGGAAATGAGCGCCTCACTTTCCCCTTCGCGAATCTAGCTTCAGATCTTGTTTTCAACCAAACTATCTAGTCCAGCAACTTCAGCAAGATCCACCACAAACCCAAGCTCCAGCCGAGAGTTTTCTGCTCCAGAAATGGAAAGAGAGAATAGAAAAGGAAATAATGATTTCCTCCTTCCTATCCCTCTGCATAAGTGGCCTCGGGTTACACCCCAGCATACGAAAAACTCATCAAAACCAAGCAACAGCATGGGTTGAAGCTACAAAGGTCAACCACCGCTCACTTGCCGCACACCAGCCAACTGACGCGAGTCAGAACTCTGCCATATCTTCTTATTTCGACAAATCGTCGAACGGGGTTGATTTCGTCGAACGAACTTCGTTGAACGGAAGAGAGTTTGTCAAACGGGCTTCAGTTCGTTGAACCGGTCATAACACCTAACAGCCAACGCTTTCGCCGAGCTACGCTCTGTTAGAAAGTAGAGACAAGAAGAGAAAAGACGAGAACAAGCGAGTAAACTTTTGAATAATGAAATTTTATTATCCAAAAAAGATATCATTTACAAAGGTATGGCCTCCCTTATATAGAATGGAGGAGATAAGAAAGAGAGTCTACAAACAATGTGGGACTAAACATTTACAGGCTGAGCGGCTAGAATAATGGAGACCGATCAGGCCGCGCGGTTAGACAGATGGGATAACCGCTCGGCAACACCAGCAGGATAGAACAAGCCGTAGAGAGAGACCGCCAGACCGCCCGGTCTACAAACCGCTGGAACAGACCGCTAAGCCGCTCGGTCACCAAACCGCTGGATCAGACCGCTAAGCCGCCCGGTCTAATACTTCAACACTCCCCCTCAAGCTGGAGCATAGATATCAATCATGCCCAGCTTGTCACAAATGCGGAAGAAGGAAGTAGAAACCGGCTTGGTGAAGATATCGGCCAACTCCTTGTCAGAGGTGACAAAAGGAGTACAAATCTGTTTCTTCAAAATCTCCTCCCGAATGAAGTGACAGTCAACCTCTATATGCTTCGTTCTCTCATGGAAGACCGGATTTCTGGATATGTGTATAGCGGCCTTGTTGTCACAGAACATAGGGAGAGGACAATCATATACCTCGCCCAGGTCAAGCATGAGAGCCCGCAACCATTTTAACTCACACGTAGTTGACGCCATACTCCGGTATTCTGCTTCGGCACTGGATCTGGACACAACCGACTGTTTCTTGCTTTTCCAACTCACGAGGTTACCTCCAACAAAGGTACAGAAACCTGACGTGGATTTACGATCGCCTTTGTCATCCGCATAACTTGAGTCTGAGTAGGCCTCAACTCTCAGATGGCCATTCTTCTGGAAGAGTAACCCTCTGCCCGGTGCTGCTTTGATATACTCTAAAATCTTCAGGGCGGACTGAAGATGACACTCCCTGGGAGCTTGCATAAACTGACTGACCTTTCCTACAGCGTAGGCGATGTCGGGTCTAGTCACCGTGAGATAGATGAGTTTGCCTACCAAACGTCTGTACCGTGTCACATCAGATAGAGGAGGCGATTCATCCGTCCACGTCTTGTCTTCTCCAACAGCCATGGGAAGATGAGCTGGTTTGGCACCTGTCAAGCCTGCTTCTCGAAGAAGATCAAGGGCATACTTCCGTTGAGAGAGGACCAAGGAGTCAGGTTTCCGAGAGATCTCTATCCCCAAAAAGTATTTTGGGGAGCCCATATCCTTCGTGACCAAGTGCTGGCGGAGGTGCTTCTTCGTCAAGTCCACCCCATCTCGGTCATCACCAGTAAGGAGAATATCATCCACATATACGGCCAAAACCACCAGTCCCGAGGCCGTTTTGCGAATGAATAAGGAGTGATCGGCCGAACTCCTTTGAAAACCGATGGTTGCCACAATACCACTGAACTTTTCGAACCATGCCCGAGGGCTCTGCTTGAGGCCATAAATGGCCTTCTTCAAATGACAGACACGTGTCTCCCCCTGAGCAACATACCCAGGAGGTTGCTCCATATAGACGTCCTCCTGAAGATCGCCATAGAGAAAGGCATTCTTCACATCCAGCTGAGAAACAGCCCAAGCCCGGTTAACAGCCACAGAAAAGAGAACCCGGATGGTGCTGAGGCGAGCAACCGGAGAGAAGGTATCGAAGTAATCAACGCCATAAGTCTGAGTAAAGCCCTTGGCCACCAGCCGGGCTTTGTAGCGATCCACAGTGCCGTCGGGGCGAAACTTCACAACAAAGACCCACCGACAGCCAACCACATCAGTGCCCACAGGAGGAGGAACCAGGGTCCAGGTACCCCGTTCAGTAAGAGTAGCCATCTCCTCATCCATGGCAGACTTCCAATGAGGGAGAGCGAGAGCCTCCTGGTAGGTACGGGGAGTAGAAGTGGCAGAGATAGCCAAGGCAAAACACCTGCGAGAAGGAGAAAGCTGATCATAAGAAACAACAGCCGTGAGCGGGTGTTGAGTACACGCCCGCACCCCTTTGCGAAGGGCAATGGGAACATCCAGATCATCGGGAGCGGCGGCGACGGGAGCGTCAGCGACCGGAGCGTCCGTGGCGGAGAAGGCTGGCCCGGGACTAGAGAGAGACGGCAGCGGAGAGGAGGGTGGAGGGGTGAGTGGGGAGACGGACTGGGAAGGAGTGAGTGGAGGAGGAGACGAAGGTGGGAAAACGTCGAGAGGTGTGGAAGGAACGGAGAGATCAGAAGGAAGAGAAGGAAGAGAAGAGGAAGGAGAGAAATAGGAAGCATTCTCAAAAAAGGTCACATCGGCGGAGACAAACTGTTTGCGGAGAAGGGGATCAAAGCAGCAATAGCCTTTTTGAGTGGTAGAGTACCCCAAAAAGACACACTTGGTGGAACGGGGGGAAAGCTTGTCGCGGGTAGCGGAGGGAGCGTGAACGAAGGCCGTACAGCCAAAGACACGGAGAGGAAGAGGAAAAGGTTCTTGGTGGGGGTAGAGAAGGGAGAAGGGAGTCTTCCCGTGTAGGACCGTGGAGGGAAGGCGATTAATGAGATAGCAAGCGAGGAGCACAGCGTAGCCCCAGTAGGAGCGAGGGACGTGCATCTGCGTCATGAGAGTACGCGCAACATCAAGCAGGTGACGGTTTTTACGCTCCGCCACCCCATTCTGTTGGGAGGTGTAAACACAAGAGGTTTGATGAAGGAGGCCATGTTCGTGAAAGAACGTGGAGAACTCATGATTGAGATACTCCTTTGCATTATCAGAACGTAAAATTTTAATGGAAATAGCAAATTGAGTCTTAATCATATAGTAAAAAGATTGCCAAACAGAAAATAGTTCAGAGCGATCTTTTAAGAGATACACCCAGGTACAGCGAGTAAAATCATCGATAAAAGTAACAAAATAGGAACTGCCCCGACCAACAGTAAGGGTAGGAGCAGGACCCCATACATCAGAATGAATAAGCTCAAAAATGCGAGAGGAGCCACGGCCTTGCTTCGGAGGGAAGGAGGAGCGATGATGTTTGCCAAGCTGACAGGCATCACAGTTGAGCGGAGAACTGGTAGGAGGTAAGTGGGGCAGAAGCTGACGAATAAGCCGATGAGGAGGATGTCCAAGACGAAGATGCCACTGAAGGAGATCGGTGGAGGAGGAGTAGGCAGAAAGAGCGGAAACATCATCGAGGAAGTAGAGGCCGCCGCTCTCAGTCCCAGTAGCAATCGTCCGCTGGGTCCTCGGGTCCTGAAAAGAACAAGTAGTGGGAGTGAATAAAACAGAGCACTGAAGTTGCCGGCATAAACTAGTAACTGATAACAAATTGCACGGGAACTTCGGGACATAGAAGGTATCCTCCAAGCAAAGCGAGGGAGTGAGTTGAACCATGCCCGTCCCATGAACCGGGGACGGGGAACCATCCGCCACACGAACTGGGGGTAAGCGGTCATGGGTCTCAAGACGGGAGAAGCAATGGGGATTGCCCGTCATATGATTGGTGGCACCGGAGTCAATCAGCCATTTACCTTGGGTAACGACGTGGGCACTACCTGACGTCGTGGCCACAGAGGCAGACGGCCTAGAAGAGGCGGAGGCCGAAGGAGCATCACCGGAAGGGCGAAGATGAGGATGTTTCTGCCAGCAGCGGTCAACAGTATGGCCAGTACGACCACAATGAGAGCAGAGAAAACGGGAGGAACTTCGGCCGCCAGAAGAGGAGCCACGGCCACTGGGGCCCCCCCGTTGAGTTTGGTGAGCAGAGGAGTCCTGGAAAGGGGGGGAGGCCAGCAGAGGCCGCTGGAGGAGCGAAGTAACGGCGGCAATGCGAGCCGCGGTGGCATCCAAAGTAGGAGATTCCGCCTCACCCAAGATCTGCTGGCGGATCATATCATAAGAGTCGGGAAGACGAAGAAGATAACAAACAACCAGGAGTTCCTGGAAGTGTTTGTGCTGGTCGGCCAAGTCCGCGGAGAAGGGGCGATTCTGGAGGATTTCAGCACCAAGGGCCTGAACCTGCTGATAGGCCGCAGCCGGGGACATGGAAGGGCGGGCGAAGAGATCCGCATAGAGAGTATAAATGCGGGACGTCTGGCCCCCCTTAGAATAGAGAGCAGCGAGGTGAAGCCATGCTGCCTTGACCGTCTCATCATGGCGAATGACGGGAAGGCACTCATCAGAAAGGCTGTTGGCCAGCCATGTGCGAACAAGAGCATCACTCGCATCCCAGTCATCAAACTCAGGAGAGGTGCGAGGAGGAGGGTCATCGGTGAGGTGATGACGCTTGCGTTGAGAACGAAGGAGAAAGGTGAAAGAAACGCTCCAATCGGGATAGTTGGAGCCCACAAGTTTGGAAAGGGTGCCAAGGTTACCCGAAGGAGGAGGAGGAGAAGGAGCTGCAGGAGTAGTGGTGAGACCGGAGGTAGTCATAGAACCCGGAAGCAGAAGAAGCCGCACGAACAGAGGCGGTTAGAAAAATAGAGGAAGCCGCGCGAACAGTAGCGGCTAGAAAGAGGCACTGCGGGGAAGAGGTCGCGCGGACTGAAAAGGCCGAGCGAACAGAAGAGAAGAGAGGAGAAGAGCAGGTGACCGCGACCAAGATGCGGGGAGAAAGGAACAACCCGCACGGTCAGGCAGATCACAGCAGCAAACCGCGTGGAGAGAGACAACACACACGCGGACAGAGACAGACCGCAGCGACTAGGAAGTCGGAGAGGCAAGAAAGAACAAGAGGCGCGGCGACAACTAAACAGGTCGCTGCGACAAAGAGAAGTAGGAGAAGAGAACCAAGAAGGAGCAAGCCGCGCGAACAGGTCGGCGGACAAAAGACAAGCCGCGCGGATAGAAACAGGCCGCGCGGATAGAAGAGGGGGCAAGCCGCGAAACAAGTCGCAGAATGCCGAAAAGAAGTTGCGAACAACAGAGGGCGCACAGAATTAGGAGGAAATGACCGTGTCCTCTGATACCATGTTAGAAAGTAGAGACAAGAAGAGAAAAGACGAGAACAAGCGAGTAAACTTTTGAATAATGAAATTTTATTATCCAAAAAAGATATCATTTACAAAGGTATGGCCTCCCTTATATAGAATGGAGGAGATAAGAAAGAGAGTCTACAAACAATGTGGGACTAAACATTTACAGGCTGAGCGGCTAGAATAATGGAGACCGATCAGGCCGCGCGGTTAGACAGATGGGATAACCGCTCGGCAACACCAGCAGGATAGAACAAGCCGTAGAGAGAGACCGCCAGACCGCCCGGTCTACAAACCGCTGGAACAGACCGCTAAGCCGCTCGGTCACCAAACCGCTGGATCAGACCGCTAAGCCGCCCGGTCTAATACTTCAACACGCTCGAAGCTTTTACCCCCCCCCCCCCATTCCTTTTTGGGGTGTTACAAGTACTCCTACATCACTTAGCAAAAAATGGACTCTGAGTTCTCTAGTGTCATCCGAACAAAGTGGGGCTAGCGACCCTCTGTATTACATATGAGCATCATCCCCCAAGGATAAAACCCAATAGCGGTCGCAAACTCAAATGGTGCATCGAACTCACACTCAGTAAGGTACTCAAGGCTCAAAAAGGAGAGAAACTTTGTAATGCCTCCAATAAAGGTGGGTTGTGGGTCAAAGTTGCGCCAACAACAACAAAGGCTAAAGGAAAGTAAGAGATATAACATTCTCACCACAATGCATGCAATAACAAGTCATAATACTGGTGTCAGGATCATCATCTGAGGCATAGTCTATGACTCCTCGTGTTTAGTGAGCACAAAAATCTGCGCTATCTTGACTCCCTGCGCATGGAAGCCCTCAACGCTTTTCTCCTCCTCCGGTCGTGCCAGCTCGTCCTCTGCCTTAAGAAATTCTAGCTCAACTCTTGATAAAAGAGGGCACCGAGTCCTTCTATGCTTCCACGCAAGAACGAAAACCAAGTGCTTCCATGACTTCTAGCATGAATGGACCTGCTAGTCTTTCTGTGCCACCCAGGCAAGGGAGTAGAACGCCCCTCCGCGTCGCATCCATGCATTTGCCACCAACACTAATGCCCAACGGCGATCGCTCAAGCTAATGCATAGTATCGTACTCGAGTATTCATGCAAAGAGGAACATGAAAAACAATACATTTTCACACCAACACAGCACACGAAGTGCAAAACAGGAGAAGGTTCCTGCAAAATACCGCTAGGGCAACATAACAAGCAAGGGAAATGTGCGAGCAAATAACTGCAGAAATCGCCATCTAAATGCTGGCTGCAAAATCTTCATCTTACAAGATGGACACAGGGTGCCAAGTGATCGACACACGCCTCCAGGCCTAACGAGAAGGGCACTCCATGACCGCAAATGAAAATAATTCGTGCCACGCATACAAAGCAAAGAATAGAAGTTCATGAACCCAAGACACAATAATCAAGGCTAGAAATCTTCGAACTCGTCGCTTCGCGGATCACGATCCATGAAAATTTGGGGGCATTTAATAGGGTTCCCCCTAGAGATTCCTGAGCCAAACCGGTGGGACTTTGATCAAAATTCTTAAGAAATGCTACTCAGAGGAGCGAGCCACGAGAACAAGCCGCACCCGCTCGAAGGCTCCAAAGACACCCCAAAAGGGGGAATGAAACCAAGCACACAAAGGTAGCGTGTACGGCCCGGCCCGCACACGCGCACGGGCGTGCGCGCGACCAGTCGGTGCACGCGCGCGTGAGTGCTTGTGCGGCAAGCGCAGACGTGCGTGCCTGCATGCTCGCGCTGCCAGTGGACACGTGTTTCGTCTACGCGCGCACTCCCCGGGTGCGTGCCCTGTGATCATGTGTGTGTCGCATGGGCGCACCGCCTATGCACAGCACGGGTACGAACGATCGTGCGCCCCGTGTCCATGAGTGCACCGTACGGGCACTCCCAACTGTATGCCCCGTGAGCATACGGGCGTGCTCAGACATCAGGGATCGTCGTCGCCTTTGGCGCCCTCGTTGCTGGACAACCTATCCGGACCGCTAGGGGGGGGGCATGTTTGTCAATTTGTGTAAATTAGTCATCAAGGTGATCAAAGTGGAATGACGTCATTCCCCAACTCAAGATTCAACTGGACGCAATTATCAACGCGTCCCTTCAGAAAAATGTTGTAAAAATATTCCCAAGTTTTCATTTGAAGACAAGTAATTTTAGATACTAGAGAGAGCTCTGGGGTTTTCCGACGAGAATGTGAGACTTAGATCGGTCCTTCTCTCAGGATTCGCTCTGCTCCCTCTCTATTTCGCTCAACGCTCAACGCTCACTAGGATGCTTTAGCGAGCCCGGGAGAAGGCATAGGAGAACACTCTCGCGGTCACTTCGTGGAGACTCCGTTGGCTTAGTTTTTTTTTTTACCTTTTCTTTATACTCAAATCTTGTAACGGAAAGGTGCCCTGTCACCCTCCGAGGAACTCAAATACTCTTAAACTCGAGGGAAAATAGAGGATTTTGGCTTAGCAAAGAACCGAATGCACGGTTGTTCATACTTTCTGGGGTTTCCACATTAAAAAACTTCTTGTCATTGCTGCTTGACTTTCATTTAATTATTTGTGCCCTCGGTCCGACGGCGACCCTCAACATAACTCATACATGAATGCAAATAATTTTATTAAGAAATTGTACTGAATATTCTCTGTATTTGAAGACATAAGGAGAATATGACTTCTTGATGCTCTGTTCTTTTGCAGATGATCCAATCTTCTTAGGATCTAATTCAGATCTCGCTGAAGAATTGAAGGCTACAAATAATGATGCAATAATAAGAGATAAAAGACTGTCTTAATGAAATATTTCCCAGGATTTCACATTAAACAAACTCTTGAAAAGATATTAATTTCAGAAGAAAAATATGCTGGAGATCTGCAAAAAAATCAACTTGAACGACTATGTCCCCTCCCATGATTGCCCTCTCTGCTATTATCTTGTTTATCATGCTCAATCCCTAACACTAGCTTGTAATGTAATACTAACTAACTTATGAATAATTGTAATATTACATCGCGAAATAATCTTCAAAGGGCTTACAAACTTACAGAGCCTCAAGAATATTGAGAAATTACAAAATCTTCTCTCCCTTAAGACAGTACTTTTTCTTACTGTCATAGTAGAACGATGTATACACCAAGTAGGTGAAAAACATTGGGAGCAGCTGCACCAGGCTGATTGCTGACCCAAATCTGCACATCTTGCTCACAGCATGATCAATAATAACAGTCAATACCATAAGAGAAAATCCTACAACTTTTCTTTCCTTCACAAGTTCACTTGCTCTCTCCAAGGCCCTCTCTCCCTTACAACCCTCCTCTGCCACAGACACTATAAGGCTGATCTTACAGGCAGCATCAGAGTGCATAAAGAGCAGCGGCGCAAGCCAAGATATCAGGAAAACTGCTCCTGCAATTACCGCAATTTCTGAGGCAGCTCCCTCTGCCGACCTCCCCAGTGAGGCAAGCATAAGTAGAAGGGAGGCAGACGCAGTGTTGAGGAGCTCAATGTACATCATGGTAATGGTTGTTTGCTTCCATGACTTCTGCAGCCCTCTGTGGAGGTTTTCAAGTGATGGATGAATTCCATGGTACACCATGAAGGAAAGGTAGGCCATGACTATTGCAGAGACCCTTGACACGATGAAGTTGATGGGCTCTAAGGCAGACCCGACAGTTTCAGATTGTCTATGGCTGGCTTTGTTGTTGATCAGGAGTAGTAGACTGCTGGAGAAAAATACCAGCAGCACCATTGAGAAGTTGGAGAGAGATGATGATGAAGACTTCATGGCTAGCTGCGGGTGCAAAGAATCAGTAATCGATGATTTCCACATTTAAAACTAGGAGATTTGCCTTAAGAAGAGGGTCAACATAGACGGCCGTGTAGGTTGAATTTGTCAATGCTGTTGAGAATTCTAATCGCCCCTTTTGTAGAGTTTGACGTGTGGACTAGCATCATTCTACTTATATTAATTCTGAATTTTAAAAGGGCAATGATATTAGCATCTTATTTTTAGCTATTCGCACCAATGACTAATCGCAAGCATAGTTTTAAGAGATTGGCTATTCGCAAGCGGTTTTCTATTAGCAAGCGTTTTTTAAGAAGTTGGTTATCCGCAAGCATTCTATCAGTGTTCATTAGACTTAATATACTGAAGGATCATTAGTCTTATGCTTTTCTTTTCTAAATTTTTTCTGGAAATAGAAAGATCGAACCCACCATCCTTACTCTCGGAAGCTTTTACTAACAAAATTTAACTAAAAATATTTTTTTTTATTGCATGGGAAAGGAGGAAGTTGATTTTTTGGAGCGGGAAGGCGGCGGTGGAGATTTCAGAGGTGTCTCCGGCGATTTGTACGTCGTCGAAGTCTGTGGAAACTGGGGGTGATAGTTCATCCGCGCGATGAAAGATTCAGCAGTGCGCTGCGATTAAGTGAGTGCGGTGCTAATAAGAAGTTTATAAATCCAAAAAAAAATCAATATCCCCAGTTGGAGAGTCATGCTGAGCATCCCGTCTTTCCGTCATGCTCAATCCCTCGTGTTTCCCCTTTGCTTCCTCCTTCCTCTTATTGAAGCTCACAGCGCCTCCTTCCTCAGGTGACAATGGGGTGCCGCATGTCAAATATCGGATTGCGGTTAAATTTTTGGATTGCGATTAACATAGGGGTACGAAAAGTCAAACTCAGGTTGCGATTAACAAGCGACTGAAATTATAATGGTTATAGTTGTGAAGGCTGAGCAGTATCCTGGCTCTCAATCAATGGTGGGCACGACGTGAAGAAAATCAACTCCTCGCCAATTGCAAGTCCATTGCAAACAATTAACAGAGTCACGTTGGAGAGTCATGTGTGCTTGAAAAACCTATCAAGCAGTAGTTTATCTCCTCCACCTCATCACCCAGTCTTCGGCTGGCACAAAGGATAATTATTATTATATGCAGCATATCTCCAGCCTGGAGCCTAAACATCAAGTATGATTACCTCCCTTCCTGTTATGCCCTGCACAAAAACAGGGATAAATATATCCAGCCAATCCTGCTAGAGAAGGGCAAACACACAGGGGGACTTATTTGCACCGATCAAGCGGTTATGGTCGCATGAACTGTACCTTAATTAAGATCTGATTCATGCGGTCATAACAGCTTGACCGGCAATTAAGGTCTGATTCATGCGATTGTAATCGCTTGACCGGTGAAAATAAGTCTTCTCAAACGGAGCCATAATTTTAACTCTCATCTTAGTGCTATGTTGTGCAGACGAAATCAAAATGGATTGCTGGAGACCAGGAAGAAAAAAGGAGAAGGATTTTTAATCCTAGTTAAAAACCGCCGGTTTATGCATCCAAAAGTTTGGGTATGTTGGAAGCTTACGGTGGGCCCAAGACAAACAAACCCGAAATACACATGGGGTTGAAAAAACAGAACTTTTATACATACAAACTTACAAACATATATTTGATGGTACTCGCATCACATATATGGTGACTCTTCTCACATATCAAATACAACTCTTTCTTTAAACACAGCAACGAGCTACCGCTATAGGTAATGCCACTTCATCGATTCATTTTAACAATTGGCTTGTTCCTGATCGCTTAGCGCTCTCTCAGATCCGATAAGTCAAGTGTGCAAAAATTAAAATAATGAACCAACTGTAGAACAACAAGACGTTTTACATTGAAAACGCAAAAATGTAAAAATCACGGGGTAAGTACGGCGCTTGCTGACCTAATCCACTAGTATGTAGGCAGTTACAATAGTTTGAGTTCTTATGAGGGTGAGGCCACTACTCCTTTTACAAGTATTTCGAGGAGAAAAAGAGAAGTAACTAAGGTTCTGTTTGCGAGAACTTTTTAGAAACGAAAAGTAGTTGTGACAAAAGTAAGGTAAGAAAATGAGCTTTGGGAAAATTTATATTGGAAAAAGAGTTTTGTTTGAGTAAACTTATTTTCAGAGATTTTCAAAAATGAGAATCATTTTATAAATCGTTTGACAAATCTTCGTTGATGTAACTTTATTTATTAAAAATGTGGTCGGGAGGAAAATGAGCGCCAGAGCAAAAAATGCGCGTCCAGAAGTAAAATACACACCCGACCAAAAATGCGGGCAGAGGGAAAAGGCATCATTTTTCGTCCGGGAACGTTTTTTTCGACCGGGCACGAATGTTTCGCCCAGGCGCTGTTTTTTCGCATGGGAGCTGTATTTTCGCACGGGCGCATTTTTTTCGCCCGGGCGAGGTTTATACGCCCGGATGCGGTTTTTTCGCCCGGATGGGGTTTTTTTTGCCTGATCGCAAATTTTTCGCTTGACTGCAAATTTTTCGCCTGGATGAAATATTTTCCGTTCAGGCGCAAATTTTTCGGGCTGGCGCTATATTTTCGCCCGAACGCGATTTTTTCAGTCGGGCGCGAATTTTTCGGTCGAGAGCAAATTTTTCGGCCGGGCGCAAATTTTTCGGCCAGGCGCAAATTTTTTCCACGGGCGTAAATTTTTCTGGCGTAAATTTTTCTCCCAGAAACAATATTTTCTCACGGAAGAGATATTTTCACCCGAAAGCAAAAAAATGCATTCGAGCAAAAAAAATAGCATCTGAGCGAAAAAAATACACAGCCGGGCAAAAAAATCACGAACGAGCGAAAAAATCATGTCAAGGCAAAAAATTCGCGTCCGAGCGAAAATTTGCCCCCGTTCGCTTAGGCGACAAAATCACGCATGACCCAAAATACGCGTCAGGGCAAAAAAATATCGATCACTAACGAAAAATTTGCGGTCGGTCGAAAAAAACTGTGCCCGGGACAAAAATTCGCTCCTAGGAAAAAAATCGTGCTCGGGCGAAAAAATTGCGTCCGGGCGAAAAAACCACTTTCCGGCGAAATAAACAAGCTCCGATGAAAAATATCGCTCTCTGGTGAAAAATTCGAGCTCGTGCGAAAAAAACACACCACAGCGAAAAAATCGGGCCCGAGCAAAAAAATCGCGTCGGTGCCAAAAAATCGCGGCGGTGTGAAAAATTCGCGCTGATGCGAAAAAAATCGCGTCCGGACAAAAAAATCGGCTTGGGCAAAAAAATGCCCTCGGGCAAAAAAAATCATGCACGGGATAAAAAATCGCACTGGGGAGAAAAAAACTCACTCGTTCGAAAAACCCCGCGCATGGGCGAAAAAATCGGCTTGGACGAAAAAATCGCGCTCGGGCGAAAAAATCATGCACGGGCGAAAAAATCGCGCCCCGACGAAAAAATCGGCCCGGGCGAAAAAAAACGCGTCCGGGCGAAAAAAACGCATTCGGGCGAAAAAATGGACCCGGGTAAAAAAAAGCTCTCGGGCAAAAAAAAATCGTGCACGAGAGAAAAATCGCACACAGACGAAAAAACGCACTTGTGCAAAAAATTCGCGCCCGGACAAAAAAATCGGTCCGAGCGAAAAAAACACGCCCGGGCGAAAAAAATTGTGCACGAGCAAAAAACCCGCACTAGGGCGAAAAAAGCCCACCCGAGCGAAAAACCCCGCACCTAGGCGAAAAATGTCAGTCTGGGCGAAAAATTTGCGTCGAGGCGAAAAATTCGCTTCGCGGCGAAAAATTCGCGCTCGGGCGAAATAAATGTGCCCGGGCGAAAAAATTAGCTCCCGGAAAAAAAAACACGTCTGGACAAAAAATCTAGTTGGAGATTTTTTAAAAGAGATGAGCGTTTTGGGACGAGAAAGTGTTTTTCGAAAAGGTTGAGAAGTAGGTGACATGTGACTTCCAATAAATGAGAAAATGGAGTTTTTAGCGATAACTTTCTCACCGGTAGACAATTCAAACTGTTTTTATGTGTGATACCTTTTTCCTGAAAAGGAGCTAAAACAACCTCCCAAACATGCCCTAAGTCTTCTGTGGCGCTCAAGGGAACGGTCTCTGAGCAAACTCTGAAGCAGGCGTTTTCACGTGCATAACGATGTGCAGAAGAGCTATTAGAGTCAGAACAGAGCAAGAGAGCTGTCAGCGTCAGCATTGAGAAGGAGAGCTATATGAGTCAGGACTTGCAGGAGAGCAATCAGAGTGTCAAGTCTTCACAGAAAAACTTCAAAGCTTTGTTTTCACTCTTGGTCGTCTGTTCTCAAATAAAGTCATGAGGGTCGTTTTATAGTTTTTTTAAAGTGCGTGCCGGTAATTGTTCCTTTCTGAAAGCTGAACAGATATATAACAATGCACGATTTTGATCACCTGGATCACCGATTTTCAAAAAAAGATGACCATGCCCCAATGGCGGCCCGGGCAGTTTAGGTGGCTAGGGTAAGTTCGCTGACGAGGTGGCGGCAGCGGTGATGGTGGATGTAAAAATTTGTGAACCGCTGAAAACGGGAAACTCATCATAGGTGAAAGAAAACGGTTGTCAACATAAATCACCTAGAGGGGGGTGAATAGGTGAGTTGTGCGTCTTTTGCGGAATAAAAAAAAATTAGAGCACAACACAGAACTATCTACCAATATCACAGACGACACAAGATTTATAGTGGTTCCCCAACCTTGGGTACATCAATTTTCCCTCACCGATCTAGCAATCAACTAGACTCGGCCACTCCACTATCTCGGATCAGAAATCGATCCTACCCTCGGAACAAAGTTCCTACAAACTCGATCCAAACAAAAGGATCTACACCTCGGAAGATAACACTTCCTACAAACTCGGAGTGAAAAACTCCTACACTCGGAGAAACTTTCTCCTACAAGATTAATAAAGTGTTGGAAAATTATACAAACAGTAAATCCAATCAGATCTGAAGAAACAGCCAGAAAACTTCTTCTTATGGACTTTGCAGCACTATCAGAAATCGGTGAATAGAGTCTCGGCCCAGATCTGGATCTTCTTGCTTTTATAGAATCAGAGAGAGAAGATGAACGGTGATGTCGATCTCGATCTGTAACTTTCTTCAGAATAAATCCTCTGACCTTAGAAGCAGTTGGCCGGAGAAGATGGAGGCGGCGGCGGCTTCCGTTTCGGGAAAACTGGGAGGAGTCGGCTGAAGAATATTTCTCGAAAGAAAATGACAAGAAAGCTTGGAGAATACTTAGGGTTTGTCATTTTCTGATAAGACCTTATATAGAAGAGACTAACGGTCATAATCGGTCATAATGATGTACACGTGGACCAATCATGTCGCGTGATTTCAAAATCCCGTCAGAAAAAGGACTTAGCAAAATTTCAGAGAAAGTTCAGCCATATACACGAGTAAGTGAATAGCTACTCGAGTAGTTGAATAACTACTCGAGTACATGAAGGAGAACATACTCGGGTATATAAAGATAGGCTACTCGAGTAGGTAGAAATCAACTACTCGAGTAAGCAGAAAGAGCTACTCGAGTATGTATAGTGACTTACTCGAGTACATAAAGGATCTACTCGAGTACTGGAAAAACTACTCGAGTATATTTCATAAACTACTCGAGTACATGAAGTACTACTCGAGTGGGATACTTAGAATAAATTCTGAAGATGTCAGCAAGAGTTATTCGATTAGTTGAACTAAACTACTCGAGAGGAAGTAATTTACTCGAGTAGGTGAAAGTTCTACTCGAGTAAAAGACTTAGAAAATTCTGGAGTAGGAAAATATCAAGGTACACGAGTGAAACATGATCTACTCGAGTAGGTATAATGAACTACTCGAGTATGATTCTATCTACTCGAGTAAGTGAGTATACTTACTCGAGTCCATGACTTAGAAAAATTTTGATAAGAGAACTCTTTAATACTCGGGTATAAAGAGTAATCTACTCGAGTATATAAGTATGCTACTCGAGTATATGACTATGTCTACTCGAGTAGGTGACTTAGCTACACGAGAGATACACTTAAGTACTCGAGTACAAGGTTCCTTTACTCGAGTAAATTATACCCAAACTACTCGAGTAGTTATAGACCTACTCGAGTAAAAGACTTAGAGAAATTTTTGATGTTGGAAAACTGTTTCTTCTAGAGTAGTCAACTTCCAATTACTTTCACATAGTCCAATAGCTTGAATATGAAGTGTATCCCAATAGAGAGACCACACATGAGTCAACACCTTGGAATATGCAATGAGGGATTACATTGCACAGTTCCTGTGTTTGGTGACCCACTATGGACTGACATTGGTCTACACTTCCCAGTGAAATTCCTGCAAACATATAACTCAAACCAAGCATCAAATACAACTTAATTCATCTTAGTTCTAGGGTGACTTCATCAAATCTGGCTTAATGTGGATGTAATACCCAACAATCTCCCCCTATTTGTTGAAGTCAGAACCCTTTACACTAAGGTAAATTATGGACATAAAAGAAACTAAGTAGAAAACATGAGCAGGTAAGCAATAGACAATGAAAAGGATAATTAGACATGAATGAAGAATTGTATATATGTAAATTTCCAAAAATATCAAAACTACAGCTTGTCATTTCAATCTCTCAACATCTTTTAGGTTTAGGCTTGGGATTGCTGCTTATCCATCTTTTCTTGCTGTCTCCTTAGGTAGCTGAAAGACTTAGGGAAATATTTAGGAGGCCTTGGAGGAGCAGCAGGGTTATTTCTCCCAAACCCTCTATCATGGATCCTCCTTTTTAGCATTGATTTCTCATATAACTCCCATTCCTGGGAACTGTAATGAATGTTCCTGTTCTCATTAAGATCCAAAACTAGCCTGAGTGTGTCCAGAATTAGAGACTTTGAGGTTGGAGACCAAGCTTCAGCATGTTTAGTGGCTTTGGAAGGAGCGGTCCTGCTGGCAGAGGGGCCTTCACCATACTTCCTTTTCTTCTTGTGGATTCTGATCTCTGGAGGAGCTTGAAGGAATATATCAGCAGGATCTTCTTCTTCCCAGCCTGGAACATAAGTATCTGGAGGAGCAATTGAGTCTCCAGGCTTGGGAGAGAAGGTAGGTTGTAGAGGAACAGCTGGGGCAGTAACATCTGTAGCTAGAGGGTTGAGATGATGGGGAATGATGTTTGGGTCAACTGCAAGATCTGGCAAGATCTGATTGTGCATCCAGATAGCAGTGTCATATGTGTGAAATTTGACACTCTGTATTTGGGCTAGCACATCAGCATGAATGGTCTTCACATGAGCTTGTCATTCATCTGTCTTCTGAGCAGTAGATTTTTCTACCTATTCTTTGAGTTCTTTTAACAAACCCTCCCCCTTTCTGATTTCAACAGATAGCTGGGCTATGACATCATCTTTGAAAATACCCACTTCTTCACAGATATTCATCTTGTTGGCTTCATTCCTCTTGTCTAGTTCCATCTGATTGTTGGCCAGGGTGACACCTTGTTCCATAACCTTGCCCACACTAGTGATAGTATGGTCAAGGGCTTTGCCACCAAGTTGGAATAGGTACTTGAGCTTGTCAGTGTTATGCTGAATTTCAGCAAAGCCTCTGCTCATCTCAGACTCAAGAGCAGTTACCTTGTGAGTGACCACCTTTAGAGAGGTGTCAAAATGATGTCTTTGTTCTTGAAGAAGAATTGTGATGTGTTGCAGCAAATCTGAGGAGGAGGAGACTGTAGCAGCAGTAGTAGAGGGGGCAGCAGTAGGGAGAGAAGGAGGTACCCAAGGAGCTAGTTCTTCAATTATCACAGAGCTGTGAGCTCTGGTGGTAGGAGAGAGAGCAACTCCTTCTCCTGTATCCTGAGGAAGGGAGAAGTCTAGATTTCTGAGAGGGGCCTCAGCTGGCTCAGGAGAAGGCTCATCAGAAATAAGAATGGTGTCTGGCTTGTCTGCTGGAGGATGGGCAGGAGACTGTACTAGAGAGAAGTCCTTGTGATATTCAGAGGTTGGAGCTGGAGTAGATAGAGGAGGAAGGGGAAGCACTTCTTCAAAAAGCTCTGCAATCATGGCATCTATAGCAGCAACTGTGGACAGAAGAGTGTCTTGAGGTACTTGATCTGAAGGAGTGGCTGGACTCTGTGGAGTATGAGGTAGGGATGGAATTTCTGGCTGAGGAGAGGGCTGCCTGATTGGGCTAGAAGGAGCAGGCTCCCCCTCACTTGGTGCACCAGAGGAGCTGGCCACATGATGAGGAGAGGGAGATGGAGTCCTGTCCTCTACAGCTGGAACTTCTGAAAGCTTGGCAGCTTGGGCAGAATTCTTGAGCTTGAGATCCCATCTCTGAATGGAAGAGATGGAGACCTTCTTTATGTGGTGAAGTGGAGTCCCTTTGGAGAAGTTGAAGACTTCAGGATCTGTTTCATGGAGGAGCAGAAAGATAATTCTTGCGTAGTTGGGGGATTTCATGCTGTCCTTGATTTTGTCCAAAATCAGCATACCAAGTTGGTATTTCTTGTGGCAGACAATGGCTTGCATTATATCGAAGAAATATGAGGGAATGTCTCGGATGGAGTGAGTCTTGCACAGTAAAATTTTTCCAATAACATCAACCAAGAATTTGCCTTCTGCATTCATATCTGACCTTTTGAAGTATTGTGCATCAGTGGAAAAACCACAGAAAAGGGCTGTCCTGTCGGAATCTTCAGCAACTAGGTGATCTTCTTCATCGACAAGCGGCAGACGGAGAAGCTGAGAGACAGAGGTCTTGGTGAACTTAAGTTTCAAACCCTTTACTTTGGATTTTAGGACTTTCCCATTCCTTCTGACCTTGAGATTGGAGAAGAATTCAGCAACTTCGGGGAATAGAACGCGACAGGGTTCCTGGAGAATGAAGGAGAGGCCGGCGGTGTCGATAAGGATGAAGAGGTTTTGGAAATCATCGGAGAGCTCTGCAATACCTGTGGTGACTAGTTCTGAGCCGACGCCGATCTTATAAGAAGTCTCCATGGATGCGATTGACTGGAAGAAGTGAGACAGGCGGCTCTGCAACAGCGGCGGAGGAGAGGAGGCGAGTCGGCAGGGTTGGCGAAGAGGCAGAGGGTACTCGAGAGAAAGAAATGATGTCGTGTAAGTTTGAGTTTTCGGAATTTCATATATATATAACTCTTAAATTACCGCTAATTAATTTAAAGAAAGAGGCGGCATATAGCCTTGGGTGGCGAATAGAACAATTTTCAAAATCTGGGAAACAGGACACAAGAAAGAGATAGACTACTCGAGTAGGTAAGTGAGTTACTCGAGTTGGTCGACAGGAGTTACTCGAGTGGGTCTGCAGAGAGTACTCGAGTAGGTGGAGAAAAAGACTCGAGTAAATAGGTGACTTACTCGAGTAGGTAAGTGACTTACTCGAGTAGGTCAGTAGATACTCGAGTAGGCACATTCTTATACTCGAGTAAGTAGAGAAGAGTACTCGAGTATGTTAGTTGTTACTCGAGTAGGTCTGTCGTGACTCGAGTAGGTGAAGTCACATACTCGAGTATGTCTTATGCTTCTCGAGTTGAAGTATGAAAAAGTTGAGAAAAAGTATATTTTGACTAACCCCTTGCAATTACTTGCTTCTTAGTCATCCAGCCTTCTTTAGTCCTCTTTGTTGAGCATCCCAAGCTCTGTCTTGAAGAACGAGAACTTGGTCTCGTCCAGCGGCTTTGTGAAGATATCTGCAACTTGCCTATCTGTAGGCACATATTGGAGATCTATGTCTCCATGCTCCACATGTTCCCGGATGAAGTGATACCTTAGCTCGATATGCTTTGTCCGACTGTGGGAGACTGGATTGTTGGCTATTGCAATTGCGCTGGAGGAGTCACAGTACAAGGGAATATCCTTGAACTGCAGGTTGTAGTCCTCGAACTGATTCTTTATCCATAGCAACTTGTGCGCAACAGCTGCCTGCAGAGATATACTCTGACTCGGCCGTTGAGATTGCGACACAGTTCTGATTCTTGCTACTCTAGGAGATTAGCCTTCTTCCGAAGAATTGGCAAGTCCCTGAGGTGCTATTCCGGTCATCTTTGCTACCTGCAAAATCTGCATCTGAAAATCCAATTAGTTCGTTGTCATTACTTCTTGGGTACCATAAGCCAAGATTTGGTGTGCCTTTAAGGTATCTCAGGATCCGCTTTGCAGCAGCGTAATGAGATTCCTTAGAGTTCACCTGAAATCTAGCACAGACACATGTTGAAAACATTATGTCAGGCCTACTGACAGTAAGGTAGAGCAAGGATCCAATTATGCTTTTGTACTTGGTTTCATCAAAAGGTTTCCCTTTTTCATCCTTGTCTAGAGACATAGTTGAGCCCATTGGAGTCCTCATAGAGGTTGCGTTCTCCATTCCGAATTTCTTAATTATCTCTTTGGTGAATTTGGTCTGTGAGATGAAAATTCCATCTTCAGATTGTTTCACCTGAAGCCCTAAGAAATACTTCAGCTCGCCCATACTGCTCATTTCAAACTTCCCTTGCATAAGTTTTGAGAACTTTTTGCAGAGGTTGTTATCTATAGAGCCAAAAATAATGTCGTCGACATAAATTTGCACTAGCAAAATCTTGCCTTTTATTTCCCTAAGAAATAATGTCTTGTCTATCTTTCCCCTTGTGAACTTGTTCTCAAGTAGAAAGGTAGACAGCGTTTCATACCAAGCTCTAGGAGCTTGTTTCAGACCATATAGGGCCTTGTGCAGAAAATAGACATGATCAGGAAAGTTAGGATCAACGAAACCTGGAGTTTGTTCCACATACACTTCCTCCTTTATGTTACCATTTAGGAAGGCCGACTTCACGTCCATCTGATAGATGGTGAAGCCTTTGAAAGCAGCATATGCTAGGAACAACCTTATTGCCTCCAGCCTCGCCACTGGAGCATATGTCTGGTCGAAGTCGATTCCTTCTTCTTGACGATAGCCTTTAGTGACGAGTCTGGCCTTGTTCTTTATGATAGTTCCGTCTTCATCCATCTTGTTCCTGTAGACCCATTTTATTCCAATGATGTTCTTTCCTTTGGGTCTTGGAACCAGCATCCACAAATTGCAGCGCTTGAACTAATTTAGCTCTTCTTCCATTGCCATTATCCATGATGCATCTGAGTTTGCTTCCTCAAATTTCTTTGGTTCAACCTATGAGAGAAAACTCAAATGAAGATTCTCATTAGTTGTACCTCTCCAAGTTCTGACACCATCCCAGGGATCTCCTATGATCTGGTCCATGGGGTGATCCTTCATATGTCTGAGCTCTAGAGTTCTTGCATCTGGATTATCTTCAAGCACCGGAGTGATTTCTTCATCCTGGATGACTTCTTCATTTTGATCATCAGCCTCTCCAATAGGAGTTGGAGTGGTGATCTTAATGAACTTCTCCCCTTTGTCTTCGGACGGATCATCCAAGCTAGTTTCTTTCAGCTTTTCACCTGCATCTTCAGTGAACACACTAGACGGATTGCTTTGCAGCAAGCTCGTCTCATCAAATACAACCTGTATCGATTCTTCCACCACCAGGGTTTTTCTATTAAATATCATATATGCCTTACTATGGCTACTATATCATACAAAAATACCTTCAAAGATCTTTTCGCTGAACTTGGTGGTATGATACTTACCATTGTTAAGTACAAAGCATTTACAGCCAAAGATTCTAAAGTAAGAGACTGTTGGTTTCCTTCCTTTCAGAAGTTCGTAAGGTGTCTTATTGTGGTCTTTGTTTATGAGTACTCGATTTTGCACGTGGCATGCAGTGTTGACGGCCTCAGCCTAGAAGTCCTCCGGTAGTGAAGCATCACTCAACATGGTCTTGTAGGCCTCTATGAGTGTTCTGTTCCTTCTCTCAGCCACTCCATTTTGTTGTGGAGTACGAGGAGAGGAAAACTCATGAAAGATACCTAAGCTTTCACAGAATTATGTCATGGCCCCAGATTTGAACTCTGTTCCGTTGTCACTTCTGATTTTGACTGTGGAGCAGTTGTATTCATTCTGGACTTGCCTGACAAAATTAGTAAAAATATCGAAGGTATCTGACTTGTGTTTCGGAAAGAACACCCACGCAAAGCGCGAGTAGTCATCAACAATTACCAATGTATAGTCCTTACCTCCCAAACTTCTAATCTGCAGTGGACCAAACAAGTCCATGTGCAATAGATGAAGACATCTATTAGAGTCTTTGCCAATAATGCTTTTAAAGGTAGCCCTTGTTTGCTTGCCTTTTACGCATGCATGCTTACGCATGCATGCCAAGGTCTATCTTTGACGTATTTGACATTTGGGGCATCACGTACTAAGTTCATTGAAAATAGTTTATTAATTGTTTTGAAATTAATATGTGCTAGTCTCTTGTGTCATTGGTCACCAAGAGATGCACTATCTTTTGCTAAAAGACACACTGGTGTAGAGGAATCTATATAGATGAAATTTAAACAGAAAATATTTCTGCTTCGAGTGCCGGATAGAGTCGTTTCCATATTGTCAACGGATTTTATCAAGCACTTATCAGCATGGAACTCAACTATGTATCCTTTATCGCAGACTTGGCTTATGCTAATGAGATTGTGTTCCAATCCTTCGACATAGGCCACATCCGAGAAGGATACATTGCCGTTAGTAATCATATCATAGCCTCTAGTAATTCCACGGTCTGAACCTCCAAAGATGACCTTTGGTCCGTTCACGACTGAGGTAAAGTTCTGAATGAGGCTTCTAGTTCCGGTCATATGCCGAGAGCATCCGCTGTCCAAGTACCAGATAGGCGTTTTATTGGCCTTTGGACATCCCTGCAATCACAATCAATCTGCCTTAGGAACCCAAACACGTTTGGGTCCTTGGTCTCGGGTTAGAGTGCTCCCCCTACGAGTGTTAGCATTATGAGCGGTCTTTCTCATATTGCTGACATGAGGGGTTGCAGCGTTTCTGGAATTGAACCAACAATCTATGGCGAAGTGACCAACCTTGCCACAGCACCAACAGTCAAATCTGTTGTACCTTTGCCTCAAGATCTCCTGCTTGACCTTTTGGAACTTTGGTCTAGCAGGGGTAGCATTCTTGGAGGAAGATGCCTCATGATGATGGCAATCACATGGCTTCTTCTCCTTTATGGGCTTCTCTACAACAGGCTTTGTCTTTGGTGCCTTCTTGAAGTTATGCCCATGATTGAAAGGGCCATAGCTCTGAAGAATAACTTCTTCATAAGGTGCCTTAAAGACACTTTCGCCAAAGTTTCGGGGTCTACCCCATCCTTGATAGCGGGACTTTGGCTCTACATAAGTAGGCCTAGTAAAGTGCCCGTATGATGAGTCAAAATCAAACTCTTTGATGGAAAGATGACCTTTTTGAATGTGGTTTGATTTTGAGGGGCTTTTCCCTTTTCTTCGGCTGAGGCCTTTTTGGCGGCCTTATTTTTCCGTTGATTCTTGTTTCTCCTAGAGGATTTACTAGGAGCTTCTTCATGGCCTAGCCCAGCTCCCTTGGCCTTTGCTGAGAATTCAACAACGAATGGAAGAACTGTTTTGGGCTTCGAGAAACTCTCAACAAGTTTCCTTTCAGCCGCAACTTCGGCTTCCAATCCTTTGATGATCTTCTCCTTCAGGTCAAGGTGCTCAAGAGCCTTGTTATATTCTTCAATAGTATTATTGAAGTTTTCCTCGAGGGAGTCAGTCTTTGCGACTTTCTCTCTCAAGTTGCTCTCTTCGGCTTTTAGAGATTTGATCTCTTTAGGCTAAGTGTTCACGACTCGACGACATTTGTCGTAAGCCATGATTAACTCCTTGTACTGGGCCATCAATTCTGACTCATCGTCAGAGGAGCTACCCTCGCAATCATGTTCAGAGACTTCAAACTCTGAGAGAGGGGTATGAGAGTTTACCTTCCCAGTGAACTGTGGCTCTTGTTCATCATCTGTTTGAGCCATTAGCCCAAAGTAAGCTTCTTCTTCTTCGCTTGACTCAGATGAGTCGGAGTCGCTAAGAGTCTTGCTCCTTTTGGCTATGAGGCTCTTCTCTTTCCTTTTCCTGGTGTGTGAGGATTTCTTGTCTTCTCTTCTGCCACCCTCCTTCTTCTTGTGAGGGCAGTCAGCAATGATGTGACCTGGCTTATTGCAGCAGTAGCAAATGATGTCAGTTGAAACATATTTGTTCTGTTTAGTATTATACCTTTTGTGGCTGCTTGAGCCTTTTCTTTGTCGATCGTCATCGCGCCGCGATCTTTTGTATGAGGCAAACTTGCCTTTCCATTGTTTCTTTTTATTAAGAAACTTCTTGAATTGCCTTGAGAGCAAGGAGAACTCTCCTTCAGATAGTTCAGACCCTGAGGTGCTAGGCTCTGATGTTTCTTCTTCTTCATCAACTTCTGGAGCTGGAGCGGGGGATGCAGCCTTGGTCTTTCTGGAGGTGTCTGCCTTCAGAGCGACAGATTTCTCCTTTAGTACAGACCTGCCCTTCTCTTCTTCAGCTTTTCTTGTATTGATTTGGAGTTCATAAGACATAAGCTTTCCAAAGAGATTTTGCGGGTCCGTTTTGGCTAGCTTCCCGAACTCCCTGATGGCGCATACCTTGTTATCCCATTCCTTGGTTAGGAATCTCAAGAATTTGTCGTTCAGTTCTCCGTTGGTGAAGACACGGCCATACACCCTTAGGCCATTTACGATTTTGAAGAAGTTCTCAAAGGTGTCGGCAATTGTTTCCTTGTTCCCTTGTCGGAACGCTTCATATTTTTGATTGAGAAGGGATCTTCGATCATCCCTTACTTCTTCAGTTCCTTCCATCAAAGTGACTAAGGAATGCCACATCTCCTTAGCTGATTGACAGTGAATCAAATTCTGCAGCATCGAGTCATCGACTGCACTTGCTATAATGTTCTTAGCTTTCTTGTCGAGAGAGACAAGTGTAATCTCGTCTTTGTCGAGATCCATTAGCTTTTTGGGAACTTTCTTGGTAGGGTCGATAGTGGACACAGTCATGGGAACGTAAGGACCTTCTTCAATGATCATGAAGATCCTTGGATCCACAGCTTTCATGAAAAATTTTATCCTTTCTTTCCACATGGGAAAGTTATTTTTGTTGCACAGTGGAAGCTTGGCGAAATCTTTGCCCTTGTCCATTTTATGGTAGAATTTTTCAGACAACAGATTTGGATCTGATCAAGGTATTAACCTTTTGACGATCAACCTCGCTCTGATACCAATTGAAAGAAAACGGTTGTCAACCTAAATCACCTAGAGGGGGTGAATAGGTTAGTTGTGTGTCTTTTGCGGAATAAAAAAAATTAGAGCACAGCACAGAACTATCTACCAATATCACAGACGACACAAGATTTATAGTGGTTCCCCAACCTTGGGTACATCCACTTTCCCTCACCGATCTAGCAATCAACTAGACTCGGCTACTCCACTATCTCGGATCAGAAATCGATCCTACTCTCGGAACAAAGTTCCTACAAACCGATCCAAACAAAAGGATCTACACCTCGGAAGATAACACTTCCTACAAACTCGGAGTGAAGAACTCCTACACTCGGAGAAACTTTCTCCTACGAGATTAATAAAGTGTTGGAAAATTATACAAACAGTAAATCCAATCAGATCTGAAGAAAAGGCCAGAAAACATCTTCATATGGACTTTGCAGCACTATCAGAAATCGGTGAAGAGAGTCTCGGCCCAGATCTGGATCTTCTTGCTTTTACAGAATCAGAGAGAGAAGATGAACGGTGATGTCGATCTCGATCTGTAACTTTCTTCAGAATAAATCCTCTGACCTTAGAAGCAGTTGGCCGGAGAAGATGGAGGCGGCGGCGGCTTCCGTTTCGGGAAAACTGGGAGGAGTCGGCTGAAGAATATTTCTCGAAAGAAAATGACAAGAAAGCTTGGAGAATAATTAGGGTTTGTCATTTTCTGATAAGACCTTATATAGAAGAGACTAACGGTCATAATCGGTCATAATGATGTACACGTGGAACAATCATGTCGCGTGATTTCAAAATCCCGTCAGAAAAAGGACTTAGCAAAATTTCAGAGAAGGTTCAGCCATATACACGAGTAAGTGAATAGCTACTCGAGTAGTTGAATAACTACTCGAGTACATGAAGGAGAACATACTCGGGTATCTAAAGATAGGCTACTCGAGTAGGTAGAAATCAACTACTCGAGTAAGCAGAAAGAGCTACTCGAGTATGTATAGTGACTTACTCGAGTACATAAAGGATCTACTCGAGTACTGGAAAAACTACTCGAGTATATTTCATAAACTACTCGAGTACATGAAGTACTACTCGAGTGGGATACTTAGAATAAATTCTGAAGATGTCAGTAAGAGCTATTCGATTAGTTGAACTAAACTACTCGAGAGGAAGTAATTTACTCGAGTAGGTGAAAGTTCTACTCGAGTAAAAGACTTAGAAAATTCTGGAGTAGGAAAATATCAAGGTACACGAGTGAAACATGATCTACTCGAGTAGGTATAATGAACTACTCGAGTATGATTCTATCTACTCGAGTAAGTGAGTATACTTACTCGAGCCCATGACTTAGAAAAATTTTGATAAGAGAACTCTTTAATACTCGGGTATAAAGAGTAATCTACTCGAGTATATAAGTATGCTACTCGAGTATATGACTAGGTCTACTCGAGTAGGTGACTTAGCTACACGAGTGATACACTTAAATACTCGAGTACAAGGTTCCTTTACTCGAGTAAATTATACCCAAACTACTCGAGTAGTTATAGACCTACTCGATTAAAAGACTTAGAGAAATTTTTGATGTTGGGAAACTGTTTCTTCTAGAGTAGTCAACTTCCAATTCCTTTCCCATAGTCCAATAGCTTGAATATGAAGTGTATCCCAATAGAGAGACCACACATGAGTCAACACCTTGGAATATGCAATGAGGGATTACATTGCACAGTTCCTGTGTTTGGTGACCCACTATGGACTGACATTGGTCTACACTTCCCAGTGAAATTCCTGTAAACATATAACTCAAACCAAGTATCAAATACAACTTAATTCATCTTAGTTCCAGGGTGACTTCATCAAATCTGGGTTAATATGGATGTAATACCCAACAATCTCCCCTATTTGTTGAAGTCAGAACCCTTTACACTAAGGTGAATTATGGACATAAAAGAAACTAAGTAGAAAAACATGAGCAGGTAAGCAATAGACAATGAAAAGGATAATTAGACAGGAATGAAGAATTGTATATATGTAAATTTCCAAAAATATCAAACTACAGCTTGTCATTTCAAATCTTTTAGGTTTAGGCTTGGGATTGCTGCTTATCCATCTTTTCTTGCTGTCTCCTTAGGTAGCTGAAAGGCTTAGGGAAATATTTAGGAGGCCTTGGAGGAGCAGCAGGGTTATTTCTCCCAAACCCTCTGTCATGGATCCTCCTTTTTAGCATTGATTTCTCATGTAACTCCCATTCCTGGGAACTGTAATGAATGTTCCTGTTCTCATTAAGATCCAAAACTAGCCTGAGTGTGTCCAGAATTAGAGACTTTGAGGTTGGAGACCAAGCTTCAGCATGTTCAGTGGCTTTGGAAGGAGCAGTCCTGCTGGCAGAGGGGCCTTCACCATACTTCCTTTTCTTCTTGTGGATTCTGATCTCTGGAGGAGCTTGAAGGAATATATCAGCAGGATCTTCTTCTTCCCAGCCGGAACATAAGTATCTGGAGGAGCAATTGAGTCTCCAGGCTTTGGAGAGAAGGTAGGTTGCAGAGGAAAGCTGGGCAGTGACATT